>CAOKZL010000728.1:0-600000 GCA_948472985.1 Iguana delicatissima
AAAGTAAAAGAATGTAAGGCTGATGAACAGAACCAAATTCAGGCTATGGAGAAAGAAATATTTCAGAAGGATCCAGGGAATCTTTTCTGGAAAACTAAAAGAAAGATAGTCTGTTTTTGCAGTTTGTAGAAAAAGAGGATTAATACTTCTTGATGAGTAGAATGAATGCAACAGAATCACATTCCAAAGTAGAAAGGAGTTGAACCAAAGACAGTTCCAAGTGGCCTCCTGGGTTCTTGCTTTAAGGCAGAAAAAAACAGTGCTGTCCAAAGACCAAGCACTGTCATTACAATAGTGCTTAAGAAGCACTGCCAAATCATGCTATATATTAAGATGTGGTGCTGGCAGGTTTTCCAATATATTCCTGGACAACAAAAGTAGCAACATGTGCGTGGGAGAACAGAAAAGTATCTCACGACAGAGACTGAGAGACTCTCTCACACAAGTATGTGCATGTAACCCATCACGATTTCCACAACTGGTCCTAGCAAGGAAAGATGCATAAGGCTTTGGCCAAAATCAAGTTAAGCCCCCCGCCATCACTTTTTTGCATTGCTGATGTCACATCCAAACCAGCATTAATTAAGTTCCTACTGAAAATAATAAGGACTTAAATACTACTAGCCAACGTTAGTGTCAATGATTTTATAGCTTTGGCTCAGAAACTCTCACTGAGGGGTTTATGGAGTGTCTGTTGTCACTGGAATATAGTTTAAGTGAGGGATGGCAAAAATGTGGCTACTTAGGTGTTGTCAGATTGCACTGCCATTGGCTTAGGCTGCTGGAAGTTATAGTTCAACAATATTCAGAGGGCTTCACATTTCTTAGGGCATATTTACAGAGCAAAGGAACATTGGTAGTGATGTTCTCACTGACACTGTGTGACAACAAATATGAAAACCCATAGATTATCCCACTTATGTTCCCTCTTAAAAACAGACACATGGGTCTATGGAAGGCTATCTTGCCTATAAATTTTTTAAACACCACCACAAAGGATCACCCCTGAACCTTTTAGAAATCCAGTAACACGATCCCTATGGCACTGATTAGCCACATCCGTGGGACCGATACCACCACTAGAAACCAAGATAAAGCTAAGGTGCTCATTAGGGAAAATATTTTTTTAAATGATTAAATTATCATTCTTGGACTAGGAGGGGGAACTGTTTAAATGTACCCAGATTAAATATCCTTGATTACCACTTCTATTAAGATAATCTTTACCAACTAAATAAGTTCTCCATAGCTTTTCCCCTCAAACAATATTTCCTCGAACTCTATGCAACCAATTTCTCTCAGGATGCTGTGTAACAGTCTTGTTCAGACTCCACCATTACCAATTGCTTCTGTTTTAGGAACTATTTGCTGAAACTCACCTGGTCAGACTCTGCCTTAAACATTCTGAGGCAGGGCTGTGCTGACCATCTGAAGCTTCACCACGACTTCACAGCATGGCTTCTTGTCCCCTGAACCACCAGAGCACTTTTCCACGTGGAAATGACCTAATTTAAAGAAAGGGAGCTTTTTCCCATCCCCATTTTCAAACTCAGCTTAAGTTCTGCCATCATACCAGCTTTACTCAAGGCAGCTACAACTGAGACAAAAGTAGGTTTTGTAAATTCTCCAGGGAAAGAGAATTGTTATTGGAAGAATAAAAGAAGGGTCTGCTAAATCAAAGCCAAGCTTGGAAATGTTAATTTAAACAGCAACATGCAGCTTGTTGGACATTTTAAAAAAATGTGTTATTAATCTGTTATTGCCAATGTTGTTCTTATCCAAATGTTTAAAAGTAATGCTGTTACTCAAAAAAGTAACAAGTGCCAGTGATATTTTCAGGCCTGAACTGCTGTGCTAGTCCTGACCAGAGCCAGACCCATTAAATCAATGGGATATATATCTGTCAGAGTTAATGAGTTTACTCAAGTTGAGTGTGATACAACCAACAGGACGCAGGCCTTAATGTGCTGTTTCCCAGTTCTGAATGAGACCAGTGACCTATTAAATCCAGCATCCTGTTTCCTGCAGTAGTCAACCAGATGTGCTTGGCAAGCTCAGAGGCAGGACATGAGGGTAATAGCCTTCTCCCAAAACTGGTCCTGGAGATACATTATAGTAATTATGGCTAATAGTCATCATGACTAGAAGCCTTATTCTCCATGAGTTAGCTTCATCCCCTTTGAAAGCCATTGAAGAAATGGTTGTTGCTCTTTCTTGGACAAATATGCGCTTGAGTACCATTAACACGAGAGCCATTGTGGGGTAGTGGTTTGAGTGTTGGACTGTGACACTGGGAGACCAGAGTTCAAATCTCCGCTCAGCCCTGGAAAATGACTGAGTGGCCTTGGCCAAGTCACACTGTCTCAGCCTCAGAGGAAGGCAAGGGCAAACCTTTGTACAAATTCTGCCAAGAAAACCTCATTATATATTCACCTTAGGGTTGCCATAAGTTGGAAATGACTTGAAGGCACACAACAACACAAAACGCCATGTTAGATTGACACAGCTAGTGGGGCGGGGGATGGAAATACAAAAAAAATGCCAATATATAAATAAGGCAAATGTCTCGGTTTGCATAATCTGCTGTGCCATGGATTAATATGTGGGGGTTGGTCTTTCAGCCATTGTACACAGAAAACATGGCACATGAGGTCATCTCTTGCAGTTGCAGAAAAGTATCACATACCCTTTTTGATTCCTATTTTTTAAGCTCTTCTTATGCAGTGTCATTCTTCTACTCCATTGATTCCCACAATCATGTCTGGCTCATTATTATGTATATATCCCACTGATAAGAGCACCTATACTTGTGCAGAATGAAGCATGTGGATAATGTTTTAGAGTGCATATATATGTCAGGGAGGGGCAGAAAATCCTCAGATGTAATTTCCTGATTTTAAAATGTTGACATAACCATGCAACATTAAAAAGGCACACTCTGCTTGGCTTCTGCATGAATTTGTGAAAGGCAAGTGGATTTGTTGTTGCTGCCTTGTGCCATATTCAGATGGAACGGCATACTGTGGCTGAATTATGTAGATGTCTGCTTTTTATCCTCCAGATGGAGTAGGATTTAGTCTTCATATGTTGCAGGGAAAGTTGTAAGGAAAGAGATTATTGAAAGAAATATAAGAGAGGAGATGGAGGAGAAAAAATGGACATTTAACCCTTGGATTGCCAGAATCAGATCTCAGTAAACAAGCAGCAGGTGTTTGCCTTAGTGGGTGTCAGGTCCTGCTGAAATTCAACAACCACTCAAGAGAAATGTTTTAAAACAAGCATTTCCTATTTGATTTAAGGGCTCCCCCCTCCCAAGGCAGTTGCGAATGAATTTTCATGGCAGAGTGACAGGATGGGATCTGTCCCATAAGAGTTCCCACAAAGACAGAATTGGTCACCAGACCTACTAAATTTGCCTGTCCCTGGAATAAATAATAAAATGTCACCTGAAGTTGAATGAACTGTGGATAAAGAAAGCCTTAGTAGCTGCTAGCTGGGCTCCATGAAACACAGGGCTGTCAACAGTCTCTGGAAGGCACATAGTCACGGTCCCTCTGGCTAAGGAATGGTTGGGAAAGGAGCAGAAAAATAGTGAATGCATTGAGCCAAAGAACAACTGCCAAATCATGAGTAATGGTGATGGGTATCACCATACCTTTGGGAACAGCTACCAGATGGGTTTTACAGGAGCCTCTCCAGGAGGATTCTGAGAGTTATACTCCAAAAAGGTAACCTTTCCAAGCACCGCATTTGACTAGCTTCTGGTCATGGGGTGAGCAGAAAACAGGACTGTGGTATGCAACCCTGACCTGAAGTTTGATCTATCAAGCAGTCATATCCTCTGGCATCTACATGTAGAGTATACAGTCATATTGTATGTGTGGATGCCTGGGAGTGGACCTGGCTGAGACAGAGCTGTTTGGCATGGCCCTGCTCCTGTGTTGGTGAGTAAAATGCCTGATCAGAATGAGAGACCATTTATGCTTAGAACTACCTAAACTTGAGTGAGAGGAAAGAAGGACATGATAAAGAGGTTCACATGACCTCCCCACACATGTTAAAATCACACAGGAAGCATGGTTGCCTCAGCCCTGCCACTCACACAGACCACAGCCACATACCATCACTGATACCTGTGGTAGAAACACTTCCTCACAACCTTTACATTGCCCCAGATATTGCCTCAGCATAGGAAAACCTGCCTAAATACCTGAAAGGTACTAGATCTAGTCTGATCTTGGAAGCTAAGCCAGGTAAGCACTGGTTAGTACTTGGATGGGAGACCACCAATGAATTCCAGGTGCTGTAGGCTATATTTCAGAGGAAGGAATTAGCAAATCCAACTCTGAGTATTCCTTGCATGAGAAAATCCTATGAAATTCATGGGGTCGCCATAAGACAACAGGCAACTTGAAGGCACAGACATAAGACAGCATGGAAAAGGGCTCTGCACACATCTGTCTGGAGGGGTCCTCCACATTCAGGGAACCTGTACTAATCAAGAAAAACTGTCAGATGTGTATCAGTATAAACCTGGAGGTCTTTCTCATGCAAGCTAAAGGTGCCAATGTGAATGAACAATGGCAGTGTGTATGGTCATGTGCTAGCATGCATTTTCTTTTATGTTCTTTGAATGCATAAGGAGGGGTGGGGGAGTGAACTTTCTATACGCTCTGTGATTTAGAACACATGTGAGTATTCTTTAAGAGTGATGAATTTTCGCATTCTACAGTGCTTTTTGTTTTGTTATAAACTATGAACTCAATTTCTGCACCAGCTGTGCCGTGCTTAAGAATAGATAGGTTGGAGATGGGATTGATGTGTGCTGATCATGTTGCTACTGTCATTTCAAGAGAAAGTAAGTAAGCACCACAAAAAGATTTGCCATACTTTTATTTTGTACAATTTTATGTTGAATAAATGAAAGAGTAGCTCTTCCAATCTTTCTGGCAGTCTCTTCCACTACATTGAAATCTGAAATACGACTGTATTCTTGACATTCTGGTCACCCTCATTGCCTCTTAACATCTAGCCTGGGCCATAAATTCTCCAGTAGATTATATCCAACAAAAAGTTTCTGTTTTAAGAGATGAATACACCCCTGGCATTCTTCTTGTGATTTCTTACAGGCATTACATATGATTCCATTTTGACCACTAATATGTTCTCCTATAATTTCACACCATTATGTACTATTCAGATAAATAATATTATGAGCCTAAAGGCAAACTGAAGAAAAGTAGAAGGAGGATGATCATGAGAATATTAAAAAACAATAAGAATGCAATCCTAGAAGCACTACTTTAGTATAAAACTTGAATTTAGTGGTACATATTTCCAAGTAAATGTGTGTTGAATTTTGAATTCAGTGAGACTTGTTTCAAGCTAATGCATAGGATTGTGTTTTAACTTTCAATTGGCCTAGAGATGAATAAAAATGTGGCAAACTGTGTTTTGATTGAGTTGTTGTTCTCTGAATTTGATTTGCATTCTCATCCCATCTGTTATTGTATCACCTGTATCTTTCAGTTATATGTAGGGATGGGCCAACCGAATCTTCAAATTCTTGGCAAGGATTCGAGATATGCGGATCCAAATCCCTGGGGCAAAATAGGCAAATGGAATCTTTTGAATCCAGAAGTGCCTGCTACCCCCCCCCCATTCCCCCCATCACATTCCAGCCCTCCACACAGGAGCAGTGTGCAGGGCACACCACAGCCTGCACTTGCACAGGTGCCCGAGATCAGGCCTGAGGGGGCAAGTATGTGCCGGTGATGGCTGCGTTCCTGCAAGCTCCAGGGCCTGCACTCGCGTGGGTGCCCAGGATCAGGCCCGCAGGGGCGAGTAGGGACAGTGATGGTCAAGTTCTTGCATGCCTCGGGGCCTGCACTTGCTGCCACAGGGGTGTAAAAAGAGGGCCATCGCCCTTTTTCTGCACCCCCACCACTGCCACCGGTGTGGGTGCTTCGGTGGCAGCCTGCAGAGACATGCAGAGTGGGTGATCACTTTTTAAACCCTTTTTAAAATAAGGATTCAAAAGATTTGAGATTTGTGAGATTTGTGGATTCCCAGAACCTCCCAGAGATTCGGATCTGGATTCAGACTCAGAAAATTCTGGATTCGTCTCATCGCTAGTTATATGCCATCTTAGTTGTTTCCAGTTTTTGAACATCAGCATAGTTCTTCAGTATTTTACTTCTTCAGAACTTTGCAAACGTGTAGATTTCTGAAGCAAGGTGCACTTTGTCTTGCAAGGAGTCAGGATGTGTGAAATGGATACTTTCACCGAGTTTCTCGGCTCCAACAACATTCTTTTCCATTTGAATGATGAATGAATGTCTGATTTATTTCTCTTACTTGCATTCACATTACTATCATCAAAAAATAATTCTGCTGAAGTAAAAAATAATGCTCTTGAAGTATAGTATTGTCAAACTCACATTTTAACTAGCGTTTATTTATAAGCGTAGATACTGCCCTCTATCACTGTTGTCTTAAATATGAGTTAGGAGGTCATTATAATAGGCTGACAAGCAGGATAGATGTGAATTTTTTTAAAGGACTTCATTCTGAATGCTCATTCACACAAGGAGTAACGGTATCTTAGGATGTATCATTCCAGACAGTATAAATAATATACATTCCTTCATTAACTTATTTGCTTGTCCAACAGCCCTGTAGCCAGGATGGGGCAAATAATGTCAGTAAATGTGAGAGATGATTGTGGATCTCTCAGCCAGAACAATTAATTGGCAAAGCAGAAACTAAACAATATCCAGATGCAGAGATGCAGGCCCAGGCCAAGCCACCACCACCACTGCCACCATACATAAGGTCTAGCAGAGAAGGAAAAATACATTTTCCCTCCTTTGCAAAATGTATAAAAGTAGCTAAATTTGCTGAAATTTGTTCATAATCAAACACATGTCTAATAGAGGAGAGAGAGACATGAAAAAGAAAATGTCTGTAGTTTAGAGCAATGCAGAAGGTGTGGCAAAATGAGCAAACAAGAAGCTGCTATAATGGAAACTAGGAATTAATGAGTATAGTCATTGAAAAGGTGGCTAATTCTAACACCTGCGGGATTTTTTTACTTTGAAAAATATTTCAAGTCCCTTTTTTATATGCAGTAGACATACTGAGCATATGAATATCAGTAAGAAACAAGACATTATCTACTATGTTTTGCACAATTCTATCAGGGAGCAATTCAGAGTACCATATCCCAACCCTGGAATCTGCATAAAACATTTGTTAGCAAAATTAATTTTCCTTTGTTATCAATGGCATCAAAGAAAGTATCTCAGAAAAAAGGCCTATACAAATAGAAGCTTCTAATCCAGGAAAATGATTTCTGATGTTATTCCTCAATTGCTAGTGCTCTTTTCTCTTAAGTTCTGAGGTGTGTTGCAATGATTGGCTGAGCCATGCTGGTTGTGCTCCTTTTTTCTTATCAATGGAGTCCTTAGAAAGCTGCTATTGGCTGAAGTCTTTTGGAGAAAGATAAAGTCTATGGCAGAATGATCTTCTTGTATCACAGTTATAGCAGTTGAGTTCTGACTGCTCTTTGAATAGAGTTTTCTACCTTTCCTTTCCACTAACTAAGTAATTTGATCTATCTGAATTTTGATTAAAGAGAGAAGCCAAAGCCCTTTGTTCAATGAATTCTTTTCTGAGCCATGAGATAGCATCATCAAATTCCAGATAATTTATCCTGTACACAGAATAACAATTGTTCTCCCAAAGTTCTAGTAAGAAATCCCACTAGTAAGAAATCACTAAGATCAAATCTATTGAATCCCAATTTATTAACAATTGTGATTCTGGCATCCAATCGCATCAGTGGCAGATACAATCCAGCAAGCTCCACTAATTGAAATCTCCAGAAGCATTGTGCCTGACCGAGGGGCTCCGACTGTCAAGCTAGCAGACCCCCCTGATCCTTAGAGCCAGGACTAGGACCTGCGAAGTGTCCACTCAGAAATGGATTGGCCACAGCAGGTCCAGAGGCTCCGGGAGAATCATGTGCTTCAGTGGAGCCAGGGGGTGAAGGTTTCATCCTGCTCCCCCATATGGACGTTACATTCTCTGTGTCCAGACCTCTTGTTAAGGATATAGCTTGGACTTCTTTGCTTTGTGCTTATGACATACAAGAAGCCATTTGTCTGCAGCAGTGCTAACATTTCCTATAATTTTAAAGCCTTCTTGCTTAGTCTTAAAGAGTAGTACCCTTTTTCTATAATACTGTTCTCTAATACTATTGGAACGATGTTCAAAACAAGTTTAAGTACCCAATTGCTTTCCTCTTCTAGTTACTGTTACTTTGGGATTTAAGTACTATGCTTCTTATATAGTTGGATTTGGGTCAAGATTCTGAGCTTTTTTTTAGATTTTTAAATGATTAATGGTTTACTTTTGAAGTCTAACCATTTGAAATGTTTGGATGCCAAGTGATTTTTCCTATACTTCTGATATGTACGATACTTTTATTGGAGTTACTTTAACAGTGGAAGAAGACTTTGCTTCTATTAGTAAGGTGATTATATTGGATACTATGAAGATGCAATTTTAAAAGTTAATTACCCAGTGAATCTGCCACACACTTTTATGGTGACTTTCATATCTCTGGGAAAGTCTACATGAAACCTTCTTTTATCAAGTGTTTTGGGAACATGGCCTTATTTTTTTGGAAACACTGACAGAACTCATCATGGCCTCAATTGCTGATTGTGACATTCAAACTAAAAATGGCCTAGGAAGCTCTGAGGATGTACCTAAACATTTTTTACATTTTCTGGCTAAATTTAGACAAGTTACAGCATCTACTGAGGAAAAGTATGATACACTTATTGGACAGCTATCACAATTGTCACAGAAACTTAATGAGAAACGTAATGAAATTGAGGATGAGGATTGTAAAATATAACACATGTATTAAATGACATGTTGGCAACTAAAAGGAAAGGAAAATATAATACAGTCTTCACAAGAGATGAACTGTGACTCAGAAACTATACCCATACAAAATGACAAGAGATGGAAGATGCCACAACTAAAATTGTAACTGTTAAGTTATATGGTCAAAACTTTGACTGGGAACTGATTTCACTTAAGGAAATTCTTAACAACTGGCTGATGAATCTACAAGAAGTCCCTTTTGGGGAAAAGAAGAATAACAACTCATTGATGAACTTACTGGCGGACAGATTCCCCAGTAAAAATGCTTGGATAGGATAAATTTGAAGTTTTGATTTTTATTTATAAAGATGAGAGATGTTATATAGCATGTGTAGTTGCTTTGATAAGAGGCCTTTTAGGAATATTCAAATATGATCTAGCTTTTGGAAGAAGAAAACAAAACAATTAAAAAGAGGGAAAATGTGTCTGTTAAATAAAATGGTTATGACTTATGGTTTAAGATAATGGCTTACGATTAAGATGGAAAAATGGTTTATGACTATGATGAAAAAATGTTCTATGAGCTATGGTCTATGAAAATCATTTATGATTATGAATTACTAGAAGAAAGAGTTAAGAAGGAACTGAAGATATTTGATGATCTTTTCTTTTCTTTTCTTTTCTTTTCTTTTCTTTTCTTTTCTTTTCTTTTCTTTAAAGTGTATTTTGAAATTGTCAGTTTTACCATTGCAAGAAAAGTATCTGGATGTTAGTTATATTTGTCTGTTGCTTTTAAAAATTATCTCATCATACAAAAAATTATTCTTGTAAGAAATACTAATTTTAATATTGACTGGAATAAGAATAAATTACTAATGACTAATAATGCTTGATAAATAATTATTATCTGGTTAAATATGATTCATAATAATCAAGTTAGAATTATTATCAATAATTTATTTGGAATTATTAATCATTAATTAATTTCGTAGTTCTAGATTTATGATAAAAACAGGCAGCAAATATTAACCTTTCTATTACTTTGGAGCTTAATGGTTAGTGGTTACTGCTAGATTATTACTCACTACTTGCAGCAGGGGCAGGAACCAATTTTTAGTTATGTATAGTTAGTTTGGTAGCTTGCTTTTGTGTATTTTTATAGTTCATTTTTATTTGTTCCTTGTAGTTTTCTTTTATGTAATTTTGTTGTTCAGCTTGTACTTGTCTTTTTGTGTTTATTTCTTTTTTATTATTCAACAAAAATTATGAAAAAGATTATTAACGTCTGTGGTCAGAATAGTTTCATATATTTCACAGTTACTTTTGTGAGGCAATCACGTTTCAGTTTCATTAACTGTCTAATCTAAATTGTCTGGGATTTAGAACACATGTAGACAAATGATTTGTGATGATTGTCCAACATTTCTTTGACTGTGCTATGCTTTGCCACAAAGATTAATAAATTGTCCTTCAAATAATTATAAATTATATCCTCTGCTATAGAATCTTTCCTCTCCCTAGCAATAGCATTTTCACTTTCCAGTTTTTTGTTTTATTTTTGTTTTGTTTTGTTTTGTTTGTTTCACTGTATCATGAACATTTTGGGCTTTGAATGTAACTTCATTCCTATTGCTCCATTGCTGGTAATTATGGTTAGTAAGAATCAAAAGCTTCCTATCAATAATCCTGTTGACTGATAAGGCTATTTGGGTACCAGAGAAACTCAGTAGCCCAGAAGGAAGAGAAATCAATCTAACGTGTGTGTTTTGGGGAGGGGACACTGTGAAAAAGTACAGATAATGAAATAAGCCCCTGACAATGTGATCAACTGCTCATGTTTTGGGCACAGTGACCTTTGGGGAAATATGAGACATAATAGTTGATCTCTCAAATAGCGTAATGAGTTGCAAGGCAGAACAACAACCAGTCCCATGCCCATCTGCCCAAGCACCCACAGGGCCTAGGAGAGAAAGAAACATGCTTTGTTTTCTTTTCAAAATATATAAAGGTAGCTTTACTTACTAGCATTTGTGCATAATCAAACACATGGTGGAATGGGAAAATGAGAGTGAGAGAGAGAGAGAAAAAAAGTGGCCTCAGGCTACAGAGATACAAGAAGGGAGAGGGAGTGGTAAGAACAGGCAGGAAGTCACCATAAATGCATGGTGCCCATAAATGCCTAGGGAGTCACATACAAACCAGCAGTGAGTGAGTACAGGCTTGCAGAGGTTGCTAAGTCCAACTAATGATGACATTTTTCATCTCTAGAGCTGTGTTTGTTCCTCACCAGCACCACCCATTTCTAAATTGTTTGGTCTTTGGGTTTTTTTAAATTTTGTCTTTAGTTTGTGACATAAAGGAAAGTGACAGACTGTATTTAAGGAGTGACAGCTTGTTTTATGAGCAAGAACAATTTAAGAATAGGACCTACTTTAAAATTCAAGGAATGAGGCAGAACAACAGCATAATAAAATCCTCATTTTTGAGAGCTTTTTAAAGTCTAAACTCTAAAGTCTGCTTACTCACGACTTAATCTGACCGAGGATGAATTTTTCATGATCGCAGTGATCCTGTTTATTTAAATGATTCCGAAGACTAGCGGGGACCAGCTTCTACCTTGAACAATCAAATATTAACATTTTGTATTACTGTAGAGCAGAGCTTTCCAGACTGTGTGTTGTGACATGTTAGTGTGTCAGCTGCAGTGTGTAGGTGTTTCACACAAATGTAACAGTTGGAGGGACTGTCTCTCTCCCTTCCGCCGCCCTGGGATGAGGAAGGCCCTGGCAAGTGGGCCAGACCTGGACGGAGAGGCTGCCTCTCTGGCCGCCACCACCCTGGGCTAAGGAAAACTCCAGCAAAGGCGGCGGCAGCAGGCCAGGCTCAGGTAGAGCAGCTGCCTCCACTTACTGAATTTCTTACTGAATCACTCTGTTGCAAAATGACGCATGTCTAAAAAATGTATTGCCAACATGAAAAGTTTGGAAAGCTCTGCTGTAGACAATAGACTTCAACTCTGCCCCTTGGATATTCCTTTACTTGGCATTTCAGTTTCAATTGTATTCAGTAGCCAGCCAGCCATAAAGTAGTGCACTTGTTTGTTTGATTGCTTGATTGTAGTAAGAAATAAGTGTTTGTTTACTTTGCAGTTACTTTCATGAGAAGAGCAGGACTGGATGATTATTGGAAAGTGATGAAATGCAGATACAGAGTCATCTGAAAAAATAACTATCCTAAGTTACCGTTACTCTTTTAAAGCAGTCCCTATACTCACAATCATATAATGGCTAAATTTTTCTTCTTTTTGTTGAGTGCTTGATGTTACAGGATGAAACAGCTGTAAAGGAGTAGAAGCAGTGTTGTGCACAATATTGTTTGAGTCAGCAGTGTGATGCAGCAACCAAGAAAGTCAATGCAATTCTCGGCTGCATCAATAGAAGTATGGTGTCTAGATCAAGAGAGGTACTGGTACCACTCTACTCTGCTTTGGTTAGACCTCATCTTGAATACTGTGTCCAGTTCTGGGCACCCCAATTCAAGAAGGACATGGTCAAGCTGGAGCAAGTCCAGAGGAGGGTGACCAAAATGGTGAGGGGCCTGGAAGACATGCCCTATGAAGATAGACTTAGAGAGCTGGGTATGTTTAGTCTGCAGAAGAGAAGGTTAAGAGGGGACATGATAGCCATGTTTAAATATCTGAAGGGATGCCATATAGAGGAGGGAGAGGGCTTGTTTACTGCTGCTCCAGAGACCAGGACAAGGAGCAATGGATTCAAGCTGCAAGAAAGGAGATTCCACCTGAACCTCAGGAAGAACTTCCTGATGGTCAGGGCTGTCCAGCAGTGGAATATGCTGCCTCGGAGTGTGGTGGAATCTCCTTCTTTGGAGGTTTTTGAGCAGAGGCTAGATGGCCATCTGTCAGGAGTGCTTTGATGTTGGTTCCTGCATGGCAGGGGGTTGGACTGGATGGCCCATGTGGTCTCTTCCAACTCTACATTTCTATGATTCTATGATTGTTAGCTGGCTGGCTGGCTAACAGTAGTATACACCAAGGCTGTAAGTAATTTCTGATTTTTCTAGTGTGTGTAATACAGCATGAGACTTTTTGGGTGATTTCGAGGCAAAACCAATAACAGCAATCAGCAAAAAAAAGCCAGTTCTGTTCCAAGTTAGTTTCTGATCACCTGGTTAATCATTTATATAGCAACAGTTAAATTTCCGTCTTTGAAAGGAAATGTTTCATGCAGTGTAAATTTCATAGAGTTAAAGACTTAATCCTGAATCCTCTTGGTCAGACCCAACTAGAGTAGATCCATTGAATCAATTCTGTAGTGTGTCAACACATAGATACATCCCACTGAGTGAATGGCTCTACTCTATTTCTTACTAATAATAAAGTTCAGGCTTCATTCTCATCAACTTCAGAAAAAGTTACAAATATTGAGCTCTTCACCATTCTTTCTAAATGTCAGCCTTGTATTGTAATGTGCGCTACCTTTCTGTCTAAACCTTGCTTTTCAATTGGTGTTGTCATGATACAAGATTAAAGCTGAATTTCTCTGAGGAAAACAAGCTTCACACTAGTTCTAATTTCTTAATTACAGCATAATTATTTTACCTGATTTACACTTTTTGGCATCTCCTTATTCCCTCTGTCATTAAGCTCTCTTATTTTTTTCTATGAAGGAAAAAAAAAAGTCTTTTAATGCATTGTGATAACATCTCTTTTTTCAGTAAATTTGACCTTTTCATAGCCTGTTATGTAACATATTGGCCATTTCCTCACTAGACTATTATAGCACTATTATTCCACTTTCAACATCCTATGGAAACCTGGGCCCTCTCTAAACTGCAAACCTCAGGATTCCATAGGATGTTGCAAATGGAATAATAGCACTATAACACTCTAGTGCAGAAGTGGCCATTTCTAAGACAGAAGAGGAGGGAGGAAATCATCCTGGCCTGGCCCTCACATCACCCCCTCACCAGTGAGTGGGTGGGGGATTGGTCAGCACTCAGCTCCCACAAAAATGCCCCACTGGAAGTAGCTCTTCCACCTAATAAGGGAGGAGGGCATCATGGATGTTGTGGACCCAAATAGTTCCACTACCATTCTAAATAAACCAGAGTCTTAGATACGAGTAATATTGTTCAAATCCTTTTTAGTAGTATGCTATTGACAGTTCCCAAGATTGTTTTTGCTATAGTCAGGTAATGCACTGGAATCGCTGTAGATTTCATAGATTCCCTAGTAGATCAAGATAATTTTATCAGTAACAGTTTTCAGATAGTAGAATGAAATGGTTTTGTTTCCAGTGGAATGGTATATTTAGCTATTCTACTGTTTAACTTAGAATCTCTTTCCTGTACTTTCCTATTCCTTTTCTCTTTCCTATTGTAAGAGTAAAGTTTCAAAATATGTGATAGAAAAATCAGCATGCCTTAACAGATATCATAAAGAGTTGTCTTGGGTTAAGCTGTCACTCTGTATTGGGTTTGAACCCCTTGAACTGAATTTTTAAAATCTCTCCCTTCTCATTTACAGATACTAGGTAAGACTTGACATTAGTTCAGGTCTGCTTATCCAGACTCTTTCATTCCCACACCAAAAAAACCCTTTTCATTGACTTGTCTACCTTTAAGCATTCCAAATAAACATTGCTCATCTAAATCTTTTCTGCTGGCAACTGTTCAATAATACTATTTATTATTTGTGTTGTAGTTCAAATTCTAGCCTAAATCAAACCGTCAATCCCAAGTAGAACAGACTGATTGAATAAGTGTTGTTCTATTTGGGACTAACAATTGGATTTACACATCTGTTTTCTTCTATTAACCACAAACGAGACACATCTTACATGAAAATGTTAAAAGGCTGGGAGCCCTATACCTCCTATTTTAACAGTTACTTCCTTGTGTGATAGAATCTGAGTATATTTCATAAAACTTTTAACATAGTGTCAATTATGACTATACCCACAGGTCCAGAAATGGACTCATCTAGCCATCAGCAGTGAATGCATCTCTCTTAATATGATGAGAGAAAGGTTGGAGTTTTGTCTTGGGCATCAAGGGCAGTCAGAAAGTAGGTTTGCTACTATTTGTTGTTTTCCAAGTTCCTTCAGAGCTTAGCACTGCCACTATTTATTAGACCCAGAGCATAAGCATGGGCCAAAGAGGTCAGCAACCAGATTATAAAGCAGGCAGATAGGCCAGAAGCAGAAGACCTGCTGAGAGATTGGATGGTAGTGCTACTTTAAAACAAAATCAGCCATTAGTCTTGTGAGCACTTTGTCCCAGGGATAAGTTCCCTGTATTGGGACAGAAGGCCTAGGAGAATTGCCATGTGCAGCCAATAAAATAAGTGTTCAGGCCATCTGTTTTATTCTGGCTGTAGTTTCCTCTCATTTTCAGTCACTGATATGATTGTACACTGAACCAACCAGGACTTCTCTTTGTGAGTCCTACTGCTATACTCCCTGGCTCAAGCTTGTTAGTGTCTTACAAGAATACTGTACTGTAGTGGTAAAAGGGTTGGACTAGAACTTGAGAGATAACCACAAAATTCACTAGGAGACTTTGGGCCAGTCACTCATTTGACCTGTCTCTCAAGGTAGTTGTGAAAATATTATATGCCCCCCGAGCTCGTTAGAGGAAATATCACACATAAATGTAGCAAATAAATAAATCACAAGCATTACGTGAAGGGTGAAACACTTCTCCTAAGCTTAGAGAAGGAGAACTTACCGATGTCCCACTGAACATCAAAGGCATCAGTTGCCCATGAGTCCCAGTGTGATGTCAAAAAGAGGCCCACAAAAAAAATGCCTCTAAAGCTGATTTAACATAAGGAATGAGACCCACCTCTTTGGCTTTGGCAGAGAAGCACAACTGGTGGCAAACATATGAGGAAAATGTGCTACAGGTGAATGGGATCTTAAAAGTCTCAATATATTCCCAAAAGCTCTTCGCAAAATTCTGGCTTATGATCCACAACATTAAATCATTTAGCATGGAAGTAGCTGGACTCAGCCATTTGGATTTGGGAGTACCCTCCAACATTTCACAGATGAACACTGGGACACATGTGGCCATGCAACATCAGAGTATGGTCAAGATGGCAAAGGTTATTAATGAGCAAGAGAAGAAGAACCCACATGTTAGGTGCGGCGGCAGCAGTTTGCTTTTGCCTGAGTCTTTAGGAAAGGGTAAGACCTCCTTTCCACCCTGCTTATTTGAGTGTAAACTACTTTTGCACTTTGAACTCAGTTTGTAGTAAGTGAAGTAAGCTGAGGACAAAAAGGGGGAGCGAGGATAAGAGAGAAACTGGTGGGACAGTTTAAAAGCAGCTGAAAAAGCAGAACCCCAGAAGACTTATTAGGACAATCCCTGCCAAGTCAGGACAACTGAAGGGTATGACTTCAGCTAGAATCTTACTGAGGCATCACACCATAATAATTCCGAATTAAACCAGCCATTGGTTTAATTCAGAATTAATTAAACCAGCCATACAAGCAGTTCCCCTTCACCCTGTATGTCAACAAATCTGGGTTAAAGGGCACAACATGTGGGCATAGAACACTATCCCATAATCAGAACAACTGGCATGGCCATTGAAACATCATCGGTACTTCTGGGTTATTCACATGAGTATGCCTGCACAACTTTACACTATGCCAGCATCAAACCAGAGCCTGGCCTTAGTCTATACAGGCAGTGTTTGTCTATTTCCCCTTATGCACTTAAAACATCTAGTAAATTCAAAACTACATCAAGAATTCATAATTTGTCCACAACAAATTGTATCATGGAATGTATTTGGTGTTTTCACCTAGGGATTGGTTCTGCACTTTTAAGGCTAGTATCTCATTAAAGATGTAGACTTGGAAAGTACATTTTAAAAGACTATTCTTCTTAAAGCTGGTTCAGTGAAAATGTCACTTTCTATATATCAATGCCTTCCTGTCTGCTAGATGCCGTCATAAAATGGCATTAACAAGGAAGCTCCCATACAATATTCTTATACAACTGCCATGCCAATGATTTTTCTGTGAAGGGAAACAAAAATATTGTTTTATAGACATGAAATTGCTTCTCCCCTACCATGTAGAGTACAGCTTCATTCAAGTCTTGAGATAAGTTTTTAAAGTCTTTTTTTTAAATAAAAAAATCAAAAATAAAAAACTAAAAGGCATATTTACTTCCACCAGAATGATGAGATAAAACTCTTTTTCAAATGGTAGAATGGTAAGCACCGTTTGATGCTGAATGTCAGGGAACAAACTACTGAGAGGGTATTTTTCCATCCCCAGCATATCTGGAAGCTGCACCAACCCCTCTACAAGGACATTGTGGAAAATACTTACAGAGATTTTTTGCAGGGTGGTCTGGTTGACATTTTCCCAGAACAAGGTATTGAGAAACCGCACTTTGCTCATCAGTGGAATTATTGTTCTCCAGCTTTCAGGACCAGAAAATCTCATTTCTGAGCAAAGAAAAATTAAGACAGTTGGAGGTCCAAGGGTCTTGGAAGGCCCCATGGGCATGAAAAAAAAAGCCTTGAGGTTACGTGCACCCCATAGTCTGCACAATTCCCACCCTTGCTATAGGTGGGGGACACAGAAAGGTGGAGAGATAAAGTGAGTGGAAGCATTTATTTTGCCCTCCTTTTTCTCCCTCTTCTTGACATACATGCAGTGAGAGAGGAAGCAAATAGGCAGAAATAACTAGGGGCCCTGGGAGTTGGCAATTTTTGAATGCCCAGTGATGACTTGTATAGGGCTCAGGAAGTTACTTTTTAAGTAAGCCTTTTAAAAGAAAGCCTGCAAAGCCTCCTTTCTCTTCCAAGACGTTGTTGCCATTAATGTTGCCATTTTATTTTATTTATTTATTTTTTTTATTAAAATCATTCAATATTTCCAAGTACAGCATCTAAAAAAACCATATTGATTTTCAATTGCATAAAATACAATTCATTCTTTGAATTAGTTTTGTCATTGTTATTATGATAAGGATCTTCTATTTATCTTTACAAGGATTAAGTGATTTAACTTTATACAAATTCTATTTTCTTTAGTAAATCCTTAATTGCCTTTCTAGGTGCATATTTTTCACTTCCCACCTTCTCTTGTTTGGATGATTTTCTTTATTTCTAAAGTTTCCTCTATAACTATCCTACTCCTGATGACTTGCCTGCTTCTTATGAAATATTCTTTCTTCAGCAGTTTTTCATGCCTTAATGTTGCCATTTTAAAGAAACTTACTACATCACTCATAACCTTTTAGTACTTTCTCATCAATTAAGAAATTTCTTTTTGATAAAAACATTATATATAACACTTGAAAATACCCTTTAAAGGGAATGAAAAAGTAACTAGAAAAATACCTTGTTACACACACACACACCTGTGTGTGTGTGTGTGTGTGTGTGTGTGTGAAATATAGTTTCTGAGTACAGTTGGCTCTCTACATTTGTGGGTTTGACTTTCACAAATTTGATTATTTCCGAGTTTCTCCAGCCCCTGCCCCCAACCTCAAGTTCTTTTTTTCCAAAAGAACATTCCCTCTCAGAGCTTCTGATCAGGCCATGCAGCCATTTAAATGTCCACTCCTGATCCTCTGATCCTCTTCCACCAGCACTGCCTGGTCAGCTTACTGCCTGCATTCTCAGCACTACAAACCCTATCCTGATGCCCCCCCATACCCAAGGAAGGAGATGGGCAAAAGAGAGAAAGTGTGGGGCCATCAAGCCAACCACCCCTTCCTTCTCCTTTCCCTGACCTGGTTTGGACCCTGGGTGCCTGCTCTCCCCATTATGCCTTGACCCCCTTCCCCCTGCCACATACATATTTTGCAAGGGTCCTGTACCCCCAAACCTAGTGAATGTGGAGGGCCAACTGTATTTTGAACTTCTGAATCTGAACTTCTTCTCAACTACATAACCAAAAGAGAGGGAGAGGAGGGTAAATCATTATAGGTGACTGTTACTTGTAACTCATTATTTGCACGTTCCATCTTTGTATCACAGCATAGCCAGCTGGATGTATTATTTATCCATCTCTAGTTCTCCAGCTGTAGAGAAAAGAACATTCACAAGAATTATCGGATGAAGTTACGTCCTTCACCAGAATCTGAAAGTATCTTGCCATTTTTTTAACTTGTCTCATGAACAGGCCCACATCATGGTAATCAGTACTCAGCACTGCTCTTTTAATTAAAATTGTTTATTTCTAAACTGAGTTAATCTCTTTTCCTCCAACAAACACCCCAGTTGGTATATAATTTCTGGTTCATTTCAATAGAACAATTCAGTGCAATCAAAACAAAAGTAACAATGCTTGCTTAAAGATTAGGTCGTAAAAGAGAAAGAGCACATCAGATTAGAGCAGAAAGGAGATGTCTTTACTCTGTAACATCAATGCAGGAAGCAGAATTTCCAGTGTAAGGGCTATGTCCTGAAGTGCCTGAAAGATGCTTTTTTAGAAGGACTTGGAGCCCCAGGAAATACCAGACAACTAGTTGAAGGGCAAGAAAATTTTCTGAGGGTAGATGAGATCCTACATGGTGTTTGCATAATGTAAATCTACATTCATGTAGTGGCATGGCGGCTGTGCTATATTCCCCACCCCTTCTGCTGAATATCAACACTGGGCAACTGTTTTTTACAGCTACAAATGTGCCTGCGTGTTGTCCCATTGAGCAATGGGGAATGCCTAATGGCTATTTCTGCAATCTCAATGAATAAAATAACACATTGAAGTCCTCCAAGATTGTACAATTACATGGATGGGATCCTGTTGGTCATGCTAGTTAAAGGGGAGTCATTCAACAAACTGTTGAACTGCAGAGGTAATACATCAATAAGGTCAACTGATTCAATGGTTCCACTCTAGGTGGAACTGACAATAGGATTTAAGCCTATGTGAAATGGCTACACTTGTACAGCTTTACTTGTGCATTTGCTTCACAATGACCAAAAAAGTACAACTCCATGTATAAGGGCACTTATTCCTATGTATGAACTCATCCAAACTCCTTTCTCCTTGCTGGAGAAGAGTTCTGTGGATATTCTGCACTGCTAAAAAGATAAATGAATGGGTCTTACAGCAAATCAAGCCTGAACTCTCCTTAGAAGCCAAGATGACTCAACTGAAGCTGTTGTACTTTGGCCATATCATGAGAAGATATGAGTAGTTAGAAAATACAATAATGCTTGATAAGGTAGAAGACAGCAGGAAAAGAGGAAGACCTCCTTACAGATGGGTAGACTCAATCAAAGAAGACACGTCCCTGAGTCTGCAAGACCTAAGCAGGGCAGCTGAGGATAGCATGACCTGGAGGCCTCATAGGGCTGCCATAAGTCAAAGTCAACTTGACAATAGCATTGTTATGGTGCTATCATTCCACTTTCAACGTCCTATGGAATTCTGGGGTTTGGGGTTTAGGGAGGGGAATTTTGAATTCTCTGCCAGACAGCTCTTTGGACTCAGTAAACTACAAGCCCCAGGATTCCACAGGATGTTGAAAGTGGAATAATAGCACTATAACAAAGTAGTATAGAAATGGCTTTAACAACAACAACAAACTCAAAAGTATTTTGATCACTGTCTTTGAACACCTGATAATAGCCTAGGGACCACTGCTTTAACTAGGAGACATATTTCCACTTTGGGATTAAAAAAACAAATACATATCAGTTTGGGAGGTTGTACATGGGTTGTTTTCAGGTCTGGCCCTATCATGAGGCAGAGTGAGGTTGCTGTCTCATGTAGCCAATTTGGGATGTTCTGGAATTGTTAGCTGTTAAATCTGTTGTTGTTTTATTTTTTTATTGCCAAGGATGAAGGGAGATGCTTATAGAATGATGTCTTTCATGTGCAAAATAACTCAACTTTGCATACTAAGCACTTTGACCTGAATAAGTGGGCAGTGCCATTTGGTGCACGGGTTGATTCTGGCGCTTAATTTAATGGTTGTGTGCCTATGGAATCTATATTGTATGATGCAGAGTGCTAGTTAAGGAGACATTCCAGGACTGGGGAGATCCAGGATCCAATCCCCACTTGGCCATTCATGCAGAATTTAGCACTATCCTTCTAGTATGAGCAACAAAAAAGGATTTGGACACAAAGTAGATAAAGAGAGAGAGATGTCTATACTTGCTTGCTTAAATTGAGGGAAAAGTTTCTGGCAGTGTAATCTTGTATATGTTTACACAGAAAGTCCCCTGTGTTCAGAGCAACTTTGTGATAGGGCCTGGCCACTAAGCATGCCCTTTCTTTATCATGTTTTTTTAATCTGTAAAAATTGTTTGCTGCTTATGCTAACAGAGTCCTGAGGGCTAGTGCTGTGCATTGATGGCTATAAAACAAGAGTAACTACACTGGATATTCAAAGAGGGGCTGAAACTTGTATTTATTGCTTCAAGAACATCTAAGAGAGGAAAGGAGAGATATCGCTGTACTTTGGTTACAGAAGCCCCTAAAGCTGGATACTATGTATGCAGGTCTGCGCAAGCAGCCATCATAATATCTACATGTGGTACCTGTCTCTCTCTATCTGGGGGAAGTAAAAGGAAGTGGCCTCGGAGAAGAAATAAGAAAGAAAAACCTAAGTAGAGTAATCTGTACAGAGATCTAGAAATAAGAAGAGTGGAAAATATGAATGACTATTTGCTTATTCTGCCCCCCTCCACAATCACATACATGTTGATTTACTTGCTATAATATTGCTGCTTTAATATACAACATTATGACCTTCAGGTTGTTTTCCTTAAAAAAAAAAACTATTAAAAATCCTATATCTACAAACTTTGGAGTACCTCCAAACACAGAACTATTTTTGAGACCCTATTTACTTATATCAAAGAGTCAGAAGTAAGCCCATATCAATTATTTTCTGTTAAGAAGAAAATGACACTTTTATCCACACTACTGAGTTCAACAAAAACAAATTTCCACTGCAAAATTGAACAGCCCCTCAGTGGCTTTCCAAGGAGACATAGGCCATTTCTGCACTAGACTGTTATAGCTGGACCCTCCCTAAATTGCACACCCCAGGATTCCATAGGAAGTTGCAAGTGGAATAATAGCACTATAACAGTCTAGTGTGGAAATGGCTTATGTTTCCTAGTGCCTAGCATAATGAGACCTGTCCTATATTTACTCCCACTTATATATTGTCACGATGTGTAGCCCCTGTCATAGTGGATCTGCTGGATGTGTACTGAAATAGTATATGGTAGTCAGTGAAGGGGCTATGATGGAGTTTAGTTAGTGTTACAAAGTATCAAGTGTTAATTGTTGATTGCAACAATGCATCTATTTGAAACTTGCTTGTGTATTCCAATGTATCAAATGGTTAATTGTTTTATTTCCCATTGCTACAATGTCTCTGGTGAATGGGGAGAAGATGAGAGCAGGCAAAAATTAAAGTACCAAAAGGTGTTTTGGGAATTTGAGGTGTCTAATGATAAGGAGCAGGAAATATGTTCCAGTCCCAAGGATGAAAGAAGGGTAAATAACTGTGAGTCTAGGAAATGTCTAAAGATGTGGGGCGGGGTGATGTTAAAGTTATGATCCTCTCCAATCACAACTTTGTGCACCTAAAATTTTATGTGTAGATATAAAGCCTATGAACTCCATATATGCTTTAGTCTCAGCAGCTTCGGAAGAAGTACAGTGTATTGCTTGCTTTGCTACAAATAAACATTACTGTCTACCTCAAAGTGGAGTTTGTGGATTGTGATTGTAGATTGTGTTATCCAGGGCATAACACATATAAAGCTAAAAAGAACACTGACAATTCTGGGAGCCAAAGAAGCTTATTAATTATATCAATCATTTTCAGATACATCCATTTGGAGGCAAGGGCCAGTATTTTCTCTGAAGCTTATACCCAGAATATGAGTTTTAGAATCATATTCTTACTGATTTCCACCCTGTGTACTTAGAAGCCAGTTAATTCCTTTCCCATCATCTAGTTAGGCCAAAGTTCCATTTATTTCCCAGCTATACATTTCAAAAAGGAGCAAGGGTTAATTGTTTAAACCATTTCTCTGTCAACCAACAAACATTAGCCCACTTAACTAGTTTGTAGATATCTGTCCTTAAAATTCTAATTTGAAACCAGAAAAAGGAATTTCTGCTTTGCAATTAATGCAATGCATGTTATCCCATCTAATTACATCTGACATGCTCAAGGTGTTTGAAGTTAATTCCTGTAATTGCAAAATTCTGGCTGACCAAAGCAGCAGACCCAATAAATATTCATAAGTTCAAATAGCCACTTGTATCTTTTAGGCTGTTGAACACACATTTACTTTTTCTTCAGATATTTTTTTAAAAGATTTATTTTATACACTAGAAGAAAGTCACAAAAAGCAGTTTTTGCTGGGTTTAGCAAATACTAGACTGTATCCATATATGTGTGGGGAGTCAGAGAGGTATAGTGGTTTGAACGGTGGACTGTGATTCTGGAGACAAAGGTTCAGATCCCTGCTCATCCATAGAAACCCACTGGTGACCTTGGGCAAGTCAGATTCTCTTAGTCTCAGAGGAAGGCAAAGACAAATCCCCTCTGAACAAGTCTTGCCAAGAAACCCCCATGATAGGTTCGCCTTGAGGTTGACGTAAGTCAGAAATGAATTGAAAGTTCACAACAACAAAATATTTGTGTGTATGATCATTGTGAAGGACAAGACTACTGTCTCAGGCATGTGGGGTGTCATGAAATCTGTCATGATAGTCAATATCATGAAAAGTGAGCAAATTATTAGTCATTTAATTGGTTACTGATTTTTTTCCCCCCTACAACCAGGGAAGTGATGAGGTGTTTGGCTTTCTTTTTGCTTTATGGGCCAGAGTGACTCATGTGACTTGGTCAAAGGTGGTGAACCTGTTTCAGCCTGAGGGCCAAATTAAAGCTCAGAGAAGTTCTCAGGGGTTTCTTTCCAGTGATGGACAGGACCAAAGGCAAAAGGGTACAACCAAAAATATCAGCATATTTTAACTTAAAGCTCTTGTTGTTGGTTACTAGGCCTCAGGAGAGGCCTAGTAGAATGGGCCAGGAGAGGAAAGCCAGGAAAAAACTGGTGCTAAAAAGGAAAGAGGCCATTTGAGGAATCCCAGGGGGATAGACTCAAACCCTCAAGGGCCATATTGCATTCCAAGGACTAAGGCCCTTTCCACACATGAGAAAGGAACTGCGAAAAAAGCTACTCACCAGACTTCTTCAGCATCCGGGCAAGTCCGTCGGGATGAGGAGCAGTGTGAGCTCATCGCTGTGCACTGCTCCAGCGTCCAAAATGGCGGCTTCCGGTTGGTGGAGGCTCTCCACCAACCGGAGAAGCTTGCCAGCCTAAAGCCCACCCCTGGCAAATCTGTGCGTGCCTGCAAATCTGCACTGGAGCGCGGGGACAGAGAAACACGGAGTTGAGCGCTCCATGCTTTTTAAAAACCTCTAAAAAAAGGTTTTTAAAAAGCATGCTGCGCAACCAGTTCCAGTCGCTCTGAACCGGACTGAGGTGCGGAACTACAAAAGTAGTCTGCCCCAGTCCACTCTACGGTGCAGAAGACCTCCATCGGAGGTCGCTCTGCACTGTTTTAATAGCCTGGTGTGGAAAGGGCCTAACTGTCCACATGTGCCACTGATCTCAGGTATAGTACAGAGACATGCACTTGGAGCAGATTTCTAGTAAAATGAGTCTAAGGGAAACTCAGTGTAGTTGTGTATGGCCGACATCATTATGACCTCTAATGTGATAGGTCAGGAGGAGGACTCTCCAGATGATGTTTGACTCCAACTCCTAGTAGTCTAATCCAGGATGCTTAATGGTTAAAAATGATAAAAATTATTGTCCAACAACATCTGGAGGGCTATAGGCTTCCCACATCCAGGATAGATTATCATATTTCTGCACCAAAAAAAAAAAGAAAAGAAAAGAAAACCTCAAAATCTTTGAAGCCTCTTAAGTGCCAATCTTGTAACCCTCCAGACAATTGGGTCACTTTGGAAGAAAGGCAGGATATAAATAAAAAAATTTAAAAATCTGTTCAAGTCCCAGAAAGCCTGATAACTGGTCATCTTAACTGAGTCTGATAGGGATCTAAAAGATCTGGAGAGCATAATGTTTGGGAAGCTGCTTCATACCAATAAGGAACTTGTTTGGGAAGTATGGCTCCTTCTATAGCCAAGGTAGCCCATTTACCTACAAGAAGGTAGTGATCAACATGCTTGAGAGAAATCTCTGGTTTGCCACAGTACTTTCAAGAGGAAAATGGCAAACAAATATTCCCATCGTAAGGACAGAGTGTACTTAGGGGCCACTGAATGCAGACTGATAGCTGGGAAGAGGGAGAGCTAAAACCAAAGAGGGGGCATGGAGTGTCCTGAAAAATGACAGAACTGGCTGATTTCCTGGAGCTGTGAGTTCTTTTTGGTGCAGTATAAGTCAACGGTCATTTCTGCACTACACTGTTACAGTGCTATTATTCCACTTTCAACATCCTTAAAAATTCCCTGCCCTACCTCTAAGCCCCTTTAGATCTGAAACCTTGTTGAAGTGCAGGTAGACCCCAGGTGTGGCTGGCAGAACATCAATACCACAGTCACTTGGTCTCATGCAACAGGATAGAGGAATATCTCTTTCTGAGACTTTCAAGAGTAACTCCTGGTCTAAGTAGATAGAACAGCACTGGGCTAGAAAGATCAAAGAGGTTGAATCATTGAGTTTCTTATTTTCATATGACTCTTTGCATTCCGATTGGTGCATGGTGTCATGGCACATAATGCTTTAGTGCATGATGTAATGGCTGTTTATTTACCATGTAAAATGTACCCACCCAGCACATTGGACCAGGTTACAATTGTTAAAGATGATATAGTATGTGTGTTAGAACCGAGATAGAAAGAAAAATGGCAGAACTTTGAAGGTTTTCCATTAAAAAAAGAGACCTCCCAGAATCCCCCAGTAAAATGCCATGCTAGCTAGGAGACTTTTGAGACCACATTTTTTTAAAAAAAATGAAATTTTCAAGGCCCTGAAATGTATCATGTGGGAACAGATGTGACCTGACTCATCTAGGTGCATTCTACGTTCATCAAAACCTGCCTACATACATCAAAACCTTGTAGCATTACTAAGCTATTATGTTAGGAAAACCACTCTGTCTGAGTCACTGTTTTTTTAAAAAAAAAATTACAAAATTATTGCAGCTATGTAGAAGCACAGTAGGATAGAAGTGCTGTGTTTGCCTCACATAGGATTCAAAAATGCCCCTGTTATTACAGGTTTTCTGTGTGTGCCACTGCACATCCTCATGAAGATGATACTAAGAGATCTATGCAAATACTCTAGTGCATACATGGACTATCCAGGAAAAAATGTCCTAAATCCTATTGTTAGTGTCAATTCAGCTGAATCAGTGTATTGCCTTGCCATTCAGCAACTGATTCAATGGATGCACTCCAGCTGGGACTAACCAACAGGATTCCAATGTGTATTCTCTATATGAACCTGTCCAAATGTGGAGAAATTCTCTCAGACACATTTAGTGAAAATGTGAGAAAGGGCCTTCTCAGTGGCTGCTCCCAGGCTGTGGATTTCCCTCCTGTGAGAGGCTAAGTTGACCCCTCTCTGCTTCCTCTCAGCTGGCACGCAGTGATCTCTATTTAGATAGGCTTTTCGCTATGTAATTGGTTCCTGTGGATCTTTTAATGGGTGGGGAGTTGCTGTATCTTTTCCTCATTCATCATGCTTTAAGTGCTTTTGAAAATTGTTTTAAAGGTGTTTATGTGTTCAGTTTTAAATTCAGTACTCTTTAGTTAGTCTATTTTTTAAAAAAAAAAGAACAAAAAAGAAATTCCTTTAATACCAGTTGAGCATCCCTAATCTGGAAATCTGAAAACCTCCAAAAACCAAAACTTTTTGCCACTACCCACCTGCTTCCGCCTTTGAAGCAGCAAGCTGCACTGTTCCTGCTCGTTCATCTCTCAGCTCCTGAGTCTCTCTCCAGCCTCGTGTCTCATACACAGCATAAGCAGAGAACAAACAAGATACAGGGCTGGTGAGAGACATGAGGAAATGACAGGAATGCAAGCGTGGTGCTTGGCACGAATCCACACGCCCCACGAACAATTCCTCACATCTGTCTCTACCCTCACATCTTTCTCCAGCATTGCATCTTGTTTGTGTACTATCTGGTGTTGTGTATGAGACACAAGGCTGGAGAGGTACTGAAGATCTGAGAGACTGAGGACGTAAGGGATCTGATACCTATGTCTGGGGGAAAAAATACAGTACTGTACAGGAGATCTCTGAAGGGCCTACAAGCTGGTCAGTTTTATTTCTGAGATGATGGCTGTGGCACTTCTACCCATTCATTTGCATGCTCCCTAGCAATTTTCTGTACAGTACTGTATTTTATGTGTATGGAAATACAGGTATTCCAAAATCAAAAGAAAAAAAATCTAAAATATGAAATGCTTCTGCCCTCCAAATTTCAAATACGGGATACTCAGCCTATACAATATTTTTTAGCTGTATTCTGTTTTAATCTACATTGTAAGACACGTTGGTACTACACAGGAGAAAGTCAAGATACAAATCAATAAAATCCTGAGATTTTTCATTTCTCAGACAACAGCTTTCATATCAGATTAGAGGTGACTCCAGTTAGGTTACAAAAGCTGATTGGAGGATAAGTTTTCAGAAGGGAAAGTAGAGAAGAAACCATACTGTATGGTTTGGCCACTTCTGATAAGCAGTGGATCCTGAGCTAAAGCCATAGGACCTGAATATCAGACTGCAATTTTAAACATACATGGGAGTGGTAATTAGGGTTGCCAGAGTGAAAATTGAAGCTGGCTCTTATACTTTTAATGATTGTGTAGAAGAGGGAATTTCAGCAGGTGTTGCTTGGCATGCAACCGAGTAACAGGCAACACCTGCTGAAATTTCCTTTTCAACACAACCATTAAAGAAACAGGAATCATCTGGCAATTCCATCTACTTTTCATTTTGGGAACTCTCTTGCGTCTCACTGGAATCAGTTAAAGAGAAAGAGACATCAATAACTGAGTCCTGTGTCACTACAGAAAATTCCTAGCTGCCAGTTCCACACAGAATCTCAATGATTTCAACAAGTTACAATCTTCTGTGCATTTTTATAGAAGCATAAAAGTATACCAGCCACTTGGGTTGATAAAACTTGCTTTTAAATTAAATTCCCTCAACATGTGTGTGTACTTGTATTCATATTCCACTCTGCTATGTTTTGAATTTGGCGTGGATCCTTTGAGCTTCAGTCTTGTGATCCAGGGCCAACATCCAACATATCTCTCAGAGGGCAGGCCTGCCCTCAGAGGACTGGATTTCTCTTCGGGTTAGGTTTCCCTTCCAGTTAGGTTTCCCTGCCTTACTCAACAGAAAGTTTTTCAGTCTATACTCTCCCTTCAAGTTCTTACCTCAAAACTCTGTTGATGCCAGAAAAGGGGCTAGGGCAGGAGATGTGCTGGGAATGTGTCAGTGGATGGGCAGTAGACAATTGAGAAAGGCCGTGGATCCAAGAAACATAGCTCCATCCCATCCCCTCTAAATGGCCTGGGGCTGGTGAAGATAAATTCATTTCCTTTGATTTTAATGGTATGAAATTAGCATTTAAAAGAGGAAAAAATGTGATGGGGGGGTTGAGGGAGCCAAAATATAGCTCTTCCATGCCAGCATGAGTTTGTTCAGCCAGTATGAGCCTAGCAAGGCATCATAACAGCTGAGAGGCTCCAGACTCAGTAGACCTACTGTGTATAATTGATAGCTGCAATATTCTATATATCAAGTGTTACTATATTCATTTCAGCATAAAGCCACTGTGGAACGGGGCTATTTATTTTATTTTTAGTACAGCTGGAACAATTTTGTTCTCAAAAACTCTTCTCTGCACACGGTGAATATTCACTGAAGATTCTCTGAAAATATTCAAGTATTTGTTGACTATTCCATATCTGTACTGGATACCTGGCGATATTTTATTAACATATTTGATAACTAGCATTGTCTCTATGATTGATATTTTTACTGTATTTGACAGCATTGATACTAGTTATGTAATCATTATAAATGTCTGATAATGCCCGCATTTGATAGCTGGCTCAAACTATTATTTAGTAGGCATTATACCCCATGAAGTTTTTTTTTTCCAGTAGCTTTTGATGTTCTGTATTTAAATCAAAACAAAGTCATGTTTAAACACCTATATTTTCAAGCGAACATCCACACCAAGTTTCAGATTCGATTTATTTAACTAAAATTTTAAATTTCTTAACTGGAAATCTTGGAAAGTTTAATTTTTATAGCTGTTAATTTTTAAAGCCTCTTATTACATGCTAATAATTTTATATCTGAAAAAAGATTATCTCTACCCATAGAAAATTATCTAAAAGAATCCTTTAGAATTACAGAGTCTAGTGGGTAAAACTTTATAAAGTTGCACTGCTTGTGTGTCTTCATGGTGGTTCTTTCTGCAACAGCTGAAATGTACATATTAGCAACTGGATGCTGAAAGGATTTAACAGCCTGAATCTTTCTAATTATTCCCAACAAGAACAGACTAGTTGGATCAACCACAGAATAGTGAGTCAACATGTAAGTAAACTCCATTGACTCAATGGGTCTGTTCTCACTGGGACTAATAACAGAGATCAGGACCAAATAGTCATGTGATTGTGGATTGGGGCAAAGTGTATACCTTGCTCTTAACAACTCCTTTTCATCTTTCCATTCCAGTTACCCATACTGGCATCTTCTGTTGTTAGCCTCTACTTCCTCGAGCTCACGGATGTCTTCAAGCCAGTTCATTCTGGATTCAGCTGCTATGACAGAAGTTTGAGTATGCCATACATTGAACCTTCCCAAGAGGCTGTTCCTTTCTTGATGTTGCTCAGTTTGGCTTTTGCTGCACCCGCCATTACGGTGAGTCATAGACTGCTCCTACCTCCACTTGTAATGCCTTGCTGAAAGGCCTTTCCGAACAAGGTGGGAAGTGCTGATAGATTGGGATGAAATATCAATATGTTTGTGCTGTTTCAGGGGGAAAAAACTTGTGAAACCCTTGAATAACAAAATAGTCTCAGCATATCACCAAAAGGCCTTAATAAATGCACCATTACTTCTGCATACTCTGCATTCTGTTCATTTAAAATATGCTTCCATATTTCAAACCACTTACCTCTTCCAAAAAATAATTAAATAATATTCTCAAAATCCACATTTAAAACAGCCTGGTTAAAACACCTGTAAGCTTAATTGTACAGTAAAATTTAAAAGTCTGGTAAAAATCACCAAATTTAATGAGCTATGTATGCACTAAAGTTCATTAAAATAATTTCAAATAGAAACTATAAGAATTATAAAATCAATGCACAAATGCATGTGTATGCATATTCCAGCAGCATTGTGTATGGGTGAGCACACAATCTTATCAAAAAGTTATAACGAAAATGATATTTTGAGGACTACAGGTCCTAAAATTGCCTACACAGTCTGGCCACTGGCTATGCTGACTGGGGATTGTGGGAATCATAGTCCAAAAATATTGGCTGAAATCTTGTTGGTGTCATAGACATATGTATGTTCACTTACAAGTATGGTTGTACATTTTTGTCCATTGTGCAACAGATGTATTCAGTTCTACAAGTGTAAGCATTTCACACAGACTTAAATTCCATTATTATTCCCAACTAATTGGGAATAATAGGTAGGGCCAGTTGGAACCAGTAAAACAATTGACTTAGTGGGTCTACTCTAGTGGAGACTAACCATAACATTCCATAAAGTTGTATGTCTTTTTTGTGCATAACTATTTGTCAGCACTTTTGATGTATCACCTCCCTAAACTGCAAGCCCCAGGATTCCATAGGATGTTGAAAGTGAAATCATAGCACTATAACAGTCTAGTGTGGAAATGGCGTGAGTTCCCAGTGGTCTTTGTTTGGTTCTGTGAATTAGTGTAAGCACACTACAACTACCAGCAGAGTGCTCAAAGAATGACAGAGAGTCACTCATTTGGCTAGACACTTTGTTTCTGTTTGTGCTGTGGTCTCTGAACTTGCCTTGGCCCAGTGAAGGGAGACAGAGAGAACTGACTGGTTACTTCAGCCATTGGTGACCATCTCCATATTTTCAGCACACTTGGGGTCAAATATATTAATGTTGACCACAAAACTTAGGGAGTGACAAAGGACTCAGGATCCTTTGGGGGCATGTGGCCCCCTAAAAACTTGGATCTTTCCCAACCCTAATTTAAAGGTTCCATTTCACCTCCACTGTGCCCTCACTTCACTCTTAGCTTAGCAATGCTTCAGCTCATCCATTGCAGTGATGAAAGTATACTTTGCGGAGGCATTTCATTTGTTGCATAAGAGTTGCTACTTTGCAAACAAGTAAATTGTGGTGTTGTACAGGAAACTTACAATATTGTAATTCAGAACAGGATGCCAGTCATTATGTCTCTATAATATACTACATTTAAAAAACAAATTTTCATGTTGCTCTTATAAGGAGTAATTACTAATGCATAAATCTGAAGAAGAAATAGATAACAAGGAACATCTAGCCTTATAAAAATAATATTCCATGTTCTGGCCCTACCAAACAGTGCATAGAGTCCTCCAAACCAAAAAAAAAAAATCTAAAGCTTATTTCTGGTGCTCTTCAGTATGGGTTTCCTGGTTGTTCTCTGAGAAGACAACATGAAGGTGTGCTGAAATGTAATTTGTTTCTCATATCACTTTTCTGTAATTGAAAACAAGAGTCTTTTATGAGTGGGGTCTTGAAGAAAAAAAGCAGGAACCAACAGCGAAGCCCAGTGAAAATAACCAAGTTTAATAAAGTTCCCACTAGCTGCTCTGGGTTAAAGTCATATCATTATAATGGCTACACTGAGGCAGATTATATTGTTAGAGGCAATTTTTGACAGTTGCTCTTAGCTTGTAAAATCCCCTAAGTCCTCCTTAACATCTACCTTCTCATGGAATTAAACAACCTTCACTGCCCTCTTTTTGCTGTAGGCGAAATAAGAAAAATCCATTAAGACACAAAATGAGGTAGGGAGGAAGTTTTGTGTTCAGCAATGGTATCAGACCTTGGATAGCAACAGGTCTACCACGTTAGCAATTTTCTAATTGTTTCTGCAGTTCTAACTTCAATACAGAATGAAAGAGGAAATGTCTCACTTACATAGCTTATGTAGCTATATAAGTGAGACATTTATATAGCTTATGTAACCCCTAATTTAGTCTCCCAGTCCCCACTTACTAGAAGCCAGCCACTGTGATCCATTACCCTCTTGATTGGGAAGCAGCTGACTGAAGGTTCCGTTGCCCTCATGCATGCAATCTCCAGGATGAGGGGGAACTGTGGCAGGAGTTCCACTTCTGCGTGTCTCACTCACAAGAAGGGTAAGACCATCAGACAGCTGCTTTCTGAGAGATACTAGAATAGGTCCCCATTGATCTCAGCAGCTACTTCCTGAAGTGGAGATTGGGAGATCAAGAAAGGATTTACTGTATATCACCATAAACTACTGTGCCAGTGAGTCTGTACATCCCACAGGATTTTGGGCCCGTTTTTCACCCTGGAGATGAATAATTATGAATATTGCTTCCATCCGTACCTCCTGGAACATTTACATTGTTCTAGTGTTATCAAGTGTCCTTTCTCATCCCTTTCCTCCTGCTGTTGCTTTGCCTTGGCAGCACTCATGATTCCCTGTTTTGTTTTTAATGGGCATCTGTGATCATGCTGGATGTGGCATGGTGATATCACCAACAAGATCAGGCCAATCGCCATAGCCAATTGAACTGAATGGCAATGAGCACTAATGAGGCTGAGAAGGCTAAGAAGAAAGAGAATAATACAGAGAACAGCAGTATCAAAAAAAAAAATGTGGGGGATGTTTATAACTAATGTTGAAAGCCCAAAAGGAGAAGGCATATTCACATTTATGAAAACCAAACCAAAATGAGGCAAAGCTGATTTGATTATAATGTTCAAAGGCCCGTCAAAATATGAAGCAGTAGCTAAGTATGTGGAGAACCTTGGGCTCTCCTGAAGGTTTTGATTTCAAGTTCCCAGAGGCCCCAGCCATAATGGCCAATGGTAGGAGAACATGGGAACTGTAATCCTATGTATTTTGCTTTTCAGTTTCCAAATCTACAAGCCAATGTCAGGGAGCTGGAATAGATCCTAGCTCAACTACTGTCTCAGTCAATGGGTCAGCATACTTCTCTGACAAACAAGATGTTTTCATGATAATGAAAATACAGCACATCCTGTGCTACCATTTTCTTTGCCCTCACTCAGGAAAATTGAATCAATAGGTGTCTATAAAGCAATGTTAACAGCACATACTTTGTTGATTGAAGGTCATTCTACTACAATTATGTATGAACCCTTTAAATCAAAACTTGGCTTGGTGAAGTAACTGTTACAATTATCTTATGCCCTTGCTTTTTTGTTGTAGATCATGGTGGGTGAAGGCATTCTTTACTGCTGCCTTTCAAAACGTCGAAACGGTATCGGCACTGAGGCCAATATCAATGCAGGGGGCTGCAACTTTAACTCTTTCCTCAGGAGAGCTGTCCGTTTTGTTGGTGAGTGTTGATAAGTGTGTTTTGATGAAGAGTTCCTGATGTTGATTCTTTCTTTAGACATGTTCTTTTAGAACTTGGACGGACATGTTACAACCTGAGACTTGAACAAGACAGAAACATGAGGGAATGGATTTAAAACTATCTTCACTGCAGGAATGCCTTCCAAAATTGCCTCCTAATGCCATCTGGTCTCTCTACTCCTCTCAACATTTCACTCTAGACACTGTGGAGATGGAGACTACCATGAGCACAGGACTTCCCCTTGTGGCCAAGGGAAAGTCAGGGAGATTAAAAATGCTATGGTCTCAAAAAATGTTGGGAGGTGTTTGCTATTTCTAAAATTATAGGTTGATGATGGTGGTGATAGTGATGATTCATTTATAAAATTTCTAACATTTTCTATGTGATATATCGAAAAGGGAAAAGGAATGGGAGAGTTAATGGGAAAGCTAGTACATTCAGATAATATGTTTTATACTTACATAATCTCTGCAGATATCATATATCTGGACAGGCTTCCCTTGCCTTTAAGAAGATTTGATCATTAAAACACATGAATATTCCTAGTACTAAGTAGTCCAGTCTGGGAAGAACATTTCCACACAGTACCTCTCCTGTTTTAATTTTTCTAATACTTGGAAGAATTGCCCTGTTATTGACTAAAAAAGAGCTTCAAGCTAAAGCATAGAGCTGATTCAGTGCCACAATAGCCAACAGCCACCAGTGGATAAATAACATCTTGGAAGACAGCTCTCTCCTCCAACATTCTGCTGCTGTACCCCAACATCTACCACCTCAGGTGTCTCCATCTCACTACCTACATCACAGGTGCATTTGGTGGGAACATGGGAGAAGGCCTTTTCAGTGGCTGCTCCAAGGCTCTGGAACTCCCTTCTCAGAGAGATCAGACTGGCACCCTCTCTGCCTGCTTTCCAGAGACAACTAAAGACATTCTTATTTCAGCAGGCATTTAATACATGATTAGTATGAAGAAAGGTGCTGTTTTTTTAATTGTCATTTGTTTGTTGTTTTTAATATGTATTTTAATATTGTTTTAATTACTATTGTTTGTTTAATGTGTGTTTTAACTTTTGTATGCTATAGTTTTAACTATGTTCTATTTTAAATTATTGTAGGTTGCTTTGAGTCTTTTTGAGGAGAAAAGTGGGGTATAAATAAAGATAATAATAAAGAATAATAATAATACTTTCTGACTAATGGTAAGGCCAACCTTGATGATAAAGTTGGTATCTTTCAACATAGAAGAGATGACAGAGAAAGTCATAGCTGAGATGTTGCACAGACAACTCAAAGGAAAGTTAACATTTAAATATGAAACATTGTCTTCTGTGAAAGCAGACATTTATTTAACCATCAATGTGACAGGGCCACAGAGAGTCTCTCCTGTTGTGCAGCTAGAGAGATAGATTTGGGTAGCAAGCTACCAGTTTATCACTCCTAGGCTAACATTGAGCAATGTATCTATTGTGCCAAAGGTGTAAGAGATTTTTCTGCTTCTTCTCTAGGTGTCCATGTATTTGGCCTCTGTGCCACTGCTCTCATCACTGATATTATACAGCTGTCAACTGGGTATCAAACACCATATTTCCTGACTGTATGCAAGCCTAACTACACATCCCTCAATGTATCCTGCTCAGAAAATTCTTACATTGTGGAGGACATTTGCTCAGGACCTGATCCCATGGTCATCAATGATGGAAGGTTAGATGGAAGCAGATACAGTATGTTCAATCAGTCTTTGTTACTGTGAATTAGGAATGTATTGCCATTTAATTCTATCCAAATCTACATATGTGTATCTTTTGAAAACAGTAAGATGGAGACATGTATGCACTGCCATTTCATGATGGTTGTATTTATTATTTCTGTCTTTTCTTAAAAAAAAAGTCTATTCATCTCATCAGCCAAAAAGGCTCCTAAAGTGCCTTACAGATAACAGTAGTAAAACAGTCATAACTTTAAGGCATACAGTCTAAAAGTCACAATACAAAAGGAAATTGGGTAGGAAGATAGGAAGAAAAAAATTGGAGAAAGCCAATAGCATCTTGCCTTTGAGTAGAGGTGATGAAATAGCCTAGCTATTCTCTTCTTCTCTGCCTCTGTTCTGCAGCCTAATGGGGAGACAGCTGGTAACTTTGGCATTGCAGAGTAATCCATCCCTGGTTTTAATGCCAGCTCTTTGCTTTTAGCAGAAGTTGCACCACAGCAGCTGCAGATTATATGAGAGCTTTCCAGGTTCTGAACCTTAATTCCCAGTGTAGGTTCAGCATCTGGATAGCTCCTGTACAATCTGGAGCAGCTGTGGGAGAACTGCCATTAAAACAGAAGAGTTGTTGTTAAAAGCAAGGATGGATTATTTGCCACTTGCACCATGCAACTCCAGTGTCACCAGCTTCCCCTAGCCTTGTGGAGGAGCTGCCAGCTAGGTGACAGATGAGAGAAGGCCAGTGGAGCAGAGGCAATGGAATTTTAGCTTATAGTATAACTAAGACCCAACACAAAATGGTTGAACAGATTAAATTCCTTCATAAGGATACAGAGTAAACAAGCCACAATTGGCAGACTAATGGGGGAGCAAAACACTTCTCATTGGCATTATGGATCAAAGAAAACAACCAATTCTAGTCTTTCTCCACCAAAACATTTCATTAAAATCCCCTTTTGTTTTTTTCTTTCTGTTTAAATTAAAGTTACAGATACAATATATAAGCAATTGATTATATAGCTTCTTCTTGCTCTGATGCTGTCTCCCAAGATTGTAGTCAACTGAGGAAGATGTTTACAAAGGAGATTCATATTTCCTCCCTGCAAGTTCATTAAAATCCTGTACTGGCTTCAACAGGACTCATGCCCACATAAAAACATAATGACCTACAAACACTCATTCAGATGAGAAAACTTTGCTACTAGCAGGCTGAGATTGGGCCCAGAGATTTCATGAATTATTCAGGGAAGACTAACATACTAAGAATAACACTAGAAATATGACTTGGCCTCTGCCCTTTTAAATTATATGTAGATAATCCCCAGAGCTGTGTAGAATTCCATCTACTGTTAAGATTGCCTTGACATTCTAAGGGAGCATACAATGCATGTTATGTTGCCATCTATTTTCCATGTATATTCCCCACATATAAAAGTCAGTACATATTCTGCTGCTTTTTTTCAAACATTGTTAAAGGACACTGTCTGCCTAATAATCAGGCAGCAGTTTTAAATCTTGTTTCCTGGGAAACTTTATTTATAACAAGAACATTTTTGCATAATTTTAAAAAGAGAAATGAAGTATTAAAAGTTTACTTTAAGAAACAGAAAGCCTCCTCCAAAAAAAAATGTGATAAAGAAAGAACGGTTAAGCACCCTGCAAGCTGCCTGCCAGTTCTCCAGTTGTTCTTCTCCCATTAAGAGTACCCAGATCTCATAGGAGCTTCTTTCGAACATCTACTTCCACCCTTAGCTACACTAAAGATGAAGCACTAAGTTATTTTCTTAAGGCATCATGTTTCCTTATCTCAGTATAGCTTCCCAAGCAATGAAATTATAACTAGGATCTTAATCATGTTTCCAAATATATATTGTTATACTGTGGGATACTGTACATTATGAGATGTGCCTTCTAGTTGACTCTGATCCATGACAGTGCTATCATTCACAGTATTTTCTTGGTAAGATTTATTCAGATGGGGTTCACCATTGCTTTCCTCTTAGGTGGAAAGAGTGTGACTTGCACAAGTCACCCAGTGCGTTTCCATGGTTGAGCAGGAATCTCACAGAGTTGTAGTCCAGCATTCAAATATTATACCATGCTGGTATAATGCTAGTGCACGCAGTGCCACATAAACCAAAGTTCTCCAGGCATCACTGAAACACAACACCCTCACCTTGGCATGTGGTTATTTGTTGTCCATGCCAAGAGTTTTCCAGATCAGTGAAAACAAATATTAAACCCTTGGATGCGTGGAGCCATAAATAAGCACATTAACCAATAAGACCATGGCTATCAGTTTAGCTTCCCTCCCAGACCAGCCAGTGACCAAATACACAAAACTGGTTACATATGAGTAATCCAGGAAGTGGATTGATGCCAATTTTGAGGCAAAAGATTTAAGGTTTAAGGGATAAGTGAATTATTTCTTCAAATTGCTAAAGTCAATAAATTCACCTATTTCTAGACTATTGTGCAGTACTCATTCTTTAGTGTAAATTCAAAACTTTGTGAGATCATTTGTCTTTGAGAAATTTAAGCAGTGTTATTGAAATACATTATTTGTTAACATTTGTTAGTTGTTAACGTTTGTTAATCTGATCTAGCAGCCATTTTTTTCCAAAAGACTGAAAGGGAAATTTTTAATAACCCAGTAATGTAATAATCATTTCCCTGATTAAATCTCATAAGTTAAATATGATTTCTGTACTGGACCACACAGCGCTTTTGGTTATTTTTAAATCTGCCTTAGCAGAATGTCTTTTTAAGTGAGAAATTTAATTTGTGTGTCCTTCCTTCACAGAAAGTCATTCCCTTCACAACATGCCACCCTGGCAGCCTTTGCAGCTGTGTATGTCTCGGTAAGTAATTAAGCCTCCTTATAATAATGGGAGACGTCAGAGTGCCATTTCATGCCTAATGCAAAACAAGCTGGTAAAGAAGCAAAAGATGTAAATGTGTGATGCACATATTCAGCTGTGACATAGGCCATTTCCGCACTATACTGTTATACTGCCATTATTCTACTTTCAAATCCTGGGGAATTCTGGGGTTTGTAGTTTACTGAGGCCAAAGAGCTCTCTGTCTCAGAATTCTAAATGCCTGCCTAAACTGCAAATCCCCAGGATTCCATTGGATGTTGAATTGAGGTAAGAGCATTATAACAATGTAGTGCAGAAATAGCCCTAGACTCAGCAGGAAGAGCTCTTCTTCAAGCACCCAGGTGAACAATGCTGCGCCCCTAGAGAAAACCTTCTTATTTGTAGCACCTAAGTTTTGGAGTGCCCACCCCATGGCAGCATGACTGATGCCAAATTTGTATCTCCTTTGGCACTTCCTCAGAACTCTTTGTTTGCCAAGCTATCTTAATGGCCAGTTTGAACTGTTTTATTGGCTGTTTTCTCTTGCTTTGTGGCATGATTGAGCTTTCTATTCTATATATCTTTGACTGTTTCAACTGTATTTGTATTTGTAAACCAATTGTAAGGATGGCAGTGTTCAAATGTTTTCATCCACCAAGCAAGCAAGCAGTCAATCAATCAGTGTTAATAACAACAACAAAATCTTCTCTGACTCATTTTTTCCCCAGAGACCTGTGATGTAAAAAAAGGAAACTGGGAGAGGAAAACTGATGGGAAACAAGGCCAGCCCTAGCGTTAGACAGAGTGAGGAAACAACCTCAGGCATCAGCTGTTGTTGCTGTTGTGTGCCTTCAAGTAGTTTGTGACTTATAGTGAACCTATAACAGGGTTTTCTGGGGCTGTTTCTTCTGATGCAACCAAAGTCACTCAGTGGGCTTCCATGGCTGAGAGGAGAATCAAGGTAGCACATACAGGGTATAAGGAAAGGGCATCAAATCAGTACTTATTATTGTTGCATTTTTATAGCCAGGGAGAGAGGTTTGTGGGATTTTCTATTTCATGTGCCAAAGTAACTCATCCGCTTTTAGGTATTATGCACTTTCACTTGGCTTGTAATATGCAGCCAGTCCCCGCTAATATAAATCTCTCAGCTTCTACCATCATTTGCCTCAAATGAAAGAAACTGATTAAAGCTCACAAATATGCCTATGTAATCAAGGAGTGTGCAAAAAGAGTTGAGAAGCTTCTTTCAGTTCATTTGGTGAGGCTTAAACTGCAAATTCAGAATGAGTGGCTGTGGATCATTCATAGTACAATCTGATACATGTAGATGAAGCTCAGTTTCACACTAGACAGTGATAACACTTTGATGGAACAGCCACAGTTGCATCCTGTGGAATCTGGGATTCGTAGTTTGGTGAAGCACTCAATCTCTATGGCAGAGAATTCTAAATATGGCACAAAATTATGAATCCTGGGATTTCACAGGATAAAGTGATGGCAGTTAAAGTGATGTCAGCATGCCTTTATTGTGTACTGTGAAGGAGATTTTAGAAGCAAACCCCAGTGAGTTCAAGGATGTTTTCTCTGTGGTTAATGGATATAGGCTGGGATGGCAACCTTAGACACAGATTCTCAGTAATGAAATAAATTTGAGTTGTTTTATTTTTATCCTTCAAAGATTTATTACTTACTGCATTGGATGTAAATCTCCTAATCAAGCATGGCTAATTTTGTTTACTCACACTGACTGTGACACTGGCTGTGTATGACAATTAAATAACATTAAACTCTTCAAAAAGTAGCAGAAAATCCAGATGGATTCTTTTATAGCCCTGGTGAACATGTTTGCTTTCTGACATTTTCCTCTTTAAAAAAAAGTTTAATTTGTTCATCAGTAATAATGTTAATTACTATATACTGCTGCTATGCCCATAGAGTATAACTTTCCTTTGTATGCTATAATGTTGATTGCTGCTATTTAAAATTCTAAGGCAAAAGGAGGCCTCCTCTTCCTACAGTCAGTGGAATCCAGAGGAGCTTTGTGAATTGGCTTATCATCACCACTTCCCGCTAGGGTAGCCGTGTGGCCTACTTTACAGAGGACAGTCCTCTGTTTGATGGCACCCTCTGCTTGAAAGTCCAGTGTAAGTCCAGTATAAGGCTTAGGGAAGAAAAAAAAATTAAAGGAGGAGAAGAGGCTTTGACTGAAGAGGCTTTGACATTGCTCATTAGCAAACAGAATCTGGAAACATCACCTGGTCAAAGTCTTTTCTTTCAAACAAAAAGACATACTATATTTCTATGTATGTTAGAGCCATTACCACTCAATGTACATCTCTCCGGCCATTTCCATCCTACACTGTTATAGTGCTATTATTCCACTCTCAACAGCCTATGGAATCCTGGGATTTGCAGTTTAGTGAGAGGTGTTTAGAATTCTCATCCAGGGAGCTCTTTGGCCTCTGTAAACTACAAACCCCAGAATTCTGCAGGATGTTGAAAGTGGAATAACAGCACTATAACAGTATAGGGTGGAAACGACCTCTGTGTCCCTGAGCGTATGCAACATAGTCCCTTTTTGTATGGCATTTGCCATGCGAAAGGGCACGTGGAGTGTCGCATGATTGCGAGGAGCAATCTGCACAATCCGCTCACAATCGCACGATGCTCCAGGGGCCACTTACCTGGCATGCAGAGCCTCCGGAGCCACGTCAGTCATGTTTCCTGCCCCAGCACAGCCTGGGAAACTTCCAGACTGCACTGCGGAAGGAAGAGGTGGGGCTCTCGTGCGAGCAGGCAGCTTGTGCAGAGCTGAAGCAGCAGTGACGCGAGAGCCTCTTGCTGGAGGCCGTTTGCACAATCCCCGCAAGCCAGCGCCGGAGAAAGGGAAGGTGAGGAAAGGGCCATAGTATCCTCTTTTCCTGTCTTTTTGGTGATATCTAAATCAGATTGGATAGGAGAAATAAGCAGAAGATACTAGAGCAACCCTTCCTTTCATGCCAGACTATCCCTTCATCAACTCAAGTGAATTATTTCAGTTTCTCATTTGCTCTGGCACCAGGGTTGTTCACTGAGCTTCATCCTTTGTAGAGCACATCACTGATTCTACTGAATGCTGGTTTATGGAACCCTTTCCTTTCTCCAGATGTCCAAAGACCCAGAAGGATACCCTTAACCAGTGCTTGAGAAAGTTACTTTTTTGGATTATAGTTACCAGAATCTGCCAGCTGGCATAGTCACTAACCGACAGTATCTGGGAGTGGTAATCTATTAAAAAAAATTTTCAGGCCCTGCTTCTATCTCTATAGTCTGTCAACCACAGGTTTTCTCCACCTGTTTTGTTATATCACATGGGGAAAAAAAGAAAGAAAGTGCTTCATTTGGGCAATTACACTAAACTTGTAAAATGTATTTCTTTTTAAAGATGTACTTCAATTCAACATTAACCGACTCCTCTAAACTCCTGAAACCGCTTCTAGTATTTGCATTTATCATCTGTGGGATTATTTGTGGACTGACTCGCATCACCCAGTACAAAAATCATCCAGTTGATGTTTATTGTGGCTTTTTAATTGGGGGTGGAATTGCCCTTTACTTGGTGAGTATCATAGAGGTATTCATAGATGCCTGTTTCTTGACATTTAACTGCCTTCTAATTAAGAAATCGTATTTTCTTTCAGGTGTGCAATAATAGATTATGTTCATTGTATCTCTCTGAAACAGGAATGAGGGAATGTGTAACACACACATAAGATGTTGAGCTATGACTCCCATCCTCCTTCACCACTGGTGTTACTGGCTCATGCTGATGTGAGCTCTGGTCTAGTATTGGGACCTAAATCCATTTGCTAGCCCCACCTTGAGTAAACCTATTGAATCAATAGGAACAAATCAGTCATGTGAATTCCATTGATTCACTAGTTCTGCTCTAGTTGGAACAAATGGAATGTAAGTCCTGAAGGCCCACATATTCCCAACCAACTTGTTTTTGCATAGAAAACTCTGCATTTTGCACAAATACTTTTTTACACAAAGCAAGTGCTCAGCAGAGCTTGGAAAAATTACCCTTTGGGGACAGAAATTCCCAGAATTTCTCAGCCAGCATGGCGACTCACACTAAGGCTGTGCTTGCTTCATCTTTCACCGGTCAACATGTGACCTAATATAAATTCAAAATGCAGATAATAGGAATTGCCCATAAACCAAGCTGAAATTACTAGAAAAATGTAAGTATTCATAGCAAAATATTATATTTTAAAATATTACATAAAATATAATATTTTCTTATGAATGCTTATATTTTTCTATTAATTTCAACTTGGTGTATGGGCAATTCCTATTCTCTGCATTTAATTTTTCACCCACGCAGCCTGATTTACTGGTCCTTGCCTCAATCTGATTAGTTTTCTGCTCAAAGGTTATGCCCCTTCTGTTGCTTAATAACCATGTAATGTAATATCTTGATGAAAGAGAAAATTATCAGTTTCAAATCAATTGGTGCAGAACCACAATAGAGTTTGAGCTGCACTCTATTTACAGTCAATAAGCCATTTAAAAGAACCCAAAACAACATATTACACATCTGGGGAAAGGAGAGGAGAGGAGAGGAGACGAAACGAGACGAGACAAGAGGAGAGGTCGACACTGAAGAATCCTAAGGAATTTTTTTAAATATTCTTTGTACATAGACTCTAAAAATCTATAACAGCCTGCGTTAACAATACTAGCATCATTCAGATATTCATATGAATGTATATAACAAGAAGAAAGAGATCACTGCTGTTTGTATCCCCTCAATTCACTCTCCTTCTACACATTTGGAACAAGAAAAGAGGTTCCACCTAAACATTAGGAAGAATTTCATGACTCTAAGGACTGTTTGACTGACAGTGGAATAAACTGCTTCAGAGGGGGGTATACTTCCCATCTTGTTGTTGTTGTTGTTATGTGCCTTCAAGTCACTTCTGATTTATGGTGACCTTAAGGCACACCTATCACAAGGTTTTCTTGTCAAGATTTGTTCAGAGGGGAGTTGTCTTTGCCATCCTTTGAGGCTGAGAGAGTGTGATTTGACCAGAGTCACCCAGCGGGTTTCCATGGCTGAGTTGGGATTCAAACTCTGGTCTTCCAGTATCCTTGTCCAATACTCAAACCACTACACCACACTGGCTCTTTCTGTCTTTAGAGGCCTTTAAACAGAAAATTAGGTGAGCAACTCTCAGGAGCACTTTATTTATTTATTCCTGCATGGCAGGAGGTTGGACCAGTTAGCCCTTGTGGTGACTCCCAACTGTAGATTCTAGGACTCTGTGATTTACTTTATGAAATACTCCATAAAGCGCAATCCTTTAGCCTTTCATTCTACAATAAAATTTAAAATGTAAAAATGCTACAGTGACATATCATATGGCTAGATGGACAACTGGTGGCAAAAAGTAACATCACTATTGGGTCCAACAGTTAAAAGCTACAATGCAAGGACTGAGGTAATGATCATTAGATACCTCAAACACTAAAATATTTAAAAACCACAGGAGGATTTAGGCTATTGGCAAAATGATAGCAGTATGAGTACCAGGAAAACTTCCTATGAGAGAGGATTCAAAGCATGGGAGCTACCACTAAAAAAAGCTTTCCCAAGGAATCATTTCATAATCAAATGACCTTAAGTGGTAGAAGTGGAGCCTATACACTTCAGTGTGTACACCCATTAGGTTCTTTCAAACATTATAGCAAACATGTCTGCAGGACAGAGATCCAAGTGGTCCTCTTTGCCTTGTACCTATGTCCAGGGGAAGATCCAAATGAACATTAAAATAGATGTCTGAAGACAGCTACTGTCGACTGCCCTAAAACTGTTGTTAAGAGTTTCCTTCTTTGTCAAATGTTTCTGATTTGGCAAGAGCCACTCATGCCTTGGACACATCTTGGCTAACAGAATGCAAACTACAGAAGGTGACTCTTAAAGAGCACTTAGAAGCTTTAATAGGTATAATGAGCTGCAGCTCTCATTTTCCCTTGCTATTGGCCATACTGGCTTGGGCTGATGGAAATTGCATTCCAGCAACATACAATGGACTACAGATGTCTGATCCTTGCATTTCATTTGCCTGTCTGTCTGTCTATCTATTTACACGCATATATAGATATATATATTTAGAGAGAGAAAGTGTGTGTTTTATTGGGCTATTTGGAAGAAAAGTGGGATATTAATCAAATCAAAGCAAGCCAAAAATCAATCAATCAATCAAATACTGTATCTGCAGTACTGAGCAACCTAACCATAGCTGAAGGGCCTCTAAATATGTGTTTTCAGTAATGAGATTCTGTTTGTTTGTTTGTTTGTTTGTTTGTTTGTTTGTTTGTTTGTTTGTTTCCCAATATCAGGGCTTCTATGCCGTGGGAAACTTTCTACCAAGCGAAGACAACATGTTTAATCAAAACCCACACCGAGAACCACTGAGGTCTTTGACAGACCTGAGCCAAGATGCCAGCAGAATCTTAACAGGGAAAAACAGTAGCAGCAATGATGCCATCTCCACTCACCATGCTGAGAGTATGTTGAACAGGAACCACAGAGACACTGGCTCTCTGACTAACCTCAAAAGAGCAAATGCTGATGTGGAGATTATAACACCACGAAGTCCAATGGGGAAGGAGAACATGGTCACTTTCAGCAACACTTTACCAAGAGTCAACACACCTGCAATGGAAGAGTCAGCTCGACGGAATGCAACTATTCATGCATCTATGGATTCAGCTCGCTCAAAGCAGCTTCTCTCTCAATGGAAGAACAAGAATGAAAGCCGGAAGTTATCCCTGCAGGTGATAGAAACAGATTCTGGACAGTCACCACCTCGAGCAATTGAAATGAGGTCAAGCTCTGAACCATCCAGAGTGGGTGTCAATGGAGATCACCATGGCCCTACCAATCAATACCTAAAAATTCAACCTGGTAGCATGCCAGGCTGTAACAGTGCCGGCCTGTCTGGTGGGCCAAGGGTTTCCATTCAGTCACGCCCAGGTTCTTCCCAGCTCGTGCATATTCCTGAAGAGACGCAGGAAAATGTGAGCACATCTCCCAAAACAAGTTCAGCTCGAGCCAAGTGGTTGAAAGCTGCTGAGAAGACAGTTGCATGCAGAAGCAACAGCCAGCCAAGAATCATGCAAGTCATTGCCATGTCAAAACAACAGGGGGTTCTTCAGGGCAGCCCAAAGAGCTCCGAAGGCAGCACAGTCACCTGTACTGGATCAATCCGGTATAAAACATTGACAGACCATGAGCCAAGCAGTATCGTAAGAGTAGAGGCCCACCCTGAGAACAACAGGCCCATCATTCAGATGCCATCAGAAGGGGAAGGGAGTGGCTCATGGAAATGGAAAGCACCTGAGAAAGGAAGCCTTCGTCAAACATATGAGCTCAATGATCTCAACAGAGACTCTGAGAGCTGTGAATCTTTGAAAGACAGTTATGGATCTGGGGACAGAAAAAGAAGTAACATCGATAACAGTGAGCATCATCATCATGGAATCACCACAATAAGGGTCACGCCAGTGGAAGGCAGTGAGATTGGTTCAGAGACCCTGTCCATTTCCTCCAGCCGTGATTCTACGCTTCGAAGAAAAGGTAATATCATTTTAATCCCAGAAAGAGGCAGCAGTCCAGAGAACACCAGGAACATCTTCTATAAAGGGACATCTCCTACAAGAGCTTACAAAGAATGAAAGCTGGTGCTTTGGTCGAGCCACACCACTAACAATCAATACTGTTTGGTACAAGCTTTGTGCTCTCTCTATTTTATTTTTGAGCTGATGCTGAAATATTCTTGATGTGCCAAAATATCGACCATCAGCCTGACTGTTTATGGATGTTGCTGATGTGTAGTGATTGTGCATGAATTTGTGGATTTCATGTTGCGGGGGGAAAAAAGCACAATGCAAGACCCTAATGAATGGGAAATTTCTTAACATTGTTTTTTTTTCCAGAGACTTAAAATGTTTTTCCAATGGGAATGATGTCAACAAAAACAGCAATCTTAAATATAGACACCTTAATTCCTGAATGTGCCAACTTTTTTGATTTATATATGTCTAAGGACAAAAAGGAGGTGATTTTTTAAATTAAAAACAAACAAACAAAAGCTGTACCAGTGTTGTACTTCACCTTTGCGGGTTTTGCACCAAAATTTAATACAAGTCGGTGCTGATAATAACTTTACCTTTTTAGACAACGTACATACCTGCTCTACAGACACATGATGTTTTGATATGTAATTCCTTTCCAAGTGATATTGCTGAAAACTATGATGTTGGCTGCATTCATTTAGAATAGAAAATACAGCTTTGTTATAGTGGAATGTTCACATTAAAAAATAGAAAAGGTTTTGTGTAATTCTTTGAAATGTTTCCTGGAACAAAAAAAGACATGGATGATATTCCATCGAAATGAGGTTGTTTTCTCTCCAGATTAGTTTTCTGCTTCTCTCTGAAATAACATTTAGTTGCAGGTGCTAAAAATCAAGAAGTCACACCTTAGTGAGCTAACCTGGGCATAGTTTAAATATTGTGATAGTGGAAAAGGGATCCCTTTCAACACAAAATAGCATCCTTCATTTTTAACAGCTTCTCAGTTTTTTTCACTGCTGAGCATTCTGATTTTATAAACTGATCACTGAGTAGCTAGTGCTTTACACTAATAACTGCACCTTTGTTGTCAAAATGAAAATAATATCTGGTTGCTTAATCAGTTAGCAAGGCTGGACAGATACAGAAATGTCCCTGATGCGGCTGGAGCTCATCTCTGTGAGTGCACTCCCTCGTTTCTTTTCATTCTGCAAGAAATTAAGCTGCAGCCATTGCCTCCAGGAATGCTCTGAACCTGATAATGTAGCACAACTGGAATAGCCAGTGCCCATAACATGCTTACTATGCCCTTCTTTGGGCTGGTAAAATGGTTTGTGGAGATGGGGACTGAAAGATGGTGGCAGCAGAGCAGCCCAGTGGGTGTCCCAAGCTGCCACATTGGATCCTAAGTGGATTTTTGCCATCTCAAGCACTCAAAGCCAGATGCTATTGAGCAGAGTATTCTTTTCTTTTTTTAACTTCCTTGTATCACTGTATAACATCTGCCTTCCTCTGAGTTCTTAATATTCCAAATGACATACAGTAATCTAACAAGGATAGCAGAAGTAGCTGAGGTAGTTGGTAGACTCGGAAGGCTTTGGGAGCAAATTAAAAATGAAACTCACATTGAAGCTCACACTCAGAACTTCTTTGGCTTTGCACATCATAACTACTAAACTACTCGTTGCATATTCAGCTGGGTAGTCTTTATTTTAAAATTTTGGAATAGCTTCTAGCAGACAAGTAAATACACAAATGCTAGATTGTACAAAAGATTATATTTAGTGAATGCTTTCTTTTGACAGGCTTGCAGTTAGAGATCAGGAAATTTGTTCTTGTTTTTAGCATGAACTCATCTCAGGGTAGTGAGATGCCACTGAGATAGTTTACTAAGGAGAAAATTGATTAATTCGAAGCTATTAGTAGAAATGAAAAATGCCATGAAAGAGACACAAGATTCTCTAGGGTAATATTTCAGTGGCAGTACCTAGGAACAGATAAATCTGTCTCTTCCCTAGTTCCATATCACTTTCCACATTTCAATCATAGGTCTGTTCTGTGTTGTTTCTGTTCTGCATTTCTGCATTCTAAAAAGTTTTAAGCATTCACAAGAATTTGAATTGAAATTGTTATAGAGACACACAGGGCTGAATCCTATTGTTTGTTACAACTAGAGGCAGCCCTCTGAATCAATGGGATTTACCTGTGTTCTGAATCACCACTAGGCATTTAAATCAATGGGTTTATTCTGTTTGGGATTAACCACTGCGTTTCAGGCCACGTTTATTCCTCTGAAAATTTGCATTTTAAAAAACTTTTTTTTTCAAAACACACATTTTAAAACACATTTTGAAATTCTTTTTCAGCTGAAAAATACAGCAGGCCAGTTGGAAACTTTTAAAACCATTGGATAATTACCCTAGAAAAATTCCAGGATTCACAGGTCAGGTCAATTCATATCATAATCTGATTCTCTAAGCATCCCCAGCCATAACCTGCTAAAACTATCGAGAGCTGCAACAGTATCTGCCATCTGTGAAACCTATAGTTCTCTCAACAATTTGCTGGTGGGGGGGAACTTAGGTTATAACTATTTTCATTCTTTTCACCAACCAAAATGGAGTAAAATCAACTCAGCATTATTATTCTTTTTCTATTTCCCACCCTCCCTCCAAATTTCAGAATGTCCTTTTACCCTCAGAAATATTGACTTGCCTCAGAGACTGCCCAGAAAGTCTTCAGAGCTGAACAGATTTCATTCTGAATGCCATCTTTTGTAGCCCTTCCAGGGAGCCATAATTCTCCAGGATCTCAAGAGATCCCTCCAGGCTCCCTCCCACCAAAAGTTACTTTAAACTGTCCATGATGATGATGGAACCTGAATTTCATGCATATAAAAGATATGTTCTTCCACAGGAAGGAAGGTTTTTTTTATTTATTTTTTTCTAACCCCAGTTCAAAAACTGGGTCTTACAAACTTTTGCAAGCACATCATTTCTGCACACACCAAACAAGGATCCAAGGGCGCATGCTGGGTTTAACAGCTTTCTGCATTGAAAGGCAAGTTACCATTAGTTCACACCTTTTAGAGCTAAGGAGGCCTGCATGCTGGTATATACTTCTGGATGTATATCAACATCCCATTTTCACCAACCCTCTGTTGGCCACTGAATCTGGATTTCCCAATCCAGCTCAGGGATCTAGCATGTGCAGTGCTGATTGCTGGATGCAGGCATCCAATCTAAAGATCTACACTATCTTGCACTTACTGATCCCAAATCTGCACATAAATTTACAGAGATCCTCTTACTGGATTGGGGGGGGTCCATTTACAGGATTTATAAATATTTCTTTTTTAAAAAAATGCATACAAGACTGCATATCTGTAAATGTCTTCTGTTTATCATTTTTTCCACATTTTAAATAACTGTGGACACTTTGCTTGATGAAAGATTATAGCTTAGTTTAGTTACACCAAGTACGAAAGACTATGAAAGACCACTGACCTAGAAATATAATAGGAGCGCTTAGAGGCATTAATAAGTTGGTAACCTAAGAGGGGATTATTAAGAGCACAGTCCTAGGCATATCTACTCAAGAGTTAGGCCTATTCTGTTTAATGGAACTTACTCTTAGGTAAGTGTGTATAGGATTGTAGTCTAAGTAACAGGAACAACTCAAGGATAAGAAAATGGACCTTCTGAAAAAGTAGCTTGTTTTATCAACAGTGCATGCGTTGTCTTTGATGAGAATGGTTACTTTATTTTTTATTTTTACTTTTTTTGCCATTGAATAAGTTAGCTTACCATATAGTGGTTTTCATGAGTTACTTTTTAAATTCAGAAATTCACTGCATTCTTTCCAATGCAGTGTGGTATTTTTCCTATCTAAGCTTTTTCCTACTTACTATTGAACAATTTTAAAGCACTTGCAGGATCATTGTAATTGCATTCTTTACATAATATATTGAAAATACTCTTTTTTTACTCAGAAGTGCCAAAGGCTACTCTTTTTAATAATGGCTTCTCAGAAACATAATTACATTCAAGAACAAAAAGGAATGTAATAAAGATATACCTTGGAATTCCAATTTCTCTGCGTATATCATTTACGGAGCCTTTTGTAAAATGAACCTTTGTTTACATTCCACTGATACCTTAATTTCAGACAAATCAAATAAATTGACAGGTGGCATCTTCTAATTCTTTTCTTACTTGCTAAAACAGACACCCATTTCTTTGTTAGGCCGTGCTTTACTAAGAAAAAAAAAATTGGGTAGAATACAAAATATGTTTTTAAATGAGAATTCTATATAAAGTATCGTGTTCTATTAATAAAATGTTATGCACTGTTTTAAAATGAAAACAAAAACTATTTGTAAATTGCTATAAATGTATTTTGTTAAATAAGGACAGAATCAATGCTACTGTGTGAGTTTACTGTGCTAATATCATTTTAAAAATAAAGATTAAATTCTTCATTCAAGTGGAGAGAGTTCATCTGTGTCCCAAGAGAGTTTAGTTTTGCATTATGCTCTCATCTTTTTCCATTTAATAGAATATGTATGTTTCTGCCTCATGAGAATAACCAGCAATACAGAGCTGGATCCACAATAAAGGGCAGTACACCTTGGCTGGTAGAAGTTTCCCACAGTACACCTTGGCTGGTAGAAGTTTCCCGCTCCAACCCCTTGAAAATAGTACGTAGAAGGTTGGGAGAATCTGGTAAATGGGGTGATATGTGGTGTGAGGGAATCAGTCAGAGACACTCTTTATGAGCCAGTCCTTTTACTCCAAGTCAGCAGATCCTATACCTGATCCGTCGTATTTCAGGCACAAATTCAGTGCTGTTAAAAACAAGCAAAAGTCAACAAGTAAATTCTCCATGCTTGAACAGGCTTTTCAGTCAGCTGGGAAAACCATTTAATATTCCACATCCAAAGGGGTAGCCATGTTCATCTGTTGAAACCAAAACAAAGAGTCTTGTGATGCTGTAAAGACTACCAAACTCATCAGAGTGTAAAACTTTGTGAACAACAATCCCCTTCATCAGATGCATGAAGTGTTATGCAGAATGTCAGATGTACCTACAGTACACATCGGGGGTGGGCATGGTAAGTAGTGAAGCCAAAAGGACATTAAATGCAGAAAGTACTGATGGTGACACAATATTAACAGTGACTATTCAGAAAACAGTTCTTGCTGACATCACAAACTTTGGGAAAACCTCACAAAGGAATCTTGTAGCACCTTAGAGACTAACTGGGAGAAAGAAGCTTTTGTAGACTCAGTCTGCTTCATGGAGTGGAAAGTCTATAGACAGGCATTTGTATATGAGTGTGGAATCTATATAATAGACATGCAAAATGTGGTTATGGTGATGAGGTGACAAGTTCAGTTTCAACAATGGTTGTAAAGAGTAGTTGGGGAAAATGGTGAGAACTAGGATCTGCATCATTCCAAGATGAGTAGATAAACAAATGGTAGTGGAGGAAGTATTGATGAAGGCTGCCTTCCTTCCCCACTGAACTTGGCTCAAAGATCTCCTGGTTATGTTTATGAGACTCCTGGCAAATACATTCTTACTAACTGCATGAAGTGCAATCCATCTCTTGCAAGAAGTCCTTCATGAAAGTGCAGATTAGGTCCAAGAAGCCAAATCATTTCTGATGACACTGCCTGTGGAGCTAGTTGTTCACTTCAACAAGAAGGAGTGATGAAATAATAACCTATGACATGAAGTCATTTAGTTTCCTCCCCAGAGCATCATAGTCCTTTGCAATATGTTGATGGCTGTTATCTTGCAGTATCATTTGTCCCAATGTGTACCAGAAGGAAGTAGTAAGGGTTGGTGGACTTGATGAGTCTTGCCAGCCTCTCACATCACAGATCTTCACCCGTGGGAGACATCACATCTCTTGAGACATCTGTTCAGGCCCACACACTACTGCTTCTGTTCCTCCCAGTAGGTAATCATCTACCACCACACATCTCTCCTTCCCTTGGGAATTGACAGGATCCCTTCCATCTATAGAAACCTCCAAAGTCACCTCCATGCCTTATGAAGAGTGAGGCTATTGATCCTGTTCTTAAGGGAAGAATTTGTAATTGATTGTATATCTCCATACTTGCAACATAGTTCTTGATAATTCTGCTTCTGTGTGTTGCATTCTTTCAAAAATCTGCCTCTTATGTGGAGCTGCAAGAGCTTTAGAAGGAAGGATGCTTCCTCCTCAAGCCCACTGCCTAACACATTTTCTGTTCCCCTCTACGATACATGCCCTGCACTCTGGGCATGAGTCCTGCTCTTAGGAAAAAAATTTTAGAAAGCTCCTCATATATGTACCCAGGGACAGGCTGCTGAGCTCAAGCCCACCTCAAGCCCATTGTCTGATCCATTTGCTGTTCCCTCTGAGAAATGTGTCCACACTTTGGGCTTGAGACAGATCATCATGTGACCAGTGAGTTGTAAGGTTTCTGGATGAATGTGTTATGTTATTGAATGGAGTGCAACTAGTCAGTCCCTAAAAATATGCAAGTCTCAAGTCGAGTTGAGTCAGTGTGTAATTTTTGCCAAGTCAAGTTCAAGTCGAGTCACTGGAGCAACTTAATTCTGACTTTAGTCCAAGTCAATTGACTCGAGTCTACATCACTGCATGGGCTTCAAGCCACTGCACCTTCTCTTCTATAGGGGCAACCAACTTGCACTTGCTGCAGATATAGACCTGCAGAAAACAAACATGGCACAGATGTTGCAGGACACTGCAACAGCTCTATCACCACCCATGTTTGTCATCCTATATAATCAGTGACACAGGTCTCCAAAGTCCTCCAAACATCCCCCACAAAATGTCCACCAAAAATGCCTGTTTTCCTCTTCCTGTTTGCTGACCTTCAGAGATTGAGGCAGAAGCCATATAGAGCTAGCGAGAGCTAGATCTGGCTCCAATCAATCAGTGACCATCCCCTTAAGCCATATGCTCAGAGTAAACACATAGCTCAGTGGTTCTCAACCTGTTGGTCCCCAGATGTTTGTGGACTTCAGCTCCCGGAAGCCCTGGCCACTATGGTCAATCCTCAGGGCTTCTGGGAGCTGAAGTCCAAAAACATCCGGGGACCCACAGGTTGAGAACTGACATAGCTAAAAACAAATAATGCCTGCAAACAGTACAGCCAAATAATCAACCGTGACCACACACACACACACACACACACAAAAACCAGCTCACCTGTCTCTCTAGAGGATTACAAGTCCCAGGTTTCATACGAAGTTGAAAGACAAGAAACCAAGAGGAAAATTTTGTAGGGATACCAGGAAATGGATGACCTGCCTACTACATTGCTGCTTTTTAAAAGGACTTCCATTAAAAACACAAGTATTACCTTATTTGATGAAACTGCTTATAGAATGTCCTTGGCTTTATTTGCTTTCTTAAATCAGATATCAACCTACGTTGCCAGCTAATTTTGTTAAAAGGCCTTTATGGGCATTATTCAACAAAGAAAGTCTATTAAACTATCATTTAGTCAGGATCTAAAACCAGCAGCTGCAGATATTTCCCAGTAGTTGGTAAGACAGATTATACCATAATAGTTAAACAGCAAATCTGTAAGTCCTTTTCATGCACAACTTCTGAGTTGTGAACATTTTAAAACACTTGTGAAGGTTTTACAAACTGCAAGTATAGTCCAACATGACAGCAAAATGAAGAAATTCTAAAAAGAAGCCAAGTCATCAAAAACTGAGATAAGAACCCAAGGCACGCAAAAAGTAGTTTCATAAATCTCAGTGGTAACAGAAAATATGTGCGCAGTCTATGAATAAAGAATATAAAGGGAAGAATTCCAGACTTTGTGTAGCAAGTGATAAAAAAAAGTCTTCAGTACTATCTCTAAGTCCATTTCCACGCATTACCTGATGCTGTTGTCCTCTGGTTGTGATCACGGCAGTGCCGTTGGTGGGAAGGGAGCACAACAGGAACACTCCCAACTGACTTCTTGTGGAAGGGAGCATGGGGGACACGCCTCTTCCTTCTGCGGTGCAGCTGGGTCCTTTCCGATGCTGTGCTGAGGGAGGAGGTGCCTCCATTGCACGTTAGGCCCTTCCACATGGCCGAGAAGGACAAGAGCATCACATGATTGGGGGTCATTGATGGAGAAACTTTGTCAATTATTTACCCCACAATCACACTGGTTGGTGATGGGAAAGGGCGGGACCATGACAACGTCATGCAGAAGCATTGTTGTGGTCCCGCTCCTCTTGCATCCCCATGCCGAGATGCAGTCATCATGAGGAAACTTAACAAGGTGTGATAATTGCCATCATAGTGTTATAATTGGCATGGACTGTTCCTGGCTCTGGGTGTCAGATGTCAGGTGATAACTACTCTTTCCTGATATGATCTACTCAGGTGGGGAATTTCTGGCCCTCCCATCACTACAGCCAACATAGTAAATAGAGAGGGATGATGAGAGTTCTAGTCCAAAACACCTGGGGGACCACAATTTACCAGTCTTGGCCTAAAAGATACAAGCAAGCATGCAACATAACCAGGGCAGCACATCATTTTGAAAACCATTTCTGGGATCTCTCTCTCAAATATCAGATTATGCAGGTGAAAGTGCCAGTTTGTCTTCTAAGTCTGTGAAACGATGCCATTCAGATCTGCAGTTACATACTTGACTGTCTAGATTCAAAACAGTAATTTTGACATCACATGTGCTGTCACTTCTGGCCACCATTTTGAGAGGGACTCTGATGAAAAATGGAATTATTTTGGACCTCTGCATGGGTGTATCCTATGTGGGGCATCTAGGGGGAAAAAATAGCCCCTAGGCCTAGCAGTTGCCCACTCCTATGTTAGGAAATTAGCCAACGGAGTGTGTGATAGAATTCCAAACCAGACACGTTTGTTAAACTCCTCCGATATGGTATCTGGCAGATTGGCTCAGGTTCCTAAAACAGGGGCTGAATAGCAAGGGTGATAAATAGAAAGGATTAGACAGCAAACAAGCATACGATCTGAAAACTGTTACATGTACCCAGACTGACTACCAGAGTGATCTGGCACCTGTTGCTAGAGTGACGAGGCAAGAGACTCGTTGCCATGGAAACAAATCAGCATTACAGGAGTCTGATACGCACCAGGCGGCACTGCCATCATTGGATCAACACAACTCAGCTTGTTTTGACAGCTTTATTGACTGCATGTTAGAATGCAAAATCTCAAAGCAATTGTGTGCGCGTTCTACTAGCTCCAGCAGTTTTACGGATCCAAAGCACAAGTTCTGTAAATTAGAAATGCTGCAAACATGTTGCAAAATTCTAGGTCCTAGATCTTAAAGTTTAGGACTTTATTCTAGGTCCACAGTATGATTTTCTCGGTTTCCCCACACCCTATCCAACCCTAAATCTGGATGAAATTTGGGAATATGCTGAGATTCATGCCATTCTGGATAGCAGTAGATTGCAATGAGACATTCTTGCCTCTGAGATCCAGATCCTTCTGCATTATCACTGGCTTTCATTCAGTTCTTACATTTTATGTTTCTATGGCAACTAATCCAGTTATCTGCTTATAAATAGCCATTTATACTGTAGCTCTATGGAAATTCAAGTTTTTTGTCATCTTTCTTCATTAACAAGGCAAATCAAAAGAGGCCTATTCTCAATGGGATTTGGGCAGTGTGGGCAATCAAACTGTTGGCTTGAAGGCGGTCCTGCCTGACATAGACACAAGCAAAAAGAACTCACATATAAAAAAAGAGCATGACCACCACTTAGAATTTTGATCACAGATAAAATATACATAGGCCTTTAATAAAGAGTTCATAAGCTCTGCTTGATTGTATTCCAGGACAAAAAAAGCAAAGCAGGAAAGAGTTGCCACATCCTAGCCTTCCTCACCCAGCTATGTGGGAATTACAGTCCAACACAGAACTTGGACCTTTTACATTGTGGACTACAACGCCCAGAATCTCTCAGCCAGCATGGCCACTCAGAAGCACCCTGCTTTGACAGACACCTACTAGGGTTGCTGCTGTTACTCCAATTTATACCTCATTTCTCCTCAGAATTGTTCACCGCAGCAGCTAATAAGAACTTTCCTCAGAGTGTAGCAGAAGGCAGATCATAATCTTCCTATCAGTAACCTTCTTGTTGAGGAACTTTTAAAAAAAAAGTGGTCCGTGAGGAGAGAAAGGCATTACTCTGTATCTCCCAATCCATAGCCATACCTTGATGGTCATCTCACTAAGATGTGGAGTTCTTTGTTTCTGATGGCAAAAGGAACCCTGGATGCTTTGTTTTGACATAAAGGGCCGTTCCACATTACAGTGTTATAGTGCTATTATTCCACTTTCAACATCCTATGGAATTCTGGGACTTGTAGTTTACTGAGGCCAAAGAGCTCTCTGGCTGAGAATTCTAAATGCTCCTCCCTAAACTGCAAACCCTGGGATTCCACAGGGTGTTGAAAGTGGAATAATAGCACTATAACTGTTTTGTGGAAAGGCTCAAAATTAGTGCAAGGAACTGAAAGGATAACACTATGAAGTAATAGTACAACAGAATCACCAAGCAGTAAAGACAATGTACTGATTGTGGAACAGTAAATCAATCACAGGAAGAACTCCATAGCACAGTCATCCTAGCCTCTAGACTAATGATTAAAAGATTTTAGGACAAGGCAAAGGCTAGCTTCCAATCAATGGAGGGAAACTCCATCAGCAGGAAGGGTTTTTTGTTTCAGCCCCAGAGACCCCGGATATTCCTTCCACCCCCTGGATTCAAATCCCTTTCATTCCCCTGAGAAGCACTAGGATCAGGTTCCTCACTTCACCTAGAGCCAGCATAATTAATCCTTCACTACACTCCTTCTGAAGTCAGTAGGATGGGAACTTTAACAAAATATGGAGTCTTCAGAACACGGAAAGGGAAACTCACACCCCATACCCATTCTCCTGTTGCAGTCTGTGTCTTCACCCTTCTACTCAGTTAGGAATGATCTTCCTCTGTTGAGAAAATTTGGGCATGTAGACTGAATCACTGAGGAGGGGGAGGAGATTTAAATATGCTCACATATGTGCTGAGTTTAAGAGAAACACAATAGGTGTACTACTATAACATTCCCATTGCATTTGCTGAGCACATTGATACATAATCATGGCCTCCCAAATTGAATCAACCCACTGCAGTTTCTGTGAGGAAACATATCAGAATATCTAACACAAAAATCTCATCCCATCACAGTTCTCAAGAATCTGGGGAAAAGGAGCCATGAAGATGGCACCAAAATAAAACCAGTATGTTTGTATCTAAATCACTCACAATCATTCAGAAGAGACGTTTACTTAACACCCACTACAGCCCCCCCAAAAAAATCCCAACCTTGAAACCTAGCCTGTTTTAATGCTCCTCTACTGAGATGCTTCATGTAATATGTGACCTAAATTTGCTCACTAAAATGTTCCCAGGAAACTAACAAAGCAGTCTTAGGTCTTCAAGTTATACTCTGCCATAAATCTTCACAATCTCTTCACAATCACAGCATAATGTTAGTTCTGTTCAAAGAGTTTTAAATAGTAGCATTACAAAGATAGCTCTGCGGAGTCAATTAGCAAGGTCAATAGGAGTCCAGTTTAATAAACAAAGGCAGTAAATGAGATCAGCAGGGAGTTCAGTTTAATAAGCAACAACACCAGGTAACTGTACATTATAAAGGAAGACTCTTTGCACAGAAAGAAGTGAACAACTGATGGTATAATAAGTCTTCTTCCCCTGAGTCATCCTTTGCTCTGTTTAACATTTCATAATCACAGAGCCAGCCCTACCATATAGTATGGTCAGCCATTGTTCTCTATGTGTATACATGGCCACATTTTGTGCAGTTGTTGCTGGATGCCTTCAAGTCATTTCCAACTCATGGCGACCCTAAGGTAAACCTATGATGGGGTTTTCTTGGCAAAGTTTTTTCAGATGACATTTGCCATTGCCTTCCTCAGAGGCTGAGAAAGTGTGACTTGCCCAAAGTTACACCTTTTTCCATTCTGGTTCAATCCAAAGTGCCATTTCATTTCAGAGACAGCACCAATGCCTCTTCAGCCAACATCTCAGTGAGGCCATCTCTATTCATTTCTACAATGCACTGTCTGTTCATGCAAAACAATGCAAATGTCATACAGATTGGAAAGAAGCATCTCCTTAGTATCAGCCAGCTTGATACAGTGAGGAGATCACCTCAGGCAATGCATGCTAGTAGGAAGGTGTCACAGAGTCAGGGGAGTAATTATCCTGAATAGTGGAAGCTGCCCAGCAACAGGTTGCTAGGCAACCAGAACAGCCACTCCAGAGACAATTCCAGCCCTTTAGTGTGAAGGAGGGGTTGGAGGCCTCAGGAAAAATGCATAAATAGCAGGCACACTGATTTGGTTTAGGAGTCAGCCTTCCAGGAGAAAGGGCTAAAAATCAATCCTTCAGCCAGAAAGATTTTCAGGCAACCAAGTGGGGTGGGGGGATTGAATGAAAGAGGTGTGTTTTCTCAGAGAAAGCCTAGAAAATGGCCAGAAGAGAAATCAATCTACTTTTGAAACTGGTCTGAGAGAGTGACCTGATTTGGGAACAGAGCCTTGGCAAAAGGGTAGCCAGAGGGCTGCATGTGTGAGAGAGACCTGTGCCTTTATACTGATATAAATATGTAAGAAACTGTTTAAGCACATTTGCAAAACAAATACTTTATTCTGTTTGTTGTTCTAATAAAAGATTATAGAATATTTTCATAGATTTTGATTCAGCTGAATATTTTTTTCAGTAGTTCTAACAAAACAAAAACAGGTTACCATAGATCAATTAATCATTCTAAATAGCAATTGAGAAGCTATACCCTTTCCACAGGAAACTGGTGTTTTAAAGGGAGGGCCAGAGCTGTATAAAGTGGCAAGACCCTTTAGCAGACTGGGGAGGGGGGAAGTTGCCATATGAGTCTGTGAGGACAAAAAGCAGACCTTGTCACAGAAAAAAATGAACAGACCAGTCTAAGCCAGGTAGCTTGGGTAGGGAAAGCACTTTTAAGCACAGGAGCAAAAAGTAGTATGTCCGTGTTTTTCATACCAAACCATGTAAAACAGCAAACTATAGGAAATGTATGGCTCGGGGCTGCATGCAGCCCCTGAAACTCCAAGTATCTCCCAGGTCCTTTCTGCTCAATGAGGCTTGTGCAAGTCCTTCCATTGCAGCCCCAGCAGGGAAGGGAACATGACAGGGAACGCTCCCCTCCGCACCTCACCAGCTCCCTGCAGAAGGAGCGCCATGCCTCTTCTTTCTGCAGTGCAGCCAGGCAGTTTCCATTGCTGTGCTGGGGAAGGAAGTGCCACCACAGCACTTCCTGACTTCCACACGGGCAGTGGCGACAGGAGTGTCGCATGAGCGGCAGTGCAAATGAATTTTTTCCATATGGCAAATATCCTACAAGCGTGACACATGGGACAAGATGGCGGCAAGACCACAATGATGTCATGCAGAAGCACGGCCTGTGGACCACTGCCATCCTGTCCTCACAGGGGGACAGCCTCATCATGCAGAAATGGTTCCAGTCTCCCCATTTAAAAATCCTCGTTTCGACCTACTGCATTTTCAGCCACTTCAGTTTGCCACTGGACTGAGGCAGCAAACCACTGCAAAAACCTGCACTCCTTCTCTTTCCTATGCCTCTATAAGCCCTCCATGTCTTAATCGCCCTCTCCATGCCCATCTGCCTACTTCTGTGGAATGTCCCCATCCTCCTAGCACCAGGGAAGGAAGATGAGGAGCAAGATGAGAGGAGTCATGATGATGGCAGCAATGGCTTTAGTTATATCCTGCTTGTCTTCAAAAGAGGAGAAGGGAGTCACACAGCTATCTATCTTTTGTGAAATGCCTTTCTTGTTCCTAGGCATCTGAGCAACTGGTGTGATGAAGTTCTGGGGTGTGTGTGTGGTTATCTAAAGTGCCAAGGCTGCCTAGAAGCAGGCTGCTAAGCAATCAGAATAGCCCCTCAGGAGAGAAACCCCACCCAGTAGTATGTGAGAGGGGCTGGTGGCTGAGAGAAAATGTTATCTAAAGCCAAATATCTGTGGGCATTTGGACTCCTTCAGTGAGAGCCTAGCAAGGAACGAGGGAGTGGAGGCCCTTAGTCAGTCAGAGAGTGTGATTGTTTTGGAAGGTTTAATTCTCAGTAGAAGTGGGAGGCAGAAGAGTAACTGAACCTTAGTAGGATCTGGTCAGAGAGTATGACCTAGATTGGGAGTTAAACCTTTGGTGGGAGTCTAGCCAAAGTGCTGTTATATGATAATGTGTCTTTTATGAAAGTCTAAAGATATAATTGAACTATTTCTGAGCAGAAAGTTACCTGTTATATTGTCTAAAAAGTACACTGAGGAAATGTGTCAAACTTGAACTGAATATAAACTGTAATATGCTACTTTATTCTAATTATCTTAATAAATGTTACAGTTTTATCTTTGTAAACACTGACTGTCCTTGAGTTATATTCAGTATATAGAAAAACACATAAAGCACACTCCCATAAAATTATTAAGTGATTCTAAACATTGAAAACCCTCACCTTTTTACACAAAGCTGCTGTTATAAGTGGGGAGGCAGAGCTTTGTGGTAGAGACAGGCTGCCTTGTGAAATGCCACACCAATCTAGGGGAAGGAAGGGCCGGTCAGAGCTGGGTAATGGAAAACTTGACTCTCCAGTAATTGTTCTGTTAATGAATGTTAACCTGCTGGTGCTGGTAATGATGATAGTAATGATGATGATGATGATACCAGAATGGTAAGACCAGGGACAAAGATTCTGATGATAGTTTATTAAGACTAAGCAGCTTAGACTGAAGACCACTACTAGATTTTTGTAGGGATGACCACCAGGGATAGTGGACAAATTTAGTAGAGATTTTGTCCTAATTTGCAAAATCAGATATCCCTCAAAAGTCATACTTCTCTGAGTTTTGCATTTGCATTTATTTACTTGGGCCACTTCTGCACCTTTCAACATCCTATGGAATCCTGGGGTTTGCAGTTTAGGGAGGGGCCTAAACTGCAAACCCCAGGATTCCACAGGATGTTGAAAGTGGAATAATAGCACTATAACAGTCCAGTGTGGAAATGGCCTTAGTTTCTATCAATCTGGGACCAAAGGTGGCTCACAATTTGATTTAACACCAAATACAGTTAAAACAATGGATCATGCTAAAGTTTTTTTAAACAAAAATTAGGCAAACAATCATATTAAAATGTAATCGAATTTAAAACAATTTTTAAAATGCAGTTAATGATACAAACGCAAATACTCAAAGTGCTTCAGTTGGAAATGCATAGAATAAGTATGACAAAATGCACACAAACATGTGCCTGTTAGAGAGAACAATATTAAATATGAATTACAACGGTAAAAATTCCTTGTAAAAATGTACAAAACTACACACCAGTTTAAATATTGTTATGCACTGAAAAGCAAAGGCTGAAAGCAAATTGCTGCCTCTTGCTAAGTAAACAGAAAAAAAATACAAACAGTGTGCTTTATAAAATATTTTATGGATTTGTTAAAAGACTAAGCAGGGTAGCAACATGATAAAGAAAACCTAAGATAGAAAAATAAACAAAGATAACACACACACACACACACTAGAACACAGGTAATAGGTTTTTATTTATGAGTTCTAAGTGATCTCCAAGAAATACCAGGTGTAATAGGCTAAATTTCAACGGAAGGCAAATGGCAAGCCGCCTATGAATATTTCTCCCCTAAGAAAACCCTGTAAAATTCATGGCGCTTGCCATAAACTGACAGGCAACTTGAGATGGTTGGTGACTGAGAACAGGATTGTCTTGGTTATAGTGCCCAATTTATGAAATTCATTCCATGTGCGGCCTTGTCTGCCTCCAATACTGATGCCATTTCTTTCCTAGACAAAGACTTTTTTATTTTTCTTGGTTTTAAATACTGTTGTTTTCATATAGCTTTTTATTCTCATGTTTCATTGATCATTGTGTTGCTCTATTGCATATTTATGGTTTTATTGCATTTTTTGGTTAACAATAAAATCTTGGAAATATTTAGTCAGTCATAAAATGTATGTGCACACTGAGACAAAAAAAAATCCATATAATATCACTGGGAATTTACTGTGTCATAATAATCCTCTGAAGGCACCAGATCCATCTGATCATGGAAGCTAAGAACGGTCAGATCTGGTAAATACTGGGATGGAAGACTGCCAATGAATACCATGTGCTTTAGGCTGTATTCGGAGGAAGGAACTGGGAAAAATCACCTCTGAGTATTCCTTGTTTAAGAGAACCCTATGAAATTCATGGGATCAGTATAACTTGACAAGCAACTTGAAAGCGCGCACAAACACACACACACACACACACACACACACACACACATACATCATTACTAACGGAGAAAGGAGCAAAAGGAGAATGTTTCTATTTTAACTGAATACATTTATCTGGTTTTGCAGCTGTATTTTTCCAACCTATGGGATCAGGGATTTGTAATTTAAGGCAGCATCCCCTAGCACTTAAATGCTAGAATGTTTTGGCGGAGAATTCTGTGTCCCTCACCATATTACAAATTCCAGGATTCTATAGGATAGGGTCATGTTTGGTAAAGGTGATGTAGAAGTGCTATAACTGTACAGTGTGGATTCACCTCCAGTGTTGTATCAGAGTAATGTAGGGGGTAAAATTATGACTGCTACAATAATGGTGGAATATGTTTAGAAAACTATAAAGCAACCTTGTTCTGGAAGGGGGGTAGATAAAGATAATGTTAGACATTTCCTTAGGAAAACATTTTGAACAAATTTGGCTTGGTTGTGGAAAAGGTAGAATTACTAGCCCAGGGTATGTTGTGATGGAAGTGAGTGGGATTCTATTCAGAAATCCTTGTTATTCATGATGACTTCAGTATTTTTTGAAACACTCTGAATTCAGGTCAACATCTGTCCATTAACAGATTACAGACTAGCTAAGTTATTTTATCCGAATTGTACAGCAAAGACGGTTGTCCAGATTTCACAGCTTAGTGAATGTCATTCTGATATAAAATATTTATCAAGGTTTTCTTTTTCCAAGTGGTCCATTGATTATGGCATATGATGCCAGGGTGCCAAGAAGCCCCACAATTTTACATTCTAGTATCTCTTTAAAAAAGAAAAATCTTCTGTTAGAAATACTAGATTCATACCTTGGAAAAATGGCTTTTTTGAGCTGAATCTCCCAGTCACTATGGTGAGTAGCCACACTACCAGAAGGAATCTGGAGGTGTAATCCAAAGAGTAATATTCTGAAGCTCTGATAGCCTGTCAAGCTTACAGACTGTGAGTGAATGAGTGAATGTTGGGTTATCACCATTGCCTCCCAACATCTGTTGCTTGAGGTCGTTGCCTCAGTCTGTTTGGGCCATCCAGAGACATGACAGTTACGTGGGGAGAATGCTATTACAGTAAAATACTTTTTAAAAGTATGTTGATTACATTTAGGTTGAAGAGGATTTATTATACTTAAGTGGGTGCTTAATTTTTAAAATATAAGTTTACATTGCATTATTATGTTAAAAAGGCTTGCTTTAAGATTAAAAAAAATCATTCATTATTATTTCCTCACCTACCCCCATTCCTGTTCTGAGCTTGGAAGAAGGGGGCAGCTGCATGAGTCTTTGAAAAAAAACCCTTTCTCACTGTCCCTCCCTCCCATACAACAAAAGGCAATGTGTGAAGTTAAAAAAAAAATATTCTACAGATGGAAGGCAGGAAACAAACAACAAAAACAAAACAAAACTGTAAATTATAAGCCAAACACCATGCCACCTCAATAACAATATTCCATAATGAAAATCTTGAGAAAACAACCCTATGATCACTCTTCTGAAACCTACATCATCCCCAATTGTTAACTGGAACAATTCTCTTGTTCTCAAAAATACTTTTGGAAAGTAGAATTCAACAGTTATACTGCTCATTGTCTGCCGCCTTCTTTGAAGGACCTAAAAAATTGCCACCCAGTCAGCCTGACACCAATGCCAGGAAAGATTCTAGAGCAGATAAATAAACAGACAGCCTATAAGCACTTTAAAAAGAATGCCATAGTCATTAAAATTCACCATGGGGTTCTCAAAAACAAGTCATGCCAGACTAATTTTGTCTCTTTTTCGACAGAGTTACAAGCTTGGTAGATGAAGGGAAGGTCATTCATGATATTCTTGAAAACAAGCTAGTAAAATATGGGCTAGACGATGCTACTGTTAGATGGATTTGTAATTAGTCAACAAACTCAAATGGTGCTCACCAATGGCTTCTGTTCATCCTAGAGAGAAGTGATTAGTTGGGTGCAACAGATTTCTGTTCTGTGCTCAGTGTTATTCAACATCATTATAATGACTTGGATGATATGGTATGCCTATCAAATTTGCAGAATACACCAGATACCTCAGAAGACAGGATCAGAGCTGAGCCAAATGAATTTCAACAGAAAGAAATTTAAGGTACTACATTTAGGCAGGGGGGGGAAACCCTAAATGTAGTTATAGGATGGGTAGCACCTTGCTTGACTATAGTACATATGAAAGGGATCTAGGAGTCTTAGTAGGCCACAAGCTGAACATGAGTCAATAGTTTGATGTGGCAGCTAAAAAAGCCAATGGAATTCTAGGCTGCATCAACAGGAGTTGAAGGAACTAACAGCACTCTATTTTACTTTGGTCAGACCCCACCTGGAATACTATGTCCAGTTCTGAGCACCACAATTCAAGGATATTGACAAGCTGAAACATAGCCAGAGGGGGATGACATTAAGAGGCTGTCAGGACTCCCATCAATGTTTTATCACCTATAATAAGACAATCAGTCCATTCTGGATCCCTTTTGTTTACTCTGTCAGAGAGCCATTAGCACTCACCCCTTCAGGATAAGAAAAAGGGTATTTTGGCTCTAGCTCCAAGCCCAGCAGTTAGTAGTACTTTGGACGTAGTATGTTGAGTATCATGCTGCACTGCAGACCCTCATTCCTTTGTGCTTCCCTCAAACTCTTGTTTGAGTTACTCTTTGATCTTTTGCTCCAGGACTGGTAAATATCACCTTCTGCACCTAAAATCTCTCCCCATCTCTCTGACCTCTCTCACTGCTCTTTTCACTAGCTTTGTATGGTTCGTGAGACTGCTTGGTTTCTTATGTGTGTTGATTTTCCAGTAAAAACACCCTGCTTAAATCTTCAACTGGAGTCCTACAGTTAGTATTGATATACACAGGTGAAAAGATCATGCCATTACCCTCCCCACTCAGGCCTCAGTCTGGCACCGCTGGTGGACCTCAAGGCTCCCCACTTTGTGGGGTAACCCCTGAATGAAGATTCTGTTTCTTGTTCTATATCTTTCTACTCCTACATGTCTATTCCCTTCTCTCACATGCCCTGCTGGCTTCCTTCCCGTGGATGTCGTGCCACCAGGCAATCACCTTGGTCTTCCTGTCCCTGAGTTTCTGTACCTCACATGCTTGTTGCTTCTATTGAACTTTGCTCAACATGTTGCCGCCGCCGCCACCACCACCACCACCACCACCACTGAACACAGAGTGAAAAATTCATTCAATGATGGCTGGAGAGGTGGAGAAGGAGGATGAAACAATGTAACAAATGAAATGAAATCAATTATCCTACACATTGGAAAAATGTAATTAACATCACCACATTGGTTCCAGTCTCTGGGACTGGCACGTGTGGTGATCAGCTTGGCCTCTGAGTGGAGCACTTCGGCTAACCCATCTCTACTCATTGCTCTGGGTTCAGTACAGATCCTTCCTCTCTTCCTACTTCTCTACCTTCTTCCAGGATTATTAGCAATACTCTGAGGCTTCTGGAGGAGAAATACTTGACATGAAAGCTGATGCATTTCTTAATTCTCACTTGTTACGAATTTCCACCTAATTTGTATGGCAACAGTTGGGTTAATAAATTTTCTGAAAAACTAATGTTCTGACATTTCTTTTTTAAAAAAAGTTAACTCCACCAATTAGACATTCAAAGTGAGACAGATAGTCTAAATGGCATTCTTTTCAAATCTTTACCACAATGAGAGACTCAAGGATTGTATTCCCGAATTTTGTTTTCCTTCCATCACAAAACAAAAATGTGGCAATTTGCTGAAGTCTTTCTTTGGTTCAGAGCATGATGGATCTGAAATTCATAGAAAGAGACAAGCTGTTTTCAGAAATAATGCTGTACCCTTGGCAGCAGAGTGAGGCTCTGCAGACCTAGTAAATAGCTGAACTTCTGAATTAATCGCTCTTTAATGTAATTGAATCCTCATGTTTGAGAAAGACAGAAGGCCTTTTCATTAATGCAGGGAGAGACAAGCTGCAGTTTGTGAGAGCTGTGATAAGGTCAGTTCATGCTTTGAAATGAGAGGAAGTGCCTCTGTGTTCTTTGCACATCCCCAGCTATTAAAACATCCTCCTGGGAGGTGGTGATGATGAAGTGCCTCCCACACTTCCTACTGGCAAACTGCGCTGAAGTAACTCAGGCTGCCTCCTGTTTGGGGAAATGGGGGCAGGGAGGGGAAGAGGTTTGGGTATTCAGGCTTTTCTCTAGGAAATAGAAATTTAATCTGGAGCTTGGGCACTTTTTGTTAGTATTTTTTAGACCTCAACTCTCAGAATCTCCCAGCCAGTATGGTCACTGGCGGATTCTGGAAGCTGTTGTCCCAAAGAGTGGTGTTTTCAGGTTCTGCTTATAGTGTCCAAAGAGACGCAGCCATGGTTGACACAGATGAATCATCCCCACAAAAAATAAGAAACGAGAACACCCATTTATATAAATTTTGAATGTGCTAATGTACATGCGTAAATGCCAACTGGGCAATAATTTCTTTAAATTGGCTCCCAGGTGTGGTCTTTTTAACTGATTTTCTACAGTAAGAAAAAAGATGGCAGAAATGACAGGAAAACAGGGGAAGTGTGCCAATGGAAGAGTATGTTCTCTGGATACCTCATCCTCCATAGCCTTGTGGGAGGCAGGGTAACTACATCATGAAAGGCTTGTTTGAAAGTACCATAATTTAAATGGAAATGCAGTTGTAGTCCAATAGTGTCACTTTTCCAACTGTGATTCTGTCCCAGCAGCATTTTTTAAAGCACTCTATAGACTAAAAGACAAATCTTTTTTATGTCACTAACTGAAGTCCTAAAATGGGAAAATGGTGCAATTTTCACAGTCCTTCTTTTGTCCACAAAATTCAGGAAATAATGATGCAGAAAGCAAACGGTGAACAGAGAAACATTTTTACTTCTCCTAGTATGCCTATTATATTTAGGGCATCTATCTGATCAGCAATTAGGTCACAGCTAAGAACCTATTGAACAGAGATGGAAAGACACAGAGATGAGATATACCCACTGAGGACAACAATCCCAACTCCAATTAGCCACACCTTAGTCCTAATGAGGTCATTCATCAAGAATAACTGGTGATGAAATGAACCCTATGATATTGTAAAGGATTAAAAGAAAAATAGGGAGAAGAAAGGGTTTCTATTGGAATGAAAAAATAATCATGATCATTTTGGAAGCTAAACTAAATGAGAGAAAAGCAGACATCCGCATTCAAATTTTTAAAAAGTTTGTACTGTAATTTTGGTATTGGTTCATTGGTGATAATGTTGATGGTTAGGGTGATGAAGATGATGGTGGAGGTGGTAGCAGTGATGGTGATGATGATGATGATGATGATGATGATGATGATGTCACCTTCTTGCCCTGGTGAAGGACAGCTTTTTCTGAGAAACAGGCAAATTTGGCCAGGCGTTTCTTGGTTCAAAGGCTAGAGGTTATATTTATTGAATGCAAAAATACAAAAAAGTTCTGTTATAACAGGGTGCCGACAGAGATTCGGAACCCTGAACAAAAGGCTAGGACATGCTTTTATAATCTGGGATCCAGGTGATCAGGGTGCACACCCACTGCAGCATTTTTCACCAATCAAAGTATTCAGGTAAACATTATACACACCCATTGCAGCCACCCACCCCATATTAGGTAAATGCCCAGAAACTTCTGACCATATAAGGGTAAAGGTCCAGAGACTTCTGACCATGTAAGGAAATCTCCAGAGGGGCAGGTAGTATGAAGTTTCTTCCAATCACAAGTGACCTTCCAAACATGGCCAGATTCTGGTGAGGTGGTAATAGACATGAGTCAGCAGACGGGAGGGGCTGGGGTCTCCTGTGTACGTGACAACTCCTTAATCTGTGATGGTGATTGTCTTTCCCCCACTCACAATGATACAAAGTGCTATGCATGGTATTCTGTGTACATATGGAAAACCTTCACCTGCCCAGTGATATAGCTACAGGAAGTCAAAATGAGCCCAAACACTCTTTGCAAAGTAAGAATTCTGCCCTTCCTATGAAATTTTCCTTCTGTCCTCAAATTTCTAGCATTGCTGTAACTGAAAACTTCAGTTGATCATTTCAAAACATGGTTTCAACCTCCAAAGAGTATAGCTGTACAATTTGGGTGCCTGAAATCCACCTGGAAGGTCAGAGCAGCCCATAAGTATACCCTGATGTCTTTTTATTGTGGCAACCATAATGAAAAACCAGTCACTGCCCCTGCTACCATTCATGTAGGCAGGGAAATACTTTTCATGCAAATATGAACATCTTTAGATCCCAGCTGCAGAAAGATCACTTCGAGGATCACTTTTTTCTCACTTATCAAGCCTGTAACAGAAACCATTGCTATCACTGTCAAGAAGATGTGAGATAGGTCAATATCCATCCCACTTTACAAATGAGGCATTGAAGCTAAAGGTTAGCTATTCGTATTTGCCTATGATGCTAAGAAGGACTCTAAAACCCATCTACCTGGCAGCAGATGCCCAACTCACTACACTAGGTCAGAGTTCAGCTGTGAAAAGTTCTACAAAATATGAACAGATAATACAGAAATCTAGCAACCAATCAAGGCCAGTGGATCCAATGTCAGTGAGTTGTTGAATGTGCTCCAGGTTTTCTGGCCATTCTATAAAGGAGATATTCAATATTGTCACAGAAACTGGATAGCTTCTATAAAGCTCTGCAAAGTTCAAACTAAAACTTGGAGTAGATGCACACTTACATCCCTACCAACGTCAGAGCCATCAGCCTCTACTCCCAGCAGCACACCATGAGAATGTTTAATGTTGTTGTATGCCTTTGAGTCATTTCTGACTTATGGCAACCCTAAGATGAAGCTACCATGGGCTTTTCTTGGCAAGAGTTGTTCAAAAGGGGTTTGCCTTTGCTTTCCTTTGAGGCTGAGAGAGTGTCCAAGGTCATCCAGTGGGATTCCATGGCTGAGTGGAGATTCAAACCTTGGTCTCCAGAGTCATAATCCAATGCTCAAACCACTACACCATGCTGGCTCGCATATAAGAATGTACTGAAAAGATATTCATGTTTTGCTGCCTCTCTCCCACATTATCTAGTAGCCAACATATACAAATTACCAGTATTTGTTAACAGCAGAAAGTTGTCATGGTTCAACTCATGTGGTATTATGATGGTTTTAAACAGAAGACACTGTTTCTTACCAGAGGATTACAATATGATTATGAGGGCAGTGCTATTTTATCTCTTTCTGTTTGTTTTTTTACTCTTAATGGCATATTTCAAGTTACTAAGCATTGCTTTTAGAAGAGAGGATCAGATGGATCCAGAGTATGGAAACCTTACTTTTTGGGGCTAGAATTCCCAAGCCAAAGACCATGCTGGCTGGGGGATTCTGGGACTTGTAGTGCAAAAAACACCCATAATATTTCTGAGCTCTCTTTCACACTCTGTCAAATTTCATGGATGGGACAGAGTGACTGAACAGTAACAAATTCACATAATAGCAACTGAGGATTCATCAGAGATTCATATGCTATAGAAAGAGAAATGTAAACAGAAAAAACCTTGACTCATTCCTCCATTTTTTTTTTCCTCGGGGGGCCAAATCATCAAACTCACAATGAGCCAGAAGAGATAAACAGTAGTACAGATGAGGGAAAGAGGGCACAGCATGACAACAGAATGAAAATAGCATTTACTAACTTGACTGTAACTATTTTTTTAGAAAGATACAATTCTAAAAGTTTTTTTATAGCCAACAAAAGAAGAGAATCAGCTGCCACTGTATTAGCAAAAGTTATTGCCCTATTAAACTCATAGGTAGCCTTCACTGACTGCCAAATCAAAGCAGATTATGTCCTTCATCTGACCTGAAAAACAGTGTTTATCCATTCAAATTTACCTCAGTGACAGCTGCTGCTAACTAATTAGATGACTGCTTCCTTCTGGGTTCCATTTGGAGAGGCAGGGATATGAATGAGGGATAAAGTCAAAATGAGTGAATTTTCAAGGCAAGAAAAAGTTCCTTTATACAGCATGAGCTGACCAAGAGGACATTGGGATGGGAGGAAGAGAGACTGAAAATTTCAAGCCACTTGAAAATGGAAATTTATCATGCACCTAAAAATCTTGTACCTGAAAAGAAAATCAAATCTACTTTTGGGAAAGAATGTGACTGTACCTTTCAGAGTGCAGATTTTATTTATGGGCCCCTAGCCAACTTGACTACTCACAGTGAATTTCCAAAGGAAACTCGGGGGGCATGATTTTGCATTGAAAAAGTTCCCCCCTTCAAAAAAACATGCACTCTAATGGAAGCCCACTGTGTAAAACAGAAGTACTCTATGAACATAAGTACAGTAGAGAAGCCTGCATTTGACATATGGAAAAGTATTATGCTAGATGAAACTGTATGAATCATAGAATCATAGAAATGTAGAGTTGGAAGAGACCACAAGGGCTATCCAGTCCAACCCCCTGCCATACAGGAAAACCCTCAAAGCACTCCCGACAAGTGGCCATCCAGCCTCCGCTTAAAAACCATAGAAGAGGGCACCAAAATATTTTGTCTGTAGTAAGTCCATAACCATGCCTGGAAATGTAAATATTACCAAGCTCAGGACTTCTTATCATGTATCTTGACTGAGGCCTATTGAGAACTGCATCATCACACTCACTATTAAATTCTATTCATGAGTGTTTAAGTTCATATGAACTGTTTCTGTTTCTGGTCTCCAGTATATGTTGAAATGTTAGGTTTGGATATTAATTCATTTATGTCGACTATTAGAAACAGGCAAGCTCTTTCATTATCATTACAATAAACAGCAATTAATAATAAGGAAAAAGCTCTTCCTTATAGCATCACAGGAAGGGTGAGTGTTGTTAACAACCAATATACTTATTAAGCTGTGTTGGATGAAGGGGAAAATGAGTTCACTAATAGCTAGTTAAATGTAACTAGTTATTTTCCAAGCTGTGAATTAATGGAACAATTCCACAACTGGGGATAGGAAGATCCTCTTCATCCATAGCCCTGCCAGGTTGATGTTGCCAAAGCAAAAGGGAGGAAGGAGTGGCCTTTTTCTTTCTTCTTTCCTGTTTCAAAATTTACTCATGGTTTTTTTTTTTTAAAAAAATAATATTCCCAATAATCCCATTGAAGTCAAAGAGTGAGAAATTATGTACACCAGTTGCATGTCGTTGTTGTGTGCCTTCAAGTCATTTCCAACTTATGGTGACCCTAAGGTGAACCTATCATGAGATTTTCTAGGCAAGATTTGTTCAGAGGGAGTTTGCCTTTGCCTTCCCCTGAGGCTGAGCAAGTCTGACTTCCCTGAAGTCACCCAGTGGGTTTGTTTCCCCACGCAGGGATCCAAACGCTGGTCTCAAGAGCCGTCGTCCAACACTCAAACCATTTCATTGCTCTGGCTCTCACTGCCCAGACTCATATGTACTTCTATCCTAGGTCTCCCCCACAATCCAGCCTTAATGCACCTTCCAGTCTGTTCCTTTTCTGCTTTGACTCATCAGAGCTTGAAGATCCAGGAGACAACAGCTTTGGAGATTCCTCCTAAGTTGAGTGATCCTAAGTCGCAGATCTCCCTGGCAGACCTCTCTATCCTCCCTGAGGTCCTCTACAGCCCATGGGACATCCACCTAGAAACCATAAGCCTGCTGCCTCAATAAATTAAAAAGCAAATAATCTTTTAAAGAGGAATATTCGAGAATCTTAGTCCTGGATGATTTAAACATTTTCATATACTATTTCACTCAAATTGGAATTTCTGAAAGTCATTACTGAGATGAGCATGATTCAGCTGTCTGCAGCTTCCAGAATGAGTCAAACTAGCAAAACAGAATATGTAATCAAATCAAATTTGACATTGCAAAGATTGAATTTTATTAATTAAAGAGCTGCTGGAAACCATGGTACGTGCAATGCCATGGGTTTATTCATAATATTCTTTTTCGTGATGTGTGAACTCTCATCCTAGAGCAATCCTGGATGCTGGGTACAAATATGATATTATCTGTGTTTTGCCAAATCTTGAGTATTTTCCAGTGTCTAGAGATTTGTGTCTGTTCTCACATAAGCATACGATTCACAAAGTTGGCTCATACATGGCAAACTAGGGCCATTTCTGCGCTATACTGTTATAGTGCTATTATTCCACTTTCAACATCCTGTGGAATTCTGGGACTTGTAGTTTACTGAGGCCAAAGAGCTCTCTGGCTGAGAATTCTAAATGTTTCTCCCTAAACTGCAAACCCCTGAATTCCATAGGATGCTGAAAATGGAATAATAGCACTATAACAGTGTAGTGGGGAAATGGCCTAGGTGATTAATTTAAGTACATTCATTGATTCCAGAACAGGGACTGAAAAAGATGAATGTAAGACCAATGGATTACCGAATCCATGAGAAAGAATGAGAAAAAGTGCAATGCTAATTCAGAAGAAGAATGCAGTCAACCGAACGACTGTTGTGGGGCTGTAGCAAAATAAGCACTAGATGTACCCAGTGCCCCTAGCAATGCCCCCCCCCCCAAAAAATGGAAAGTATGAGTGCAAAGACAGTCTTAGCCTAGAACAAAGCCTGGAAAAGTATCATAGGCCATTTCCACATGGGGCGAGGGAATCGCCCCATGCCACTACTTACCGGATCTTCTGATGGTCCGGTCCGGGGTGAGGAGGAGCAGTGCGTGGTCGTCGCTCTGCACTGCTCCAGCGTCCAAAATGGTGGCTTCCAGTTGGTCATGGGTCGACCAACCGGTGAAGCTCGCCAGCCTAAAGCCCACCCTCAGCAGATCGCAGGCTCACATTAGTGCAAGCCTGCGAATCTGCACAAGGGAGCAGGCTCGCAGTGGTGCGCTCCATGCTTTTGAAAGACTGGAAAAATCAGGTCTTTCAAAAGCATGCTGGTGGACCACTTGGGGTCACTCTGGAGCGGACTGAGGTGCAGATCTACAGTAAGTAGTCCGAACCCAGTCCGCTCCAAGGTGCAAACGTCCTCCGTGGAGGACGCACTGCACCGTTTTAAATAACCCGTGTGGAAATGGCCATAATTTGAACTACAATTCCCAGAAACCCTTTATACATACACACACACACACACACACACATCCATCATAGCTAGTAGCCATTGTGGATAATTTATTTATATATGAAGCAATCTGGTTGTCATTCTGGGAATTCTGGGAGTTTCCAGTCCAAAAAAGTAACTTTTCCAAGCTCTGGCCTAGCTTTGTATATAAGATACTTTGCACATGGGTAATCTACTTGACCCTTTGGAAAAGCACAGGGACATTTTGTCTAGCACAGCAAAATTTGTCTGACTGGCTTCACTGACTCTCAATTTCCCACCAGAGTGAACATTTCAATCAAGCAATCAGTCTTTCCAAGTCAAACACTCTTTGATCCCAGAGGCTTTGCTAAGATGCTTTTAATTTGTTTGTTTGCTTGTTTTAATCTCATCAGGCCTAAAAATAAAGCTCTGCAACTGTGGTTGCTATGGCGTGGCAATTAACGATGATGCACTTACTTACACCCTTCAGTGTTAATAAAGGCTGGTGTTGAAAAACTAATAAACTGGGTCTCCTCAAAGGGTTATCTAATGCAGCAGGGATGCAGGAAGCTTACCATCAGATCATTGGCTTCCAATACAGATTCATAACCTTCCCTGCTAATTAAATAAGAATTAAATGCTATGCAACCTTAAGGCAGGTCAGCAGCCCCAGACATTATCATATTTTTTTCCAGACTGAACTCAGAATGACAGGTGGCACAGAGAGCATTGTATCCCTCTCAGTCCCTGCAGGCAATACTGTTGCTCTCCCTGGGTTCACCGCCTAACCTAGCCTACTTTTATCACCTGCCCATAAGGAGATCAATCAAGGTTGGCACTAGGCTGTTCCTGAACTGTGTTCATGTGTCATGGTGAAAAAGAAAAGGATAATTAAAAGGTTTCTGGGGCATTTGTGCTTCATTTATGAAGGAGGGAGGCAACACAGATCTCCTCCAGTGCAGCTGAGATACTCGAACAGTCCCAGTGAATAAATGCATCTCTTGGGCTTTCTCTTTATCAGAGCTGGGCCTTGCAAGCAAGTCATTTCCAATAAATCTCAAGTGCAGGGGTCACTTGGAGGAATGATTTCTTTTTGGCTGGCACTGGTAGAAAATTCACTGAAGCAGCAGAAGCAATAGTATTATGGAACAACCATTTTAATGGTGCTGGAAAGTGTTGTCAGGTGTTAAGCCACTGGGTCTGAGTCAAAGGAAGAATAGCTGTTGTCATCTGGACCAAACGACAACATCCAGAAGTCAAGTATGCAAGAATGCCAAAGGTCAGGCAAGGAGTACTGTCAAGAAAAGACTGGGGTTAAAAAGAGCAAGAGAATGCTGAACTACGAGAGCAAATGTATTCAAACCAAGTAGAATCAGAAAGAAAGGGGAAGGGGTAGAGCAGAACCTGAAGAAAAAGAAAAGCAATAAAACAGAATCAAATAAATACACAATTGATCCAGATGTTTAATTTACTAGGGTGTAAGCCCCAGTAAACAGAGTGGGACTTAGTTCTGAGTAAGCAGGCATAGGCTTGCTCTGATAGGACAAAATCCAGTTGTTTAAATTAGAAAAGTCTGTAGAGACTTGCTAAATCAATACTTATGTACATTCTATTGATTCAGCAGATTTGCTCCAATTAGAATTACCATTTGAATTTAACCTTTAAAGTCTCTGTGCACAAGAAATAAGATTTTACCCTCCATACAATTTGGACTTCAACTCAGGAGACACTCTCTAAGGTTAATGTGGCCAATGAAGGATTTGTGGTCAAAACATCTGGAGAGCCAAAGGTTCCACATCCATGGTTCACATGTTGATTCTTGATTAACTTTATAATTATCTCTACTGTGACTGCTTCCATGTTGGCAACAGAGAGTGCCTGCAGTGGTCAGAGAACCTGATTAAGGAGCAAAGACACCAGTCGTTCAGGGAAACAAACTAGAGGCTTTATTATGGGACCTCCACTCTAAGATAGGAAAATTACTCAGGATGCTAATCTAATCTAGCTTCATTCTAGAGAATAGCTGAGAGAGGACTGGCAGGAAGAGAAGAGGTGGAAAAACATCCCTAAGAGTATCAGTTTACATCACAGAGGGATCAAGATAGATATAGGAGGACACTTGGGGTCGCTCAGACTAGCTAAACCTATTACAATTGTCTGCTCTGAGGCATTCTTGACTCTTCAGTACTTCTGACTTTGTATAAAGACCTAAAGGCAGAGCCTAAAACTGCCTGGGGGCTGCTGAAAAAATGACAAAAATTTTCCACCATGCTCCTTAGAGGAGTTTGGAGTTTAAACAAAAATCTGTGGGGGTTGGGATCCCTTGGGGATCTGAGAAATAGCTTTGGGTCATAATTTACCCACACCTGGTTTCAAGGTTCTACCAAGGCAGTTTCTGTAACAGTATGTTTCACACACCACAGAACAAAAGCAGTCCTTGGCTCTTCTCAAGGCTTTGTCACTTCCACAGAATGCTGTAAAAGCTCCATCAGCAAAACCCTTTTCATAGATCCTGACCAGCATGGGAGCCAGCAGAAAACCAGCAGCTATTTATTTATGTACAACATTTGTGGCCTGTCTTTCCAAGGAACAGTGATCAGGGAGGCTAATGATATTTTAAAAGAAAAAGAGCAGATAAAAAACATGCCATGACAATCACATGATGTGAAAAAGAAACAAGTATAACTCCAACCCAAAGTGTCTGTCAGATAAAGAGATTAATTAAGGGCAGCCACTTAAAATCACACACTGAACACCTGATTTAAAAGGAGAGATTTTTAGATACTCGGATCTGTCCAGAAGAATGTCACTGAAAAGGAAGCAAGATGTAACTTCCATAGGAAGAGATTTTAACACTTGGCTGCAGCCACTGAAAATGCTTTTTCTTCTGTTCCTCTCAAATACTTTGGACCTTGGTGGAATGTAGAGAGGAGCCTAATTTGTAGGTCCTCATGTCCAGGAAGGCTCATATCCATGAAGATGAGCTTCAAGAATTCTGATTTTCAGCTGTCTAAAGTCATTTCCACACTAGGCCTGAGGCTCCTCCCTAAACTGCAAACCCCAGGATTCCATAAGATGTTGAAAGTGGAACAATAGCATTATAACAGTCTAGTGCAGAAATGGCCTAAGACTTTAGTATTCAAAACTAGAACTTCAGACTCAGCTTATGAGTAGACTGGCAACCAATGCAATTGTTCTAACAGGGAAACCCTGCACTCATCTGTAACTTGCTTCAATCAGCAATCTGGCCACAGCATTTCTGGACCAGCTGCAGTGTTTAGACACTTTTCAAAAGCAACTCAATTTAGAGCACACTGCGATAACCCAAGTAACTAGAGCACGTCACCGTGGCCAAATCCAGTATGTCAAGGAAAAGACACTGTTGCTATGCCAGACAAAGCTGTGCATGTGTATTCCTGGCAAAGCAATCACATGCCCATCCAGACTGAGGGCCAAGTTGAGGTGTTCTGAGGGAGGAAATCCTGCCGATTAGTCCTAAGTAGAGTAGAACTTTTGAATAAAAGCTTGAATGATGAGTCAACACATAAGTAAATCCAATTGATTCAATGGTGCTACTCTAGCCAGGAGTAAACAAAGAATCTAGCTTCACATGAAGCGCCAGAAAGTATACACAGAATGCTACAATTCAGTTTTTTTCTACTGTATCTTCTGATGACTTGTCTCCATATACTGATGGTACCTCCACAGATAATAAATGTGATGCATGAATGACAATGTATGACCATAACATTATGGAATTTTTAGAATCCCTTCTAAGTTGCAGGGAACTCTGTCTGCTTTTTCCTGCTGCCATGATGATCAGCCCTCAGCTGACTGGCAGGGGGAAAATCTCACTGTTCCCATGTTAATATTAATAACATAGGAAAGTGATTTCATCTGCTTGAGGAACTGGAAGGGGGAGATAGGCTATAACATTACCCCCAAAGCAATCATGAACCAACCAAGATCAATACCACCCTCTCTTCTGCCAGCAATCCCATCACTGATGAGGAGGGAAAAAAAGAGAAAGAGAAAGAGAACTTTTGTTCCAATAAATTTATATAAGGGATGGATGTTCCAATAAAGTATTGTAAATGTTTCAAATTGTAAAAGACAATCTCACTACTGAGTCACAGGGCGGAAAGGAACAGACAAAATGTCTTATGTTTAAAGATAATGACAACTGGCAGACCTTCCCAATGTGGCATGCAAATTTCAGGCAAGCAAGCGCTGTAAGGAGACCATATGTTAACTTTTTCCAAATGGTTTGGCTTAGGTACCATCAGGAGCTGACAGACTTCCAAATGACTACAAGGTGAATTACAGTTTGACCTAAATAATCAGAGGTGAGCTTTAACACCTTCCTTTCATGCTTTGCTTCCTCCCCTGCCCCATTCATAGGATGATTCTACACTGGCTTAATTAAAATGAAGTTCAACTGTGTTCACTGGAGCTAAGTGTTTGATAATTGTGCAGCTGTGCATAGGACTGCAACTTCAGCGCAACAGAAAATGAAGATCAATAGGCTCACTAAAGAAAGGTAGCATTAGTCAAGATCTTTTTTCTCAAAACCCTTGAAAAGCTCTTGTTGCCAATATACCTCCAAACTGTACCCATATGTCAAGGTAAGCAACTTTTTTTTTATTCTGTTCCTGACAAAGGGGGAGCAAATTCCTATTCGGGAAGGGTCTCAAACTGCAAAGAAAAAAAAAAGGACCAGGTAATTCTTATCAAATCAGACATTTTATCATAGAACATACAAAACATCATTTAATTCCATGTGTCTTTGCTCAGTCAAACAACTTCCCAGGCTGCAAATCAGAGGCTGTTTTCATGTCACAGCTTCCTGGACGTATCTAATTTCTTATACTTTATCTCCGATCATTGACTGAAGAAGAAATTTGTGGGCCTGCAGGCTACATTCAGCCTGCAGTGGCAGAGCTTGGAGTGTGTGGAGGGGGGGCAGGAGTGTGTGGAGGGGGGGCAGGAGGGGCTACGGTGTGAGGGGCGTGACCAGGGCATGTGGGGGCGTTGCTACAGGCTGGGATGCCCCAAAAACATTGCCGCCTGGGGTGAATCATCCCCCTTGCCCCCACGTCCTTACGCAACTGTCAGCCTGTGTGCCCAAAGTTCCTCATGCCCACCACATGTGAATATCAACCATGAACATATTAAACAAAGGATAGTTCAATAAGATCAACCCTGGAATCAAGCCCCATTGGACTCACTGAGGCTTTCCACAGAATAGACATGTTTAGGACTGTATCATTATTTTTCCAAATACATTTCTAACCCTTTTATTTAGAAGAAATAAGGGAACACTTGCAGACAGCAACTATAGGGATATAATTCTTTACTAATTTTCCTCCTGAAGGAAGCAGTGAGTAATTTTAGCAATTTTCTTCTTGTTGCAAGGAAGTCTTTGAAAACCATACTGATTTCAAAACAGTTTTAAGACTTATTCTATGTGCTTGGTGTTTTCATGCAGGAATTTGCATTTTTCTTCACAGAAAATAATATTTCAGCACAGAAAATGCTCTAAAAACTACATGTGAATTTTATGAAGTAAAAAAAAAACTGCTAAAATTATCTTCAGTCTAGGATTGTTCTCACCAGCATTTCTTAACCCTTTAAGAAACATGCATTTTGACCATTTCAGAATATTTTCAATTTTTTTCCATCCGCGCTAACCTGAATGGTTTGTAATACATTTTTGCCAGTTGATTCAAAGACATTGAGGCAATTGATACAAATTTTACCCTTCTATCCTTAGTTGGTTTTTAGTTGTACTTGAATGGAGCAATTCTATACATTCCTACCTTGGAGTATGTCCCATTGAACTCAGTGGGCCTGACTGCTGCATAGATATCTACAGCACTGAATAGTTAATATACTTGGTAGAAAAAAAAAATTCTGTAATTTGTGTTGAAAGTCAGTTCCCAGAGGAAACCTTTAAGTTAAAATCTGGCAAGTTTATTTGAATTGGGCCATGCTAAACACCACCATTAGGGACCCAGCATGGTGTAGCAGTCTGAGCATTGGACTATGACCCCAGAGACCAAGGTTTGATTCCCTGTTTCACCATGGAAACCCACTGGGTGACCTTGTGTATCTCTCTCTCTCTCTCCTCACATGCACGCACACACACACACACACACACACACAGTCCCAGGAAACCCTGTGATAGGTTCACCTTAGAGTTGCCATAACTTGGAAATGACTTGAAAGAACACCACTGCAAAAACAACAACAGAACTCTTAGCTTCCAAGGAAGTGACTGTTTGGAAACAGTAGCTGGCATTTGGTATTGTACTTGTAGTTAAGGATTCGCATCCTAGAGTTACAGATCCGTAATGATCCATCTTCGTTCATGTAAATGCACCATCCCACCTTAACAACCTTAAAAGGCTTTACTAAGAGCTGTGCAACTATGAAATGCATTTACCTCGAAAGCTGGTGGATTCTTCTCCATTTGATACTTTTAAGCAGAGCTTGGAAGCTCATCTCTCAGGCATGCTTCAGCTGTGGTTTCCTGCACTGACTGGGGTTGTTTTAGACTGCCTTTGGAGGTATCCCCTAACTTAACAATTCCATGATTCTGTGTGTACTCCATTTCCTTATTCACTGATGGCCCTATTTAGGGAGGACAGGAAGTAGTCATGTCTCCCAAAGTGTTACTATTGCCCTTGTGCTTCAGTCAAACCACATTATTATTTGTGCACAGCACCCCTGCTAGTGACCAGTGGCTCAGCTTCTTCCCTGTGCAAGGCACCAGGCATGCTCAGCCGCACCCGTGTGAAGGGGGACTGAAGGACAAGGAATGTCAGAGAGATTTTCTCCAAAGGAAAACATTTGGCAAAGGTCTGGATCAAACCCAAGTCATTCCTGCTATGAGCAATTCCACTGGCCCACATACTCAGTATGTAAAGCAAGGGCCAAATCACCTTGCTTTCATGAAGGACTGCTTGTTTTTCTCTAGCAGTCTCCAGCAGGCAAGCAAAAAGAGTTGAAAAACACCTCTTGTTAGAGTCAACATATATATTTGATATAAATGGAGCAAGTACCACACAAACATTAAAAGCTGTCAACTTTCCCACAGGATAAAAAAAAATATTCAACCTATAACACATTCTGAGGTTTCAATGGCTAAACAAACATTTTGGCACGTGAGTCCCAGGGTAAGCTACAGTAGTACCCGCTGCTGTCTATAATTTTGTAACAAAATTGCCCTTTTTGACAACAGCAGCTTTTCCATCCGGACACTTTTCCTATTAGACACCCACACGTGCTTTTTGAAGAACAAGCTTACTCAAGCATCTGTACCACTGAGTTTTAAATAGTTTATGTACAAAGTAATAAGAAAGCTTTGTTAACTTCTCACTTCCCAAACAAATAGGAAATTGTAAACAATAAAACAAACCACTGATTTATTGGCGTGTAGTATAACTTTCAAGGGGAAAAGAATATCAAAGCATATTTATTAGAAGTGTTCATCTGAAGATGAGGTCATGGATTTATTTTATGTAGCACTATCAAACATCAGTTAAGCGAAGTTTAGTGGGAAGCTTAAGCAGCAGGATGGGAGGGCTATTTATGATGAAAACAGAAGGAAAAAAATATTTGTACAGGTTCAATAGAGAAAGTGCTGTAGTTTGGTGGTAGCACACATTCTTTCTATGTAAAAGGATCCAGATTCAATCCCCACTGTTACCCCAAAGTGTGGGTGCCACAAGGTCCAACTCGCAATGCCAATACCTCCATCTGAAAGTCGGGAATAATTAGCTCAAAGTCAGGAGGCCTGTGAGAGGGGCGTAACTTAATGAGATTTTTCCTATCAGTGTTTATGGGATCACACAGGAAAGAACCAGCTGGAAAGTAAAATGTAAACTAAAAATGTGTTTTGTTGATAAGATTCACACAAGCACACAAAAGTTCAAACACTCACACACTTGCACATTGACTAACTGAATGAAAGGGAGGACACTGAGGAATGCAGGTGATATTTACCAGTCCAGAAGAAGCAGAGAAAGCAGTGACATGGCTTAGGTAAGAACCTACAGGAAGTTCTTACTCAGAATTGGACAAACAGAGTGGCGTTCAGAATGGTGAAAAATTGCCCTGGACAGCCTAAAATCAGAGGTAGTTATACCCGAAAAACATCCTGTGGATATGATTGTGATTCACACTCCCAGCTAAGCAGACAATGGGAGCTGCAACACAAACAATGAAGTCCAGACAGCACCAATGGTCTAAGTGTTTAGGTGACAAAAGGGTAATGGTTTCCGTAATAGCTGAGGATTGTGGCGAGGTGTAGAAACAATAGGGAAGCATTCAGGTGTACAGGGACCAGGGTTAAGACAATAACAATTTGGTGAGGACTTTCCCATTTCATCTCTGAGAGTTCGGTTTGGTGTTTTAAACCTATTGTCTTCAGACTGGCCACACTGTTATCCTGAAACTGACTGGTATCTTGCCTAAGAGGTCAGTGCAGCTGACCTGCCTTGCTATGTCATATTTACAATCAATAACTTGTCTCTTCCAGCATGACCTTTCCATCGCCTCAGGTATCATTTATATGAACAACAATTAATAGTGCCAATTAAATAACATTTGCTAATTAAACCAAACCAACTGGGGGGGGGGTGCACACTGCCATAACACCCACCATCTCCAGGTAAGGATGGGAAAATTTCTTATCTAGAGAGCTACTGCCAGTCAGCATAGACAATACTGAAATAGACAGACCAATGCTCTCACTTGGTATAAGGGAGTGTCCTATGTTCCTGTGCTTACGCAACAGTGTGACTGTACCCAATTGTTTCCAGGGTTAAAAATCCATAACTAGAAATGAAAAAGCAAGTGAGAAGGCTCTTGAAGCTTTCAGTGTCCCAGGTTACTTCTTTAGGCAACACAGCAAAGAGGCGTCCTTATTACAGAATAAACATTTCCTGGTTTTGCACTTATAAGTGCTAATGCCAGCTAGTAAGTAATAGTTGCAATACGCTCAAAGTTGGAAAAATCTTCTTGGCCCAGATAGAGTTCAGCACAAATTTCACTTTGACCGCCCTTATAGACAGTCTTCACTGAAAGAAGAATGGGGGAAATTCATCCTCATTCATTCTCTTCAATTTCTCTGTGACTCTTGAATCTGTTGAACACTGTATCATTCTTAGCCAACTTCATCAGGGAGGTGGCTGTGTTTTGGAGGTTGTATTCCTTATGAGTCATTTCCAGAAGATGGTACTAGAGGACTCTTAAGCCATTTCCACACTAGACTGTTATAGTGCTATTATTCCACTTTCATCATCCTATAGAATTCTGGGGTTTGCAGTTTAGGTAGGGGCCTTTGAGGCCCCTCCCTAAACTGCAAACCTCAGGATTCCATAGGACATTGAAAGTGGAATAATAGCACTATAACAGTCTAGTGCGGAAATGGCCTCAGTCTACATCAAAGAAAGGATATAGTCTGCATAGCTCTAACTTGGCCGCTTGCTTTTCAGCATCTACGAAAAGCACAGCATGAAGTCGTCCAGAGATCCAGCATGAAGCATTATCAGTACATTGGTAACACTCAACTCTGTTTCTACTTTCATCAGAGTCAAGGAAAGCTTACTTTCATCAGAATCAGGTGCTTAAAAGGGTGCCTGAACTGGATTCCACTAATGCATTCCAGATAAGGCAGATATGCTGCTTTTAGGTGATGTATCTGAACAAATAGGTGCAATTCCACCTGTTCTGGATGGCGTTGTTCTCTCACATGAAGATCAAGTTATCAAAATGGGCATGCCACAAGATCTAACACTTACTTACTGTTCCAGGTGGTACCAATAGAACAAAATGTTTGTAACAGGATTAGGCTTCTGCAAGAAATCCCCCGACGTGAACAGTAGATTTGCCAGTTATTTATGTCATAGAAACATGATGGTTTGATAGTTATAGTCCATAAACATTGAGGATGCTTTTAAAGACTCCAAAACTTCAGCTGTTTCAAAATACATTAGCCGGACTAACTAACTGGTACAGGTAATGGGCTCAAAGTAGAGCAGCTAGATTCCTAACTGGTATGGGTCACTGCCTTCCCATGTATTTCTGGATGCCATTCAAAGCGCTATTGTCAGGATGGTCCCACTACTAGATAGAGTGTGGCAGTAGTCTGAACATCAGATTTGAAAAATCAAGAAAGGGACAAACATTGTTAGTTACTGAATTTGTGGTTACTGAATTTTTACTATTCAAGATGGGGAGAGGCGCTTGACGGATTTTATGCCTTATGTCCAAAACAACCTGGCTGGCACTGGGCATTATGCACCTGTGGAAGTGCTATCTGGTTCTCCATTAGCTATTTAGGTAGCACTGTCTCTTTGGCCAGGCCTATCTGTTTTTAGCACCTACTAAGCCCTGTATACCTCAGGACCAGATATACTAGAGTTTAGAGAGAATTTCAGGAGGAAATTCATTGCTGCTCTTCACTTCAACATTTTGAATTCATTGCCCTCACTTGTTAATCATTCTATCAAACTGCGAGACATCCTCACTGTGTTGCTTGCAGTGGCAGGTGGTAGTTGCATGCAGTGGTTGCTCACAGCTACTGACTGCAGTGGTAGTTGGCAGCTTCCATTTTAGTGGAGTGGGAAATCAGCCAAAGGAACTATTCAAAATGCTGAACTTTAGCTCCCAAACTTGTTCAGTCCCATGGATAATTCCTTTAAGCTCAGACTAATAACCAAAATGGATTCACAATGCCACTGATATGAAATGCATCAGCCAACAGCTGGTATTGGTTGCTGGTTACTTTTCATTACCGGGGCGGGGGGACTAATCTTATGATTGATAAGAAAATGGCATGAACTTGGAAAAATCTATTAAATTTGCCCCCAGTTGCATAAGATACCCTTTTCAAATAACTGGAAATATACCATAACTAGAAAACATTGCTCATTACACCAAAGAAGTAACTTTATTCCCATGCATTAGCCTATAGCCTGTTGTTAGCTTTAACTAGAGTTGACTCATTAAATGAAATGGATTTCTCATATAACTCCCTTGTTAAAATAGCTTCACTGGCTGTCAGATTGTTTCCAGGCACAATTCAAAGTGCTGGTCATGACCTATAAAGCCCTATATGGCTAAGGTCCAGGCTATATGAAAGACTGTGGCCATTTCTGCCCTACAGTGTTATAGGACTATTATTCCACTTTCAACATACTATGGAATCCTGGCATTTGCAGTTTAGGGAGGGGCATTTAGAATTCTCAGCCACAGAGCTCTTTGGCCATAGTAAACTACAAAGCCCAGAATTCTACAGGATGATGAAAGTGAAATAATAGCACTATAACAGTGCAGGGCAGAAATGGCCTTTTTCTCCCCATATGAACCAGCCACAATGTTATGATCTGCAGGGGAAGGCTTTCTCAGTCCCACTACCATCACAGGCTGACTTGGTGAGGACACAAGAGAAGCCTTCTCATTGGTGTTAGTAGCTGTACCCTTTGATATGGTTTGATGGATAAATACACTGCTATGGCTGGAAGCCTTGCTGGATAAGAGGTAAGATGACTGAGCACATGTAAACCAGGTCAAGGTTTACTTAGCCCGCCCATCACTGGAGAAAAAGATCTTTGGTTAACTTTCCATTACATCATTGACTGGCATACATGTGTACAGAAGAGAACAAAGGGTTAGTTTAGAAGATGATACAAAATAATGGTAGGGAGTATAGTGCCTCCCTGTAAATTCCCAGACCTTTTGCAAGGCCATTCTATAAAATTTGAGATAAGACAGACATCTGCAATTTACTCAGAGGCACAATTCAATTCGCTTATTTTTCCTATTCAAGTGGTATTGGATTTAACCCCTTCAAAGGGGCTCCTCCCAGGCATAGCCAGATTGTAGGCAGGTCGCCAGATGTTTTCAAGTGCTAACCAGCTTCCAGCTAGCATCCGCTGAGACAATGAATCTCCAATGTTCATCTGGAAATGTTGATCATTCTATTCCTGTACTTCTCACCTTTAGAGTTTCCTTTTTTATCTCATGCCTGCCCAATAGCATAGAACTATCAAACCAGCCATTAATTCTCTCTCACAGACATGCTAAAGCCATCAGTTCATTCAGCACTCCATTGTCCATATTGCTGGAGTGTTGTTAACACATTCGCCCTCCAGACAGATAAAGAGTACTTAAACCTACATTTTTCACAAGCTCAGACATAGTACATCAATTGCTGAATGTCACTCTGTCACTTTGAGTCCCGATTTGTAGTGCCCTTAGACACAAGTCTAAGTCACATTGCTATTTCTTCACTGCTCTTCTAGATTGGTAAATGTTGCCCATTCCTCGAAATCTCACTATCAACCTTTCCTCACTTTAGCTCTTGTGTGAGTGCGTGAACTTCTGGATTCTGTGTGTGAATGAGTAATGAAATTCCCCTCAATAAACACATTTTAGTTAATTTTTCAGTCTCTGGCTGGTTCTTCCTGCAAGATTCCTGTAAACGTTGGTGGAATGATATTGCTAAATTACTCCACTCCTTGCAAGCCTCCTAATTTGAGTCCATCTTTTCACTGAGGCACAGGTACTTCTGGAGAACCTCAAGGTCTCCCACATTTTGAGGTAACAGTGGTTGCTCCCATCCTCTGGAATTCCCTTCCATGAGAGGCTCAGCTGACCCCCTCCCTCCTTTCCTTTTGCCAGCAGGCAAAGGCCTTCTTGTCTAAGGAGGCTTTTAATATATAACCAGGAAAGCTTTTATTGGGATGTTTTACTTATTTATTTAAACTTTGAACTTTTGTATGACTTTTAGATTGTTTTATTTTCTTTTATAAGGGGATTTTAATTGTTTTTAAAATCTCATTGTTCTGGTTTTTGACTCTTCTGGAAGCTGCCTCGGATTCCACTCAAATGAAATAAATAAATAAATGTGTTAACTCTCTGTTCAACAACTCATTCAGTGGGTCCACTCTAGCTGGGATGTACCAATAGCATTCTGACCATCATGTTACCTTTGAAATGTGCCTTGGTTTTGCTCTCATTAATTGGTGTTGACATCTCAGGTAACTATGTTACTTATAATACATTGCTTTTGGGCAGGGATGGGTAAACTGGCAGCCAACCAGAGCTGTTTTGTGGCCCGCAGGGTCCCCCAGAGATTAAAAAATGCAAAAAAAAAATGGTATGGAGGAATTTCCACCATGTTTGTAGCCCCCCAGCTCTCCCCAGGGGAAAAATGCCTCAAAATGCCTCCAAGGCATGTAGGGCATTTCTACCACATTTGGGGGGCCTTGGAGCAATTTAGGCCTAGGAGAGACCTTTTTTGAAACAGGATGTGAACAAGAAGTGACTTCTGCTCACTTTCTATAGTTTAAAAAAAAACACTTCTCCTGGGCCTAAAACACTCCAGGAAGGCCCCAAAACATTATGAAAATGTTCCCCATGTCCCCTAGAGGGTATTCATAGACTCATAGAAATGTAGAGTTGGAAGAGACCACAGGGGCCATCCAGTCCAACCCCCGGCCATGCAGGAACACCCTCAAAGCACTTCCGACAGATGGCCATCTAGCCTCTGCTTAAAAACCTCCAAGAAAGGAGACTCCACCACACTCCGAGGCAGCATATTCCACTGCCAGACAGCCCTGACCATCAGGAAGTTCTTCCTGAGGTTCAGGTGGAATCTCCTTTCCTGCAGCTTGAATCCATTGCTCCTTGTCCTGGTCTCTGGAGCAGCAGAAAACAAGCCCTCTCCTTCCTCTACATGGCATCCCTTCAATTCAGGAACAAAAAGGTTGTTTTTTGTAGAAGCAGGTGTGGGGTTGAAGCCTTCCAAGGACTCCTGGGGGGCTAATACAGCCCCCTAATGTTCCATAGTTTTCCACCCCTGCTTTCAGGTCTGAGGTAGACAAACCTGCCCATTTCTCCAGGGAGCCCTTTCTTTGGATATTTTTATCTACAGAAGTTAAATGGGGGAGGGGAGGGAGTGAAGCATCTCAGAGGGGTCTCCTCACTTTTGGAATGCTCTCCCTCAATCCATATGCCTGACTTTAGGTGCCAGATTTTTCCCCCACAATTTTTTTGTCCAAATGTTTTAACTCTCTGTTCACTATTGTGTTATTAGTTGCTGCTTACAGGGTTTTAAAATTTTATCTGCTTCAGTTTTGGAGTTTTACAGTGCGGTCTCAGGCCCTTTCCACACCTAGCTTTTTCCAGCGCTGGGGTGCTGGGATCGCGTGAGCAGCCTCTGGCAAGAGGCTCTTGCATCCCTGCTGCTTCAGCTCCACATGAGCTGCCTGCTCGCACAAGAGCCCCTCCTCTTCCTTCTCAGGCTGTGCTGAGACAGGAAGCGCGACTGGTGTGACTCTGGAGGCTCCGCACGCCAGGTAAGTGCACGTGGGGCCCGGGAGCAATGTGTGATTGCGCACCATTTTCGGCTTCCAGCCGAAAATGAAAAGATGCGCAATCGGTGCCTGCTGGCCCCTGGAGCATAGCGCGATTGTGTGTCCTGCAGATCGCTCCTCACAATCACACGACACTCCAGGCGCCCCCTCCACATGGCAAATGCCGTGAGGAAAGGGCATCAGAAGCCTGTCTCACTGAGTTCAGTGATGCTTACTGCTAGGGAAGAGGGAAACCTCAGTTATGAGTAGAAATTCAATTTTTGCTGTTGCTGATATGGTATATTGTTTCATGTTTACTTTTTTATTACTTGCAAGCTAGCTTTAAACGATTTGTGATGAGGTGGGGCAGCAGTCCACTAAAATCTTGAATGAACGAACGAATGAATGAATGAATGTAACACAGGATACCTTTAGAGTCTAATAGTCCAGCCTATATCTAATCCTTCCCAGGTAGAAACAAAAGCAGCTTTGAGCAATTCCATAAATCCCGTACTCCACTGACATCACATTTCTATGGATTTACCTAAATCATAACTATTTGCCTGTACCTTGCACATTTTGTTACACCCATAGCTTTCATTGGTCTTTCTGATGCTTTAATGGAGAGAATCAAAGGGATTAGTAAATGTATTTGTTTGTTTGTTTTTTGAATTTATACTCTGTCTTTCTTCCAGCATGGGATCCAGTGCAGCTTACAGAAATTTGGGTCCCACTCTGGGAGAAAGACAGCCTACAAATATAATAAATAAATAAATATCTTTTTTTTTTAAAAAAAGAGTAAATCGAAATCTTATTTTAAAAAGTTTTTTGGAAAAGAATGAAATAACAATACTGTTTAAAAGTATAGCTGAAAAGGTTAAAAATACATTTAAAACATTATTTCTACTAAAATGATTTTTTAAGAATACAGCACACCACTTCAGATACATTGTGTTGCTGTGTATGTACATGCCTTCAAGTTTCCTGTTAACTTCGGGCAATCCCATAAATTTTGTAGGGCTTTTTTAGGCAAGGAATACATAGAGATGGTTTTGGCCGTTCCTTCCTCTGACATGTAGCTCAGCACCTGGTATTCGCTGGCAGTCTCCCTTCCAGGTTCTAATCAAGACTGACTCTGCCTAGTTTGCAAGATGAGGCAGGATCTGGAGACTTTAGGGTATTTAATCTAACTCACACACACTATTGCTATATATCATTTAAATCTCAAAGGCCTGCCTGAATAAAAATAAATTTAAGTACTGCAGTTCTGGATCGTGACTGCCTTTGAACAAGTCCACCTGGGAGCTAGACAAATGTTGTCCATCTTTATTTGTACTGATTTTTCAGGACCTCAAAAAGAAGTCATTCCCCCATTGCTTGATGTGTAACTTGCCTGTTGACTTAAGGCAACCCCATGAATTTCATAGGGTTTTCTTAGGCAAAGAATACTGAGAATTGGTTCCGCCAATTTCTTCTTCAGAAATCTAGCCTACGGCACCTGGTGTTCTTTGGCAATCTCCCATCCAAGTATTGATGAGGGCTAATTCTGTTTAGCTTGCAAAATCAGATAGGATCTGGTGCCTTTAGCGTATCTAGGCCCATCACTTGGTAAGTGGTATTTTTAACTGAAGATGCCAGAGACTGAACCTGGAGCCTTCTTCATGCAAAGTTTGTGCTCTTCCACTGAACCATACTCCTAGCAGCATACTCATAGTTTCAGCAAACCTTCTACTTGCAAAGCAAAGCGGACTATGCAGATGTCTACCTAAGGCAATGTATACACAGGAAAAAGAACCAAATCAGAGACACACTCAGTCAGACCAAACCATATCAAGCAAATATCAGGAGCCTTACATTACAGTCCACTTAAAGGTTTATTCAGTGTTCCCATATCCAATAGCTCTCACTGTGAAAGATCTACTTGAATAAACTATAAGGAACAGTCTCTAAAATCCAAATTGAAAGTGACCAGACACTCCATCCAGATCTGTAAAAATACCTTTTCAGGTAGAGGAAAAGAAGTTGAGAAGGTGAGCTACTACTTGTTTTAAAGGATCATTCCTCCTGGAAGGTTCCAGGAATGTCAATTCTGTTTGCTTGCTTTTTTGCTTGCTTGCTTGTTTTGGGGCAGGGCTAGGTGCAAGAAAGGTCCAGGGACAGAGAACTGGGCAGAGGCAGAATTTAGAGCACTGTCTTTGAAATGACAGGACAGCACAGATGGAGCTTATTGCTTGATGTTACACCCAAATAGGGTACTACATGTTATGTAGGTTAGCAAGATCTAAATATATTTTTTCCAGGTAGTATATCATTGCAAACATATTATGCATAGTTGAGAGTTGGAAGCATTGATTTTATATTTGTCCTTTGCTCTTCTCCATGTCTTGGCTTCAAGAACAGCCTCACCCACAGTCATCCTCTAGGAGATAGCCTCACTCAGAGCATAGACAGGAGGGCTCCTCATGAGGAGGTGGGTGGAAGAGATGACAGTCAGCCAAACTCTTTATCTATCCTTTGCAGAAGGGCAGAAATGAAATTAATTATTTTTGAAAAGGCATTTATCATATGCTGTCAAAATCATTTTGCAAAGGAGGGGGAGGGAAGCTGCTAAAGAACAGGAACATTATGGTAGGCATGTTAGATTTTGGATGTCATTTTTGGGAAAGGCAGGAAGCCAATCAGAAGGCACATTTCTGACTGCTTCTCCAGTACTGACAAAATCTTTCCATCTGCACATTCTGCCTCCCACTCCAGCTGCCTTCCTTTGTAACCAGGTTCATGATTACAGCTTAAGTAATGTTGCATTGGGGTGACTTGTATCAGGCAAGTTGACCCTTCTTTCAAAAAAAAAACAACCAAGAATCACTGGAATGCTGTTACTGTTGTTTACTAACAAACTGTCAGCCTTTTATTTACGTTGAAGTAGAAAATGTTTTGTTCCTTGGCTGTTTCCTATATATGTGTTAATTAGAAAGCTTCTACTGCCATACAAACTATGCAGAGTGAGTGTGAGATGGCAGCTTCAAGAAATCTCCAAGCTGAGTGGAAATGTCAAGGGTGGAACACATGATTATCCTCGATATGCTTTGGGAAGCACAAAGATTCCTCAGCACAGGGATAGGTTGGAAGGTGGGGATGGGGAATAAGCAACCCCCCCCAAACAAGGAACTCACTCACCCCATGCTCCTCCATTTCTAGGCTCCTGTCATTACTCAAAGGAAGGCATCATGCCACAGTCCCAGGACTCAGGTGCAAACACAGACAGGATCCTTTCCAACAGTCACAACACAAGAGACATGAACAGGACAATACTTTCTGCAGCCCAGAGTAGATAAGAAAGGGAGTGCCCACCAGACTCAGAGAATTTGTATAGGAAAGACTCATCAATCAAGCAAACAGCTGGAGGAGGCTGTTGCCCAGTAAATACCAGAGACACCGGGGAGAAGTCTGTTGCAGTCAACTGCCATTTCCAACACATTCCTCTTTTGATCCTTGGTTCACGTTCCTGAAAAACCTTGATCCTCACTTTTTGTGCTGACTATGCTTCTGGATACTTCCTTGAACTGATATTCTGAATTTATTGCTGACCTGGACTGCTGAAACAAAAAAGGTAATTCACTGACAAGCTTTTGTAAACTTCAACTGTGGCTACTGCTATAGACTCTGTTCAAGGACTGGTTTTCTAAACAGGACAAAAGAGCTCTTTTCATATATATAAATACATTCAATATATTATCTGGATATACCAGGGATGAACAATGCATCACCCATGGGCTACGTAAATCTCCCCCAAGTTCTTTTTGCACACTACCATCCATTTTTTAAAAAAAGGGGGGGACATTGCAATTTTTTGACAATGTGGAATATCACTCACCCACATAGCAATATCCTTTGCTCATTCTATAAATACTGTTGTTGTTGTTTTTTCCGGGTGCCATAACACTGATTCTATACCTTTGAGAACCCAGAAAATTCTGCCAGGGGTGTTTAAACAGATGGGGGAGAGGGGTCAGGTCAGTCTGATGAGGAGAACTGGCAATTTTTTATATTTTATTTTATTTATTTGCAATCTAACAAGAACTAATATTGTATTTCTACCTATTGACTACAATTATCTATTTCTTTTTTCCCCTGGACACTTGCCAGAGACTTGCAGCCAATGGCTTGTGGACCAGCACCAGTCCCTGGGCCGCCCCTTTGAGTAGCACTAACCTAGAGGCCAAATTACTTTTTAGGCACTATCCCCAAACTGCCTAGGTTACACAGGCTAAGGTGCTTGGGGAGTTGCCATTCAAAAAAAGAAACTTTTCTATTCCACAGAGGCCTGAAGTATATCCATGTTTTTTCACTAGACATCTGGCACCAGAATCAAAGAATTTTGAGAATGGAGGGAGGTAACAGCATGACAGGTAGTCTCAAAAATATTCTTGGCAGACAACTTGAATGTTTCATCTTTCCCCATCCTGCCTGCCTAATGCTCCTGGGGTTACAGTGTGTCCTACATTGCACTGGATGGTCTTGTCAGTTCTGTTTTCAAGGGTTGCCTGTGAGCTGTCTATAAAACTGGTCCATAAAAATGGAAAAACATAAAAAAAAGGGACAATGCAGCCTTGGAGCTTCCCATCAATAGTAATATCTTGACACAGCAGGCACACAAGTCACCTTATCAGAGTCTTCTTCATTCTGGTGAAGTCTGTTCTCTTCTGTTTAAATTATAGAATTGCTTCCCAGTTTGCAAGTGTACATATGCATCAGCATATGCAAATTTTGTGCAGATTTGTATCTTTGTTTCTTGGAGGGTGCATTTCTTCTTCTTTAGTGATATGTACATAGCCTGCACCATCCTAGACTAAGCTTGCACCATCCTAGACTAAGCTTAAACATCTTTCTGCAGTTGTCAATTTTCAACGATAAAGTTCCTCTTCAAATGAGCCCCTGATTAACTAAATACTCTCACACATTCACACCCCTGTATATACTTTCTTCTAGAACAGGTATTTTCCCTTCCCACTGACCAAAAAGAGGGTTTGGAAAAGTAAGATTTAGGTTTATATTCAAAGCTTCCCAGTCAAAATAGTCAGTATCAACGTTTATTCAAGGATTCTGTGAGTTGTAGTTCAAATACATAATTTCTTCAGGTTCTGACTACTCCAAGCCTTCCTTGGCTGGAAAGGTTGTCATTCCAAGGCACAGAGCTTCAGAATGCAACCTGAAACAAGAACTGTCTTTGTCACTGAGGCAGCCCCAATGCATTAATTCCTCTTCAACCCTGATCCACCATACTATTGTAATACAAACTATCATAGTACTACATTTGGAGACCATGATGATCTCTCTTTTTATAAAAAAGAGCCATTTTTATAAATTATGCTGGCTACATTAAGAAAGCCAAGAATCATTTGGTATGGTGGACTATTACATATGACCTAACATTTCTCAGACATTTTGGAAATATCATGACGATTGTGAGAGCATTGAGAATTTCATAGTCATATGCCACAAGGAAGATTTTGCTTTTTGCCACGGTATGCTGAAAACATTTTTCATCAAGCAGTGGCGGAGCTTGGAGTGTGTGGAGATGGTGTGGGAGGGGGAGGGGCTATGGCACGAGGGGCATGGCCACTGTACACAGTGGCATGGCTGCAGGGGGGTGTGGCCAGGGCACACGAGGGAATGGCCAGGGCATGCGGGGACATGGCTATGGATCAGGATGCCCCCAAAACATTGCTGCCTGAGGTGAATCGCCTCCTGCCCCCATGTCCCTATGCGACTGTCATCAAGTCTCCTCTTTTTTTCTCCAAATCTAAAGCTAACTTTGAGAGACAGATGGAAGTCAGTATTCACTTTAACATTAGCTTGAATTTCACTTGGATATATGCATATGTCAGGCCCTCTTAGTGTAACTTCATCATTCAAACACAACAAAAACAATGGGTTATGAGTCTTGGGCTGCTGATGGTCTGAGCAGGGGCAGGGAGGTTTCTTCAGTACTAAACAATGGGGTGAGGTGTACATTTCTCATCCCATTCACAAGCCTCTGGTTATGATTCTTCCAGGTGATTTTTTTCTACTACCTATTTGGAAATTGCAAACCAGGGTGCTCATGTACATCAGCAAACCCCCTTAATAATGCACTTGTTTTCAATTTAAACTCTTTCCTTGGTCTGTCTGGACATTTTTAGCATGAAAAATTTCAAAGTAGGGAGCCTCTTGACACAACGCTTGGCTCCCTGCCATAGAGGCAGTTCTCTGACATGGGTATCAAAGGATTCATCAACAAAATAGCTCTGCTATCTGGTGAACATGAAATTAATCCTGATCGGAGAGATATTATGAAAGCACTAAGCGGTTCTGCTCTTCTCCTGCTCCCCTCGGAAGACCAAAGCTCGATTGGAAGCCTGTCTGATCCAGCATTCTGTTCCCAAAGTGGCCAAGCAGATGCCTATAGGAAACCCACAATGAGGCAGAAGTGCAATTGTATCCTTCCAATCATGTTCCCTAGCAGATGGTATGCAGACACAGGCTGCTTCTCATACTGTAGATTCAGTCCACAATGACTAGTGATCATTGACAGCTCTATTCTATTGTCCAAAGAACATATTGTGACAATACCTTTGTTAGGCCAACCAGAAGGCACAAAATTCATCCCACTAGCTTTCAAAGCCAACTGGATTTTTCATCAGGTTAAGCAGGTTTTAAAATGCAAGGGAAGAGGCTTGTCCATGTTAGAAACTCTATACTGCATCTTGCTTGCTTGAGCTGTTATAGAAGGCCCATATACAGAGAAAGATCAGACAGCACCAGCTATGGCCACAAGGAAACTGGAAACAAAAGCAGTAAAAGAAAAACAATAAAACTTTCCTCCTCCGTTTGCAGCCACAAGTTCTTCCATTTGAAATAGGCCCCTGCCTTTGGTCTGTACCTAGGCCTCATTGCAAGCAGAATTCCCTGAGGGCCTTTCCACACTACACTACCTCAGTAAACTAAAAACCCCAGAATTCCACAGGATGTTGAAAGTGGAATAATAGCACTATTACAGTGTAGTGCAGAAAGGCACTGAGTCTCTCCAGAAGCCTTCAGGTCAGCAGATAAATGTAGGTCTTAGGTCAAGCAAAGCCCGTCAGTGGGTCCCCCAGTTTGATCAGTCTACCATGTGTTGGAAGTAACAAACCTTACAGAATCAAGTTGCAGTTCTAAGCAGTCATGTGTTCAATATGTTTAAGAAGATGAGACTATAAGTTTCAGTTGGATCAAACCAAATATTTATCTTGTAACCATTGTCTTCATTCAAAAGGGTAGGGGTGTTTGACTCTGGATCCCAGTGGGTCCAGAAGTCCTAGTTCCATTCCTGTGTTCTGAAACGCGGAAGAAAAGTAGGGGACAGAGACAGCAACTGTACAGAGAAGAAAGAGCACGAGAGCAAAGCAGCTTGAACAGTGTGTGAGCTACAGTTTCCAGACATCAGGGCCTGGATCCTTTTCTCCAGTTATCACAGCAAGGGTGAGAAATCTCAGGGTAAGAGCATTGTCTTTAAAAGTATATGTATATATAGGTATCTCCTCATTTGTTAGACTTGGTATTTTTTACCCTCAAGGCATACTTTCTACAATTGTGCTTGATGCTTAAGGTATCATGCTTAATGATATCACCAGAGGCTGTTCCTGAGATATCACAAGGGATCATCCTTAGGACCCAGGATAATCCTGACATCGAAACCCTACCCACACCCAGTGAAATCTTGTCCAGGTCCCCTGGGCAGGAACCTTAATTATAGTCCTCTCTTGCCACTGTTTTCCCCAGAGTTTGGCTTTAGAAGAACTGGGCCTTAAAAGAATTGACTGGCCTTAGAATAACTGATTGTAAATTTTGGAGAACCACAGAAAGATGGATTACAAGCTCTGCGGGGTAGCTGCATAATCGTCTTTAATGTATTTACACAATACAATCTTTGTAAGGACCTGTCACATGAATATTAAGTCATATTTTGAATATAAGTATTGTATGTATATTGGTTCTGTAAGTATATATTGTATGTATTGTTTCTGCAAGAAATATATACAATATATACAATATACAAGAAATATATACAATTGATGTATATTGTTTCTGGGGGTTGTTTATAATTTTGTCTGTCCTGAATCCCTGCCAATATTCAGCTTCAGCAGCTGACCCTCATTCTTATATTATGAAAGAGGAGGAATCATACTATAACAATACTGCAATACAGAATATTATATGAATCAAGGGCATATGCCATGTTAAGAAACTTGTATTAAAAATTGCTCATTCATGATTTTGGTGAGATACCCACTCAATATTTTATTTTATTTTATTTCCTTTTGCTCTGGCCTGCTACTAAGTCATTGAATTAGAATCTATAATCTTTCATTTGATGGAACAAACACAATGACTCCATGTATGGGGTGGGAGTGGGAGCAAAGAGGGAAGGAAATTACCCTGATTTTTTTTAAAAAAAATGTTTCTTTTTATCAGCAGGTGACATGGCTGTCAGCTATTTTATGAACAACAGGCAATCTGAATTACTTCCTTTTTTTTGTGGGTGTGTAAAATGCATGATCACTGCAGAAAGGCTGGGAGGATAATGATGGGCAATCTAACTAAACAGTGACTGGCAAGCAAATTTCCTTTCCAAATCCAGTGTTATCTGGCAGTGGACTATTTCCAAAAACTACATATTAGCTAGAGTTAGAGAAACAACCCAGGAGAGGGGCTGTGGGTAAGTAGCTTCCTTTAAGTTCAAAGAGAGCTGACAGCATTGTCCTCCCCCCTTAACAGCACTATCAACCATTTCAAAACCCTTTATATTAGGATATTCTTGTGCTGCTTTCTCCTCTCCCCACCCCTTTAGTTCTCTGCAGAGAATATTGCCTAGAGCTATTTGGAGACCTATATAGATAAACCATTAGATTAAAAAGGTAGTTGAAGAGACTGAGCTAGCTTCTTTGAGGCTGAACAAAGAGGGGAAGGAAAACAGAGACATAAAGGTACTGAAAGGAGAAACTGAAAGCACTGACAAAACAACCCAGACAAAGCTTTGCACAGAAATTGGCGGTTGTTTTTTCAAATCCTGTTGTAATGACCTTGTGTCAGGTAGCAGTTGGAATCAAACAGTAGGAGGCAAGATGGTGGCTTGCTTGCTTGCTTGATCCTGACCATTTATATTCTCCATGGTAACCCCTAAACTGTGGTATTTTGAAACAGAGACTCCAATGTACTGTGAGCTGCATGCTGCCCCTGAAGTTCCCAGAGCCTCTGCCTCTGCCTTAAGAATTCGATGGCAGTTCCAGTCATCTCTCTGTTGTGCAGGCAGTGCCAGACTCCCCTTCCATATCACAGAGTACCTCCTTCATTTCCAGACAGGACAGGAAAAAAAGTGGTGCTGTGAACTTCAGGAAGACTGTTCTTCTGGTACTTTCAGCAGTGGGGGGTGGGGAGGGTGGGGGTGGTCATCATCATGATGACAGGGGCCAAAAAAGTTTCCAGGGGGCTGCATGTTTCCCATCCCAGTCTAGACTGAAGAAAGAGTTCTGTTTCTGAGTGTTAGAACTGCATTGCAAGAATGGACATGACTTTTGGGGCGTCTTAGCATCTTAAGTTGCACAGTCATTTCAGGGCCTCATGTATTTATTAGATGCTACTGAACTAAGCTCCCTGCATGTCCTTCAAAGGCAAACACATGACCATTCTGCCATTTGTAAAATCCAGATATATATCTGGAACATCCAACCTAGCATGAAAGCCCAAAGACAAAAATGTCAGTAAAATTATTATTTACTCTGGATATTACAGAAGCTAAAAAACATTGTCATATGCCACAGACACTAAAAGATCTTGGAAAGCACTAGTGATGCTGTGAGAAAAGTTCCATCAGCCCAGGGGATAAGATAGCGGTTGTTTCCCTATCTAAGCCTAGTGTGGGCCCACAGGCGATCCCACCATATGCCTGTACTGTAATTACAATCTGATGAACCTGGTAGTTTAGAAGTACAGAAAGTCATGCTGGCCAGTGACCACCACCACTACCACCATCTAACCCACACAGAAAGGGAAAGAATCCAGGGTCCCATCCAATTCCAGCCCTCCCCAACCTGTTTTGACACTACTGAGGAAGACAAAAACAAACCAGGTGCTCCTACCTGTGCTTCTCTAGACCTGTGCTTCTCCTACCTGTGCTTCTCTAGACCTGTGCTTCCATTCCAGATGTGTAACAGAGCAGGTATGGATGGGCACAGATGAAAGCTATAGGCACTGTCAGTAACTTCTTTGCTACTTTCTCTGTAGATTAATGACTACGACAGGACTCTGCAGGTTGCAGTCTGAAAAACTACTTACAAACAACCGTATATGTCCTGCTGCCCACTTTCTGACACCTCTCCGGGCCTGCCCTACCCCTTGGCCAAGTAAGGTGACCACTTCAGTCAAGAGATACTGAAGTGGGAGCAGTGACAATAGTTCTTATTATTCTCAGGCTGTTCCTCTTTGGCCCTTTCCACACGGGGTAAAAAAAACGGTAAAAAAAACCTCCGGGTGAGGTCGTCCTCACCCGGAGGTCGTCCACACTGTGGAGTGCGCGGGGGCGGTATTAATTGTTGAGATTCCACACCTCAAACCGCCCTCGTGCGGCCGCAAGGGGTGGCGCTGCGTGTTTTTTAAAGACCACATTTCATGTGGTCTTTATAAAACACGAGCACGCTACCCTGTCACAGCGCCCCGTGTAGAATTGCAGGCACGTGCAAGCGCGTCCCTGCAGAGCTACCGGGGGGCGGGCTTCCAGCTGGCGTGCTTCTCCGATTGGCGGAGAGCCGCCGGAAGCTGGAAGCCGCCATTTTGGGCACCGCCAGATGCCGCCGCAGTGTGGAGCGGCAAACGCGCGCTGCTCCTCGCAGCGACGGAGCTACCCGGATTAAGGTAAGCTCCGTTTCTGCGTGCGCTGCCCCGTTTCCCCCGTTTCTCCCCCCGCGTGTGGAAAGGGCCTTTGTCAGAGAACAGAACAGCCTGTGGCCCATTGACAGAATTTAGAAGTAACACATTACAAATGATAACCACTTGTGATTAGAATCATATAATCATAGAGCTGGAAGAAGCCACAAGAGCTATTGACTACAACCTCCTACCATGCAGGAAAACACCGTGAAAGCATCCCTGACCGATGGCCATCCAACCTCTGCATAGAAACCTCCAAAGGAGACTGTACCGCATTCCAAGGCAGCACATCCCATTGTTGAACAGCTCTTACTGTCAGGAAGTTCTTCCTGATGTTTAGATGAAATCTCTTTTCCTGAAGTTTGAAGCCATTGCTCTGTATCCTAGTCTCCAGAGCAGCAGAAAACAGGCTCGCTCCATCTTCCATATTACTTCTCTTATAGCACTATTCTCTCACTTTAATTGCCATGGCAACATTGTATGGAATCCTGGGATTTGCAATTTAGGGAGGGGCATTTAAAATTCTCAGCCAGAGAGCTCTTGAGCTGCACTAAACCACAAAGCCCAGAATTTCACAGTTAAAATGTAGTATAGTGTGGTAGGACCATTATTTAATCTTTGGCCCTTTCTACACGCAGGGTGGCGAAACGGGGCGGCGCACACAGGGGCGGAGCTTACCTGGAAGCGGGTTGCTCCGTCCCTGCGGGGAGCGCACTTTCACCACTCTACATGGCGGTAAATTTCGGTGGCGCCCGGCAGTGCCCAAAATGGCGGCCGCTGGCTTCCGGCGGCACTCCACCAATCAGGGCAGCGCACCAGCCAGAAGCCCACCCCTGGGCAGCTCTGCAGAGATGCGCTAGCGCATCCCTGCAGTTCTAAATGGGGCGCTGCGATGGAGTAGAGCACACAAGTTTTATAAAAACCACTTGAAAAGTGGTTTTTATAAAACACGCAGCGCCACCCCCGCGGCCGTATGAGGGAGGTTTGAGGTGTAGAACCTCCCCTTTGCAAACCGCCCTAGTGTGCCTCGTGGTGTAGAAGACCTCCTGGTGAGGTCGCCCCAGCGCGGGCAATATGCCCATGTGGAAAGGGCCTTTGTTGATTCTTATTCTCTTCTCCTGATCATTCAAAGGCTATATTAGTTGTTTATTTATTGTAGTTGAAGTTTGTATGGAAATAAGATTTTTATGAAGTGGTAAGGTATGCAAATTAAATATTTAAAATTAAATAAATAAATGTTAAGTTTAGGGGAAGTACACAGCACACATGCCAGCATTGTCCCCCCTCACCCACCTCGTGTCCTCCCTCACACAATAAACCCTCTTCTGACTCAAGTCTGAAAGGGAATTCTGAACATAGTCAGCTGAATGTAATCAGCTTAAAATGCTGTAAATTCTCGCAGTGATGCAGAAGCACTGCATCAGATACAGCTGAGTTAAGCACTCTCAGACAAATGCACCTTAAGTTTCTTTGACTGAAAGAACCCTCAAGCCATGAGAGCCATAGAAGCTTCCTCATTAGCTAAAAAGGGAGTGGGGGTTCCTTGAGGGAGGGAACTCCAGAAACATCTATGGTCTCAAGATACTTTCCAGAGGAAGACTGGTAAGTTATTTTTCACCTTCTGAAAGCAATTAGTTGTATCTCTGGTTCCCACACCGGTGTTAATTCTCATTTCTCAAAAGTAAATCAAAGATATTTTTATTTAAAAGCTACTTTTTGAAAAACTAAAGGTTTAATTACTGTTTTGGAAAAAAAAAATATGTTTTTCAATGAGAAGAACAAACTAGCACTTGAGTCATTTGATATTCTTCACCTATTATTTAGTGAGGCTACAAATACCCTTGCTTTATAAGAGTACATTCAGAATTACAGTTACACGGCAAAAAGAATGAAGTGATTCCTAGGTGTGCTCTCTAGAACAGCCATTATGCACAATGGATATACAGTTCAGCCATTATGCATAGTAAAGTTCTGGCAAAGCTTGTAAATAAAGAGTCACAAGTTACCTGCAAGAAGTCATTAATGACAGAACATGACCTCCCCCTGCAAAAAAACACCTTTTCAGCCTGGTAACCCCCTAGACAAAGGATTTCCAAGGCACTGCAGATCAGGACACTAGGAAATGATGTCTGCAATGATGTTCCCAGTCAGGGGTTGCATTGAGACAAGCAGCTGTAGCAGGTCCCCAAGGGGTCCCTCCAGCCGCCTGTTCTCAATCCACCTTGTGACCAGGAGAGTGCTGCAGATTTATTTTCCCCCTCAACACCCTGATGTGCACTGCCTCATAAACATTTGTTTGGGGCACAACTAGGCTGAAAATGTGGGGTTTTGTGGGGTGGCATCATCAAACATAGCTATGAAGACAGAGTTCCATCAATGTAGTCACATCTGACAAGGCAAGAGCTCAGTCACTGTGCTCGGAACACAGTGAAAAATTCTGCGGGGAAAAAAACTATTGGTTTCCCAGAAAAAAACTTTTTTCCTTGTTTCTTTTTTTGCACAAACCATGTTTGGGAGGGTATATTTTCTCAACAAGCAACCTCAATATGTCAAGACATCTTATGGAGGACAACTATTCCTCACATTTCGATAAAGACGAATGTCAAGGGACTGCTATTAAAACATATAGTAAGCAAATGGGATGAATGATTTATTTTTTCAAATATTTCCTAAGCTCTGACTTTTGGAATAAATGGGAGAGTATTCCTTGAGAAATCTGGCAGTTCTCTCTGCACTGTGGTACTGCAAATAAAGATTAGGGTGATGACTAAAATCAGTGGCGGAGCTTGGAGTATGTGGAAGGGGGGTGGGAGGGGGCAGGGCTACAGCGCAAGGGGCATGGCAACTGTGGAGGGGCGTGGCTGCGGTGCATGGGAGCATGGTCAGGGCGTGCAAGGGTGTGGCTACGAGCCAGGACGCCCCAAAAACACTGCTGCCCAGGGAGAATCACCCACCCCACCCCCACGCCCCTACGCAACTGACTAAAATGACAATTTGTTTTACTTTGTACATTTATGTACATTCTGTCCTAAAACACACTACATAATACTTCAGATGTGATTTCATTTTTATAACAGAGTTACACACCTAAGTCCAGGTATTGGATGTGCCATACATTTTTACAAAGCCAATGAGGTATTGGCACTTCCAGTTTTTATTTCTCTTTTATCAATCCCAAACACAAAATGTTCCTTTTTTCATATCAGCTGTGCACTGATGTTCTCTTCAAGCTATCTACCAGTCTGACCACTTTACACAAATCCTTATTTGTCCTCTTTCCTTCTTTCTCTGTGAGGAAAAAAAATGTCTCACAGAAATGCAATAAAACAGAGTACATGAGAAATTGCTAAGCCAGCCTTGAATGTTTCAGTAAGAATGCCACTCTCAGGGCTTTTAACAGCTTTGGGATGTGCATACTAAATTCATGTGGAGCAGAACATGAGCTTTATATTAAAAGAGTTGTATTTTTGCTTGGTTTCCTAGAAATCAGTGATGTGGTATATTGTACTGTACTGCATTTAGGCAGTTGTGGGTATTTTGGGTTTTTATTTTTATTTTTATCCTTCTTATACTCACCAAAGCAAGCAAAAGCAATAACATATCATTACATTTAGTTAAGACTTACATAATTAGAGTGAGACCTTGATGAGTTTTTAATGCAAAGGTTCATTCAGCAAACCTAAGTACTTCCTGCTGAAACAATCAAACAGACTGACCAAATTACTAGGACTAGTAACCATTCTGCTTTTCCTCCAAGGAACTCAAAAGTTTTGGGAGGTCTTTTTGCCCCTCATGGTTCTCTCCTTCCATCATTTTATACTCTCAACTATGCTGTGGTTAGGCTCTATTGTATGTATGTGTATTTTCAGGTCACTTGTAAAGTTAGGATGACCTCATGAATGTCATAGGATTTTCTTAGGCAAGGAAAATACAGAGACACTTTTCATTGCCTTTTTCTGAAATATATCCTAAAGCAGCTTGAAGGTTTCTCATACAAATACAAACCATGTTTGACCTGGCTTAGTTCCAAAATCAGAGGGGATCTCGTGTATTCCAGATATCAGTTGACATCAGCAGCAACAATATGTATCTCTGTCTGCAGGTCAGTCATACCTCAGTGAAATAAATGTAGTTATCAGTGCGTGAAATCAACTGGTTAATTTTATATCTACAGCTCTAACGCTGCAATTCTGTGTGTCTTACTTGATTTTCCCTTCCCTCTCTGTGAAGATCTTTCCACAGTCATTCCTCCTTCAACATCTGAAAAGAAAGCAGGCTGTGAGTATGATTCGGACAGGGTGTCCATTCCCCCCCCCCTCAGACCTGCATCTTAGCATGGAAGAGAATTTAGACCATCCTAAGTTCTGGTCTAAATATTTCTCTCCCATTGCGAGCTGGCAGATCTTAGGCAGCACTGGAATGTTCCAACCAGACAATAGTTTGACTTTAAATTAGGATTGTCATTACCATTTAGTGCTTAGACTTGTGAGGAGAATATAGTTCTCTCAAATCTTTTGGGTTTTTTTTCAGCCTTCTAAGAGTCTCACAGATGTACCTACAAAGACTCCAGTTTAAACTTCAGACTAAAAGCACCCAGAAAACCCATCAAAATGCCACAAAGCATGACAAGGAGTAGCAGTTTGTCTTTTAAACCCATTCCAACTATTTTAAAACACAAAATTACCCCACAATTCCAGGACGAAAATCCAGAAGTACCAAAATGAGGCCTCATGGAGTTCACCCCGTGAACATCCCCATATCATCACAGAGAGAATATGTAAGAAAGAAATGGCAATGTAAAGAAGGGTTTTTGCCAGTCCTGGAGGACACCATGTGCTGGGGTGAAAGTGTGGCACATCAAAGTTCTGTAAGCCAATGTAAAGACTGTACCACATATCATCCTTACCAAGAGGTAAGGTAGCTTCCATTGAAAACTCCATGGCACAGCTCCCAACACAATTGCCTACCCCGGTTTAGAATGTCATCTGGTCAACTGACCAGAAAATCCAACCTACCCTGTTCTCATGATTTTAATAACAGTGTCTGAAGGAAGAGATTCCATCAAAGGCACAGGAGCACAAGTCCAGTAAAACTGAAAACAACCTAAGTCTCAAGCCCGCTTTTTTTTACAGTCAGCATCAGACCTGAGCTGCTTCTTCACATTAAGCATCATGTTATGCCTTAGCTGGACTGATTCTTGTGCACAGGCAGGCTAACAGGGCATCTTTTATCTTGGTCACTTAGTCCAGGAGCAGAGACTTTGCAACCTTCCAGATGTTGTTTGCCCCAGTGGTGGCAAAATGGTATGGAGCTAGGCCCCAGCACTCTTCTATAAAGCTCTTTTCCTTAAGCAACTAAATACATAAATCAGGGCTAATTAAGCCTTTGGGACTCAGGGAATCCACTCTCCATGTCATCCCCCCCATGACAAAAAGAGGGAATAACAACAGGCATTTGCCATTCCTGGAAGGCACTGCAGAAGACACCAGAAGTGCAAATATGATGCCATCACCCACCACAGTTGCCCATATCAATTTAAAAATTGTTGTATTAGACATCCTTTCAAGACAGTGTATTCCATGAAATACAGTTGGACTTTTTTTCAATAAAAATAAATAGGGTTAATGTTTGAAAAGAGGTTCTTTGAAAGTAATTTGTTCCCTTTATTCATTACTGTGTTGGAAAAATTAATTTGCTCTTGTTATTTGTTACACTTACATATAATAAATCTCAAATCTGAGCTCTTCCTAGAAGCCAAGATGACTAAATTGAGACTGTTGTACTTTGGACAGACACACTTCATTTCCACACTACAATGTTAAGAGTGCTTTAGTCCACTTTCAGCATCCTATGGAATCCTGGGGTTTGTAGTTTAGCGAGGGACATGGTAGAATTCTCAGCCAGAGAGTTCTTTGGTGTCAGTAAACTACAAACCCCAGAATTCCACAGGATGTTGAAAGTGGACTAAAGCACTCTTAACATTGTAGTGTTATAGTGCTATTATTCTACTTTCAACATCCTATGGAATTCAGGGGTTTGTAGTTCACTGAGGCCAAAGAGTTGTCTGGCTGAGAATTCTAAATGCCCCTCCCTGAACTGCAACTCCAGTATTCCACAGGATGTTGAAAGTGGAATCATAGCACTATAACAGGTTAGTGCTGAAATGGCCTGAGTCTACGTGGCTTATTAAAAAAAAAACAATAATGCTTGGTAAGGTAGAAGGCAGAGAGCCAGTGTGATATAGTGACTTGGACGTTGGACTGCAATTCTGGAGACCGGGGTTCCTGCTTGGCCAAGGAATACATTGGGTAACTGGGAACGTCACACACTCCCAGCCCCAAAAAACCCACAATAAGGTCACCTTAGAGTTCCCATTGGAAGTGACTTGAAGGCACACCACAACAACAACAACAACAGAAGGCAGTAGGATAAGAATACTACATTACAGGTGAATAGACTCAATCAAGGAACCCATAGCTGAGTCTGAAAACCTGAGGAAGAATGTTGATAATAAGGACACTCAAAAGTCTTTCATTCATAGAATTGTCGTAAGTCCAAATCAATTTGACAGCAATTAACAACTACACTAAGCATTCTGACAGTGTTACAGTTTGTAACAGAGTTTAAATTGTAACATTCTCAGAATACTTGGTGTGGTTGTTAATTGCTGTCTAACGGTATATTCTAAGAGTGCTACAATTTAAACTTTATAACAAACTGTGACTTTTTCCTTTTTTTAAAAAAAGGGCATAACGTTTTTAAAATGCTTCTAAAATTGCCTTTTTAAAGTCTGTAGGAAAAGTACCTAAAAATTTTCACTCACTGCACCCAGAAAAGCAACGTTGTCCCCACTCTTTTATCACTACCGAAATGTAGCTTTGTTATACCACTGTGGCCAAGAAAAGTAACTCTAAGCCGCTAACTACAACACATGTAACTGGTTACTTCTAAGCCCTGGATAGGATAGCACTGCAAATGATTTGTAGCTTTTAGTTGCAACCCTGCCGTCCCAAATTGTCTATTGTTTTGTTTGAGTTTTTAGCCAAACATTTTGCCAATGAAATAAAAATAATAGAATATCCCAGATCCCAAACTTCAGCTGGTCCAGAAAAAGAGCAACAGCCTCCAGGGTAGCAGGGAGAGGAGACACCTGCACGGAATGCTTATAGGAGTAGGGCAATGAATGTCCAGTGGAACACTATGTACTGCTTCTACTTTGGGCAAGTTTTTTGAGAAGAAATTGCACTATAAGGTAAGGAATCCCCATGATTCTTCCAGTAAATTTGTATTCCCAGTCTGGTTCAAAGCTGATATTTCCTCAGTTAACAGCTTGGAGTGTGGTAGAGGGTTGTTGCTGTTGTTGTTGTTGTGTGACTTTAAATTTTTTCCACCTTCAGCAACCCTAAAATGAATCTATCTTGTGGCTTTCTGGGGCTCAGAGCATGTGATGCACCCAAGGTCAGCCAGTAGGTTTCCATGGCCAAGTGGAGAATCAAACCCTGATCTCCAGGGTCATAGTCCAGTGCTCAAACCACTACACCACTCTGGCTCTGGTGGGGAATAGGACTGGTGAAATGGCGTGAAAGAAAATGTTAATCCATCTCCTCCACTAGCCATACACTCCAATACAAGAGATTTGTGCACGGCTCTTTTAACATCTTATATGGCCCTGAAAAAGCCAGGGAACTAAAGAAGGATTAAAAATAAGCCTTGTTTTCAAAATAAATAAAATATTGATGGGAGAGAAGGTGAAATCACACATCTATTGACCTCCATTTGGAGAACTCCAAATATCAATCTCTCTTTCTCTAGACAAAGCGGAAAGATGCCCCATGCAAATACCACCCATGGGATCAAATGTGACAAAAGCATGACCATCAAAATTATTGAATTTAACAGAGCATTGTTTTAGTGCACATCTTAAAAATGAGGAGTTGGCAGATGCCAAAGGCAATAACTAGCTCTGATGTAACCGCAGCCTTTTACAGCAGATGGCTTCTAATGGATTAATGAGGTGAAAGTCACATTTCCAGGTCATGGATGAGAATATTTAACCTCATACCCTCCAGCACAGAGAAAATCACCATATTCGTGATATGGATAGGACTGCCATGGTAAACTTTTTTTCAGTATTACTGCCTGTTATGGACCTGTGAAGACAGAGGTATTACAGAAGCTGACTGCCCATGTCAAATGAGACATACTATTTAGTTTACCAGGATAGCTTTAGCTGAGGCATTCTGAACCCTGCCTCTCTAAGATGTTTGTCTACTACCAGGTACCCAAAGGGTTAATGAACAGGTTCAGGAAATAACATGATATATGGTCTGCTGAAGATCATGATAGAAAACACCCACCTGATGGGAACCCAATTCAAGGTAAAGCGTAAAAACTTTCTCAAACTTTGTTTGAAATCTTCTAAGGGCAATGCCTCATGGACAAGAGAGCTTCTTTTGGACTGCCGTAGGAGTAGGTAGAGATGTTGTCTACCCTGCTATATTTGAGGGAAGCATGGCTCCCTTCATGAACACCTAGACTCTCAACTTTCCCCATGGATATCAAAGAAACTAGGTTGCCAATTCCACTCTTAATAGAATAAGGACCTGAGTTATCAGAAAGATTAGGCATATTATTTTACAGGTGATTGAACATGACCCAAGACTGTTTGTTACTGTGGTATAGTCTGAGCCCAGGGCTTGCCAAATATAATTTGATATAAAAAGATTGGCCATTCCAAACTGTTCCTCTCCACGTGCTTGTGAGGCCCTTGGATAAGCACGCACACGGACATGGCCAAATGGCTGAAAAATACAAGAAAAATCCCAGGCAGGCCAGTGATTTTCCGGCACGCAGCTTCAGGAGACCTCCAGGCAAGTACACTTTAAAACTAAAGTATACATACAACCACACAAAAGATTCTCTACCCCGAACTGTCAGCTTGATGAGTTTAGCGCTTCTGACTACTCAACTGTCAAGCACTCCCCATTTGCATACTGTCTGCACTATTGACAACTCCATCAAAATCCAATCATCTTAAGTGCTGACCTTTCGGAGGTTTTGTCTCCAACCCGAAACCCATTGTTTTCCCCAGGAACAGAAAACCCTAGAGGCACATTTCTCCCTATAAGAACTCCTGATTTTGAGCGCTTCTTCAGATCGCTCACAGTTGTCATCCTGCCTTGCTGCCGCTCCATTTGCCGAGCCTTCCCCTCAGCTTCCACGTGCTGAGAATCTCCGCTTCAGACTTACTGAATTTCTTCTGGCTACCTGGGCTGCAGGATCAGGTGTAGTATTTCCCCTGAAAATCCTTCTTGAAATCCCCTATCGAATTTCCTCCCTTTATTTTCTTAGGTCTGTGTTAGTGAGTACGTAAGTGTGCAGTGACTGTCTTTTAAATAAAGAAAACAATTATAACTTAATTCTGCTTGGTTTTTGACTCGGCCTGACCCCGTAAACATTGGGTTTAAGATCTCGCTAGGTTACCCTGCCTCTCGTAGGGCTACAGCTCGTGGTCTGGCTAATTCCCATTCTCCATTATTTGGAGCACATTGAGGTGTCCCCCACAGGACGCCAGAAATCAGGGTAACATTGTTCTCTAATGTTTGTAACTTTTCTTATACTATGCCTGAAGGGAGGTTGCCCCTCACATATAGCATAACAGAAATTTGATTGAGGCAGCTTGAGTTGCAAATCATGATACAGAGCAGGCTTGTCTCTTCAGAACTTCCTCCAGTTCATGGATAGCTGTGGAGATTGGGAGCAAGGGAGGCAAGAAGCAAGGGGGTGGGATGGGGTGGGGTGGGGTGGACCCACCAAACAGATAGACAGACAGCTTTAATATCCTGCCTTTCCCTGAATATGGGGCCCATATCATTATAATTCAGGGTTGCCCCAAATTGTTTTACTTCTTGAAACAAAGGACAATATGGCACCACAGCCCTGTTCCATGTACAGAATCTGGCTGGGCTGGCAGCAGAAACGTACTTTGGCACTGGCAATGGCAGCATGCCCAAGTGTGGTAGGCTAGTTGAAGAGTGCAGAGGAAGTCAAATGAGCCACAAAGCTCTCTCCTCCAGGGAGGGAAAAGAATGGAAGAACTACTGCTTGAGGCGGTTGCTTCATTCTGCCTGTTCCTCGTATAGCAAAATGACTTATGTACAAATAGAACTAGCCATGAGTCCAGGGTCAAGTCATCCTTAACAACAACAAAGAACTCATAGTTGTAGTAGCAGCCATAACAGCAGCATCACTACCACTGCCACCAATTATAGCATCCTTCCTCCAGGAAGTTTTTATTAGAGGAGAGGGTTTTAGTTTGATGTGATCTAATTTTCTGTTTGTTTGTTGCATCTCTTCCTGTTTTTTTCCTTCACCCTGCCCTTTCTGCATTCTCCATTAACCATATGACTGAGTAGGAGTAGCTTCTGCTCTGCAGAAGCCAATACGATGAACCGAAGCAACCTCATTCATTTTCTTTCTCCCAAGCTAAGCCTGTGGGATGGATGGATGGATGGATGGATGGATGGATGGATGGATGGATGGATGGACGGACGGACAGGTGGATGGATAGGTAAATAGATAGACAGACACACATATATATGTTTACTAAAAAAAGTCTGTGGTTTGCTTTATGCTTCTAAAAGTGTAGCTGTTGTTTGATTCTGCTTGCCATTTTTGCTGTAGAGGTATTGGTTTAGAGACAAAGAAAACCCCACAAACTCCAACTGGTTTCTTGGGATATAAAAATTATCTTCTTCTTCCTCTTCTTCTTCTGCAAAACTTTGGGTTCCTCTAAATCCACTAATACTTGCTGCTTATACAGAGTGATTTTTTTTCTATCACAAGGAGAATAGATTTGCTATTAGGATATATGATGCCACTACAAAACTCATCAGTTTAGTGTCTTATCTCTTAGAACCACAGAGCTGTAAGGGATCAGAAAGCCTCAGTAGCATCTCTAGCAAAAACAGCACCTAATGCAGGCATGGAAGTTGTGCCTTACCTTCTTACCCCTACCTCCACCTCCCACCCCTACATGCATGGCTTTTTTGCACTCCCCTGGCATTGGCGCCCAGGGCACATTCTCTACTTGTCTCACCCTAGATATGCTTGTGGAAAGCCTACTGTGCTGAAGTAGAGGACTGATCAAAGACCCCAGGTCCCCCACAGACTCAAACATCACAGTTCAGGAAACAGTTAAAATCAAATGATCCAGAAAAAGTAAAAATATTAATTGTTCTGCATGAGAAATCTGTTTTTCCCCAACTTTGACGCTTTTGTTAACATTTTAAACTCAACATTTTTCATAATACCATATTATCCCTCCCCTGTGGTACTTTGCAGCTCACAAGTTAAACTCCTGTTGTTTCTGAATACTATTATATTACAGTTAGTCAAGTGTCAGAATATGAACATCTATATTAATATTCTAGACTAAGTGCTTAATACTGCTGTCTCTTTTTTTCTCCTCTTTATTTATTTGTGCCTTGTTGAAACAAGAGTATGCTTGGAATTAAAATACTCCTAGTCTGTTTTGAATAGCAAAACTTAATATAACCCACTGTCCTTCTACACAAAAGTCCACTCCTAATTGAACCAAGTTTTTTCCAGTTCGTTATTATAAATTTAGGTGTAGGGAAGTTTCATCTACTTCTGTTGTTCAGCAAATGGAAGCTAGATATCCTTTTCCAGTGTACTTTGGGCCACCTAGAAATTACCTTTAGATGGTCTATAACCAGGATGAGCAACTCAGCCCTCCAAGTCTGATTGCACACCTCTTGACAACTCTGCAGTCTCCCAACTGCGCTTCTTCTGTCCAAGAAAAAGAAAACAGTGAATTATTCTTCTTAATTGTTCCAAAAGCTGCAATTCTCCTTTTTAAAAAAGCCAGTTTTTCAAAAGTAGAAGTAGGCTTCTGGGGACTTCTGTGTTTCTGAGGGGGTTTGGGGATTTTGAGGCAGTTCTTGGGACTCCAAGGGGCAAAAACTGGCCCCAGAAGCTGATGCATGTACTCACCCAAGCCTATGTAGTATAAATATCCTATGGACGGAAAACAATTCCATACAATAGCAATTTCACTCACCATAGCCCCAATAAATATAGGGCTGAATACTCTTAAGGAACTAGATCCCATCTGATCTTGGAACCTAAGCAGAGTCAGCCTTGGTTAGTACTTCGATGGAAGACCACTAAGGGATACCAGGTATTGTCAGAGGAAGACAGTACCTAACCTAAGAAAACCCTATGAAATTCATAGGTTTGACATAAAATCATAGAGGACTTGAAGGCACATACACATATATCTAATTCCATATGACAGAGAGCCCCTCTACTTCCACTATCTTCTTCCAGGAACAAATCACCACAAAGAAATGCTTCTGGGTAGTAAGGATACTATCTAGCCCAGTTCATGCACTGTTCTAGATTCATCATAGAAGAGTCTTTCTTGTTTCATGATGTAAAAGCTGCTCCAGACCACAGAACTATAAACTAAGATTTCAGTCACAGAGGCTACTGAAACCAAACATTTCTGGTTGCAAAACCATTTGATCAGTTCCTCCTACTAATATTGGAGAGAAGAAAAATTCACTTTTAAGTCAGATAAGAAAGATGTGCTCTTGGTCAGTTGTAAGGTAGATCAGTGAATAGGGACTCTTCCTGTGCTGAATGTGTTTACATTCTACTTGAATTCTTACCCTGATAGCTTCAGTATTCTCCTGACTCAACTCTCAGCATGGATGCCCAGGTTTCAACAGACTTCAGGGGTACATTTGCATAGCTCAAACTTGTGTGCCAGCTGTGCCCATTCCTTGAGACATCGACTCAGGCTACAGTGAGGCTGCACCTCACAAAACTTGGCAGGAATGTTTTTGCAAACAGTCTCGCAAGGAGGATTAAGAGGTCTTTAAACTAAGTTCCGCTGGGGAGGGAGACCATCTGTTGGCAGGGGGCTTGGTGAGCACAGGGGGAAAAGGCCCAATTGATACTGGACAAGTGGTACAAGAGGCCAATGGCGGGAGGAGTAGAAACAATAGTACAGGACTTGCAGGAAGGGCCCGGGGACTTAAGTGTCTCTACACCTAATGCACGGAGTATGGGAAACAAGCAGGATGACTGGAACTCCTAGTACAATAAAATAAATACGATTAGATAGGCATCACTGAGACCTGGTGGGATGAGTCTCATGATTGGAATATAGGAATAGAGGGGTGTGACACTGTAGGTTTATTTCCAGTCTCTTTAAGAGACTTCTAGCCTTGCAAGACTGGAAATTCCCTCCCAGTGTTTTTACTAGGGTTCTTGCCAGCTTTCCAAAGCTGACTTCCCACGCATGGAACACTGGCAATCTCCCAGTTCATATGCTGCCACCCCCCCCCCAAATTATGAATTACTTAGACAGAACAGGAGGGACTCTGCCTAATCCCTAAGCATAAGGAACTTCTACCTCCCCCTTGCCCTGAGTGAGAGGTCCTATGTAGCGTGTGCCAACCCTGGCGTGGAAATGGAGAGAAATGGAGGTTTATAAAAGTGTTTTAATCAAGGCATGCAAATAAACAATATTACACTTGGGAGACCCCCTCTCCCAGGTACACTTAGTTACAAGAATTTACAAAACAGATATCACAGCACAGATACATTCTTAAGATCAGCCAATTTCCCAAAATAATAAACAGCCCTAACGCGGCTAACTACTTTATTCTAGTACTCACAGATGTTCTTAGAAGAAAGAAGACCAGGAGGCCAGGCATGCCTGCCTGCCTACGACTGGCATAGATCTCATCTCTGTGTGTGTGTGTCTCTGGCCACATGGCCTCTCAGAAGTTTTATTTTCCTCCTTTGGAAGGATCTGGAAGCCTCTCCAAGATGCCCGCCTCTTTCCTTTTTGGTTGGTCAATTCTCACCTTGTGACCTGTGATGCTGACCCTTTCTTTTGGTTGGTCAACTCTCACCCTGTGACCCTTGATGTAATCCTAACATCTCATTAACCCTTGGTTTACCTCTGAAGAGGGAAGTATCTCCCTTTGATAAGCCTAGATAATGGAAAGCCCCATTTTCACACGCCCCCCAAATCTCAGACGGTCTGCGAACAGCTGAAGGCTGGAACCACACCGGCTGGGATTTCATCCTAGGGACCTAAGAAAGGAAAAGTCAAAGAATAAATGCAAACACACACAACAGTACAGTTTAGCTATATTCTCAATGCGGACATGGAAAACTCAGCCCTCTTAACCTCCCTCCAGTCCTCTGCGTGACAAGGAATCTGGAACCACATTAGAACTTCCAGCCACGTGCTGAATGTCGAAGTCAAAGTCTTGTAGGACAGGCTCCATCGTAGTAACTTCTTGTTAGTTCCCCGGACTGTATGTAGCCATCGGAGGGGCAGCATGATCAGTCTGGAGGGTGAAGCGACGTCCCCAGATATATGGTCTCAGCTTCTCTAACGCATATACAATAGCATAGCATTCCTTCTCTGGTATGGACCAATTGGACTCCCTTGCAGAAAGCTTCTTGCTGAGGAACAAGATGGGATGCAAGGTGCCATCCGGACCCTTCTGTAGTAATACTGCTCCAATGCCTCTGTCAGAAGCATCTGTAGCCACTACAAACGGCTTGTCAAAGTCTGGTGCCCTGAGCACAGGATCTGCCATCAAGGCCTGTTTCAAGGCTGCAAAGGCTTCTTGACACTCTGCTGTCCATTTCACTACTTTAGGCTTCTTGGAACCTGTCAGGTCTGTTAGAGATGCTGCCATTTGGGTTATAGTTGAGCACACAAAGAATCTCCGGTAGTACCCAGCCAGGCCGAAGGAAGGACTGCACCTGCTTCCTCAATGAGGAATTGGCCAGCTATTAATAGCTTCCACTTTGACTTGCAAGTGGAGTGATAGTCCCCTGTCCCACTTCATGGCCAAGGTAGGTCACTCTGTCCAGTGCAAACTGGCACTTCTTTGCTTTGACTGTCAGTCCAGCATCACTAATGCGTTGGAAGACAATCTCCAAGTGTCTCAAGTGGTCTTCCCAGGAGTCTGAGAAGATTGCAATGTCATCTAAATAAGCAACAGCAAAGTCCCCGCACCCTCTTAGCAAACAGTCCACCAGCCTCTGGAAAGTTGCAGGTGCGTTCCGTAACCCAAAGGGAAGGACATTGAACTCAAACAGGCCCATGTGAGTGATGAATGCTGTTCGATGCTTAGATTCTTCTGCTAGGGCAATTTGCCAATAGCCCTTAGTCAAATCGAGGCTGGATAGGTATTTAGCATGCCCCAATTTCTCCAACAGTTCATCTACTCTGGGCATTGGATAATGTTCAGGGCGTGTCACTGAGTTCAGTTTTCTATAATCCACACAAAAACGAATGTCCGTCCCCCTTTTTGGGCACTAGGACAACTGGGGATGCCCATGGACTGCGTGATGGGCGAATGATCCCCATGTCCAACATCTTCACCTCCCTCTCTATCGCCTCTTTCCCTTTTGGTGACACCCATCGTGGCTGTTCTGCTGATGGCCTGCTGTCATCTGCGGCTACCACATGTTGAGGATCTGTGGTGCGACCTGCGATAGGTGAAAACAGGGTGGTGAACTTACCGTCAAGTGAAAGAACTGCTTGCGTTGTTTCACATTGAGTGCTGGGGAGGGTTTCACATCTTCCAAGCTACCACCCTCCCGATCATAGAAAGCACCTTCAGGCCACTCTTCGTCCTCTTCATCTTCCTGGACTGAAAGTGTGAGAAGGTGACTGGGCCTCTCATAAAAGGGTTTCAGTGAATTCACGTGATACACTTTTGGCTTAACCCTAGAATCTGGAAACTGTATGAGATAGTTCACTGTCCCAATGCGTTCTTGCACTGTGGCAGGACCTTCCCAAGAAGTTTCCATCTTGTAACTTGGAGAACTTTTAGAACCATCACTTGGTCTCCTTTCTCAAAGCAACGTTCTCTGGCATACTGGTCATACCAGGTCTTCTGCTTCTCTTGTGCCTGTTGCAGATTCTCATGAGCATCTGCCCATGCTGCCCTTGAGGTACCTTCAAGTTAGTCACAAAATCAACCACATTAGTCTCTGAAGAAGGGATAGCTCCCTCCCACTGATTTTGAACCAGCTGTAAGGGCCCTTTCACACATAGGCCATAGACCACTCAAAGGGTGAATAACCCAGGCTTGGGTGTGGAACAGATCTGTAAGCAAACAAGAACTGCTGTAGCGCCAAGTCCCAGTCATTGGAATGTTCATTCACAAACTTACGGATCATGGCTCCCAAAGTTGCATTAAAACGTTCCACCCACCCATTAGTTTGGTGATGGTAAGGCACTGATGTCAGATGGCGTACTCCATGTGCCTCTAATAGGCGCTGCATGACTTTGGAGTTGCAATTGGAAGCTGCATCTGTTAAAATCTCTGCAGGCCAACCTAATCTAGCAAAGATGTCTGTCAAAGCTTGGGCAACTGCCTTAGCTGAGATCCCACCCAGTGGTATGGCTTCTGGCCAACGAGTGCAGAAGTCCACAAAGGTGAGCACATCGCTTTCCCTAGCAGTCTTCCTAGGGAAAGGTCCCATGATGTCCACAGCCACTCTCTGGAATGGAACATCAATGATAGGAAATGGTTGGAGAGGGGCCTTGGCTTGATCCTGGGATTTCCCTACTCTCTGGCAAACTTCACAGGATTGGACATAATCAGTCACATCCTGCCATCCCCTCCCAGTAGAAGGACTTTCCCAATCTGTCCTTGGTTCGGTTCACCCCAGCATGTCCGCTAGGATGATCATGAGCCAGACTCAAGAGTTTGGCTCTACTTGAGAAGGCACCAGCAACTGTCTCTGAGTGCATACGCCCCCCTTGTTACCTCTCGGGCCAGACTCACAATATAATAGGCCCTCAACGATTACAAATCTGGGCCCCTTCATCGCTGGAGGAGACTTCACCTCTTCCTCCGAAGCTCTGGTCCAAGCAGCTTGAAGGCTCTGGTCTGCTTCCTGGTTCTCCTGGAACTGCTGTCGCTGAACAGGAACCAGCTGTTCCACCTGGAGTGGCAGACTCACCTCAGATTCTCGTTGCATTGCAGCTTCTCCAGGTTCTGCTCCCCTTGGCTGGAGTGTTCTCTGGAGTTTCCGCTGCTGTTGAATCCTTTGCTGGCTTTGGAGTCAGCATTGTTGGATTCTCCTCCTCTGCACCAGCCTCTTGCATCTCAGGCAAATTGTCCAGCACCTCACTCTGCTCGGTGCCCACCGGAGACTCTTCCGCCCCCTGGGCAGCGCTGAGTCAGGAGTGACCACAGGGACCAACTTGAGACCATGCTGACTAGCCTCTTGACATGGAGAAGCTCTTCCTGGACTTCCGCCAGCATCTGCTCCGACATCCGCGGTATCAGTAAGGATGGTCCCGACCTCTGGGCCTACGATGCTGTGGTGGGAGTCTGCCCTAGGTTCCACCACCTCTTCAGACAGGACTCCTTCTGGTGCAGCAGGAGACAGTGACTGCAGTCTAAGTTCAGGCTGGTCCTCAAATTGCACTGAAGACTGACCTCTGCTCAGGCTGCTTGCCGTCTTTGCATGCTGTCCGGACTCTTTCCGGGCCTGACTAGCATGGAAGACGAGATCATCACCCAACAGAGCAGGACATTCGTAGTCATCATAAACAGCGAAAGTCCAAACTCCTCCCAGCCTTTGTACTGAACAGGAACGCGTGCTGTTGACAGTTGAGCCGGAGGAGCTCTAAAGCCTCTGATGGTGATCTTGATGTGGTCATCAACAAGACCAGGATCCAGATATGAACGATGAATAGCAGAAACTTGTGCTCCAGTGTCCCTGTAAGCAACAACTTTCCTGCCTCCTACCCACAGTGTGTGCCTTCTGTGAGTAGAGATCATGTCCGGATCAGGAGCAACTGAATGATCAGCGGGAGTGTCCCTGGAAGCCGAAGCAACCACTAACTGGGCCAACTTAGGCTTCTGTTTACAGTTGGCTTTAATATGTTCCAGCTCTCCACAGAGAAAGCATTTAGGGCTAGCCTTTTTCCCTGGCTGACCCCTGAGCACCTGCCACAGACTGCTGCCCGGAGCGAGGCTGTGGCGGTGTGGTAGAGCTGTGCAGTTGAGGCTTTGAGGTGGTGTCATTTAGTGATGACCTTGGGGTAGAAGTATTGTGCTTCTGGAGATCTTTGCATGCTTGTTGGTATTTCTGCTTGTCTGTAGGAGGCATTACCACAGTAGGCTGGAATGCCTCTTCTCACCTCTGGAGGCAACGAAGCAATCTGCTGCCTTGGCGGCCTCCTCAAGCGTCTTTGGCTCGCGTTGCAACACGAAGGATGCAGTCTGTGGAGATATGTGCTCCAAGAATTGCTCCAATAAAAACTGAAATAAGACCTCGTCCTTAGTCAGACGCTAGCTGCTTGCATCCAAGAGTCCAGTGCCCGCTCAAGTGAACAAGCCATTTCGTTGTAACTCTCACCCGGTTTTTTCCTAATGGCACGAAATCGGGATCAAGATTATCTGGTGTGAGTCCAAGCCTCTTCCAGGCTAGGGCCACAAACTTGGTGAAATCATTCCAGTCCGCAGCTGGCAAGTCGCTTGCCACTTTCAGGTGAACGTCCTGAGAGATTAAGCCGAAGTTCACTCATATAATTCTCCTCAGGGATCCCAAACTCATCTGCTGCACGTTTGAATGAGATGAGAAAAGCCTCAAAATCATCTGAATCTCTGTAAGTTGGCAGCTGTCTGATGCGGTTAAGAGCAAGTCGCGGCTCTGGGTTCCGCTGAGCAGCTGTCTGGTTTGCAGTGGAAGCTTGCATCATGTCCATCGATTTATCTAGGAATCTTGCAGATACCTTGGGGCAACTTAGATGTAGGAGCCTTATACATGGTCCAGAGTTTTTGATCCACAAAGCAGCCAAGTGACTGGCAGCAAGGGCTGTTACTGGCATAGCAGCCCCTTGCTGAGCTAGATTACTACCACTAGGGGTAGCTGGTTAAGCCAAGTAGCTATCTTCTGTAGCATCCTGCTGTGTGACATTGGTACCACTAGGGGTCGCCAGGATCCATAGTGTATTCCAGGATTTTTCCGATCTAAATTCATCAAACTCCCTGACTACTTCTGTGCACAGAAAACTACAACACAGAAAAGGTCTGATTGGCTGATCAAAGAATATACAGTGCTAGAAGCCCCAAAAGCCACAGAAAAGAGGGAGAAATCCTAAAAACCAAGAAAAGTAAAAAAATATCCCAAAGCCTTCTCTCCTTTCCCTGCTCTTTGCCCCCCTCCTCCCTCCTGAGGGAAACAAAAGCCAACTCTGCCTGAATTAAGTACCTGCAATTAGTATGCAGATTTACTAACTTGGCTGCTCGAAGCAGACTGAAGAAAAAAAAGTTCCAGCTGCTGACTCAGAACACAATGCCAGAGTTTAGCAGTTTTAAAAATCCAAAAAAAAAAAAAAACACAACTTCTCTCCCCCAACAGAAGCTTTGAATGACAGAGCCAGCAGCTCTTCACTGCAAGCTTTGGAGAGAAAGAAAAAGGAAAAAAAAATCCGGAGCTCACCCGTTTGCAAGAGTGCTCTCAATGAGGAAGCGACTCCGCCCCCCCAGCCTCCAACTCCCCCTCCCCTTTTCAAGCCTCAAAGAGGACCCGAAGGAGAGGGGAAAAAAAAAGTCCCTTTTAAACCACAGGCTGTTTAAGAAGGCTCCCTCGCTCACACATCCACCCCCCCTTCTCCTGAGCTTAATTCCTCGCCACAGACACAGGGGAGTGAAGACAAAGCCTCAACTCTGCACCCTAAAAACCCCAGCTCTCCGTCCGAAAACCGCTGCCACCATGTGACACTGTAGGTTTATTTCCAGTCTCTTTTAAGAGACTTCTCAGCCTTGCAAGACTGGAAATTCCCTCCAGTGTTTTTCTCAGGGTTCTTGCCAGCCTTCCAAAGCTGACTTCCACGCATGGAACACTGGCAATCTCCCAGTTCATATGCTGCCACCACCCCCCGAATTATGAATTACTTAGACAGAACAGGAGGGACTCTGCCTAATCCCTAAGCGTAAGGAACTTCTACCTCCCCTTGCCCTGAGTGAGAGGTCCTATATAGCGTGTGCCAACCCTGGCGTGGAAATGGAGAAAAACAGAGATTTATAAAAGTGTTTTAATCAAGGCATGCAAATAAACAATATCACACTTGGGAGACCCCCTCTCCCAGGTACACTTAAGTTACAAGAATTTACAAAACAGATATCACAGCACAGATACATTCTTAAGATCAGCCAATTTCCAAAATAATAAACAGCCCTAACGCGGCTAACTACTTTATTCTAGTACTCACAGATGTTCTTAGAAGAAAGAAGCCAAGAGGCCAGGCATGCCTGCCTGCCTACGACTGGCATAGATCTCATCTCTGTGTGTGTCTCTCTCTCACCACATGGCCTCTCAGAAGTTTTATTTTCCTCCTTGGAAGGATCTGGAAGCCTCTCCAAGATGCCCGCCTCTTTCCTTTTTGGTTGGTCAATTCTCACCTTGTGACCTGTGATGCTGACCCTTTCTTTTTGGTTGGTCAACTCTCACCCTGTGACCCTTGATGTAATCCTAACATCACATTAACCCTTGGTTTACCTGAAGAGGGAAGTATCTCCCTTTGATAAGCCTAGATAATGGAAAGCCCCATTATCACAAGGGGTATAGCCTATTTTTATTGATGGACCAAGAACAAGAAAGGAGGAGGAGTAGCCTTGTATGTCAAGGATGTTTTCACCTGTGAAGAGATCCTTGACTTAATCCCAGTAAGCCAAGTCGAGAGCATTTGGGTAAGAGTTAAGGGAGCGAGAAACAATAGGGATATTCTGGTGGGGGTTTACTACAGACCTCCAACCCAGGCTGAGGAGTTTGATGACGCCTTCCTCAACCAAATGACTGCACATTCAAGGAGGAGAGATACAGTAATAATGGGAGATTTCAATTACCCGGATATATGTTGGCAGTCAAACTCTGCCAAGACAGCAAGGTCCAGCAAGTTTCTTGCTTGTCTTGCAGACAACTTCATGGTCCAGAAGGTGGAAGAGGCCACAAGGGGATCAAATATTCTAGATCTGATCCTGACCAACAGGGATGACCTTGTTAATGAGGTAGAAGTGGTTGGATCTTTAGGGGGGAGTGACCATGCCCTATTAGAATTTGGCATTCAGTGGGAAGGAGAAGATAAGGGTAGCCAAACACTCATCTTAGATTTTAAAAAAGTGGACTTTGGTAAACTTAAGGAGCTGCTGGCTGGAATTCCGTGGTCAAGAATAGTGAAAGAGAAAGTTGTTCAGGAGGCATGGAAGTTCCTTAAAAAGGAGATATTGAAGGCACAGTCTAAAACTGTGCCAATAAGGAGGAAAAATGGAAAGCATCTGAGGAAACCAGAATGGTTGACTAAAGAACTCTCAGCTGAGCTAAGTGTTAAAAGAAACATGTATAGGAAATGGAAGAAGGGGGAAACCACCAAAGAAGAATTTAAGCAAGTGGCCTGGAGATGTAGGGAGGAGGTCAGAAAGGCTAAAGCACAGAATGAACTTAGGCTGGCCAGAGACATTAAAAACAATAAAAAGGGCTTTCTTTAAATACGTCCGCAGCAAAAGGAAAAAGAAGGAGACGATAGGGTCGCTGCACAGAGAAGATGGAGAATTACTCACAGGGGGAAGGGAAAAGGCAGAACTACTTAACACCTTCTTTGTCTCAGTTTTTTCCCAGAAGGATGCAAGCACTCAACCTGGCAGTTGGGGAGCAGGTGAGGAAGCAGGGGAAATGAGGCACGTAATAGGTAGAGAGGTGGTACAGGAATACCTGGCCACACTGGATGAATTCAAGTCTCCAGGGCCAGATGAATTGCATCCTAGGATATTAAAAGAGCTGGCAGAGGTCATTTCGGAACCGCTTGCTATAATCTTTGAGAAATCTTGGAGGACAGGAGAAGTTCCAGCAGACTGGAAGAGAGCAAATGTTGTCCCCATCTTCAAGAAGGGAAAAAAAGAGGACCCAAATAATTATCGCCCAGTCAGCCTGACATCAGTACCCGGAAAGATCCTGGAGCAGATCGTTAAGCAGTCAGTTTCTAATCACTTAGAAAGCAAGGCGGTAATCACGAGAAGTCAACATGGATTTCTCAAAAATAAGTCATGCCAAACTAATCTTATCTCTTTTTATGATAGAGGTACTAGCTTGATAGATGAAGGGAATGCTGTGGAAGTAGCATACCTCGATTTCAGTAAGGCCTTTGACAAAGTTCCCCATGACATTCTTGCAAAGAAACTAGTAAAATGCGGGCTGGACAGGGCTACTGTTAGTTGGATTTGTAATTGGTTGACCGACCGAACCCAAAGAGTGATCACAAATGGCTGCTTCTCATCCTGGAGAGAAGTGACTAGCGGGGTGCCACAGGGTTCTGTCCTGGGCCCAGTGCTGTTCAATATTTTTATCAATGACTTGGATGAAGGAATAGAGGGCATGCTCATCAAATTCGCAGATGACACCAAATTGGGAGGGGTTGCTAATACACCAGAGGACAGGATCAAAATTCAAAATGACTGGATGGATTGGAGAGCTGGGCCAAGGCTAACAAAATGAAATTCAACAGAAGTGTAAGGTCCTACACTTAGGTAGAAAAAATGGAATACAGAAATATAGGATCGGGGACAAGTGGTTGGATAGCAGTACATGTGAAAGGGATCTAGGAGTCTTCATAGACCACAAGCTGAACATGAGTCAGCAGTGTGATGCGGCAGCCAAGAAAGCCAATGCAATTCTCGGCTGCATCAATAGGAGTATGGTGTCTAGATCGAGGGAGGTACTGGTACCACTCTACTCTGCTTTGGTTAGACCTCATCTTGAATACTGTGTCCAGTTCTGGGCACCCCAATTCAAGAAGGACATGGTCAAGCTGGAGCAAGTCCAGAGAAGGGCGACCAAAATGGTGAGAGGCCTGGAAGACATGCCCTATGAGGATAGACTTAGAGAGCTGGGTATGTTTAGTCTGCAGAAGAGAAGGTTAGGAGGGGACATGATAGCTATGTTTAAATATTTGAAGGGATGCCATGTAGAGGAAGGAGAGGGCTTGTTTTCTGCTGCTCCAGAGACCAGGACAAGGAGCAATGGATTCAAGCTGCAGGAAAGGAGATTCCACCTGAGCCTCAGGAAGAACTTCCTGACAGTCAGGGCTGTCCGGCAGTGGAATATGCTGCCTCGGAGTATAGTGGAGTCTCCTTCCTTGGAGGTTTTTAAGCAGAGGCTAGAAGGCCATCTGTCGGGAATGCTTTGAGGGTATTCCTGCATAGCAGGGGGTTGGACTGGATGGCCCATGTGGTCTCTTCCAACTCTACATTTCTATGATTCTATGATCTTGGATGGACTATTGTAATGCATTCTACATGGAGCTACCTTTGGAAACTGTTCAGAAGCTTTATCGGGTTCAAAATGCAGCAACCAAAATGCTGACCAGGGCCAGTTATAAGGAGTACGTAACTCCCTTGTAAAAACAACTTTACTGGCTGCCAGTTCACTTCCAGGCACAATTCAAAGCTTTGGTCATGACCTGTAAAACCCTATACAGCTTAGGTCCAGACTGTTTGAAAGACCATATCTTCCTATACAAATGTGCCAGAGCTTTTAAGATCTGCAGGGAAATGTTTTTCTCAGTCCTGCTACCATTCCAGGCTTGCCACCTGTGGAACTCTCTTCTGTAGGAAGCTAAGCTGGCCCCCTCCTTGCTTTCCTTTTTCAGGCAGGCAAAAACATTTCCTTTCAAGCAAGCTTTTAATGTGTGAGCAGGAGAGCTCTTTACCCTTTTTTCAATTAGGATGTTCTCTTTTTCTTTTTTTTAACTTTTGTAAAGCTTTTATGCTATTTTCTATGGCTGATTTTAATTGTTTAAAAATTTATTGTAATTGTTCTGGAAGCCACCTTGGGCCCCATTCTGGGAGAAAGGCAGTATATAAATACAATAAATAAATAATAAATTTAAGTATTTCATGAGTGGACACTTTCATGCCCTTTCAAACTCATTGAAATGGCCATGGGGCACTTTTCAATAGCATCAAACATATTAGCCAACACATCCATATACACACGCTTTTTCAGTTTAGCTTTCAACTCCTGGATACCATTTAACTTCAGATTCATGGGTTCTGACTGTGCCATCTTAAAAGCCAAAAACATCCACAAGATCAAAATAATCATGTCTACATTTGCTATAATCATACATGGGACACATCCAAGAACTGTCATGTGAAGTATGAACCATCAACATTACATATGGCACTGAATTCCTAGCTGTGCTTGCAGAATTCACTGTAGTCTTGAACTGAAACATTGTCTTCCCTGGTGATATTTGTCTATTCAAACCTATTGCCTTTATGGAATTATTATATCACCTATTGCCTTTAAAAGAACATGACATTTTAACAATCACTTCCACTGACACCAATTTCCTTGACATTTCTAACCAATTACCAATTCATTTGATGCAAAATACAACCACAGAAGGCTGTTGTATGTCCTCTAGAACTGCATTTTTACAGCCCAAAATAGGGAGGCATTAGGAAAATCACTACTTACACAGTATTACATGGTATTTATTATCAGAGCTTTACTTTCTCAATATATTGCAAAAGGCTGTTAATTGTGCCCCATCTGCAGCAGGTCATCTTTGTTGACTTGGCTGCCATAGTCTGTCCTGCTCCATTTTAAAAGCCAAGGGCCAGGCTATTCTTAAAGGGTAATGATGGCACAGCATCGCTGCCCCACAGTAGGTTCCAAATGAAGCTGCCTTATCCATGAAACTGAAATCCATGTGCTGGGTTGTGCCTTAATTTTAATGACTACCCAGTGGCATCCTAATGAGGGGGGCAGGGGGGCAATCTATCATGGATGCAGAAAAATAAGGGAGTGCAATGAAGGTTCCTCACTCCCCCTTCCTCACAGAGGCACCAGAAAGGGGGAAGAGGGAGGAGATAGCTGTGAGGAGCACTACTGGGCAAGGAAACATTTGCAACCTGCATCAAGGAAAACCGATCTCCTACTGTCCCTGCTCACTTCCTCTGGAATTTCCTTAAGTAAAGCTGAAGAAAAGGGAGGAGGCAAGATGGGGCAATAGGAGATGCAACTTTGTTTGAAAATGAAACTGTTCAGTTCCCAAAGATGTAGCCCTGGTGGTCTGTTGCAGAAAAATGAAAAAGGGATGTGAAGAAAAAGAGGATCTAGTACCCCCTTTAAAACTGATTTATATTTTAGCATGAACTCTTATGGAGATTAATCCACTTCTTCAGATGCAATGACTGAGAAAGCTGATTGATACCCACAAAAGCTCATGCTAAAATATAAATCAGTCTTAAAGGGGATGTATATTCTTTCCCCCTCCCATTTCCCTTTTTCCTTTTCATTTGTACTCAAATGTTAGCTATAACTTTCCTTCTTCATCATCTTTTCTTCCTTGCAGAATGGTGAGTCCAGTGGAGACTTTAATGAGGGAGGGGCACTATCAAAGTATTATTGTGTATGGTTCCTGTATGACTTCATTGACCAGATTAAATCCAGATTTTAGTGGTTAGGGCTATTAGCTGGCCTGGATTCTAACCCTTCATTTTTTTTAAAAAAAAAAAAGTAAATCTCTAGCACATCTGGGAGCAGAGATATACTGCAGAAAAGGAGAGCCCTCTAGTCTTGGAAAAAAGTTCTTGCTTTTGTCATCTGAATATCAAAAATTTCCCAAGTAAAGGTTGCAATTTGGTGGTGGAGACGCTTGATCTGTGCAAAGAGAAGAGCTGTTTTGCAGAGCAATAAGCATACCACAACACAATGCAAAGACATGGCAATCATTATAGAATTAGAGCTGAATGCTCCCATGTAGAAAGGAGATGAGAGATGGCTAGATAGATAAATGCATATGAGGATGGAAGGATGGATGGATGGATGGATGGATGGATGGATGGATGGATGGATGGATGGATGGATGGATGGACAAATGGACAGCCAGCCAGAAGCTTATTGAGGAAGGGTAGGTGTTTATTGTGGGTTTTAGATTTCTTGTAAGCAGTTTCAAATAATAAATAAGATTCTTGGAAGGGCTAATTACATGGTTTCCTTGTCCTTGATATATGGAATGGTCTCTTGAACCCTTTATTCAGACACATGAACCTCAAATACATTCTTAAAATAAATCTGAGTTACATATTTGTGTTTATTAAGATATTATTCCATTTGTTAGTCCAATGTATTCCATAGCAAGGAAACAAAACAGTAGCTATGAGATGTATAGGGGTGTAGAATTGGAGGAATTTGCTTTTACAAGTGAAAATAAAATATGGGAGGGAAGTATCAATGGAGTAGAGGTACCATGCCCATCAGATTCACTAGTCACACAAGACTAGGTAAGACAGATGCCACAAGCCACAAAATTCCACATAAACTACCTTTGTGTATCCATTCCAGGCAAAACATCCAGAAAATGGCCAACTTTTCAGAAAGCCAATGACACCAAATTCAGCATATTCACAAGATAAGATGGGAGTGATATCTAAGGCCCTTTCTGCATGAGGCTGATGAATCGGTTCATGCCGTTTCTTGCCGGATTTTCTGGGCTTGAAACAAGGTGGACTTTCCCTCATTTCCTTCCGCACAGCTACTGTGTATGTTCCGTTCTGATTCGGAGGAGTGCAAGTTCATGAATCCACACTGCCTCCACCATGGCCACTCCCACTACTCCCCTCACCCCACCCCGTCAGCTGTGATTGGCCTTTTTTTTTTTGGCATGGTTTAGTATGTCATTGCGTACATGCATATGTGCAAAAGTCCATATTACCCCCTGCCCCCACCGAGCCCTCCCCTGACCACCAATTTGCATTGGTGCAAAAGTACGTGTCTGCACCACTGTGAAAGTACGAATCGGATCGATCTGGAAAATTGGAAAACCGATTTCTTCCAGTTTTCAAATAGCATGCTTTACCACCAGATGGGGGTGCATTTAGTCAGAATTATGTGCAGAACAAAGTTAAATAAACCAAACCTAGTCTGCTCCAACGTGCAGAAGACCTCCGTGGCAAGATGCATTGGCCCACCTTAATAACCGCATGCGGAAAGGGTCAGAGTCAAAGAAATTGCTCAGGAATCACTTTCTAGTACCCATTCCAGGCAAAAGATCTGTTATGAAAAATAGCCCACAGTACCAACATTTTAGATAACCATGCATACCAAATTCACTGAATTTGAAGACAAAAAAAAAAGGGAGTGATGCAACAAGCCAGAAACAAATAGCATAGGAATAAAGTCCAAACATCTATATTCTAGAACATGCCCCAAAATGCCAACTTTGCAGGGAACCTTGTATGGGTGGGCACAAGGAGGTTGTTCCTGTGGATTTTTGGTGAGTTTTTTCTCCATGACACTCATCCACAGTTATGTGTGTGTAGCAACTGGTAAGTGTGACTTATTACATCTCTCCCATCTTTTACAGAATACTCATGCTGTGTATAAATTAAACTGATTAAATTAAACTAATTAAATTGCAAAAATTACAAATAGACTACATAATTGGACACAGAAGATGGAGAAGCTCCATTTGCTCTACAAAAACAAGAACAGAAGCAAATGGTGGCACAGACCACCAGTGGCATACAGAGGCATAATAGCACCGAGGGCAATGGGCAGGGTGAGTGGAGGTGAGCGGAGCGAATGACAGGCGGAAGCGGATGGGGTGAGGAGGGCAGTGGGGAGGAGTGGAGTGAGTGGAGTGAGTAGGGTGGAAGTGGGTGGGGCAAGCAGTGGAAGTGGGCATGGTGAACAGCAGTGGGCAGGAGAGGAGTGAGTGGAGGTGGGCAGGGCAAGTAGGTGGGTAGAAGTGGGCGTGGCAAGCAGCGGAAGTGGGCAAGAGAGGGGAAAGTGGAGATGGACATGGAAAGCGGCAGTGGGGGACAAGCAGGGGGAATTTCTCTTTTTTGCACCCTCCAACATTGGTGCACCCCAGATGCCCCATGCTAGATCCACCTCTGCAGACCACAAGCTGTTAATATCAAAATAATCAAAATTTAGAGTAATGCTAAAAAGAATGCTAAATCAGTCACAGTGCCACCATGCAAGTTCTAGGACATCTCTGTAGAATTTAAAGACCATGTACAACCAGTTAAGGACAGATAAGGGGGGGAAAGTGACAATAATAGTATCAGAATTCTGACTGCAACTGTTAAGTAATGTGTGCTCAGGGACAAAAAGAACAACTGTGACAATCATTTGCAAAATCTGAGAAATCAAAGGGAAATTTAAACCAAGAATAGAGATGCTATATGGCCAGCAAGAAGACACACTACATGATCAAGAAAAAATAAAAAAAGGGTACAAACAATAAAGTGAAGGACTGTATACAAGAGATGAAATGATGACAGATTCATTAAAGGAAGAATTGTATAAAGATGAACCGACATTTTGAGGAAGCAAAATGGAAGCTGCATTCAAAGCATTTGGGAGAAATAAATCGCCAGGAATAGATGACATACTGACAGTTTCAAGCTACAGAGATAGAATCCACTCAAATTCTAACTAAAATCTGTGAAAAATATGGAAAACAAAATAATGGTCTATAGATTGGAAGCATTTAATATACATTCCAATCACCAGTGATTGCATTCATTCTTGGACCCTTGGATTAATCTCCCATTGCAAGCAAAATTATGCTCAGAATTTTACAACAAAGTCTTTCATCGAATATGGAGCTAGAAGCACCAGATATCCAAGGTGGGTTCAGAAAGAGAAAAGACACTAGGGATCATAGTGCAAACATACACTGGATATGTTTTCCCCTTTTTTCAAAAACCACATTAATGTAATTTAAATGTATTCATTTTTATTTTTATTCTTTGTACTGTAATGTTTAATTTATATTTATTTTATTTCTTTATTTCTTTTTTTTTACTCGCATAGTTATATATGCATAGTTCAACAGAACAGCATTTTCACTATGTTTCTTTTGTTGCATTATTATCATTCATTTCATGATTACTGTATTATTGACAATAATTTTGTTGGGAGGAGTATTTTAAAAATGATCTGAACTAGGTGTCAAATATGCTAGGTAAACCACTGTGATCACCGTGTGTCATTTGCAATAGTGCATCATGAAGTAGAAACAAGATATATCCGCCTTTATAGAAACTAAGTTCTATAGGCCCTTGATGGAGATTTGAACATCAGTATCCTATAGTAATAGTATTTTTAAAAGCCATCCCCAATATTTTATCTTCGAAGAAGAAAACAGTGATTTCTTAGTATCTAGGGCTAGAAAAGAGGAGTGGCTTGTGGTACAAAGGAACTTGGAGATATCCAGTGTGGCCAATGGCATTCACATAGTATGGAATAGAAATAAATTAGCACCAGCCTGAGATATTTTGCTGGCTGTGACTGAGCAGCAGTATCACTACTCTGGCCAACTCAGGGTACACAGTGGCTAAGGCCAACCAAGGCAGAAAATCCCACAAGTTCCTATCTATTTCTTTCTCCATCTTCCACCTCAAAAATATACTAAATAAAGAACTAACAATCTGCTGCCTTTTCATGACAGCCAAACTCTGCTGCCTGAGGTACTGCCTCACTCTGCCTAATGGAAGGGCAGGCCCTGAATTAAATGGATCTGTAATTCTCTGCCACCGAAACCAATGGGACTGTAGTGAAAGTTGTTAGAGTGTGTTCATTGTGAGCAGGACAGACACATAGGATTTGTATTCAGAATTGCTTGCATTTAGCTAGTCTAATTATTAAACTTTTATGGGTAGTTCCTTTTATTCACCCTACATTTACATTTTTCATGACCAAGAGTAAATGCAGCACATAGTATCGTCTCTGAAAAGCACTAAGCCCAATGGCAGGCAGATGATGTCAGAAATATTAATATTAATAGACTTTGTGTAAATATTTAATACCACAACTAAAGATTAACCCTTCTTTTCATTATCTTTGCCTGAAGTTATGTCCTCCCCCCACCATTGCCCTTTGCAAGCCACAGAAAGCAGATGAAACAAACCCAATCAAGCTATTTTCTCTTTTGTGAAATCCTGAAAAACTTCCAAATGAAGGGGAAGCAAAGGCCAGGGCAATATATTGGCCTCTTGGGAAATAAACACAAACAAAAGAATGTGCTAAATGACTAAGATTGCAGAATATATGCCATTCCTGGGGCCATGAAACATAACAGCCTGTCAAAACCACTGCCCACGTGAGAATACTTGGAGTATGCATTCCTTACACCACAATATAAGGATAGTTAAATGGAATCTCTGTTGGCAGATTATTTTTAAAGAAAGGGCCAAGGGTGAGTCAAGACAAATAGCTGGGGTATAAAAAGCCTTCAGTAAGTCCCAATGGTGTGTGTGTGTGTGTATTTCTATGTAGCAAAAAACCCTTCAGGTCATGTCACCAGTAAGGAGAATTGCAAAAATGGGAGATCTGGAGTTATCAAGTACATAAGGTTCTCCGTGTGGGAGGGCATCAATTCCCACTTGCCAGTCCCCAGATGATGCACCCTTCATGGTAAGCTACATTAACACGGCTCAGACCTAACTAGTCATATAATCATTCCGTCATGACACTCAGCCTTTCCTGATAATCTTGGAGCTGCAGTTGTAGAGCTAAACCAGCCCGCTGGTTTTCTAAGGAGTTGGCAGCAATAAGACGGGTAAAATGGAGACTAGAGCCACAGAGACTAGAAGCAACAGTGGCAGAAAACACGGAGTGAATCTAACTGAAAACAGGCTAAAATCTATCCAAAGGTCTATGGTAGGGCAACAAGGGTAGCAAAAAAAGCTTTTCTGGCTAATGCTATAGCCAGCCCTCCATATTTGCAGGTTTCACTTTTGCGGATTTGATTATTCATGGATTATTTGCTGTCACCTCTGCTGCCTCCGATGCCATTTTTAATAGGGACTGCAAACCTTGTGAGACTGAAAAACTGCGAACGAGGTTTTTAAGTCCCTATTAAAAATGGTGTGGAGCAGCAGTGGAGGTGGCAGTAAGCCCCACCGGCCACCCACTTCTGCCTCGTAAAAGAACCCTGGTGCCTCAAAGGAATCCACAGTAGGTTGAATATGGTGATCATACTTTTCTGTGTGTTATATAGTTTGGGAGGGCCTTGTATTATTCACAGTTTTTTAACTTTCAGAGGGGTCCTATGCCCCTAACCTTAGCGAATGTGGAGGGATGTCTGTATTGCATCTGCACAAAACTGTTCCACAGAGCTGTTTTGAGTGGTCAGGGATCTGTTACAATCTGGCCCAAAGGAGAATGTAAGCCACTCTACAGCATGTTGTGAAGAATTGCCCACCATTTCAGATAAAATCACTTGGATTCACACTGACTTAGATACCAAAGTTGACACAGTTCTAGTAGATGTAACTCTGGCCCTTGCTTGTCCAATGTTGATGGATACTTTTCAATTTGGGTAGCCTGAGGGTGGTGCTGAGGTATTCCTGTTCAATTCTTGGCCACTGACCTGTGGAGGATTCAGTCTTGTCCCTTATGCTATTTAACATCTACATGAAACTGCTAGGAGAGGTTATCCAGAGTTTTGGAGTCAGGTGTCACCAGTGTGCTGATGATACTCAGCTCTATTACCTCTTCCCATCCAATTCCAAGGAAGCTGTTCCTGTGCTAAATTGTTGCCTGGCAACTGTAATGGATAGGATGAGGATAAACAAATTGAAGCTTCATCTGGACAAGACAGAGGTGCTTCTGGTCAGTTGAAAGACAGATCTGGGAATAGGGACTGTGTTAGATGGGGTTACACTCCCCTTGAACATGCAGGGTCGCAATTTGGGGGCACTCCTGGGTTCAACTCTTAGTCTGGAGGCCCAGGCTTCAGAAGCAACCAGAAGTGTTTTTGTACACTTGAAACTAGTGTGCCAACTGCACCCATTCCTGGAGGAGTCAGAACTGGCCATGGTGCTGTATGCCCTGACTACATCCTTTTTGGATTAGTGTAATACATTCTGTGTGGGGCTGCTTTTGAAAAGCGCTCAGAAACTTTGGTTGGCCCAAAGAGCTACAGCCAGGGCCATTTCCACACTAGACTGCTATAGCGCTATTAATCCACTTTCCACATCCTGTGGAATCCTGGGGTTTGCAGTTTACTTCAAACCCCAGGATCCCATAGGATATTGAAAGTGAAATAATAGCACTATAGCAGTCTAGTGCAGAAATGGTCCAGGTTGTTGACTGGGGCTGGCTACAGAAAGCACACAATTCCCTTGTTGCAACAGCTCCAATGGCTGCCATTATGTTCCTTTATGAGCCTGTTAGAGTCCTAAGATCATCTAGAGAGGCTCTGCTGTCTGTCCCAGCATCTTCTCGGGCTTGCTTGGTGGCTGCTCCCAGACATTGGAACTCGCTTCTAGGGAGACCAGAATGTCCCATCCTTGCTCTCCTTCCATCAGCAACTCAAAATATTTCTGTGCTGTCAGGCTTTTCCAAACAGATGAGGGTTGGAGTTTCAATACTGTGCTGTGCTGTTTTAAGGTTTGAATACACTCTTTTAATAAACTTTAGTATTTTTTAATGTTTAATGTTTTAACTTTATCATTTTAAATTGCTTTTTGAATCTCATATTTATACTTTTATTAATGTTTTTGTATAGTTTTTAATGTGTATTGATTTAAGTATGTTGTTAGCCAGCTTGAGTCTCATTATTAGGAAAAAGGTGGGATATAAATGAATAAAACAACAACAATACAATTTTGTGCATATTTGACGCATATTCCGGAGATACCCTGGATTCTTGTCTGCTCTACTTTTGTTTCTGAATTTCATTTAGTCTCATGGTTGAAGAAGTTCCTTTTTGGAATACTGTCCTACAGTCCCCCATGATCTTGCTGGCTAGGGGATGCAAGGATTTATAGTCCAAAGCTGTTTTCTGTGCCCTGTCCTAGACAAGAGAACCCAATCGTAATGTTAGGCTTGCTGCAACTGGCCTGAGGCATTTTGCTGCCTGAGGGGAAGGAAAAGGTGGACCTGCCCATTACACATACAGAAGTTGACTAAATTGGCTGCTGAAGCTCCCTTTCTCTCTGGTGAGAGGGGGCTGGTTTTGTTGTGCAAGACAAGCTGCTTGGTATATAAATTCCGTCCTCTAAGACCTTGCCACTGCTCTAGGTATTTACTGGCTGAGTCAGCTGCCCCATTCTGCCCAGACTTGTGAATGCTATTTCCTTTAAAAGGAACAACTTACATTATTTATCACCCCAATCGCCTAACATGAATGTGGGCAAAGTACAACCTAAGAGTTGTATGAGCCTTTTGAGACACCTAAAACCAGCCACTGAAGCCCCCCAGAAGTCTCCTAGATTCTGCCTCCCCCTTTTTTAAAAAAATTCAGGCCATATTTCAGGAAATTTGTACCTGAAAACTGGCCAAAAGCCAACCAAACAGTCTGGAAATGAGGCAGGTTCCTTCCCGTAACTCCCCCCTCCAAGGCTTCCAAACCAGAAAGAGAGAGAGAGAGAGAGAGAGAACTGTCCAAAATCAGCCAAAATGGCATCTGTCATTGAAGCTGAATCACTTTGGGAGCATCAAAACACACTGGTGCAGCCCACCAGATGAGCATAAGAAGGGAAGGGGAAAGTGCCTATCCCTGTGCAGTTACCCACCCATGACCTAACAGGTTTTTTTACTGTTAATGCAGTCCAGAAACTAACTTGGAATTAATCATTACCAAGACATTGCCATTACCATTCTTACTATTTGTTGGAAAATGCATCTTGGCTTCACCCATTTCTGATCATCATAACTCTGAGTGGATGTCCATGCCTGAACCCTCTCACCCTCCACTCAACTGCATAGGCAAGATGTGGACAGAGGCACAAAAGCAGTCATTTAATGAATCTCTCTTCTTTCCCTGTCTCCCTCCCTCTCCCCCAATCAATGGTTCTAAAGCTCATGCCGAAGCTGGCCTTAAAAACACTCCCTCCACCTCCAGACCCTGTCATACAGCTCACACCATCCCAGAAAGTTCAAGTGCATGCCCTGTGCTGCTGTTTGGAATAGCCAGCCTGGCAAGGTAGCCCTTTCTCCACCCACAGTGTCTTTTCCTTTCTCTTTCCAGCAGCAGCAAGGATCTTTTTCATTTGGGCAGGAGGGAGGACTTGAACTCCATAGATTTGAACTTAGAGTTTAGAGCAGTGGTTCTCAACCTGTGGGTCCCCAGATGTTTGTGGACTTCAGCTCCCAGAAGCCCTGAGCATTGACCATAGTGGCTGGGGTTTCTGGGAGCTGAAGTCCACGAACATCTGGGGACCCACAGGTTGAGAACCACTGGTTTAGAGCATCCCCACTGTAATGTATTTATACACACACACACACACACACACAAATATACACAAAATTCAGTTCCACCAGGGTTATAATTGCCAAAAATGAGACAAATGGGAAACAAGAGGAGAGTATCAGCAAGTCTGGAGGAATACCAAAGTTTGCAGAAGAACAAAAATCTTCGGAAAACAAAGCTGCAGAAGGAACACATACAGGCAAACCGGGGGGGGGACCACTCCAGAGAGGACCTGATATATTAGCTTGAACTCTGTTGGCAGTCTCAACTAGAGAAAATCTATTGAATCACTGTCCAATCTGGCTACAGTAGTATATGACTTAAGACACATCCCATTTGGATTACTCTAATGCAATCTATATGGAGCTGCTTTCGAAAAGTGCTCAGAAACTTTAGTTCATTCAAATAGTTCCAGCCTGACTGTTAAATAAGCATAGCTACATGGGATACATGTTGCAAAAATTCCACTGTCTACATGTCTATTTTGAGATATAATTCAAAGTGCTGGTTATTAACTGAGAAGTGCTATACAGCTCAAGTCCAGGTTATCTGAAGGACTCTATCATCCCATATGAGCCTGCCCAAATTTGGGGGGATGTTTAAGGGAGGTGCTTCTTTCATTTCCACCAGCTTCAAAAGTACATTTAGTGGGAATGTAGGAGAAGGACTTCTTGGTGGCTGCTCCTAGACTGTGAAACTCCCTCCTTAGAGGGGCTAAGATGGCTCCCTCGCTGTTGCCATTTTGCTGATAAGTGAAACATTTTTTATTATGATTTAATCATATTTTAATAATATTTTTTAACTTCCCTGTTTGTAACTGTTCTTAACTGTATTTCTTTTAATTGTTGTAACTTTCCTTGGGTCCTACTATCAGGGAAAAGGTGTGATATAAATGAATTAATAATAATAATAATAATAATAATAACAACAACAACAACAACCACCACCACCACCACCACCACCACCACCACCACCACCACCACCACCACCACAGTAATTGAACACTTAGGAAATTCATCAGTTTAAGGGTTCTGCTTTCCTTGGGACTGGCAAAAGGGTTCAGTTCACTGAAAAGAAACATTGTTGTGAGTAAGTAAAAAACAAATGGAGACAAGGGGCAGAATGGGGGATACAGAAAGATGCCATGGACTTCATTTTGCAATATTTTGTTGCACATTCCATTTATTCCATTCTATCCCCATTGTTGAGGATAAAAGAAAAGATAAGAAAGAAAGTTGGTCTTGCAGCACAGCTGTGGTTTAAATAGGTTTTAATGAGAAGAACCTATGCTGAATTCCCCCCTCCTCCTAAACAAATCTAATTAACAAACTTTCCTTCTTTAACTCTCCCCCACCGCCATTTCTTTCTAGATCCTTCCACTCGAGTGAAGGCCAGCTTCAGTCAAAGAGGTTCCCATTTGTTGTTCGCGGCTCTGTCTTAAATAGGCTGAGAACATATTGTAGTTCTGTGTATCCATACTGTGCATTCCCTGAAGGTATCATTTATGATTTCCATGGAAACATATCTAAGGAGAATTGTGAAACCAAAAGAGATCTATATGGCACTCCTCATATGACTTTTGCCCTCCCTTTTTACTCATTTTCCTGAGGTAAACTGTTAGTAAATGTGTTTATTTTCTAAATCATTACCCAGTGGAGTTAAAGCTGGGGACAGGGATAGAAAGAAATACAGTAGCTCATAACTCCTGGTTCACATTCTGCTTAGAATCTTACAGGACGAATGCCTGACTCCTTGGGTACTTGTATGTACTACAGCCTATCAGATATGAGTACATTACTTGATTCAAGTCCTGTCTTATCACTGCCAGACAGAGGCCCTTTCTGCTCGGGCGCCCAACCCGCCATGGGGAAAAGAGAAGGACGGGGCCAGGACAACACTTTTGCACGACGTCATCCCAGTCCCGTCCTTCTCGTGTCCTCAGGTGGTGCGATCACACTACAAATCATTGACAGGGTTTCCCTGTCAATGACCGGCAATTGCGCTGCCCTCCCACCCCCACTTACCTTGTCTGCCTGGAAGCATAATGGCTGCACTTCCTGCCCCCGTGCAGCCTGGGACAGTACCTTGTGCTGTGGCAGGAAGAGACGCAGCCATTGCACTTCCTGGTTCCCAGAGGCAGCCAGTGCAGAGGTGAGCGCTCCCGCACTCCCCTCCCGAGAGAGCCTCTGCCACCATTGTCACCAGATGCTGCTGGGACAAAGGTAAGCTTTGGAAAGGGCTGGAAACAATCAGAAAATTTTAGATGTCATTAATTCTGTGCCATTTGATTTTTGTGTTACTCTATTTTTCCTTCCAAGAATGGTGAAATGATGTTTGTGGATTTCCTATTTCCTACGTCAAATTGACTTGGGCCATTTTCACACGGGGGTAAAACCCTGCGGTGCAATGACCGGATACGGAGGTCGTTCACACCGTGGGGTGCGCTAGCGCGGTTGGAAAAGGTGAGGCGCCACACCTCCAACCGCTCTAGCACAGCCACAGGGGTGGCGCTGCGAGTTTTTTAAAAACCACCTTCCCAGGTGGTTTTTTGAAACTCGCCCGCACTAATCCGTGGCAGCTCCCGGTGAGAATCTGCAGAGACGCGGTAGCGCATCTCTGCAGATCTACCTGGGGGCGGGCTTCCAGCTGGCGCGCTGCCCTGATTGGCGGAGCGCTGCTGGAAGCCGCCGGCCGCCATTTTGGGCACCGCCAAACACCGGCGAACGCCGCCAAACGCTGCCAAAATTCGGCAGCGTGTGAAGAGGCGGAACCACGCTCCCCACAGGGACGAAGCAGGAACAGAGCAAAACGCAAGCAGGTTTTGCGTGCGTACCCCGTTTCGCCCCCCACGTGCAAAAAGGTCCTTGGTTAATAACAAGGGACTATTCATCCCGATTTAGATAAAGATGGCAATAAAAGATGCCTCCTCCTGTTATGTATTGGATTGGTCTCAATCCCAATAACCTGCAGATCCATGACAAACTACTTTATTATTTGTCATTGTCTGCTGTTCATCCTCAGGCAGCTATATACATTTGCTGTTGTTGTGTGCCCTCAAGTCCCTTCTGTTTTATGGCAACCTGAGGCAAATCTATTCTTGGCAAGAAGATTTGCTCAGAGGGGATTTGCCTTTGCCTTCCTCTGTGGCTGAGAGAGTATAATGTGCCCAAAGTCACCCAGTGGGTTTCCATGGCCAAGTACAGAGTCCAAAGCTCAAACCACTACACCACACTGACTCATATCTTGCACTGGCCCTGATTTATCCCAGGATTCCCATAAGTGAGGATCTAGACAGTGGTATTGGTTTTATCCCTTTCTCCCACTTCTCCCATCCCTTTCACAGGAAAGCAAGGGTCCCATATTTCCTTTCTATGTGATCCCATATTTCCTTGCTTTGATGAGAAGAGTGCAGCTGCCTTTGCAAAGGACATTCTGTCCAATTTTGTCTGTGCAGGAGGATCCAGAGAAGCCAAGTTCCTATATAATCCTATGCTAAAATATGTGAGCATAAGCAAGAGTATGCCCATGGACTCTGAGAACCCAGTGTGGCCTAACAGTTAAAGAATTGGTCTAGGGCTCAGGAGATGCAGGTTCAATTCCCCCCTGAGCCATGCAACTCACTTTGTGATTTAGGCCACTCATTCTCAGGACTTTTTCACACTACACAACTATAGCACAGTGATTCCACTTCAACCGCCATAGCCATATCCTATGGAATCCTGATATTTGTAGTTTGGTGAGGTACTAGATCTCCCTGGCTAAGAATTCTAAAGACCCGCCCCTAAACTGCAAATCCCAGAATCCCATAGGATAGAACCATAGCCATGAAAGTGGATTCACAGTGCTATAACTGTGCAGTGTAAAAGGGCCCTCAGACAGGCCTACCTTACAGGGTTGCTGTAAGGATTAAGTGGGAAGAGCCATGCACAGCACCTTGAGCACACAGGACAAAAAGCAGAAGGTCTGAATTAGCCTAGCTTCATTTTCAAACCTCAAGACCAGTTTTCACAAAACAGGGGTGGATAACAACGGGCTGGCTGGTTGTTCTTGGACAGGGATGCTCTCTGCTCAGGCAGGGCTGTTTTTCTCCCTGCCCCCCACCTCCATTAAAGTGCAACCAACCTTGTGTAGTGTGCCCTTCCTTTTTTTAACAATGAAATGTTTCCCTACAGGCATGCATACATATTTCAAAAGAGAAGGGGGAGAGAGCAGGAATGGAACTGACTGATTAGAAACTGATTATTATAGTTGCTGAGATGCAAGCGGTATCACAAGATGGCTAAATTAAAAGACAACTAAATATGTAAAAGAATAACATCTACATATAATGTTAGAACAAAATAACATTTTATTAGGAAATAAAATTTTCTGACCCAATATGTCAAGAAGGCAAGCTGGCCAAGACATCTGATTTTAACCACTAAGATTAGGAGCCTTTTTTTTTTTTTTACATTCAACACATTGCTCAGCTTTTTAAGTGCAGTTAACAAAAACATCCCAATCACATAGAAGGGCTGAGGCCAAAATAGATAGTTCAATCTGTCCATTTTCAATTAGCATCAGATGAAAGGGATTTTTTTAAAGACTCTTATTCATTTTGATCGGTTCAGCTTCAGCACAAAAATATTGCAAACCTACAAAAACAGTTTCGCTGTTTTTAGCTCCTGAAGGCAACCATAATAACAGAAGATTTGTCTGATACTGCCTCCTGGTGGTTTTAAAAAGCTTTACTTGAAATTCATTCATTTCAGATAGAAAATGCGTGGGAAAATGCAGTCACGACCAACTAAAAATACCTAGTATATTACATATGTAACTTAAAAATCAGCTCAAGGAGAAGAGTTAGTGAAATAAATAATCCTCTATGTCAGTGTGTGACATAAGGACGTGTGATTGCTATTATGCTTCGTACTCTGTGTGTGTTTAATAATATCTCATTTCCATCTGAAAAATCGAACTGAATTATTGGATCAAACATCCAGAACATTTACTATTAGGATAAAGAGAGGTGCATCAGTTTGAGAGCAATAGAAAGAGCATCATTACTTTGTAATTCATGCTTCTTCAGCCTTTTTCATGAGTGAAGAAATTTTCCAATTTTCTTTTTAAAAGATGGCATGACAAGTTTGAATTGAAGTAATGAATATATACTTATGCAGGGCACTCACTGTATGATGCTGAGATGCCATATAATACTTCCTCCCCTTGTCCCTAGAACAGTTTTAATTTTTTAAGAAATATTTTTTTCCTAGACTGAATGATAATGGTAAACAATAAATGGATGAACTGATACGTGTACATGAATAGGTAGGATACCTAAATAATGGGACAAAGACCGAGACTGACAACTACACCAGATATCAGTTTGCTGGGATGACTGTCTGTCACATATATTTAAGTCAGGAAGAAGCTGGGCTCTGATGAAGAACCAACATAAGGCGTTCCATCCAGTGCTGCAATAGCAGATTCCTACTACTGCAAGAGGACTTTCTTCTCTCTCCCTGCAGTCTTCTGTACCAGTGCTACTCAAAGTAGTGGCCCCCAGGCCAGTGTTGGTCCCTGAGCCATTGGTTGCTGAGAGTTTCCAGGAAAAAAAGAACCAGCTGTAACCAATGGGAACAAATACGGTGCTAGTCCATGGAGCACCAGAAAACAAAAAGAATTGCTCATCCTCCACTTCAGATAGCCTGGGAAGCACTGCTCTAAACCACTTGAAAAATTGTTCCAAAGGATTCCCTAGGACAGTTTCTGGGGGTGTAAGGAAAGCTGAAAGGGCTGGCAGTGGGTGGGAATCACTGGCACTGTGAAACTTTCCTTTTTTGACTAAAATGCTCCCCAGTCCCCCATCTAGTATAACCACTGGCCATGCTGAGAAGGAGCTCCTGGGAAGTCTAGTCCCAAAAAAGTAACTTTCCCAAGCTCTGGAAAGAGAAGCATTTCTGTCCGTGGAACAACCCCACTGCTCCTTACCATCTGTTTGTTTTCTTCAACATTAATGGGCAAAAAAAGCTAAAGGCTGAAGATACAGATACAGGGGATAAGCAACATCTGAACAGCATTCTTAATTCTAAGGCATATTGCAGATAGAAATGTTATCAGGCATAGCTTTTCCCATACATTATATATGCTCTTTCAACCATTTGAGAGAATAAGTTTTTTTCCCCCTTCTTTATATCCAAAATTAACCTTCCTGGAAAGGGTCAGGGGAGGAGAAATACTGTGCACTTTAGTCTTCAAGATAAGAGGGGATGCAGGATTTTGCAAATGCTTTTGAAATCTGCTCAGATTTTTCTTCCAGCATTTTGATTCATGCTGTCATTGGTAAGGGGTTTCTTTTATTTTTTTAACGAATCACACTATTAATGTGTCTGTCTGTGTGCCTGTCTGCACACATGTGTGCAAGGATATATATATCCTTTCTAAAAATAATGAGATACTTCAATCCAAATCCAGGTCTTTAATCTATCTTTAATAGGTATGCAAAAGACAGACATTCTACATGAGTGATAAAGGAAGCATGGCTGCTCCAGCTGAAATTTCCCTCTTTTATGCAACAGTTTTAAAAAATACAAGAGTCTTGTTATCCTTTGCATCTGGACACCATGGGGTTTGTGGTTTGGGGTCCTCCCAAAAAGCTGCCCCATGCACTTATCCAGATGGCAATACTCTTCTCATAGTGTGGCCATATGCTGTGTTTTACAGAGCGCAGTCATTCTGTTTGAAGGTGCATTGTGTGTAAAAGGCTGTTCAGTCCAAGTCTGGTTTAAAGAGAAAGAACTATGAAGGCCATACTGAAAGTAATGCCTGTGTGCCATTTTCTCTGGAACTGTTAACTCAAATGTAATACTATTACACCACTAGATAGAGTAATCCTTATTGCATGACTGACATAATTTCTGTATTTCTAGGTGTTGCATAACCTTGGATATGAAGCAGAAACAAAGAACAGTCATTGAGTTCTTAACTAAAGAAGGGTGTACTGTTGCCACCATCCACAGAAGGTTCAGAAATGGGTATAGTGAGGCAACAATTGATAAGAATAATGTGCAAAGTTGGTTGAAATTTTTTAACAAAGGTGAAATCAGTGATGAAGATAAATCACGTAGTGGAGGACAATCATCAGCATTCACCAATGAAAAACAAACAGGGTGGATGACATAATTCAAGCAGACCAATGTTTGACTGTTTGAGAGATTGTTGAGGAACCTGGCTGTGGTCACAGTGCTGTTGAGCAGATTATCCACAACCTTTGATACAAGCAAGTGTGTGCCAAATGGGTTCCTCATCAGTTAACAGCAGATTTGAAAGACTTCGAAGAGACTGCGCATGAATTCAGAACTATTGGCAGCACTTGAAGCTCACAAGGCCTCCTTTTTTGGGAATGTTTGTATTGGTGATAAGACCTGGCCATACCTGTATGACCCAGAGACCAAGAATTAGTCAATGAAGTGGCACTACTCCACCTCCCTTAGACCAAAAATAAAAAAAGTCAGTGCTTAGAGCACAAGATTATGGTGACTATCTTCTGGGAGGATAAGGGAGTTGACTTTACTTGATTTCCTCAAGTGTGGGTCAACAATGAACAGCGACCACTACTTTGCATCACTCTGGAAACTTTGAGAAGCCATCTGTAAGAAAAGAGCACAGAAACAGGTACAATCCAGTTATACCACAATAATGCACAACCTCACACTTCTTGGCAACATTACAAATTGTTGCACTATTGGTTGGTTGGTTGGTTGGTTGGTTGGTTGGTTGGTTGGTTGGTTCATTTGACCTGTGAAGAGATCCATGACTTAAATCCTGGAAGCCAGATTGAGAGCATCTGGCTAAAATTAAGAGAGAGGAAAAAACCAGGGATGTCATTTTTGGGGTCTACTACTGATCCCCAAACCAGATGGATAACTTAGATGAATCCTTCCTATAATAGATGACCACACATTCAGAAAAAAGATATACAGTAGTAATGGGAGGTTTCAATCCTGATATTTGTTGGAAGTCAAATTCTACCAAGAATATAAGTTCCAACAAATTCCTCACTTGCCTTGCAGACAATTTCATTGTCCAGAAGGTGGAAGAGGCAACAAGGGGATCAGCTATTTTGGACCTGATCTTAACCAACAGTGATGACCTGATTAATGGTGTGGAAGTGGCAGGATCATTAAGTGGGAGTGACCATGTTCTCCTGGAGTTTGTTACACAGTGCAAAGGGGAAGCCAAACATAGGCCCTTTTCGCATGGCAGTTTGCAAGCGAAAGGGCCCCTTGAGCATTGTGTAAATGTGAGGAGCAGTCTGCATGACACACTCCCATTTATGCAATGCTCAAGGCCCTCACGCACAGCAAACACGCATTTTTTTATTTTCAGGTTTTAGCCGAAAATGACCCGTGCTTGTGCAACGCTCACAGGCCTGGGCCGCACTCACCTGCTGTGCAGAGCCTCTAGAGCCGGGCCGATCACACATCCTCTCCTCAGTGCAGCCTCGAACTCCCAGGCTGCACTGTGGAAGGAAGGGGCAGGGTGAGGGCGGGGGTCTCGCGTGAGCAGGAAGGAGCTGCGGAGCTGAAGCAGGAGGCTTGCGAGCCTTCCTGCCCAGGCCTCTCACACAAGGACCCCAACCCAGCAGCATTAAAAGATAAGGTGCGAAAAGGTCCATAGACTTGCATTCTGGATTTTAAGAAAGCTGATTTCAGTAGACATAGGGAAATATCAGGTGTCATCCTATGGTCAGGCATACTAAAAGAGAAAGGAGTTTATGATGAAGTGGAGTTTCTTAAAAGAGAAGTATTGAAGGCACAGTTTCAAACAATTCCATTGAAGACGAAAAATGGAAGATGTCTAAAGAAACCAGGATGGCTGTCTAAAGAACTTTTAAGAACTGAACTAAGATTTAAAAGGGCCATGTACAAGAAATGAAATTCAAAGAGGAATTCAAACAAATAGCCGGCATGTGAAGGGAAAAAGTCAGAAAATCTAAAGTGCAGAATGAGCTCAGGCTTGCTTGAGAGGTTAAAAACAATAAAAAGGTCTTTTTATTATGTCTGTAGCAAAAGGAAAAACAAGGGGATGGTAGAGCTGCTGCGAGGAAAAGATGGAGAAATGGTAACAAGGGACAGAGAAAAAGCAAAACTACTCAACACCTTCTTTGCCTCAGTTTACTCACAAAAGAACAATAGTGCTCAACCTGAAGAAAATGGAACAGATGATCTGAGGAGGGAAATACAGCACAGAATAGGTAAAGAGGTAATACAGGTATACCTGGCTACTCTTAATGAATTCAGATCACCAGGGCCAGTTGAATTATATCCAAGGGTATTAAAAGAACTGGTAGAACTAATTTCAGAATCACTGGCAATAATCCTTGAGAATTCCTGGAAATCAGGAGAAGTCCCAGCAGACTGGAGGAGGGCAAATGTTGTCCCCATCTTCAGAAAGGAGAAAAAAGTAGACCCAAACAATTATCACCCAGTCAGCGTAACATCAATACCAGAAAATATCCTAGAGTAGATCATTAAACAATCAGGCTGTAAGCACTTAGAAAGGAATATTGCAATCACTAAAAGTCAAAATGAGTTTCTCAAAAACAAGTCATGCCAGACTAATCTGATCTCTTTTTTTCTATAGAGTTGCGAGCTTGGTGGATGAAGGGAATGCTGTGGATGTAGTATATCTTGATTTCAGTAAAGCCTTTTACAAGAGCCCCATGATATTCTTGCAAACAAGGAAATAAAATGTGGATTAGACTATGCTACTGTTAGGTGAATTTGTAATTGGCTCACCAGCTGAACACAAAGGGTGCTCACCAATGGCTCCTCTTCATCCTGAAAGGAAGTAACTAGTAGGGTGCCATAGAGTTCTGTCCTGGGCCCAGTGCAATGGAACATCTTTATCAATGACTTGGATGATAGAAGTGGTAACCATGTCTTCTTGTGGTCTGTTACCCAGTTAGTGCAATATATGAAATGGTTGCCTGTTCAGACATTAAGTGTAATGGATTCCTTTTTCTTTTCCATTCTTAAAGATTCAACATTCCTCCCATCTTCAGTGTCCTTGGACCTAATTTACATCTGAGGAGTACTTGATAATTCTGAGAGTAGTAGTAAAAAAAAATAACTTTTTGAAGCTCTACCTAGTATAAAGCAGTTTCTTGTTTTCCTAATACAAATTACAGTTATGAATGTGTATGTGTATTCTGTCCAAGGAAAGGAACAAATCTCTGTTTATCTACAAGTTTTAGTTCACAGTAATTTTAAATATCTATTGGGAATGCCTGCCTTACACAGCTGTATTTCAAGGGATCCAGTAGAACAAATGGCACAACATGCTGTTCAGAATGTAATAAAAATAATTTTTTTCCCGCATTGAATGGCAATGTAGCATGGTTAATTATATATCACACTGGCTTTGGAGAAAGGAAACACGAAGAAAAGATGCCTCAGAGAGTTACTTGAGCTCAGATCAGTGACCAGAGATTGATGGCTTTAAAAGACCTGCCAGGAATGTCACACACAATGTTTATTTCTCTCAGTTTATTATATACCTCCCGGTCTGGGATCTTTCTTCCTCTAGATATTTCTATCCTCACTGCCACAAGTTAATACAATCTGGCAGTGATTTTATTCAAAAGGCTTGTTGGTTTAGTTTCATTTTTTTTTCTATGCTTGGGCTGATACTATGAGCTGCTTTGAGCAGTTAGGAAAAGTGGGTAATAAAAAAAGACACACACACACACACACACACACACACAAATCCTGCAGTCCTGCAATTTGTAATTTGGTGAGCTATTCAGAAGCACCAAAGACCCCAGAAAAGTGAGGGACTGAAGATTAAACCAGTTTAATTCTGTAGTGTAGACAGGCTCTTAGAGTACCTTGGGAATTTTACTTCAGGGAGTGAACTTGCACTGTCTGGCAGAGAATGCCAGAATCTTCTCCATACTACAAATCTCAAGATTCCATTGCATGGGGAAGCAGTACAAGCTGCTGTGATTGTGAAAGGGAAGGGAGGACATCTCTTTAGAGAAAGGAGGAAATAATCCCTTAGAAGTAAAGCTTGTTTTAATAAGAATTAATGGAAACCAGAACATCAGCCACCTACTGCTCAGTGATGAATGGCTTCAGCAAGTCATTATATTTGTTCTTTTCAAAGCACTTTCCAACAGCTACTTAGAAGGGACCCATTCCTTGAGGGATGCAAAGATGCTTTTTTGCACCAAGGATATATGCCTTTGGAGAATGGGGCCTTGTCCTTGATAAGAGTTTGAGCCATTAGGATTCAGTCATAGCTGGGCTCGTGGCAAGCACATAGACCATGTAAGTTGTCTACTTGATACCAAGGGTACAGATATCACATGACAGTTGTGTATGTGTGTTGTTTTAATCTTGCTTACTGCTATGGGGAGAGTGGATAGGAAGGGATCACTGAGGAAAGAAGGAATAAACCTACCCTCTGCATTCCACATTCCAGGTTAACAGTCCTCATGGTGACTTTTGAAGAAAGAAAAAGCGTCTTACACAGCTGCACACAACTCAGCTTAAAATTTGCCCCAAAGAGAGGAAGAACACAGTTAGAGGCATGATGAATAAGTCTTTCCTTGGGAGGCATCTATATCTGAGTCATGGGGTTAAATGCAATTGTTAGGTCCCTCTAGTGCAGTGGTTCTCAACCTGTGGGTCCCCAGATGTTTTTGGACTTCAGCTCCCAGAAGCCCCAGCCACTATGGTCAATGCTCAGGGCTTCTGGGAGCTGAAGTCCAAAAACATCTGGGGACCCACAGGTTGAGAACCACTGCTCTAGTGTAAGGCAATTAAATTAATAAGGCTTACTCTCATCAGTTCAATGGACCCACTCTAGTCAGGACTAGTAATTGAATTTGGACTATGGTCACTGTTGCCACATGTTACTGAAGTGAATGAGTATGTTTCATATTTGAAAACAGTACTTGAGTATCATTTAGCTGTAATTTGGCTTTTTATCTGATCTTTTCATGGCCAAACATGGTGGAAGAAGTCATCATAATCTCCCCTGTGGAGGATGAAAGAGCATCCAGAACATTTCTGCTGTCACACGCTTGAATCGCATCCCAGAGTGCATGTAAGCTGTTATTTCTAACAAGGAGAATACCTTTGACCAAGGTACTTTTAATCTCAGTAAAATCAGTCTACCAAAAAAAAGTTTTGTTTGATGTGTCTTCCTCCCAAATTTATAGGATTTACTCCAGCCAAGACATTTGAACTTAAACATTAGCTCTAATTAAATGTATATAATTACATAAAGTTATTTAAAAAATAAATAAATCCACAACACAGCCAAATCCTCTAGGGTAGTTAAATGCATGTCACCCAAAAAAAGTTGACAAAACAGGGCACTTCCATAAAAAATCTCTATGCTAGTTTGCATGTACTAATACAGTCAGCCCTCCACATTTGTGGTTTCACTTTTGCAGATTTGATTATTCACAGATGATTTGCTGTCACCTCTGCTGCCTCCCTATGCCATTTTTAATAGGGACTGCAAGCCTCATAAGACTGAGAAACTGCAAGCGAGGCTTTTAAGTCCCTATTAAAAGTGGCGCGGGCAGCAGTGGAGGTGGCAGTAAGTCCCACCAGCCACTTACTTCTGCCTTTTGTAGGAACCCTGATGCCTCAAAGGAATCCATGGCAAATGTGGAGGGAACGACGATATATAAATACAATGCTAGAACAAATTCCTGGATATACATTACATCTCATCATAGTGAGGAAGGCTGTGACTAGGTGACCTGTGTGGCTGCTCAGTCTACTATTTAATGAGTACTATGAATGGGCAATTGCCTGGCCTCTGCCATCCCTTCTTAGAGTTATCGTTCCTTAAAGCAAACTTGGGCTGGACAGCCATTCAAAGAGAGTTGCTGTATTGTGCCTTCAAATCATTCCTAACTTATACAGCAACCCAAAGGCAAACCTATAATTGGGTTTTCCTGGCAAGATTTGTTCAGGAGGGGTTGCCTTTGCCTCCCTCTGAGGCTGAGACAGTGCGACTTACCTAAGGTCATCTAGTGTGTTTACATAGCTGAGCAGGAATCTGAACCCCTGTTTCTAGGATCATAGTCCAATGCTCAAACCATTATACCACCCTGGCATTCAAACAGTCTGTTTTATTCTGTAAAATGGCGCACAGTCATTTTATCATACAAAGGATCAGAATCTGGAGAAATATTTGCGAAAACTACAGAATCTCTCAGCTGTCATGGGCCACTGGCTGAGAAGATACTGGGAGTTAAAGTCCCTCTCAAAAAAAAAAAAAGCAAACACTTTTCTGGTTAGGGACCCTTCACAACCCAGGACTGCTGCCGCCATTTATTTCTCCTGTAGCATTTATTTCTCCCGTCACCATTTCTCCTGCCATCATTTATTTCTCCTGTATGTTCTGAATGCTACGTTAATTTAGTCTTCATCAATCTGCCTTCGCTACCTTAAAAACTAGAAGTGCACTAGTTCTTGTTAAAGGTACGCTGAGAATAGGTTTCAAATAATAGTCTCTTGCTGCGTAAAAAGAAGGAAGCAATGGGGAAAGAAAAAAAATGTGGCAGTACCTTTAAGACTAAGCGGTTTTTATTTCCACATGAGCTTTTGTGGATATAGACCCACTTCTTCAAATGCAGTAAAGAGTGATAGTAAACATTCTGGTATAAAGAATATTCCCATGCTTGTAGGAATGGGATGGAATGTTGTAATAGGTTCTAAGGTTATTAACACCTTTCGCTGTCCTAAGAATAGGTTATTAACACCTTTAAAAACATGCTTCTGCAACTAGAGTGTGTGAAATGGCATTTTAGGATGATGGCTTATAGATCAATCCTAGACTGGTCTACTCAGATGGAATTCCTGAATGGAATTCCTTCTAATTCCTTGACCAAAATCCAACTTCATGTCAGCAGATGTCTACTAACATGACATTACTTTCTTCCCTTCCCTTCCCCAGCCTTCTGTGTCATCCAGACATTTCCTCCAAAGGGATTCTGAAACAAGTTTTGAAGGCAGTGGGATTGTGCGTGAGGGGAAATTGTACCATTCCTTTCCCCCTAGGGCAAGGCAGGCAACATGAAGCCCATGAGGCAAATGCCTGTCTATTTCTATAGACCCAAACACACCCATACCACAGACAACTTGCCACCAGTTGTTTTCTGGAAGCCTATAGGCTTAGTGATTCTCCTTTAAAACAAGGGGCAAATCTCTGTTCCTTGTTTCATCCACTGGCCACCCCACCCCATCCAAAAAAGGTTGAAGGATCTTTTATGAACCAGAAGTGAGCTTCCAATCACTTTCAGTTTCACTTTGGAGAGATGCAGGGACTGGAGCTTGCTTACTTCTGTAGTAAAAGAAGCAGGGACCATTTCCTCATCCTACCTAATCCCATCATCCTCCTATCACAATTCTGGCAGCACCTTTGCCCAGAAAAGAGCACAACGGGAATGCTTCCCTCCACATCCAACCAGCTCCCTGCAGAAGGGAACATGAGCGACATGCGCCTGCCTTCTGCAGTGCAGCCAGGCTCTTTCCCATGCTGCACTAGGGAACGAAGCACCTCCATCATGCTTCCTGCCCTTCTACATGGCAGGTAAGGATGGGAGCGTCACACAATGCATTTATTCCAGTAAGCGAATATGCCATGATCACTGTGAGACTGTGACAACATCATGCAGAAGCATGACCCAGAAACCACTGCCATCCCGTCCCCATAGTGGAACTGCAACACCATGCCGAAATGGCCATAGTAGTCAGAAGCAGCCTGAAGAAATCCACCTGATGTCCATAGGATTGCAGCCATAAGGTCTATTTGCAAACATTTCAATGTATATGCACTGGACGCTTTCTGTTGTCAAAAATGGAACAGCCTGTAATCATTGTTGTACAAGTTCATCTGCCACCTCGGTGAGAACTAGGTCTCAGTCAGTAGCCACTCCTACAGGACAAATTGAACTCAAGACATTTGAAATTATTTGTTGACATCAGTGCATTCTGTTGCTTGTTTAAATATCTCAGGCCACACCACTCCACTTATCAAGCTCAACGGCCTCAAATCATATTAACAGCTGAAGGGCAACTATTTCTACACAGAGAAGATATGCATGTGAGATGCAAATTTAAGATGGCAAAAGCCCTGTTCAAGTGTTTGGGGTAAGGTTAACTGAACATTGGCAGAATGGAAGAAAGCTGCTCCTGCCCTCCTCTGTTGCCACTTTCTTTGCATAGAAAGCAATAGTGCAGCCTTTTTATGTGACTACAAACTCTGATTTTCCAGGGCTCCAGACTTAATAAGAATCTCACACTGGTAAAGAGAGTGGTAAAAGTAGATAGCGGCCCTAGCCTAATTCCCTTTAACAAACCATCATTTAACCCTATCATAAATGCCTGAACAGGGCTAAAATCCCATTGAAATCCATTGAATTCAAGCACTTCACAGTGTATTTTATAGCCTGTGGCTGGAAACATTGTTTGGGCTACAGCTCCCAGAATCTCCATGCAGATGATGGAGTTCTAAAAGTTGTAGTTTTAAAAAGTAATTTTTCCAACCTACACTTAGGGGCCTTATTTTCAAGGAAACTCACTTAGCTATACACAAATCCTCACTGAATTGCAACCATGGCATTATATAATCAAGATGAGATATGTCGGATATACCTATCTTTGCTGTCATTCTTTTCAGAGGAAGAAGTCAGTATTTTAAATCCAGGAAATAACAGATAATATGGATGAATCTTAATGTCTGCTTTTTCTATCTGTTTAAAAATCTATTTTTAACTCTACAGAATGTGCATTTTCCAAACTCTCTGTAGAAACAGTCTGTACTGTCATCATCTGGCCTTTAGGATAAATGTGCATTTCTGAAATCCTGGGTTACCTGAAGTAAATAGCTCTGCTTTAATTAATGAAATTCTATTGGAATGTAAAGGTCTCCAGTATGCAGGAGACCCTGCATACATTCCTTCACTGTAGGAAGCCTTAGATCAAGCTCAAGGTTATAAAAAATGCACAGCTACTCTGTTATGCCTTCTCTCACTCCACTTGCCACTTAGGTTGCATGCTAAAAAGGAAAAGACAAAACACAAATGTTATTCCACATCTGGAGCCTTGAGTTCCTTTGAAATTAAATGTTGCTTTGATGACTGGAATGCAACAACTTACAAAGACAGCTAGGATTGATAATAATTCCAGTTTAATAATAATCATGTTACATGCTGCATCTATTTGTGATACAAACCATGTTAAGGCACGCTTGGGGGTATGCTAGCAAAATATGGTTTCATCAAGTCCCTACTCCCACAGCCATGTCAGAAAGAATCTCTCATAACTAAGACAGCCTAAGATCTGCCCAGCAGAGATGCTCGAATTAAGACTGAAAGCAGTCACAGGAAGAGCACAGGAAGAAAGCAAATTAGATTAGAGCTTCAGAAGAAATACAGACTGCTTATAGAATTTGGTAAAGTTTACGGAGGTTGGACTATTCTACCTGGCAGACTCCATTACTTCCCTGTCTCTCTAAGGTGCCTGATAGGACCTCTCCCACCTCCATGATGGGACCTTACAGCAACAAAGCAAAGTACAGCCCTGGGTCTTCATGCAGTCCTTCAACCCTATTTTGGCAACTCCAGAGCCCCCGGATTCCCCAGATTTTCCTTTTAATGACCATTAAAAAAATGAATTGCCACTCTCGGAGATTTCCAGAAAGCACAATACACCTTTTAAATAGATTGACCCCTACAGTGTTTTTATTTATTTATTTTTTAGAAAAAGCAAACAGATTTTCAAAAACAGAAGTGTATTTCTAGCCACTTCCAGTTTTTATTTCCACTGGTGGGGTGGGGTGGCATGGGGTGGGTTCGGTTTGGTTTGGTTTTTTCTCTCTCTGTCTCTCTGGAATCTGGAAGTCCACGCAGTTCCCAGAGGATTCCAAGGCAGAAGAAAGTTGCCCAAAGCTACCCATACAGGTACACATAGTGAAAAATTATATTTGAGTGGACAACTGCACAGGGGGCAAAAGGTACAGTGGCATATCCTGGAAATGTCATCACATCACATAAGGTTGTCCTTCTTTGGCCTTTAAAAGGAAGTTTGAGGGGACGGAGTTCTGGTGGAAGACAAACAATCATGTCTGCACAGTTTACAGATGTTTTGGGGCAGAGAGATTGGACAGAAAGTCACTCAAAAATCACACTCATACTTTTTTAAATGGAGGCTTGAGATAGCTTTCTGAAGTGCATAGTCAACCTGGTAGAAGGACCAGCTGAAAAGGCACAAGGAAGTAATAGACCATGTTTGGAGATCACATGGCCTTTGACCTTGAAATAGGATGATATATTTACACCAATCTGCATCAAATTTATTTATTTCAGTATTAATTTATATGGATCCAAATTTAGAAATAATTATTCTAATTTAAATAGAAATAGAATGCATGTAAGAATCCAAATGATTTATGTGCCCTTTGTCTGGATACTAACTGTGGATGGGAAATTTCACAGCCCCTGTTCTCCAGACAGCGTCAAAGGAAGGGCTGGTCTCAGCTCATTGAATGAAGGACTAGGTCTGTGAAGTAGGACCAGAGCTTCATACTACAAATAACCAGCGTGGATTGTCAGGCCATTTCCACACAAAGGTGTTACCATGCTATAGCAGTAGGTTGTTAAGGGTCCAGGAGCTGTGCTTCCACATGACATCCTTGCTATCCAGTTGCTATCCTATCCTAAGTGTTGCTAAAATGCACTTTTTCATTTCCAGAAAAAGTCCATTAAGAGCCTCGTATTGTGCTTCAATCCCATCAGCCTTCATTGTTCCATAGCACTTGGTAGCACTTTCTGTTATGGCAGATTCAGCAGTTGGCAGACTGTGGGCAAGCCCAGCTCATCCCTCCCTCAGCACCTACCATGGCATGGTAACTTTCTATCACCTCTCCCTGTTTATTTTAAATGTCTTTTTTCAGTCAAAACTTTTTATTTTTTTTAATACATACTTAAACAGTATAGGGTAGAAGTGCAATAGTGTACTGGCATGTCATGCTGTTACTACATTGCTGTGTTAGTACAGCTGCCAAAAAAAAAAATTACCACCCAAACAGGGGCAGTGGGGCAGGTGAAGGCGGGACACAGGAGTGGCCAAAGACACTGTAATGCAGAAAGAACACCGGTGGCAATACTGCTACCCATCCGCTTAAGGGGGAGGGTGCAGAAAAGAGTGTCCCTATCCTGACAGCATCATGTGAATGGCCATGCTGACATTATAACAATATAACACCTAATGGCCTCTAGCATGGAAATGGCCTTAGAGTTGCCGTCTGAAAATTAATTTTCCCAAGCTCTGAATAGTGCAGACAGACACCCTCCCTTGCCAAGAGCCTTCTTCATATATCACAAGCTCCAAGGGAAGGCAAAAAGGGAATAGAGGGCAAAATTTTAAAGTTTTGGGACATCAGCAACCTCTAGATCAGTCCTCTCCCCCACCCCACTCCACTGCCTGGTCCATTCCTTGCACTTTTGATACTGTAAGCTAGGCTATGCTCCAAATTCAAACATTCTCACTGTTTAGTGAGCACCTCTCAGATTACACATTTAAGGTTTACAGGGTTTTGCAGCCCAATTTGTCATACATAATCTCACTAAAACCAATGGAAAGATTCGGTAGCAAGTAGTCTAAAAACAGTGTGGCAGGTTTTGCCGAGGGGGACTGTTCTGTGAGATCCATGCAGTGTGCCTCTTCTGACACCAAGCATATTCTCTACTCATTGCAAAAGTCATAGTAAAGGTGGAATGGGTTTAGTAGTGAAGGAGCTACCCTGTATGGAGCTACTAAAGGAGCTCCCAGGTCAATCCTCTGGCTGCTGGTATTTGTATTTAAAATCAGTGAACCCCAACAATCTGAGCTCTGATCTTCCTCAGACAGGACCACTGGCTTCACAGAGTAGCAATTCTTTCCAAGCCTTTCCCTTCTACCATATAGTAGGGAGACAGTAAAGCCTGGCATTATTAAAACAGAGAGGAGAGTGGGTTTCTATTTGCATCTCTAACACCTTCACATTATGTCTAGACAGCTCAGCAACTAATTTTACCCCCTGTTAGTTTATAAGGAAAAGAAATTGGCCTTATAAAGCCAGCCGGCACCTTGGGCAAGTCGAAGTACTGTAAAAGCTGTAACTAATGAAGCTCCACTGGAAATTCTTTGCTGGTCTGCCATCAGATTTATACCTTTCGGTTCACTCACATTCACACTGCTGCTTTCTCAATGGAGCATAATTCTGAAATTTCTGCTTGCTTAGTGTGGTCATTGTTTTTATTTTGCTTTTAAATTCAGTTTAAACTATTTGTCATCATCTGAAATTCTTCCAAGGCTATAAAAAATTTCCTTCATTGGAGATCAAGAGTCCAAAGTCTTGCCAGTCCCAACTGAAGTACATGCTTGAACCAATATGATTTGTATTAAGTGTTGACTCACTGCTCAATAGATGATTGAACAGGTCTATTCAGGAGTACCAACAAGATTTCCTTCTTTTGGAATCAAGTGATTTTTTCCCCAATGTTCACTTCCTATCATCTGCAATAAAACCAAGTGAGTGCTAAAACACTCAAAATCATACAGTCTCTTGGAAAAGTTACATTTCTTACCACTTAGGCTCTTTCCGCAGCTTACCTTATTCTGGAGACATCCAATGTGGGTCCCAGCGTTGTCTCTGCTGGGAGGAGAGCGCAATAGGAGCGCTTCTCTCTGCACTGGCTGCCCCAGCAAATGGAGGAAGTGCGATGGTACTGCCTCTTCCTTCTGCAGCACAGCCAGGTACTGTCCCAGGCTGCACTGGGGCAGGAAGCACAGTCATTGTGCTTCCAGGACCCCTGCACACCAGGTGAGTGCAGACGGATAGCGGGAGGACTGTGTGATCACCACTCATTGGCAGCGAAAACCTGTCAATGATTTGCAGTGCAATTGTACTACCTGAGGATAGCAGAAGGATGGGACCCAGATGACATCATGCAGAACCATTGTCCAGGTCCCATCCTTCTCCCATCCCCAATGCAGGACAATGACATCCTGCAGAAAAAGCCTTAGTCTTGACAACTGGAAAAGTAAATAGGCAGTATAGAATGTAATATGTAAAATGGCTTTGAAAGCTAGAGATAGCTAGAGATAGAGATAAATTAAACTGGCACTCATAACACAATAAACATGTCTGTAATCTTTTTGTGAAAACAATGCTAGGAAGCCAGGTATTACCTATTCACAGCAGCCAATCATACAATCCCAAAGAAAATTTTGCATTTTCAACAAATTGAAGGTCTGACTACTGTTTGGCTTACTTTTATTATTAATAATTTAGATTTCTTTTATTGTGGTTTATTTTCCTTGTATTAGTTTTCTTGAGAACTTCCTTGGAAATGGAAAAGCAAGTTCTAAATTATGTGATGTACCAGTTATGATCAAATTGGTGGAGGTCAAGTTTTCCAGCCAAGGACTGTGTACTCATCATAAATCTGAACAAGATTAGAAATGGGTCAAACAATTTTGGAATGACAAACACATGGCGATGACTGGGAATCCATTTGTTTTTATATAGGGATATCCCTTAAATAAACTGGATGTACTTGTATTAACAAGATCAATCTAAGTATTGGGTAAATTATCTTAGGGCACTGCCAGATGGAGAAAGGGGTTCTTGAGACTTCTTTTTGTTTTGATTGTACCTGCTTATTCATGAGTTGCATCCAGTTTCTTTCTTGAATATGCTGAGTTCCCTCCCTTGTGTCCTTTCCCCCTCCCACTGATCATATGCCACATTTAGGCCATTTCCATACTACACTGTTATAGTGCTATTATTCCACTTTCAACATTCTATTGAATCCTGGGGTTTGCAGTTTAGGGAGGGGCTTTCAGAAATCTCATTGGTGCTAACATTCCTCTTTCCCCCACCTGATGTCTGTTGAATCTGTGTCTTGGAAACCATAGTTATGTTTACTGGTGGCAGCCAACTAGTTCCAGGATAATATAGACAGACAGCAAGTAGAGTTACGTTTAATTTCAGAAAATACTGGGTTGATTTGAACTGACCTGGAAAGTAGGAACGAACCATTCTTGGCAATGCTGGGAGCTCCCACAAAGTAGATAGGGATGAATTACATGTAATATGGACCTCTGGAATAAAGTCAAAAAGCACAGATACAAAACCCAGGACTTCATCTGTGGAGAGCCTTAGATAATTTATTTGGTATATATGTATCATGTTTTATATTTTCTACATAAACTACTTTCTGAAACTGGTAGCCCTTATCCATCTTATATTTGGATTTGAAATTACACAGAGAAGAGAAGGGTGCATTGTAAGGTTGCCCTAAGCCTGCAGAGCTAAAAGGATGCAAACTCTAGCTAGTCACACCACTTTAGAGACCAAGGACCACTGGGAGTCTCTGCAACCCCTTCCTCCCAAGAAGGACATCCAGGAAGGACAACCTCACCCTATCCATTAGCCACAGAAAAAAGGCTGCTTCTCTAGTGCTTCCTTTATTCTTCCATCTTCATTCATTATTCCTTTTGTATCTTGCCCATAAGATTGTAAGCCTGAGGGCAGGAACTGCCTTCCATTTTTAATGTCTAGATAGCAGTTAGAAAATGTAAGACATTTTGGAGTAAACAGTACAATACAATAATAACCAACACAAATGCTCATACCTCATCTTGATTGATTGATTGATTGATTGATTGATTGATTGATTGATTTTTATTTTGTTGTTGTTCACTTGATTGCTCTTTGAGCAATGCAAACATAATTTTCATAAAGCATGTTACCAATAGTTCAAGGTATATCTCAGCACTTACAGTGAATTCATTGGAAAGCTGCATATTGTTTGGTGCTTCAGTTTTCATATGTATGATTAGAATTTTGAAATTTAATGTTTTTGGACTCCCAGAATGCCACAACCAAAGTAGCCATGCTGGCTGGAAGATTCTGGAACTTATAGTCCCCAAAATTAACTTGGCCAACATTGAGTAATCTGTGATAATCCTACTTGCACAACAGAACTTTCTGTCTTATCATCTCCCCCTACATCCACGCAACCAATCCCAAAATTTGCTTCAGAGGGTCTCCCAACATTTAATCAATTTAATTTGCAGATCAACATCAGCTGATAGTCCACTGAGGACAATTTTTTGTCTCTGAGACAGCAGATCTACACACTGGTCAGAATCCTATATCATTCTCTATGTTAGAGGCACTAAGAAACCCTATTAGTGAATGGTGAAGAAGCATATTGGCACATTGGCAAGAGTGTCCGATGCACTTTGATGCCAAATGTACTTCAGTCCCATTGTGCATTGGTCACTTTGCTGGCTCTGCTATGTAGTAATATAACCAGATACAGATGTTACAGAACTGTCCAGTTCCAATTTTCACATAAGTTCATTTACAAAGGCATAACTTCCATACAGGATTCCGGTCACTATTTTCAAAACGTGTTGTATTGTTATAGCTGATAGAGAGTGGATACTCTTCCCCCTAATAATTAGTGGTATGCTATCATTCAGCTTGCATTTCCTTCAATAAGTGTGGCTTTTAGGAGCATCTACTCGTTCTCAGTCCCTTTTAGGCAAATTTCAGGGACTCTAGATTTGATAGAGGAACTGCAAGGACTGGATGGCTCTTACTAATCTAAAAATCTTGGAGAGACATGAGCTATTTAATTTTCTGACATGAGCAGCTTGGTAAATTTGCCTTTATTTAGTTCTTCACAGCTCAAGTTTCTAATGTAGCTGAAATCCTTCCTTCAGCTGTTGATGCAATACTGACCTCTCTGTTTCCACGGTAGCTCTCATCTAGCCATCTTTGTCAACAATCTGCTTCTAGTTCTAAATTAATCAGGTTAGTTCTATTAATAGAAAGATTCCACAGGCAGCTATTTTATTCATTTCATCTAAAATGTAAGGAACAGTTATTGCTGCAAAAATTAAACAGCAGTACTAGCACCATTCCATTCAGGTTTCATTTCAGTGTTATTCTTTGTTCCACTTTCAGGAGTAATTCACACATTTCTTAGAGATCTGTTTAAAATTATTATTCAACAGCTCGGTGGCAATAATTCAAAACCAAGATTTCTCTGCCCAGATTAAAAACGACTCCTTTTTTCCCCTCGCTCCAAACATGTGCATGTGTGCACGCACACGCACACACATCTTTGGGCAGAACACACTTTCAGCTAGAGCTGAAATTAAATTTACCAAGTGATTTGAGAGGCGGAGTACCTGAGATTTATAAAAACGTACACTGATATCCTTCAACACCTATTTAATTTTGAATGCTTAACTAAGCATCATCTCCTGCCTTGACCCTCTAAACCTGCTTTAACAATCAGCAGCCTCATAAAGTGATGGCAGTTTGTTCAGCTGGCAACTAGGGTGAAGGATGATGATGTTTCCAGCCCCCTCCTAACGGCAAGCAAAGCTGAAATTTGGAATTGCAGTGGAGTCCTGCTTCTGATTGTTGCAGTCCTGCTTGCTGGTGGGAGGGAGCCAGCAATATCATCCTCCCGCACTTTGATCACCAAGTGAACAGACCTCCATCACTAGGTGTGGCTGCTGGCTGCTAAGGTAAGTGGGAGGGGACATTTACAATTGTGGCAATAGTGCTATGATCGTGAATACAAGGTATGACTGAATACTGAGCAGTTATGGCTCCGTAAGTCTAGGTTATGAGTCTGTTACTGTAATATAGGATGCCAGCCAGATTCAAACAAAGCTCCCCTTAAGACAGGCATGGAGAAAATGCCATCTGCAGTGTGTGGAACCCCTGAGGCCCCCCAAATTCCCAGCAAAATTTTTAACAATGGCAATATTGGCTCAGAACACTGGCAAAGACAATGGTTCAGACTCCATGGCCCTCCAGGGCATTGCCAAAACAGGCACAGACACACACACACACACACACACACACAAAGAACCTCCTAAAAATCAGCTGAAATCAAAACCAGAAGTGATGTGACATTGCTCCTAGTTGTGTTGGGAGTGCCACTACAGTCTCTGTGGGTTGAAAAATGGCTCCTGCTTCCTTTGTAATTGTACCTCCCTACCTGAGATAAAAGAATGGAACTGTATTATCATTGCTAATGAGGTACTGAATTTCTCCTTTCCCAGGAGATATTTAGTGAAAAGGAGGATGCCCGCTGTTTGTCTCACTGGTGTCTGTGTGGCCCCATCAATCCACACTTTTACATGAGCTTTAAAGCCCCATTCATTTCAAGAGTTCACTTGTTAATTTTATTTTATGGTAGTGCTGCAGCTTTCCTGCTCTTTTAGGCCATTTCCGCATGGGCTAATAGAAACAGTGCAGAGCGTCCTCAAGGGAGGATGTCTGCACCTGGGAGCGGACTGGGTCAGACCTACTTAACGTAGATCCTCACCTCAACCCGCTCCGGAATGACCCCAAGTGGTCATCAAGTGTGCTTTTGAAAGACCGCTTAAAACAGGTCTTTCAAAAGCACAGAGCGTGCCATTCCGTGCCCGCTCTCTGGTGCAGATTTGCAGGCTCACACCAGTGTGAGCCTGTGATCTGCTGGGGGTGGGCTTTAGGCTGGTGAGCTTCAGCGGTTGGTCGAGACCCTCGACCAACCAGAAGCTGCCATTTTTGTCCCCGGAGCAGTGTGGAGCGACGAGCACACACTGCTCCGGAGCAGCGCGGACCGGACTGGGGAGCCAAGAAGTCCGGTAAGTAGCGGCACGGGGCGATTCCCTCGCCCCATGCGGAAATGGCCTTAGAATGTTCCTGCTGATTTTCAGTGGCAGACACTCGCCCAGTTTTGGCCAACGCTGCTGCTTTAACTGGCTGTTCTGCAGAACTTGCACTGTTGTGCTTTGTGATTTGTGCATGTTGCACTTTTATTCTTCTGCGTAAGCCATCTTGTGAGGCTTTTACTCTAAAACAAACTAAAAATATTTAAATATATAACCAAACACTGAGCATGGCTCTTTACCTGGTGTTTATCACTTATATTCAAAGATCAAAGAACAGCAGCTGGCCACAAATACCCATTAAACCAGTGGCTGATGTTTAAAGCCTGTGGTTGACCTATTAGCTTACTATGGACAATGTGCATTAAGGTCTCAGGCAGAGTCATTTTGGATGCCAAAGAAACAGATATATGTAATACTGTCTGTATGTGTTTTCAAGTATCAGTTATGATACTTGCATGAATTTCATAGGGTTTTCCTAAGCAAGAAATACTCAGAGGTGGTTTGCTATTGCCTTTCTCCAAAATTTAGCATACAGTACGTAGTATTCCCTTTAGTTCCCCATCCAAGTAGTAATCAGGTCTGATCTTGCCTGACTTCCAAGATCACACAGGATCTGGTGTCTTCAGGCTATAATGCAACTGCAGTCTGCAAACAGCACAAAACCCTTGGTTAGGTGCAGATGCTAGGTCAAAAAAACAGAGCAACCATGTGCTCTGTTTTACAGAGAGCAGTCATCTTTTTGAAGATGTCCTCTTTCTGAAGGGCTGTCCAGTTCAACTCCAGTTTGGAATTACAAGAAAGGAGAGTGTGAACTTTGAAGTTGCCCATCAATAGTTCCCACCTAGACAGCAGACTGAAAAAGGGAACAGGTCGCCTGTTCACATAATTTTGCTCATTGTTTGGAAAGGTACTGCATTTCTATTGCAATTGTAGTAATTCTTTCTGAATTTAGATCTTGTCATATACATTGGCATGTGCCAGATGTATTCAAATTAGTGTCCTTAGAAGAGCTCTTTGCTGATGATTTATAAAGTGGCCACCCCGTAGATCAGAGCTTTCCAAACTTTTCATGTCAGTGACACACTTTTAAGACATGCATCATTTTGCAACACAGTAATTCAATAAGTTATTCAGTAAGTGGAGGCAGCCGTGCCACCTGAGCCTGGCCTACCGCCACTCTCGCTGGGGTCTTCCTTGTCCTGGGGTGGCAGCAACAGCAGAAGAGGCAACCTCTCCACCTGGGCCTGGCCCGCTGCTGCCACCACCCTCACAGAGGTCTTCCTTATCCTGGGGCAGCGGGAGAGGCAGCCCCTCCACTTGGGCCTAGCCCTCTGCTGTTGCCACCCTCGCAAGGGTCTTCCTTAGCCTGGGGCAGTGGCACGGGAGGCAGCCTCTCCACCCAAGCCTGGCTCACCACCTCCCTCTCCAGAGTTTTCCTTGGCCTGAGGCAGCAGTGGCAGCAGTTGGAGAGACAGCCGCTTCACCCGCGCCCGGTCCACCACCACCCTTGGCAGGGTCTTCCTTGGCCTGGGGCAGCAGCGGTGGGAGAGGTAGCCCCCTCACCCGTTAAATTTGCATGACACACCTGCAGTCAACACACTAATGTGTCATGACACATAGTTTGGAAAGCTCTGCTGTAGATGTTGAAATATGAATCTCATCAGGCCATTTCCCGAAACTGCAAACCCCAGGATTCCATAGGATGTTGAAAGTGGAATAATCGTGCTGTAAGAGTGTAGTACGGAAATGGTCTCAGACTCTAACCAGACTGGAAAATTGCTGCAGGATGAGAATCTTGAGGGAAATGGCTGGCAGATTAAGAATTAAATACCCTATTCTCTTCCATCCATTCTACCAATGAAAAGCCTCCCTTCATAAGAGTGCTTTAGAATAGAGAAGCAATCACTGGGCTAATCTTACAGGTTGCTGAGGTGAAATATAAACTGGATAGCCAGCAAGGTGTAGTGATTTGGGCATTGGACTAAACCAGTTTGCTCAGCCATGGAAGCCCACTGCGTGACCTTGGGTGTGTCACATACTCTCTGCCCTAGAAAACCCTGTGATACCTTAAAGTCACCATAAGTCAAAAATTACTTGAAGGCAAACAACAACAAAAATGCACTTTAAAGGACCAGATTAAAGGACCAGAGCATGTCCAGAGTAGGGCGACCAAAGTGGTGAAGGGTCTGGAAGCCACGCCCTATGAGGAACGGCTTAGGGAGCTGGGTATGTTTAGTCTGCAGAAGAGAAGGTTAAGAGGAGACATGATAGCCATGTTTAAATATTTGAAGGGATGTCATGTCAAGGAGGGAGCGGGCTTGTTTTCTGCTGCTCCAGGGACTAGGACAAGGAGCAATGGGTTCAAGCTGCAGGAAAGGAGATTCCACTTGAACCTCAGGAAGAACTTCCTGATGATCAGAGCTATCCAGCAGTGGAATATGCTGCCTCGGAGCATGGTGGCATCTCCCTCTTTGGAGGTTTTTAAGCAGAGGCTGGATGGCCATCTGTTGGGAATGCTTTGATGGGTGTTCCTGCACAGCAGGGGGTTGGACTCGATGGCCCCTGGGGTCTCTTCCAACTCTATGATTCTATAATTACAGAGGAAGGGCATTTTCTAAATTCTATTATATCATTCTTGAGTCTGAAAAGGATTACTAAAAAGGATGGGAAGTTATAGTACCACTCTATTTTGCTTTGCTTAGATCCCACCTGGAATACTTTGGCCAGTTCTTTGCAGCACAGCTCAGGAAAGATATTGACAAGCTGGAATGTGTCCAGAGGGTTGTTACCCTGTTTACTTCCCGGGAGGGACTCCAAAATATGCTCTACTATAGGTGGGGAAAATTAGCTCAGAGCACTGCTTTAGCGTTACGAGAGGCAGGGTAACTTAGCAGGATCTTGTAACCCAGTGTTTATGGGGTCAGGCCAAGTCGAGAAGCAGATTGGTTTGAAAAATAACTAATGATCTTTATTAAATACAGGTACACAATGTAAGCAACGCACGCACACAGATAACTAAAGAAAATAAAGGTGTGAGTAAGATAGCGGAATTTTCAGAGGGACAGTTGGTTCAGGTGATACAACACCTGTTCCTGAAGCCTGGAAGGAACCCTCGTGGTGCAGTGGTTAAATGCCAGTACTGCAACCACAAGGTTGTGAGTTCGATCCTGCCAGGCTCCAAGGTTGACTCAGCCTTCCATCCTTTCGCAGGTCGGTAAAATGAGTACCCAGCTTCTTGGGGGCAATTAGCTAAAATACTTTGTAAACCACTTAGTTGATAGGCGGTATAGAAATAAATGCTATTGCTATTGCTACTGCTATTGGAAGAAGATAGAGAGCAATGCTGGGGTTCGTTGTGTTTCAGCAGGTGGAGCTGAGGGGAAGCTCGCCAAGCAATGCGGCAGCAAGGCGGTTGGAACTCAGGAGCGATCTAAGGAAGGTCTCAGAATCAGGGGTTTTTATAGGGAGAACGGTGACTACAGGCTATGCCTTACTCGGGGACAACAATGAGTTTTTGGATGCAAGACAATGTCTCCGAAAGGTCACAATTTAGTATGATTGAGTAAAGTCCGAATTGACAAAGAGGTAGACTGTATGCAAATGCTCAGAGCTTGGCATTTGAGCTTCTAGCTTGCCAAGTTACCTGCTCGGGGCAGGGAGTCCTTTGTAAACAGCGTGCATACATAATGTGGTGTTTGCTTCAAATTCAGGTTCACATTCACATTCACATCAAATTCACATTCAGGTCCCTGAAGCTGCGATCTGGCTATTTCCGGCATACCAGTATTGTTTGAGAATATTTCAGCAGTTAAGTGCCAAGCCTAGTTTCGTGCTTGTCCAGTGGCCTCACAAACACGTGGAGAAGGGTGGTATGGTAAGGCTGAATTATGATATCAAAGTGATATTGGGTGCCATCGCCAGGTAGGCCTCAACTGCAGTAACAGGGTAACCAAAACAGCAGAAGGCCTGGAAACCATACACTGTGAGGAGTGGCTTAGAGAGCTGAGTATTTTAAGCCTGGAGAAGAGAAGGTTAAGAGGCAACATGATAGCTATGTTTAAATATTTGAAGGGATGTCACATGGAGGATGAAGCAAGCCTGTTTTCTGCTGCTCCAGAGAATAGGATACAGAGCAATGGATTCAAATTTCAATAAAAGAGATTCCATCTAAACATTGGGAAGAACTTCCTGACAGTAAGAGCAGTTCAACAGTGGAATACACTGCCTCATAGTGTGGTGGAGACTCCTTCTTTCAAGGTTTTTAAACATAGGTTGGATTGCCATCTATTGGGAATGTTTTCATTGCGTCTGCCTGCATGGCAAGAGGGTGGACTCAATGGCCCTTGTGGTCTCTTCCAGCTTCAAACTCATCCCAAAGTAGCTTTGTTACTATCAATTCTTAATTTATATTGTCCAAAATACATTGTTAGCCATCTGAAGTCCCATTACTGGGAGAAAGACAGGATGTAAATGAACATCATCATTGTTGCCGTGTCATTGTCATTGTCATATCATCCTGTCAACTATTAAGAAATTTCTTTTAATTACACAGCAGAAGCAAAGGTTTAATAAGATGAGTAAGAAAATGCTTTCCCACCCTCCTGGAATCCAGCTCATGCAATATAAATTATAATACATGAGAGGAGGAAAAGATTCACCTCAGCTTCTTTTTTTTGTCTTGGGAACTGTGCCTCTGGCTCTTCTCCACTATTAGCACAGCAAATTTAAAAAGCAAGTTGGGAACACTTGGGTACATGATAATGTGCTTCTGTTACAGAACAAGCATATATAATGCTATACTTGTCGAGGATGTGTTCTGTAAATGAAGTGCATTATCATCTACCCAAGTGTACCCAAATTGCTTTCCAAAATTCACATACACACACACAAACACGAATTTGAATGAATGAATTTGATATGAATGCTGAATCATATATCATGTATCTATATATATGTATATATATATGATTTATAGAAAGGGTAACCCATATGATTTTTTTTTTCCATATCCCCCAACACTTCACACATGAAAACTGGGACACATGCAGCCAAGCAACATCAGAGTACAGTTAAGATTGCAAACATTTTAATAAGCAAGAACCCACAAACCAGGAGATGTTGCATGAGTTTCCTTTTCCCTGGGTATACAGGAAAGGGCAAGATACCATCCCCTGCTCTCCTCTATCCCCTGCTGAGTTAACTGACTGCAAACTACTTTTGCGTTTTGAACTCCATTGCCGCACTATACCGTTATAGTGCTATTATTCCACTTTCAGCCTCCAATTCTGGCTGAGAATGCTAAATGCCCCTCCTTAAACTAGGATTCCATTAGGCTGATGAAAGTGGAATAATAGCACTATAACAACATAGTGCAGAAATGGCCTGTTTTCAGCAACTGAAGTAAGTTGAGGACACTGGAGGGAAGTGAGATTAGGAGAGAGAAACCGGGACATTTTAAAAGCAGCTGAAAAAGTGGGATAACAGAGAATTAATCAGGACTGTCCCTGCCAAATCAAGACAGCTGGAAGATATTTTGTCATAACTGCTCAGGCTGTTCTCAGCTTTTGAACAGAAGCTACAACACAGCATAGAACAATCATGTTTTCATATATTACTATTCTTGTCTGAAATGGTTTCAAAAGCACAGGGGACATTTTGTAAGATAAGTGTGAAGCATGATGGTGGATGGGCAGTTTCAGCATTTAAGCTACACAAGCCCTGTTCTGGCATTCATATGGCACAAACAGCTGGGTGTGGTTCCAAGTTTACAGAGCCCGTCCTTGAATGCAAGTGTATGCTGGCCCCATTTGCCTCAGTTCAGGCCTTGCCATATTAAGTAGGCTAGGCTTGGTGGGTCTCTGATGACACTGGAGAGATCAACTCATGTGCAAGCAATCAGGATTTGGACTTTACCTTAAAACTCACTGCTCAGCATAGTTAAGGTCTGAACTTAGCAGAGATGGGATTGTCCCCTACTCACGTACAGAGTGTGACCTGTTTGATCTCAATGCCTTTCTGGAGCGAATGTCTAGCCTTTAAAGCTGCATAATACACAACTCATCAACCTTACGGACGCTCACCAATCACCCGAAGCTTGTTACCAGTAGCTGGCTGCCAATCCATTTCCAGGCAGAACTCCAAGTGCTTGCATTGACCTTTAAAACTTTACGTGGGCTGAGCCTAGACTATTTGATAAAAACCTATATAAGCCCTCTAGTTTTGTGGGGGAAGAGTTTCTCTCAGTCCAACCACTGTCTCAGAATGTCTGGTAAGGACACAAGAGAAAGTCTTTTCAGTGGCTGCTCCCAAGTTGTGGAACTCTCTTCCCTGGGAGGTCCAGTTGGACTCCTCCCTGCTGTCTGGCCTCGGGTAAAGACCTTTTTATTTTATGAGGTATTTGGTTGCAGCAGATAGAGTTTTCAGTCTGGTGGAGGAGGGACGTGTAGTGTTTTTATTTAATTATATTTTTAAATCACTTTTTAATGCTGTTTTGTGTTTTTAACTGTGTTTTTTAAATAAAAGTAAGTTTAATTGTATTTTAAATTTTGCATTGAGGGTTCTTTTTTAATTGTGTTTTTTAAGGTATTGTATACCACCTTGGGTCCCATAATGGAAGAAAGATGAGATATCTAATATATAAAAGTCAAAGTTTATTTGTCTGTGTAACGTGAAGACTGCATATGATTGGCTGCCTAAGAAGATTCTATGGAATCCTGGGATTTGCAATTTAGGGAGGGGCCTTTAGAATTCTCAGCCAGAGAGCTTTTGGGCCTCAGTCAACTGTGTCTGTTTTGGATAGGCCAGTTGCCATGGAGACAAGGCCTCATAGCAAAGAGTAGGGCAGTGTATTCCCTCAGGAACACAACCTATGTATGTTAATAAGTCTGAATACAGATTGGATTGGGGAATATAAGGAAAAGTTACTTGTACTGGATAAAACAGTTTGGGGAATTAGAGACACAGGATCTCAAATCTTTCTAAAAAGTATTACCTATGACAAAATAAAATCCCAGGCAACACAGGGTATATATGCGAATATCCATATAAAATAAACATAAGCAAGCTTGACAGGCTTCCTCTTTTTCCTTCTTCCTGTCTAAAATCACAGAAGCAAAGGCCCTTTCCGCACCAGGGTATTAAAACGGTGCAGAGCAACCTCCGACGGAGGTCTTCTGCACTATAGAGTGGACTGGGGCGGACTACTTTTTGCAGTTCCACACTTCAGTCCACTCCTGAGCGACCGGAAGTGGTCGCGTAGCCTGTTTTTTAAAAACCTCTTTTAAGAGGTTTTTAAAAAACACGGAGCGTGTGACTCCGTGTCGCTCTGTCGCCACACTCCGGTGCAGATTTACAGGCGCACACTAGTGCGTGCCTGCAGATCTGCTGGGGGCGGAGTTTAGGCTGGCGAGCTTCTCTGGTTGGTGGAGAGCCTCCACCAATCAGAAGCTGCCATTTTGGATGCCGGAGCAGTGCGGAGCGACGAGCTCACACTGCTTCTCATCCCGACGGACTCGCCTGGACGCTGAAGAAGTCCAGTGAGTCCCGTTTTTGCACGGTTCCTTTCCCACAAGTGGAAAGGGCCAAAGCTGTCAGGTATCTGGCAGGCCAAGGTATACCCCTCTTATAGGTAACTCCTTTTCTGGCACCTGAAACCTGAAAATGTTTGATGCAATTTCTCTTTCCTGACTGCTTACCTTTTCTCTTTTGCTTTCCCATTTCAATTGTTCTTTCCCTTCCTGGCTTTTTATCCTCCTATTCAGTCACTGATTTATTGTACTACAAGATGCCTTTTAATGACATTCACTCCCTGAACTGCAACCCCTATTGATTGCTGCCACACTATCTTGGCTGAGTTGGAAGGAAATTTTTGGTAGCAGCAGTTTAGTATCTGAGATTGTTTTTGCAGTGCACTTGCTCATCTGTTGCATATTGAGCCTGACCTCCTGTTTCTTTGACAGGCAGGATTTGTATACCTGGTTTGGTTTAGTCTGGTCTAAATGTTTTCTGTAGGCAGTCTTTGGACACAAAATGTATAACTGAAAAAAAAATACAGTTTGGAAAGTTGATCTATGTGCAGTAGTAAATACTGAAGAAAATTAGGTATAAGCTGTCCGTTGGTAAGAAGACACTGGAATGGAAATGCATGATTTATTTTACAGTCATCCCTCCACATTTGTGGGCTTGACCTTTGCAAATCTAATTATTCACGAGGCACCCACTTGCCTCCCTCTCATTCTCCCCCTCCCCTCCACTCCCTTCCCTTTTGCCTGGATGTGCTGTGCCTTCCTTCTTCACAACCAGGCAAAAAGCAAGAAAATGGGACGGGGAGTCCTGTGCATGGAGAAGAAAGGCACATGCAAGCCTCACCCCCATTCTTCCCTTCCTATGCACTTCACTTTTGCCTGGGCACATGGAACAAAGGCAGCATGCTGAGGCAAAAGGCCAGATAATGTGAAGGGGAGAAAGGATGGGGAGGTTCATGCACACCTACTCCGCATGTGGGCCTGCCCCCTCCCATTCACTTGCCTTTTACCCAGGCACAGAGAAGGGAGACATACACGCCCGGGGGAAAGGCAAGGGAATGGAAGGAGGAGGAGAGGGGAAGCATGCGTAGCTTCTCTACCCTCAGGGCTCCCCCTCTCCCTCCCATTTGCAAAAGAATGGGAGAGGGGAGCATTGGAAGGGAATTGGAGGGAGCGCACTTACTGAGGTGGGGGGAATTATTCTTATTTATTTATTTATTTATTATTTTTACTTTCCTGAGGGTTCTGATCCCTGAACCCTCGTGAAAGTAGGGAAGCCACTGTTTTTATTTACCTGTATTTGCTGGTGTATTAGACACACCAGCATACAAGACACACCCTACTTTTCAAGGGGTATTTTTTCAGGATAAAAAAAAAGTTTAGTTCTCTGGTGAGCAAAATGCACAGGAAAGGTGGGGAAGGAAAGGAGTATTGCACCAGGAGGGGAGGGGAATGAAAAGAATGCTGCACCACCACCCCTCTCTTCCTGTTTTGATTGGGCAGAAACTCCCGGCAGAATCAAAATACACAAGAGAGGAGGGGAAGGTAAGGAGAAACTGTGGAAACATCTATGTTCCTATAGATCAAGGCTTCCACTACCCCCTCTCTCCCTGTTTCACCTGGGCACGGAGAACTCCTTTCACTCCCCTTCTCTTCCCTATGTTTTTAGCGTTGCCATATTCGCTGGTATATAAGACGCACCCCATTTTCAGAGGGTATTTTTTGGGCAAAAAGTGTGTTTTATATGCCAACAAATACGCTATTTCATTTACGTGCCACATTTCTCCCAGCGAGAGACCCAATCCAGCTCACAAAAGGAATCGATAAAATCTGGCAACAAAATTTTAAAAACAATTAAAGTTATTACATTAAAACAGTACAAAATTATTTCAAAAGCACAAAAAAGTTTTTAGAAAACATAAATCACACACTACAAAGAAGCCTCTCCAATTTTGGCAGCAGAGATAGATAACTGATAGAAAAGTAAGGCAGATGCATAAAGTAAAGCAGATGCATAAATGGGTGATTAGTGTAAGTAAGAACTAGTAACTGCTTTGGAGAAACTACCACTGATAAAGACTGTATGCAGGGAGCCAAGTGCACAACTTCAGTGGACTGAGGAGTCAATTTTCTATGCTGGTTCTCCTTGACTTCTAAAAAAAAAAAAAAAAAAAGATGAAGGGAAAAACTCAAAGTTCTTATCCTCCAACTGTCCTGATCTGGCAGAGACAATCCCAATTAATCCTCTGTCATCCCACTTTTTCAGCTGTTTTTAAATTGTCCCAGTTTCTCTCCTCCTCCTTTCACTTCCCCTCTTTGTCCTCAGCTTACTTCAATTACTACAAACTGAGTTCAAATAACAAAAGTAATAGGCATGCAACTCAGGGGGAAGAGGAGATGACGGTGAAATCTCGCCCTTCCCTGTAGGCTCAGGCAAAAGCAAACTGCTGTAGTGTCTTCTAGTTTGTGTATTCTTCCTTCTTAGTAACTTTTATCATCTTGACCACACTCTGATATTGTTTGCCCATGCACATCCCAGCTTTCATGTATGGAATCCTGGAGGCTACGGAAACACTCAGATTTTATTTCTGATTCTTTTGTTTCTTGTTTCTTTTTGTAAATAGTATTTTCTATGTAAAGCAGGGGTATCCTATGAAAATATGAATCACTGCTCCTTCAAAGAGAAGCAGAAAAAAGAGTGGGAAAAGAGTTTCACCAGACAGAGGATGGTCCATAGGAATCTGGTTGTAGGTCAAAGATCAACAAAATAGCCTTTGGGGCCACATGTGGACACAGGGCCACACTTTGCTTACTGCAGTATGCACATCATTCCTTACTTACCTTCTCTGTTGAAAGCCTGTGTGTCACATGTGGCTCTATCCTCCGACCTCAGTGTCTGCCACCTGAAGAGGCTGCCTCATTCTGCCTGATAGAAGGGCCGGCCCTGTCTTGGAGTATGAGCCAGCAGCCTTTCCAACAAAGGAACATTTGGCCAGCCTTCACACGACAATTGTTTCAGGGGCATGAAAGAATTAAGTATCAGTCAAAACCATCCTTTGTAATATCATGAAGCCTCCTCCAGGGGGAGACTTCACCTCACTTCATCTGTTGTATTTAAAAAGGAAACTTAGCTAGGAATTACAGCTTGGATGTTGAATATATCAATTAGAAGGGTTTGATGAGACTTAATTAACTAATTGTAACATTCTCCCATTTCTGAACAAACATCTGGAAACAATACATACTGTTGGCATCTGCCAGACATCATTCTGGTTGCACAGAAGCTGGCAGGGACGTGGATGGATATTTTCACTGTGTGAAAAGTTACTAGAGTAATCAAATTCAAAACCCATGAGTCATTTTTTCTGGCAAAGTGCCAGAACCTTCTACACACCAGAGGCTTCAATAAGGCATTTGCCTTTCCTCCTTTCCTTTGTCATCTTGCTACTCACCCACCTTAACAAAGGGTAAAGATTTTGCCAGGCATAAATTCTCATCAATTTGCAATTGCACGCAAAACCTTGCCTTTTCCAAGGTTAAATATTTACCAATATGACTAATTATGCAATCATGAGGTGTAGATGCAGCTGGCATGTTGAAATCAATAACAGATTGGTTAGGATATACTATAGTAGCTAGCAGGTGCCTCCTCCTTGAGTAAGATATTTGCGTCAATAAAGCCCCATAGCAATCAGATGGTGGTTTTTATCTTTCCAGCTTGGAACTCTGACCTGATGCCATTAACGATGTGGCCCTGATCTTTGTCACGGCAGAACAGGACAGCTACTTGGATTCATTCCTGCTCTCTGGAAGGTAAGAGACGGTGCATTTTATGCTATTTGTGAAAAGAAAGATGACTGTACGGATGTGGCTCAACTTGTTTGCTTAGGGAATACTACCGTATTGCTTGGTAATTTTTCATTTCCATAACAAGAATGGATAATATAAGAACATCAGGTTGAACCCAACTCACCAAGGCTTTCCTCTAACCCTCATAGTCTTGAACCACCACTGTGTAACAGAAGAGTACAGGAAAGCTTTGGCCCTTCACATGTTTTAGATTGCAACCCCAGCAGCCCTTTGCTATTGACCATGCTAAGCTGTGGTATTTATAAACTAAAACATTCTTCTTATTCCTAATATAAGAAAACAGCTGTTAATAGATCATTTCTAAATGAAAATTTGGATGGACCCTTCACATAGGTTTGTTTCTTCTTTAAGACTGTTGTCTCTTCCAGATTCCCTGGTAAATCTCTGCTAATGGAGTTTCTTTACATTTGAAAGAAATTATATAACCCTAAGACCACAAGTCACAATAGACCTATATAGAAAGTAAAATATTAATAAAACCCTGCTAAAAACTATACAAACCTGTAATAGATATCTAAACAAACAAGAGCTAAACCATCTAAAATCCATCTTGAGAAAAAGCCAGAGGGAAAGTACATCTTAGAAGGTCTGTCTCATTATGTCCCAGTATCTATTCCATTATCTTTTGTGTTAACACTTCATGTTTCTTTCATATTTGTTGACACTGTGTCAACAATAGTGTCTTTGGAGGTAAAAGGTGATAAACTATACCAAGCTGATCACAGATTATGCAAGAATACCACAGTTATTAGAAATTATTGTTTGGGGTTAACGTGTATATAGTGCTAATAACTAATATTTTACCACAGTATGGGCCCTTATTTTATCAGATAAAATAATAGTTGCAACAATAACATCCTGAAATCACATGACTATTCAGATCAACTGAGAAATTTCACTAACATTTTAGATATCTATCTATCTATCTATCTATCTATCTATCTATGCATCTTATATGCCAGTGCTCTTAAACACCTACAAATATGAGAGAGAGAGAGAGAGAGAGAGAGATTGTATTTGCCGGTGTAGAAGACGCACTGGCATATAAGACGCACCTTATTTTAAACTTTTCTTTGGGGGGGACTAGTTTTTAAAAATAGCATAACTTCTCCTGTCCCCCTTCCTTTCTGTTTTGCAGAGGAAGGGAAAGGAGGGAGCTCCAGAGGCAGGAAAAGAAAGTTCCTAGGATATTTCTTTCCCCTCCAGTTGGTAGGGGAGGGAACAGTATGGAGTACCAGAGGCGAGGAAAGAAAGTTCCTAGGATCTTTCTTCCCCCTCCTTTTCCCCTCTGGTTTGCAGGGAAAGAGAAAGGAAGGCGCTCTGGAGGAACAAGAATAAGGCTGCACAAACTTTCTTTTCCCCCCTCTGGAGCTACCTCTTTTCTCTTCCCTTTCAAAACAGAAGGTAAATTGGGGTGAGGGAAGCCGCAAGGGTTCCTTTCCCCTTGGGAGCTTCCCCTAGCTTTTAGTGCATTTTGCCTCTCCGCTAAGAACTTGCATGGTGGCAAAATGCTTAGAAAAAGGGTTGGTTTTTGCCAGCCGATAAGACCCACCAGCGTATAAAACACACCTATTTTTAAAAGTTATTTTTCAGGAAAAAAGTGTGTCTTTTATGCCAGCAAATATGGTGTGTGTGTGTGTGTGTGTGTATACACTCACACACATACATGCATACATACATATAATATGGAAAGCATACCATCTTGCCTGGAATGCTGTTGGTGACATACACTAGCATAACAGGAGATTACACTAGTGTAAGGATTATTTCAGTGCCGGACAGCAAAGTATCTTTCCCCAGGCTGTACAGTGGTTGCCGGACAGCGCTAAGGGCTGATCCGCCCTTCCAATCCAAATGATCAATGATTGGCTGAAGGACACCGGGAGAAGTTTGTCATGCCATCATCTAGCTGGTTGCTCTAGTACACACACACACCCATGTTAATATACTGATGACACTTTAAATAGTGTAAAATAGGATCTTGACCTTTATGAATGCATTCATCAAAGAAGATGTGTAAGGCAATCCTTGACAGAGATGTGGCATTCATTCTCTATCTCTTTGAACATTATATAGATGGGAAAGTTCATGTTTTATTAATATTTGTAACAGTATTTGAATTTATACCTCTTTCTCTCTTAACATCATATAATTACTAAGATGAATAAGATAATATTTCTCTAAAGCACCTGTCATGTTTTCCCTTCAAGTTATGAGGTATATTTTTCTGGGGAACACAGCAGACCTTTTGCAGTAATGAGTCAGAAACAAGTAGTCACTTGCAATCAATTTTATTCATAATAACTAAGGTATAATTACATTACATTATTGTTATTTTAAACAATATGCAGCCAGGAGGGACTCCAGTGAAAAACACACTGGAGGATGGGCTTCTTGACTCTTCTTTCCTGCACCCTTTTTCCCAGGGAAAACCAACCACTTTTCTTCAGTGATGAAAAGGACACATTTATCTGGGCCTTCCACTTAAATCTGTGAGACCGCCAAGAGCTGCATTTTCTTGTTTAGAGCATGCACTGTTCCTTGTCAGAGGGTGTACAGATGTACTATCTAAAGTCTGCCACATAATAATCAGCCTTACAATGAAGGAATTGTTAGGGCTATCAAGAGAATTATGTGAGCAGGAAATGAGGAAGGAAGAACCTGAATGATACACAGCACATAATCTCAACTCTTTATTTGAAGGGCAACTCTTACATTTATTTCCAGTTTACATTGAAAATCTGATTAAGGAAACCTGAAGCTGAATTCTGCGCAGCTGATAATATAAATTTATAAGCCTTGTTTCTCCAAGGTGGCTAAATGAATATTGAAGATTTGTGTAAATAACAACTGCACATACACACACAAAAATCCACCAAAATTGTGAAACTGCTCCATACTTTATAGTAAGGCATAACATATGAATATCTGGCCTACACTCTCCTGTTACACCACTGCATTCAACAGATTTCTGTTTCAGTATATACTGCATACACATTTTTTTTAAAAAATCATCACCCTTCTTTTAAAGACTGCAGGGCGATTTATAATAGCTCAACAGTTTCAAAGGGCACAGGATTATTTTATTTATTTTTTATTCATTGAACTTGTTCAACTAATAACCAAAGCCCCCAGAGCAATGTGCATGAATTTCTACATGAAAAATACAATGCAAATCATTCAAACACAATTACCATTAGAAGACTATATCTAAGATTCTTGTTCCCTTCTTCTTCTTTTTCTCTTTGTCTGCTTTCATCTGTGAGGGTTTTTTTTCCCGTTAAACCAAAAAGCCCTATTAACTTAACCAATTAATCAGTTTATGAAGCTGGCCCACCTTCTCTAGCTCCTCTTTTAATTCTTTCTAAGGCAGTCAAATTTTATATGACAACTCAATGATTCCGAGATTTTATAGGACTGCATCTACCATCATGCCCAGTTATCATTGCCCGTGGTCATGGATATTACAAGCCAACATCTTGTTTAGGGGTGGAAAATTGTCAAAAATGTGTTTCTTGAGTGTCAGAAAAACCTGTCAGGGAGAAATCTGGACTAACAAAATCCCTTGCAGTTTGGGAATTATTCTGTGCAAAATTCATGCATTATTTTTTTATGAAGAAAGCAGAAATTGTTTGCACAGAAAACTGTATACTTCTGCAGAACGATATTATTTTCTGTTTGGAAAAGGCATAAGATGCTATTTTCAGTGGCAAACAAAGTGTGAATTTCTCACAAAAATGAGTCCCCAGCTGCAGCATATTCTCTGCAGGAAAGAGGTACAGTGGCCCCTCAACTTTTGCAAGGGTTCAGGGCGCAGAACTCTCAAAAATGGAAAAAATGCAAATAAGTCCCCCCACTCCCCCTCTTATTCTCTTCCCAGGCTCCCCCCTTTCCCTTCTGGTTCCCATGCAAAATGGAAGGGAGTAGGGTGGGGGGTAGGGGGTGGTGGAAGGTTCATTCGAGACTTCCTTTCCCCCTCTGGAGCTCCCCTTCCCATTTCTATGCATTTTGCCCTGGGGTTGAGAACTTTCACATGCCTTCCACCACCCCCATTCCCTTCTCTTTTGCATCGAAACAGGAAAAGGGGAGCTTCAGAGCTCCCTAGTCTACCCTATTCTAAGGCTCTTTCTGCAGCTTACCTCCATCTGGTGTGGTCACGCAGGAAGCACACGAACAGCCTCTTCCGTGAGGCACTCGCGTCCCCGCTGCTCCTGCTCCACAGCAGCTGCCTGCTGGCTGGCAGGCAGTGTGAGGGCTCCACCTCTTCCTTCCACAGCGCAGCTGGGTATTTCCCCAGGCTGTGATGGGGGAGGAAGCATGAGGGCCACGGCGCCGGAGGCTCCACATGGACAGTAAGTGTGTGTGGGGCCCCAGAGTGATGTGCGATTGCGCATCATTTTCAGCCAAAAGCCAAAAATGAAATATTGCATGATCGGCGCCTGCTGGCCCCAGCAGCGCCACACGATTGGGAGGACGTCATGTGAAATGCTCCTCACAATTGCGCAATGCTCCGGAGGCCCTTTCACATGACAAATGCCGTGCAAAAAGGGCCTAAGTCTATATGGGGATTCAAGCAAAGGGATAGAAAGGCTTTCTTTCACCTTGGGCCTTTCACTGTGATCTTGACCAGGCTAGGTCTCATGTTCTTTTTGTTCTGTTGTCTCAACTGACGAGTTAACAAAGATGGATCACTTTTTGGCTATAAAATTGCAAGAGTAGGGGAATCTAGTGTGACTTAGGACCACAGCAGGGGCAAAGTGGTAAAGCCCCATACCACTAGAGGTGAACTGCTTTGGGTCACCTATGTTATTTTAGAACAAAAGTGGGCTCAGAGGCCAGTTTTCTACCCTGGTACCCTCTAGACAAGAATGGACAATTATGTGGGGGCCAAGGGTCAGCCTCTCACCCACAACCTAGCCTTGTGGGCTACATCAATAAGATGCCAAAATATAGTCCTTTCCCTCTCATTTTTCCTTCAAAATGGTGGCCAGAAATGATATTGCTTCACTTCCTGCTGCCATTTCGAAGGAAAAACAGAGGGTTAAGAAGGTATTTGAGAGAGAACTTGGAGTATTTGAGAGCATTTTCTGTGTTTGCCCACATTTGGGAGGAATCAATTTTTGCCCCAAAATCCTACTGACATTTTTAAAAAAGTTGTGGGAGTTTGGTGAGCTTTGGTTGAAGGCTTCAGCTGGCATAAAAGTGAGCTCCAACAGCCACCTGTGGCCCACAGGCCACATTTTCCCCTCTACTGATCTAGGAACAGTCCAGACTGCCAAAACCTGAAAGGGAAAAACCACAATCAAACATAGTCAGAAGTCTACTTCTTGTCTTGAAAAATGCATATCTGTTACGTAGAACAGTACAGGTGTGATACTGCTCCTGGAGGCTTCCATAAGAAGCAGTTCACTCTTTTTGCCAGAAAAAAAAAGCAATGTAGAGGACTCTGGGTTTGTCCTTAGTTTGTCCTTGCCCACCCCTGCTTTAGTGTAAGAAATAAGAAAGGACATAGCTGCTTGCAACGTCTTTAGTGTCCAGCTTGACCCTTAGGATGATTGTAGGAAGGGCTGGTTCACATTGGTTGAGAGGTCCCTTGGAACTTTATAAAACTTAATATAACCCTTACTGCCAGCTCAGTCCATGAATGCCTATATTTCCTTGCCACCACAATGAAAGAAAACAGTTCGCAAAGGAATCAGAGTCATGCTAACATAACTTTACCTGTGAAGATGAGTGGTGAACCCACACTTGACTTGTATGAGACAAGATTCCCACACAAAGTGAATATACACATATGGACAAGCATGCTCACAAACACCTAAATATGAAGTGAGGCACTTAAGAGGTATTTGGTTGTAAAACATATTTTAGTTCACAAATGGGATTGCACAGCTTCAATTCACATATCTGTCTACATGAACAAAGACCATCAAATATCACATGTAGTTCAGGCTCCTTTATTAACCTCCCTCTTCAGTACCAATAGGTGGTCATTGCAACAGCCTTACTATATGTCCTCCAGTAGAAGGCAGATTCCTAAATCTACTTAGATGCACATTTAATCACTTACTGATAAATTCTGCCCCTTCCAGTAAGGAGAGTGAGCCAACTATCTCCAATGGCAGATTCTGGGGAACAGCAAGAGTAGCCATTTTGTCTGTTTCTCCAGAGCCTCCTGGTTTCTCCCCTCTGTCGGAGAACAGAGCTGTGTCTACCTAAACTGGTAGCTGGCCTCAAGTGTGGTTGAGGATGGTCTCCCATTACCAGAGAGAAGATTCCAATTGCAGTCCAATCAGCAGGCAACATCTTGTTCTTCATTTTATTGTTGGGTGCCTTCAAGTGATTCCAACATACAGTGACCCAGAGGTGACCCTGTCACAGGGCTTTCTTGGCAAGATTTGCTCAAACAGGGTTCTGCCATTGCCTTTCTCTGAGACTCCGAGAGTATGACTTGCTCAAGGTCACCCAGTGGGTTTCAGTGGCTGAACAGGGATTTGAACTCTGGTCATAGTCCACCACTCAAACCACTACACCATACCGATTCCTAGGGTGGCAAAATTGGGTGGCCCATGCCCAGCAAATGTGTTTATATTTTTGAAAAGCTTCAGTGCATTGTCTAAACATTTCCTAATTTATGCTTTTAGGTGAAAACATGTGCCAGTGTGCCAATTGCCATCTTCAAGTGATTTCAAATGGCACAATGCCATTGGCTTCAATTAGACTACACTAATATATTCTATCAAAAAGAATAATGAATGCAGTAATGTTCTCATGGTGCATGGGAAAAATGCTGACCTACAGCTTTCCTGGATTGTCATAGAATCTAACTCAGAATCTAACGGTGACACAGGAAAACTCATGTAGTATCATCATGCTTGCAGGCAAATAAAACTCACAGAAGCAAAAGAAGAAATCCCCCCCCCCAAAAAAAAATGTGCTGGATGTGTTTATTCAAATGCAGATACCCTGGATGTTCTCCTGGCTCACAGCAGTTGCAGGGAATTGCCGGCGTCCTAATTCTGAGAGCTTGCTGTATTCATAGCGACCTTTTATGTCAAGTTACTCTGCAGAACGTAATTATGTGCATTTTCCATAGAACAGACAGCAGCACAAGAGCCTTCATTCAGTATAAAGCTTTCCATTAGGGCGTGAACAGATAAAGTCAGCAGTAGGAGCCAAGGAAACAGTGAGTCAGAATATATAGCAGCAACTGTTACGTAAGGCAGAGAGATGTGGAAAAAGTCATGAGTGTGTTACTGTCAGTCTCCGAGGATGGGAGTTTGTGTGTCCACTGGACGTCAGGTGTAAGGGCTACTTGGTAGCTGGGTTTGTGTTTGCCAGTGAATATTTGAACACTGCACTAATGGAATGCCAAGCATTTGGGCTGTCATGTGCAGTTTGCCAAGCACAGAATCTGCCTGAGCTCTGGTTTAACTAAAAAGCATGCCCAGTTAATGAGATCACACTGACATTTGACTTAATGACCCAGAGATGTAAAAATGGCAAACCACCTATTCTCACTCAAACACAGTAGAGTAGCCATCTGCTGAAGGACTGAAAAACATGTGCTGTATGGAGAAAATCCTATGCATGGAAGGCTTTGTCCAATTTATGCAGAAGCCAAGTAGACTAAATTTAGCGCCTCAGATTAACATAACTGGTAGAATAATACCTATTACTGACATAGTCTTAAGCTAGGCCTGAGGGCCATACATGTTGTTGCTTATTTTATTTCCACATTTTTTTTAGTGATCAATGGCCTGGGCTTTACACAAGAATGGACAAAAACATACAGAAGGTAGTTTTAAACATGATCAGACAATTATGGATATCTTTTCTACATATCCTGTAAAAGGCATATGAACATAAATAATCTTAATCAATTACATGGTGTTCAGATAAGAAAGAATATCCTACTGGAATGATGGGGTTAAAGTACAGCAGGTACCATAATGTGGAGCTAGCATAGTGTTGCAGTTTGAGTTTCACAATATAGTTTGACTAGGACTCTGAGTGAGCAGGGATCTGATCCCCACTCAGCCATGGAAACCCAGTGGCAACTCATACTCTCTCATCCTTAGAAGGAGTCTCTGCAAAACTTCCTCATAGGCCCTTTCCATGCAATACACCCAACCCAGCATGGGGACAGGAGAAAGGACAAGGCTGGGATGATGCTTATGCATGACATCATCTGAGACCTGTCCTTCTCCCATGCCCAGGCGGCGTAATTGTGCCGCAAATCATTGATGGGTTTCCCCATCAATGATCAGTGATTGTGCCACCCTCTCACTGCGAGCCCACACTTACCTTCATTGCAGAAGTCTGGAAGCACAATGGTTTCACCCGGGACAGTACCCAGCTGCACTGCAGCAGGAAGAGGCATGGCCGTCATGCTTCCTGTTTCCCACAGGCAGCCAGTGCAGAGGGAAGCACTCCATCACACTCCTCTCCCGGGAGATCCGCTGTTGCCATTATCACTGGATGCTGCTGAGACAGAGGTAAGCTGAGGAAGGTCCTAAAGGCCCAATGATTGGGTCACCATAAGTTGGAATCGCCTTTATTGCATATAACAACAACCAGAAGAAGAAGATATGCAAAATCAAGCAACTCATCTTGTCAATAAGACATCTGCTGACCATGATGTTTACCCAAAGCATCGCTCTACATGCACTTGTATAAAATGTGTGTGGTCGTCTCATGTGGGAGGCCAAAAAGGGATATGTATTCGTGATCTTCAAATGCTTGGACCATTCAACATACATCATACTGTCTCAAACTGAGTCTATTTCTCATGAGCAAGTTGTTTCTTTGACAAAAACAGGTGTGAGTAAACCAATGCATTTTCTTAAACAATACATAAAACAGACAAATTAACTAAAGTACATTCATATAAGCTTGTGGTTACAATTTCTTATCTGTTATACTTGATGCATCACCAGATTACCTCAGATATGCTTCTAATCTAAATACTTGTCTACTTTATCTTCTAAACTATTCCACCGATCATATCCTCCATTAAAAGACTCTTCCTCAGCAGTCATTTGGCTGATAAGAACCTACTCACCAGAACCACCACCGACCTTCACATCACAAACCCTCATTCCTTGCCTCTTTCCAGCCAATCAGCATCCACACACTCTAACATTCTGACAGAATTTCTCAGCCCCCTCTCCTCTCACACTTTACTTTATTTACCCTAAAGTACCAATGTATATTTGTTTGTTTATGATCGATATATCATCCTTCTACCTGAGAGGGACCCAAGACAGCTCACAAAAAAGAATCAGCTTAAAAGAAAAACACAATTAAAATCATCAGATTAGAACAATAAACGGTTACTTTAAATCATTTAAAAGCATACAAAAGTTAAAAATAAAGTGCACACACACAAATACACCCATAAGAAGCGTCCAAAAATAATTACACATTAAAAGTCTAGTGGAACAAAAAGATCTTGAAAGGATTGCTGGGAGGGGACCATCCTAGCCTCCATGGAAGCCTTCCAGAGAGTGGAAGCAGCTACTGGGAAGGCTTGTAATACACCTTACTTTAGTTACTCTAAAATACAAACTTGCAAAACAGTTGAGCATTTCCGGAGTTACAAGGGAAAGGAAAAATGAGGCTAGGTCTCGGTCTGCACAGATGCGAACAAAGGGGTTCAATCATAATTAAAACTATGCTTACAATTGTGAACCATTTTTGTCTGAGATAATAATAATAATAATATTTATTTCTATCCCGCCTCTCCACATGGATCGAGGAGGCAAACAACATTAAATACATTAATATATTAAAAAACATTAAAACACATACCCAATGCTCCCCACCCACCAATCCACCTAAAACCAACCCCCTAAAACACACAGCAATCAATCAACTATTAAAGGAACAGCAAGACAATTGATGGGAGGCGATGAAAACGCTAGTCTTGGAAGGCCTGTCGGAAGAGGTCAGTCAAGACTGGTAATGTGCCGGGTCTCCTCCGGCAGGCCATTCCATAGCTTGAGAGTGATAGAAGAGAAGGTCCTTTGGGTAACCACAGCCAACCTAGTTCTGACTGGCTGAAGTAAATTCCTCCCAGAGGACCTTAGTGTGCGGGGCGGATTGTATGGGAGAAGGCGATCCCGCAGGTAGGCTGGCCCCAAGCCATGTAAAAGTAATGACCAACACCTTGTACTGTGCCCGGAAACTAATAGGGAGCCAATGGAGAGACTTTAGAATTGGTGTTATATGGTGAGTTTTAGGTCTTCCGGTGACCATCCTGGCTGCCATATTCTGCACTAATTGAAGCTTCCGGACTAAGCACAAGGGTAGCCCTATGGTGAGTTTTAGGTCTTCCGGTGACCATCCTGGCATTACCATCTGGTATCTACCTGAAAGATAGGACTGGAACCACTTAAGCGCAGTGCCCCCAATCCCCAATCCTCTCATGTGTTCCAGAAGGATAACATGGCCTATGGTATCAAAAGCCACTGAGAGGTCCAAGAGTACCAGTAGGGTCACACTTCCCCTGTCGATACCTAGGCGAAGATCATCCACTAAGGCGACCATGGCAGTCTCCACTCCATATCCTGCCCTGAAGCCAGTTTGAAATGGGTCTAGATAATCTGTTTCATCCAAGACAGCTTGGAGCTGAAGACCAACAGCCCTCTCAATCACCTTGCTTAAAAATGGGAGATGGGAGACTGGTCTATAATTATTCATATCCAGGGGATCTAGGGAGGGCCTTTTTAGAAGCGGCCATATAATTGCTTCTTTTAAACAAGCTGGAAAATTTTACAATGTGTCAGTGAAATATCTTAATGATACAGCGTGGTGCAGTAGTTTGAACATTGGACTATGACTCTGGAGATCAGTGTTCAAAACCACTCTTGGTCATGGAAAAACATTGGTGACTGTGGGCAAGTGGTACTTTCTCAGCCTCAGAGGGAGGCAAAAGCAAATCCCCTCTGAACAAAGCTTGCCAAGAAAACCCCGTGATAGATTCACCTTAGGGTCACCATAAGTTGGAATGTCTTGAAGGCACACAACAACAGTAGGTTTACAAAAGAAGCTGCTGTTGCAGAGGTTCAAGATGTCTGTTGACTGTACACAGTCTGGCGCACAATCTGTATAGAGTGATCCACAGCATGCTAGGCTGCAAGTCTCACCTTTTCTCTTCAGATTGGTCAGCCAAACTGAAAGCTCTGATTTGAAAAGCCTCATTTCCTTTCCACTGTTAGTTCCAAAATGTTCTAACTTTAATTTGCATTAGGTTTACCCCAGATTGGCTCCTTTTGCTTGGGTTACTTGGTAATATATTTCCATATTATCCCCTGCTATTTTCTTTGTAGTCCTGTTGTTACATTAGATTCTATTAGAGCTACATATTTGGGGATTCTCATTTGAAACGTATGAAATTATTTGGTGAAATATAAAAGAAAATTATTCATCATTTCTGTCTTTTGCATGGAACAGTGACTTTGAAGTAAGAGGGGTCACTTTATTCAAAGCTGGCTCATTTGGTAAAGGGCCCAAAAGTAGATGAGAAGTTGGGAGTGTTTTATATCCAATAGTTGTCATAGAACTTTAAAAAAATCTATGCATACGAGTATACCACAGTTAATGTAGCAGATATGTTCCTGGTCATTACTTTTTTAACAGAAACTTTGGTAACAGAAGCAAAACTAACATGAAAAGAACTGGGGCAGGTTCCTACACCTCAAACAAGAAGAACAGTTCAATTAGTTTCTGCAAACCTTTTATCTAAAACTAACAATATGCATATGTAAAATGAAGCAATAGGTCAGGTAAGCCTTGCATAAGTAAACAAAGACATTTTCAGCCTTCTGGAGATGTCCTGAAAGCTTTTCCCCAAAATGCATCCAGGGATGATTTTTTTTCTTTCACCATCTTCCACCTTTTTTATGATTTCTCTTTAGTGGCCAGACTTACAGATCTATGCAGGGGATGGGCGACAGTGAGCTTGTAAGGCAGGCTTATCTGTTCTCCCTCTATTGCGTTTCATGCATGCTAAGTAAGTGATTCTAGAGGGAACTGCTATTTATGTTGTATGTGATAGGCAGTCACACATAGCTACAGTAGAATTGACTAGAGAAGAATCCCACTTTTTCCCACTTTAAGCTTCATTGCATTGTTTGCTGTGTACATGCTACTTAAATCTGACCCTGAAAATCTATGTTTTTCCCTTCATCCTTCACCACGCTCCCAGTGCCAATGCAGCTAAAAACTTTCCAGCTACCCAGAGGATGAGGAAAAAGTAGAGCAGGCAGGCATTAAAAGACTTTGCAAAAAACAAGTTTCTTTGCCAGAGACTTTGTTAACCAAGGTATGCTTGTACAATTGATAAACCAGAAAACTGAAGCTAAAAAAAAAAATCACAAAAACAAATCCCTGTGATATGCACAAGGCAGTCTAGCAAAACAAAATTAGCTCTCTTGTTCCTCCAGTTAAAAGAATCAACATTTTGAAAGCTCAAGGGAACAAATCTGAGTTTGAGATGCTGTGGTAGGAATGCGAATAACTTATATGTGTCAGGTAGGCCTGATTACTACAATATAAAGCAGGGAGTTCTCAGTTTGGCAATTAGGGACAAGGTACTGCAGTAAATCCTCTAGTTAGCTCTATGTATGTCCTGGGATTTACAAAGGATAGTTGCAAAATCACAGCTTGTATTGAATATGTGGCCACGCAAGAGGGGGGCACCATTTCAGTTCTGCTAGTGGTGCCACCAAGAAAATAATTGTGGGAAGGATGGAAAAAGATGAAAGCTTCTCACATGCCCTGGCAATCCTGCTTTTAGGATCCCTGCTTTCTTCCTGCTAGTATGAATGCAGGGAAAGCGACCTTAGGGGAACTTGCTGTTTTGAGTAAACATTCAAAGGTCTCTTCGAACTCACAGCAATTCATTTCATTTCAAAGATCACTTTTTCCCTGCCAATAGCATAGCAATCTCCATGGAAATGGCTGGGGAAGGGGAAAGTCTTTCAGTTCCACCTGCCCAGCCCTGGTGATGTTAGCAAGCAAGGAGAGCGTAAGCTATAGCAAGATGTGTATCTGGTTAGGGGAATGTGTGTATTTGTGTGTATTTAGATGTGGAGAGGGGAGACTGTATGTGTGTGTACATGCTTATTTATGCTGTCCCCAGCCAACACCAAATGCTTTGTGAAGATTGTATTACAGGTGTATAAAGATAGTACTAAAAAATTAATATGAATAATACCCATGGGATGGATCCCTTATCCCAGCGGCGTATCTAGCTTCAACAGTGCCCTGAGCAAGAGCAGAAGTTGCATCCGGTGCTGCTTCTCCCACCGCCGCTGCCTAAAACCGAGGACAACCTTGGCAAAGGTGGTGGTAGTGGTGGGCCAGGCACAGGTGGAGGGGCTGCCTCTACTGCTGCCACCATCGCTACCCCGGGCCAAGGAAGACCCCAGCAAGGACAGTGGTGATGATGGTGGGGAACACTGCTGCTTTCAGGGTGCACTGGTGAGGTGGCTGTCCCGAGCAATGAGACTGGGGGGGCATAGCTTCTTTGCACCCTCCTGGCATTGGCGCTCAGGGCACATGTCCTACTTGCCCCACCCTAGATACGCCTCTGCTTTATCCAAATTGGAACCACATTTCCAGCCCTTGGGTTCTATCACTCACCTTGATCCTTTATCCTTAAGACCTCTCACTGGATCTGAGACTCAAGCCACAAGGTGACCACTATACTGGACAAGTGGATGTGTTGGGCATTGGGTTCAGCATGATAAAGCATAACTGGTCCTGCTTGTTAATTACTAAATCAAAACATGTAGTCAAAGATGTAGAAAATAAAAACTGTAAAGATTATTGTGTTACAAATAAAGTTCTAGTCTTCTGCTGGTTCCATATACAGTATACTTAGAACTTAAGTTCCAAAGTACCTCTTCTCCTTGAATCCTTTACATACTTGCAGCTCCTCAGTACGCTATTCAGATTATAACAAGCCCCTGTCTTTTGACCCCATTATCAGACAACTTGCTCCTTCAGCGCTTCCAAATTAAGGACAAGTTCCATTTATTCAAAGTGATGTCTACTCTTTTGTAAGTTCTTCTTGCATACGGAGACTTGTTTGGGATTGCTCGCATGCACACATGATCCCAAGTCTTGCCAAGAAAAGAAAGGATCCCCTGGTCACCTTAATGGAGTTTGTCTATACTGCAAGCATCAAAACATCAGGCTTCCATCAGTTCTTCTCGCCTATAGCAACTCACTTGGGACTGTGTATGTACTGCTTGAAAAGTGAGCTCAGGGAAGGGAGAGACTTTACTAGCAGTACATATGTGTGGTTGGTCCCAAGTGATTCTCTATGAGTCCTTCATGTTCTCTACAGTAGATAGGCTCTACTTTTTGACCATTTCTGTTTTCTCACAGTGCTCCAGTCCCTAATCTTTTAAAAGAGCAGGAGAAGCCTGTAGCTCCATCACCCTCTTCCTACCTGGATCTGTCCAACTCCATTTTTAAATGGTCCTATCTAACTGTTTAATAGGTAAGCCTCTGATTTTATATTTGGCTGCCCATAACACACCCCGCCCCACACACACACACACACACACCACCACCACCACCACCACCACCAGTAGTCCTTAAGCTGAGAATGGCTGGCTCTACCCAGGCTGACCCAGCTTTTCACTTCACAAGCCTAAAACCAGCTAAAGTAGACACATTAAATTAATAATATTGAGAGAAAGATGGGATATAACTTAAATTAAATTAGCAGCACACTTGAAAATATTCCCCCCATGGTTAAAAAAAAATCTTTTTGTATCAAGAAACTCTGACACGAAGAATAATCCTGGACTGAAGATCATCTTGGTAGTTCAGAACTTTTCCCATGAAAATTTGTATGCAGTTGTTTTGTGCAGAAAAAAGAAAAGCTTTCTCTGCAGAGGAAACAGCATTGGCTGTGCAGGAAATACTTCCATATAGGAAAGCTGTTACCTCTGCAGAAAATGCTGTAATTGAGAACTTATTCTGCACAAAATTCTCACATGGCCATTTGCCCAGAAAACACTGTTTTCTATGCAGAAAATAAGATTTCTGTGCATGAAATGCTATTTCCTGGATAAATAATGCTTTTTTTCTGCACAAAATGTACACATTTTGCACAGAATAATTCCTGAATTGTGAATTGGCTTTGAAACTATGTGGGAAGAAAATTACTGATTGCTTCATTCAAGAAGAAAAAAATAATGTGAAGAACTGCATACTTAACCAATACACAATATAATATAGGGCTCTTTTACACCTACACGGTTATCGCACTTTGATTCTACTTTCACTGCCATGGCAACATCCTATAGTATCCTGGCCTTTGTAGCTGAGGAAGCAGTATTTAGAATTCTCATCTAGAAACCTCTCGCATCTCCCTAAAATCTCAGAATTATGTAGGATGCAGCTGTGGCAGTTGAAGCAGAATCATCATGCTTTAATTATGACATATGAAAGGGCCCATTAATCTAATTTGATACTAGTAAAAGTAACATTTTTTAAATGTGATCTGGAAAATTGCATTCCACCAGGATGTACGTCAGAACAATATCAGTTTCCTTTGCCCAGTTTATCTGAGTATTACTATCTGATGATGCTTTGGCTAAGGTGACCTTTAAGTACTGAGCCAGGCTTCCAATGGACCGAATGTATGACTTACTTAGTACAATAGGCTCTATATAGCTGCACCAGTGAGATCAAGGAGACCTTGGATGGTTTATGTCAATGGAGGTTGGGCTTTATGTCTGAAGTTTATACACTTAGTTCCTTCCCAAGGATAAAAGCAAGCTATCTTATAATTGGCCCCTGAGAGAACCAAGTAAAGATTGGCACGACATCTGACACTTTTTAAAGGCGACAATAAATTGCTGATAACATCACATGCACCCAAAATGGCTTTTCTTTAAATAATATGTTTGTTGTTCAAGAACAACACTGACCTGGCTTCACTTGCTTTATATTGTTCTGAATTACAGTGACGGGAACAAAACATCACATAAGCACTCTAATCAGGACCTCAGACATGAGTGCGACTCCTGATAAATAAAAGGAGACCACACAATTTTTCAAAGCCCTCATGAGTTGCCTACAAAGCTTCTGGTAATTAAAATCACATATGACATTTTTTCCCAGAATTTTTTATTTCAGAGGCCTTCTTCTGGGAATTTAGCTTTATCTAGTTATAGAATCAAGCCACCTTCTGAAATGAATGTCTAAAGTAAATGTACCTGATTTCCTATCTTTTACCTCAATTTTTTTTTTTAATATAGGACATTTCTGCCCTACACTGTTATAGTGCTATTATTCTATTTCCAACATCCTGTGGAATTCTGGGGTTTGTAGTTTGCTCAAAGAGCTCTCTGGCTGAGAATTCTAAATCTTCCCTAAACTGAAAACCCCAGGATTCCACAGAATGTGGAAAGTGGAATGATGGCATTATCACAGTGTAGCGCGGAAATGGCCTGAGTCTTGTTTCAGTTGGTATAAACCATTTCCATTTAGAGTGTTTTTTTCTTCCCTCCACTGTTAGAATGATTCAGGTGGCTGCTTGGCTGGCAGTTTGTTATTGTTGTTTGGCTTTGAACAAGCACGCAGATCAGCCTTCCCCAGAGCCCCTGGCCATGGGAGATTCTGAGTGTTGCAGGCCCCAAAAGTACCTCTGCTACGCTCTGTGCCCCATCCCTTCAGGTACATGAAACTGGGGCTACAACCAGCAAGGGGAAACCTGATGTGGACCTTAATGAGTTGCCTTACTACCTTTGGGCAAAGAAGCCAACTGAGGTACTATTATGTGTAAATGAAAATGAACCTAAGGCCATTTCTGCAGTACACTGTTCATAGAGCTATTATTCCACTTTGAAAATCCTGTGAAATCCTGGGATTTGCAGTAAAGGGAGGGGCATTTAGAGTTCTCAGCCGGAGAGCTCTTCGACCTCAGTAAACTACAAACCCCAGAATTCCACAGGATGTTGAAGATGGAATAATAGCACTATAACAGCATAAGGGCAGAAATGGCAGAAGGATCTCTCTGACAAAAATCAGATTGGTTATGTGTAGCCCCTGACATCATTTCTAACAGACATGCCTAATAAGTGTGATCTGGCACTAAATCAAAGGCTTGCCTGCCCAGAATTGAGCTGCTGACTTGTATTTAATGAAATGAAATCATGTTTTCGTATGGGAAGCAAGACATAACTCACAGGAGAAAGAAAAATCGGGGCGGCTGTGTTGGCCATACAGAAAAATGCAACAAAATACAGAACCCACAAATGGCAATGCCATTTGGGAGCCAGCTCTGATACATTATGCAAGCTTTCGAAACTTCATTGACTTTCTTCATCAGAAAAATGGTGACAGTGTTACAATCATAGGTCTACATTCTGTCTGAGATGCTGTCAGTTAAGATGGTATTGGGGATTTCAGTGCAGGAAGAGGCCACTCCCCTTATTGGCCCTGTGAGGACTAGAAACAAAGAGCAATAAAAGATAGGCAATGAAATGTCAACTCCCATTTGCAAAAGAAAAGTAACTTCACTGAGACGTAGATATGTCTGTCTTGCGCAAAACTAATGGCTCCTGTCTTAGCCAGAGAATATTGAATTTATCAAGGAGTCCCTGTACTTTCACATCTGAAAAAACTTTTCAATGCTGTATAGGTAAAAGTTGCCAGTAGTCCCAAATTTTAGTGCAATGAAAAAGTTTTACTCACATGTAGATCTGTCAGTGTGTTCATATGCAATACACTTATACTTTACCGTTAGTTTTCTGAATCTCTGCTTACATACATTGTGATTATTTATCTTTGGACAGATAGTGAAGCAGAGGCCTTAATGCCATATTTAAAGCAAATGCCTTAATGCCATGTCTAGCCCTCTAAGAAATAACTGCTGGCTGAACTCCTGTTAATCCAGAGGCAGAAGGGCAGTGACTCAGACAACAAGAATTTGGGTGGCGGGAGGGAGCAGTTTACTGTCTTCTGTCCCCTAGCAGAATTGCTTTCCCTAATAAAACTAGCTGATGATAATCCAGGCCAGCTCAAGACATGTTGTTCCCTGAGGGAAACAAAGTATACCCATACACATCCCATTCTATATACAAAAGTGGACTTGTCTAGCCAGTCACTTTTGCTTCAACAGAGGTGAGGGCAGCAGCGTCTTCCATCACAACTGAAGAGAGTAGGCTAGTACAGAGCTGCAAGACAGACTGTACGGAGTGCGTACATCTGTCTGAAAACATAGGGAAGTGGCTAAGTGATCTCAGTAGTAATGCCCAAGGACATGTCACTGCAACTCACCCTGAGCATCTGCTGCAAGCAGACCTCAGTCTGCCTGATTGTAGGGCCAGTCCAGCTGATCAGGAAGTCCCAAGTAGATTGCATGCCAATCTATGGGATTTACAAAAGGGCTGATTTACCATTCAGCAATTAAATCATTGAGAAAGGCAGGTAGAACTGATAATTGGATTAAAGAACAAAAATTACAATACTAAAGCACAATTAAACAATTTAACATATTATATTAAAACAACTGCCAAAATTCAGGCAGAAGGACTTTATTAAAAAAAACCTTCCTCAACAACCAGTCATTTGCCAAATAAGAATATATTTGACTGAATAAATATACCACTGCCTGAAGGACAACAAGGTAAAGGCAAGCCTAACTTGCCATGGAAGAGATTGTTAAAACCACAGTAAAGTTCAGATTCAAAATAAAATTCCCATTCAGGTTAAAACTGGAGCTATAGCAAATCCCCTGTGAATAAACCTTAGCAAGAAAACACCATGATAGGTTTACCTTAAAGTTGCCATTAGTCAGATATGATTTGAAGGTACACAACAACAATAAATGGTCTTCTTTCATGATTTCCAGGGAGCTCCAGAGATTTCAAGTTTGGAAATTCTTGCAGCTCCACATTGATTCGTCTACTTCAGTATTTTCTTCTTCTCAAAGTGCTTCCACAGCCACTTAATGAACTGGCAATATTTTTGTTCATCGTAAGGTAAGCATTTTTCCAACACCCCTTATTGCTGCTTCAGGCAATGGCTGAGCCACCTCCAGCTATCACTTCCTAATTATGATTGTACTTGATTCCACTGAATTTCCTAACTTATTGCCTGTCTTGAGATTCATGTAGGTTTGTGCTAGAGCAAATCCAATCAAGTATGGGTAAAACAGGCAGAAGTGTGCTGCTCTGTAGCAACTTTCACTTTTACTAGCCTTTTCCTGCCCTAATAACCACAGCCCACTGTTGGCCACTCTTGTCACTGCCTGCTTCTCTTTCCTGCATCATATCTCAGCTGGGTTTAGTTTCCAGGTCAGACGTGTCCTTACTAATACATCCTCTGATTCACTTTCATTAGCTAGCTAATAGCTGAAATCCAGACTCCCAAATGCATTTACTTTTTTCCTGTTGCTTTGTTATATTATTCACTGAACATTGGCACAGCCTTGTTAGCACTCCTTCCTAAGTCAGCTGCTTTCCCTTGAAGCTCCCATCTGTTAGTACAGTCACCTCACCAAATCTCCTGTGTTCAGGAAGTGCCAGTGCCAGTCATGAGATGACTTTGCTTGTCACTACTCTTGAGGGTCACTTAGTAATGATAGCCTTTTTTTCAAGTAATATGTTATGACAGTTATGTACAACATTTCGACTGTTGTTATATGATCATTGTAGTCTTGATCAGTTGTTTCATTCAATTTAAATCATTTGATTTTAAATTCCCTGGCAGCTATACCTGTGCTGAGGTTAAGAATTCATTATCAGAGCCCTTTCACGCTATACAGTTATAAAATTCCATGGCAACATCCTACAGCACTGGCATTTAAGGAAAAGAAGCTGTTTCCTCTTTCTCCTCTTTCAGATGGTGTTAACCACATCTTTCTACAGCTTAGAAATGTTACCTTTTTGGACTACTACTTCCAGAATGCCTCCTACAACTAGTATCACCACTTATTGAAAGTTAACCTTTCCAAGGTTTGTGTGTTTCATTTTTAAGAACCCTGAAGAACTGGCAAGGAGGTTCTGGGAGTTGTACTCCAAGACATAACTTTCTTAAGCTCTAGGTAACAGCCGTGGATAGACATGTGCTCCATAAATTTCCCTAATCTGTTTAAAAAACAAGTTAGAGATGACACTTTAGGCCTTTCCGCACTATGCTGTTATTATTCCACTTTTAACACCCTGTGGAATTCTGGGGTTTATAGTTTCCTGAGGCCAAAGAGCTCTCTGGCTGAGAATTCTAAACGCCCCTCCCTAAATTTGCAAACCCCAGGATTCCACAGGATGTTGAAAGTGGAATAATAGCACTATAACAATGTAGTGCAGAAAGGCCCTAGGTGTATTTATACATTTAACATGCTGGTTCTTTAAAATGCAAATAGCAGAGACAGGGAGAAGGGCTGATAATTATCAGGATCACAGCAAGTATGGCGGGACAATCATATTAAATCTTCAGGCATTTTTATGTTTTAGTGGTGTCCAGCTTACTTGTCTTGGTCATATTGAACACAAAATAATGTTTTGCAAACTCATTTTGAGACAGGCATGTTGTATAGTAAAGGCTTTCTCCTAACACAAACAAGGCTTTGGACTTTGTGTTTAATTTTTTCAGACAGTAAAACTTGGATCACACACATACCTTTCAACTGTCTCAATCTGGCATGGACAGCCTCAATAAATCATCTGTCATCTCATTTCTTCTTAAAATGTCCCAGTTTCTTTCTCCTCCTTCCATTTTTTCAACTTTATTTTGTTTACTTCAATTGCTGCAAATTGGGTTCAAAGTATAAAAACAGTCTGCACTCAACTCAACAGGGGAAGAGGAGAGAAGGGGCAGAATCTTGCTTTTGCATGTAAGCTCCGGCAAAAACAGCTGCTCCTAGCTTTCTGTTCTTCCTTATTAATAAGCTTTGCCATCTTGCCCACACTCTGATATTCCTTGGACACACATATATTAGTTTTCGTCTATGAAATGCTGGAGGGTGTGTATGCATCACGCATCAGGGAGCTTTTTTCATCACCCCAACTATCTCTGACTTAATGCAAAAGGACTTGGATGGAAAACAAACTGCAGTTGAGTTGTAGCTGGTCAGGATCCTTAGGCATCATCAAAAAATAGTAGAACAGAAGTATCTGAAAACACATCTCATGTTATTGAGTGAGAAAAGAAGCCTCACTTTCTTTGTTACTTTCAAGTAAGCATGCAGGTGCCCTGATCCAAATCAGAAGTACCATACCTTTGTATGGTAGATTCAGACCTCCCTTCCTCCATCACTTTGTACTCTACATTCATCCCACACCCACAAATGGGATCTTTGAAAGAGGAGGGAAACTCCCTTGGCATCATCTGAATTCTCCCCACTTTTTTTTTAAATTAGTCTGCTATCTGTTTACAGTATATTTGTTCAAAAGTCATGATGGGAACTACTGAGATGAATCCTAGTTCCATTTCTATGGTGCGAATATCAACAAAGTGAGGGGCTAGATACTAGCCAGAAATTTATAACTACAAGCTATCATCATTTCTTCAGTATAATCTCTCTCCCATACACATACACACCAATGACTTTATATATTATGATCTGAGGAATTTATGTATTAAATATACTATATTATACAGTGAATTACAGAAATATACTTTATAATATTACTGTCTTATATATGTGTGGCTAAGACTCAGGTTTTATCAATAGCTTTTATTAAAAGTTTGCCTTTTTCTAAAATGGATAATGGCATGTGTACAGAAGAAAGAAATATTGGTTTTGACCAGTTTAATTTGGAATATGGCTTAACTCAACACTGTTGGGAAGTGTATTTTTCTATTCAGAATCCCAGGATTTCCTGGGGAAAAAATCACTATTAAACTAATATAAGTCTACATGCAGATTTTCTCATAGTCTCTAGACTAAGAGCTATGTGAGCACAGGGCTTGACTCAATCCTAGACTGAAAAACAAAGATGCTTAATTAATACTTACAGAAATAACAGCTTCTTATGTAAATTTCACTGCAGGGTCAGTCACGAAATATATGATTGAGGACCTTCATGTCCCAGCATGTCCCAAATTCTTAGCAAAAGCCAATATATGAGTGTTTTGACAATAAAGCCAGAGTGTGGAATTTGTGGCCATTGGATTTTGTCGGATTTTGACATCTACTATCCTTAGTCCATATTTCAAGAAAATCACAGAATCATAGAGTTGGAAGAGACCACAATGGCCATCAAGTCCAAACCCTGCCATGCAGGAACATGCCATCAAAGCATTCCTGACAGATGACCATCCAATCTCTGTTTAAAAGACCTCCAAAGAAGGAGAATCTACCACACTCAGAGGCAGCAGATTCCACTGTCAAATGGCTTTTACTGTCAGGAAGTTCTTCCTGATGGTTAGGTGAAGTTTCTTTTCCTGTAGTTTGAATCCATTGCCCCATGTCCTGGTCTCTGGAGCAGCAGAAAACAAGCTGGGAGATACAGTCCAACAACTTCTGGAAAGCCACAACTCCCCACCCACCTACAGTAAAGCAACCTGAGTTTTTGCCATTTATTTAAAAAGTACACACTTAGTTTAATAAAACATAAAATAAAGCTGCTTCAAAACTCCCATTACAATATACATACATTGTTTTTTTGTTTCAAAGATGTTGTGACGGGACTATACCATATTAAGTCTATAGCTCCTGGTTCACTGAACAAGATTGCTTCATTTATTTATTTTTGCTTCCACGTTATGATATATGATCTCTTAATGAACCTGTTGGACTTCGAAAGGGAGACAAAACTGTACATGGGCACTCACCATCTCAGATCAGTTGAGAAAAATATTATCACTCTTAAGGCTGTCTTTGCTCAAACAGTGCATCTTCTAGAATCCACCATCTGGAGTCTCAGAAAACCATTCTGCAGTTGGTGATGTGATTTAAAAATCTTAAAATATTAGAGTTGAAGTCTGAAAGGTCTGGAGGACACCATATTGGGGAAAGTAGATAGTGAGAATTTGTAGCATAGCCTTCAGATCATATCCTAACATGCTAGGTAGAAGATCCTGGTAGTTAAAGGCCAAAAAAGTAACTTTTCCCCAAGCTTTGCAATTAAAAGAATGAAAGCATTACAAATTTAACCAGAGTTGCCAAGTCAGGACTATCCAAGATGCTGAGATTTTGGGACCAAAATCTGAGACCTGATGTCCAGGTGAAGTTACAAGAGTAATGTAATGAGTCCTAGTGGTGCTACAGGGGTAATGGGACAAGGGGCTGCCCTTGGTGATTCTTTGAGCATGCTGTCTTAAGCATCAGCCACAGCTACACAGAGTATGTTGTTCAAATAAGAACACCAAGGGCCTTTCTACTCTACACTGTTATAGTGCTGTTATTCCACTTTCAACCTCCTGTGGAATTCTGGGGTTTATTGTTTAGCGAGGCCAACGAGCCCTCTGACTGAGAATTCTAAAGGCCCCTCCCTAAAGTCCAAACCCCAGGATTACATAGAATGTTGAAATGGAATAATAGCACTATAACAGTGTAGTGCAGAAAGGCCCCAAAGTGAGCAAACATGGAATACACACACAGTTTTCAAGGGAGCACTCTTACCCGAAGATTTCTTCCCTTGCCCTGAGGACCAGAGAAGAGCGACCAGGCCTTGAGATCTGGGTCTGGTTTTAAACAAACCAATGAAAAACGTACTGTATCCGCCCAGTTAAAAGCCCCTTCTACAGCAAGCAGGAGCAGTCACCCACCTGAAGAAAAAAGGAGTTTGCCTGCCAGTGGAAAACAAGTAGGAGGGAACCAGCCTAGCGTCCCTCGGTAGAGAGATCCAGAGTTTGGGAGTGGCGTCTAAGAGCTTAGTAAGAATATTGTGAGATGACAGTGAGAAAATTCTGCTTTTACTAGCAGCCACAAAATGAAGCAATCAACATACTGAATTGGAACAGCAATAAACACACCCACACCAGAAGTGACAGCCCGACACAGGAGAGAGTAATGGGAAACCATAGAGCTGATTACTAGTTTTGTCTTCCTAGCAGACGCTGCTATTAACATCTGTCTTAAGGGCATGTTGTGTCTATGCAACAAAACAAAATGCAACAGAACATTTTCCACAAGCACAGATATAAATCACAAAGGTCCAAAATAATGATAGGGTTTGACTTTCCCTCATAGCCATTTCTAATGAACTCTGTATGCCTTTCCTTAATTAATAATTCTCCACTAATGCTATTTTCTTGCATAGTTAGGAAAAGGTAATGACATCCAAAAGGAGTGCCCACAACTCTGAGGAGACAAGGTGACAAAGGGTGTGTGTATATGTGCCTTGAAGTCACCTGTCGACTTATGGTGACCCCATTAATTTCATAGGATTTTCTTAGGCACGAATGCTCAGAGGTAGTTTTGCCTCTGAAAGGACAACCTTAATTAAATTTTGCTCAGTTCCTTATCACAACACCGCATGAGGATGTCAGTCATTTGACAGCTGCTTCCTCAAAGTAAGACTGGGGATGGAGGAGAGGGTGTCTCATTAAAGCCAGAAACTGACATTTAAGGCTCTAGGGAAAGAAAAGAGCTGCACTGTTTTCATTTTGAAAACGTTGCATGGAGTGAAATGCAGAAAAGATCTTTATAGCAGTACAGAATTGACAGGATGCCATCCAAGGGTCAGAGTACCAAAAAGTGTTATTTATATGGACAAATGCTATATGTTTTGTCAGAATGGCCAAGGTTGTGTGTGTGTGTCTGTGTGTGCCCATGACAATTAAGCTACAATGCCAGTGGCTCTGGAAATCATGGCAATATGTTGAGATGTTATCCTTCCATGCAGAAATGTAGGCCATTATCCAGAAGGCCAAGATTAAGGTCATTCAGCACTGGAAGACAGAGATTTAAAAAACAACCACAACAAACACAGTGCCTCAACAATGTTATTTTCGTCATGTCACATTCACTAGCATAATCACTCAAGGTCTCCTATCAAAACAAAAGCAAATTAACAAAGGGCACAAAGAAAGGCCAAAGAGAATATGTTGAGATAACCTTATTTGCCTGTGCTTTTCACAAATGAGGGCAGAAATTTTGCTGCTGTTTTCTGTTCTTATCATGTGCTTTTAGATGTTATCCACTCATGTTCCATTATTTTTATTTATGTTATTTATTATGTATATCCTACCTTTATCTGAAGATCTTAGGGTAGCATACAATAAAAACAATACCATAGATTTAAAGAGTATAAATAATAAAAAAGTAGTTTTAAAAGGCTAAAGACATAAAAGCAAATTAAAAGACATGTCAAAAGAGTTAAACTAGTTTTAAATTGTTTAAAATGAATTGAAACTAGGAGTACAGGAGGGTTTTTGTAAAATCAGCTAGGCTCCAAAAGCTTTCATAAACACCCACATTTTTACTTGGTGCCTAAACAGCAGCAGTACTGGCACCAATCATGCTTCCAAGGAGAGGATGTTCCATAACTGGCGTGCTATATGTCCTTGCACAGCATATTGTTCTGACTGATAGGACATAGAAGAAGACCCCTTTGACAGACCCTAAATCTCAAGCAGATTCATTTACAAAGGGGCTTTCCTTAAAGTGTCAAGGTCCCAAGCCATTAGGGCTTTAAATGTCATTATTAGCACCAGACCAGAAAGGCACTGGCAGCCAGGGACATTCCTTTAAACCAGTGTTTCATGGGTTTTGTATGATGTTCCTATCAGCAATCTGCTGCATTTTGTACCAGCTGTTGCTTCTGAGTTGTCTTCAAGGACAGCCCCATGTAGAGTGCATTGCAGTAATCCAATTAGGAAAATACCAATGCACGGACTGCTGTGGCTAAGTTATACTTGTCCAGGAATGGGAGTAACTGGTGTACCAGTCTGAACTGGCCCCAAGCACTCTGAGCCATGGAGTCCACCTGGTATCCAGTGACAAAGATGGATCTAAGAATACTTCCAAGCTACGCACCTGCTCTTCAGGGAGAGTGCAACCCTGTCCTGAACAGGTCCGATACCCAGTTCCTGGGCCCAAGAACCGCAAATCCACAGAGCCTTCATCTTGTGAGGATTCAGCTTCAGTTTACTGGCCCTCATCCATCCCGTTACAGCATCCAGGAACTGGCCCAACACTTGCACAGCCTCAGTAAACTGCAACAACAAGGAGAAGTAGAACTGGATATCATCAGCATGCCATGGCCTGAAACCAGACTAAGGCTGTTTCCGCGCTAGACCGTTATAGTGCTATCATTCCACTTGCAACATGCTATGGCCTGAAACCAGACTAAGGCTGTTTCCGCGCTAGACTGTTATAGCGCTATCATTCCACTTGCAACATCCTATGGAATCCTGGGGTTTGCAGTTTTGGGAGGGGCCAGCTGGCCCCTCCCAAAACTGCAAACCCCAGGATTCCATAGGATGTTGCAAGTGGAATGATAGCGCTATAACAGTCTAATGCAGAAATGGCCTAAATTAGGTCCAGTCTATTTCTTCCAAGAATACCTGAAGTAGCCTAGCTGCCACATGCTCAAGCATTGTGCCAAAAAAGGGGATATTTGCAATGGGGTAGTAGTTGCTCATGATGCCTGTTTTGTCCAGTTCTTGATTTGACTAGGGTGGAGCTCACAGTTATGACATTATTTAAATACTAGAAGCCATCTGGCAAATTGTGTGCAATACCAAAAGGCAGGGTATATCAGTATCCTGAAGAAGAAACAAACTGTGAAATAAAGCATAATAATAATACATTTTTTATACTGAATTGATGTGAGCTCTTATATTTTAGTTTGAGGTTCAGAGACATTAAGTATGCATAAGGAAGGAAGCCAGTCTATGGCTTTACAGGATGAAAGAAGAAAAGTTACAGTAATGAAGGTCATAATTTAATTCCAGTAATACTAACAAGCATTCACAGGAAATTCAAAATAACAAATGTAATGTACAGGCCTAGAATCTGTTAAAATGTATGGTACGTAGACTTGCAAGTGCAAGCATGGTGTAGTGGTTAGAGTGTTGGACAAGGACTCTGGGAGTTGAAGGTTCAAATCCACACTCAACTGTGGAAATCCCCTAGTGACCATAGGTAAGTCATACTCTCTCAGCCTCAGAGGAAGCCAATGACAAACTGTCTTTTGAATAAATCTTGCCAGGAAAACCCCACAATAGGTTCACCTTATCTCACCATAAGTCATAAATGACTTGACAACACACAACAGGTAGACCAAACTTTGCCTTTGATCTACTATGCAGGTTTCACTGTAATAATGTAAAAAAAAAACAATGCCAATATTTTGTGTGATTCATTTCTCCCAAAGCCACTTTTACTGATTGTTCTTACACACCTCAGCATTTCTACACATGCTTTCTTTCAGCAGAAATCACCTTGGTTTTCACCTTGGTTATCTCACTGAATGAAAACCAGTGGCAACTCTGGCTAAATCCAACAGGGAGAAGAGACAAAATGGGAATAAAGAAGGAAATCAGAATGGTCAAGTTTAAAAAAAAAATCTTCAGAATAATAGTATGGCAAGATTTATATATAGCCAGTAACACCACAGAGATTTTTCATATAGGTAGGGCCCCTCGTGCCTCCCATGCAGGACGTAATCAGAAGTGTTATTTATTGTTACAAGCATGCTGATGTCAGATCCCTGAAAAGCATCAGCGTCTGATCTTTAGTTAGGTCTGTCAATAAACAAACTCTTTTCGTTTGTGGCTTCCTTTAATATACCTCACCCACCCCCTGCCACTAATGTACAGGCCGATTTTTAACATGAAAAGTCTAACAGCAGGGAAGTCCTTTGCTCATATCAATAACAGACAGAGGGGGGGTTATTTTGTTCTTCGATTTGTTTTTGCCATTTTTCTAGCTGCACAGCACCCTTTTTCCCTTTGATAGTAAGAGTATACAAAGAAAGGGTGGCTAACCAGCAAAATAAAGCACAGATGGGGATGGAAGATAATCAAATAGGTAATCTTGGAATATTGCATTTTCTGTGTAGTGACAATTTCCAAGAAATGATTTCAGAAGAGATGCTCCACCTTAAAGAGTATATTTCCAAGAAACATTTCGGAAACCACATCGCACAAGATTTACAGTTAACTTCCTGGCTATCAGATTGTGAGGACCATCACTACTGCAAAACCGTAAAGCAGAGCAGAAGGCTTTGCTGGTCCTGCTAAACCATAAACCAACTGAACACAGATGTCATTAGAGATTTTGCTTATAAACTACTGAGGATGATGAGATTAAAGGCAATAGATTATTTATTCTATAAGAAGAGGGTTTAAGATACTGCTTAACAAATAGCTTCCTTTTTATTATGCTGTCCAGCTCCATATTATTTGCTATTGTTCAGATACAGTTTTAAAAACAGGTTATATGTTCCACAAGAAAGCAGCCCATTCACTTCCAAGCTGTGCTCTGTAAATCCTGCTGTTATATTGTTAGTGCAATGTCATGAGGAGTTCTTAACACACAATATCAGAGGACAACTTGACAGTATAATTGTCTTGTTCATAGGATATGTTGGGGAAAACATTTTTTCGCCCGTTCTATGAGTCAGCAAGCCAAAAGAAACCCAGACACGGGCAAGGTCTGGGTGCCTGAACTAACAGAGTTAAATATGAGTTGATTTGCAGGTATCCCTTTGGGCGCATTGTTACTGCAGGTTAGGCCTCCTTGGAGATAGCATAAGGATATCATTTTGATATCAATAATTTGGCTCTCTCCCACCACCCCTCTCCACATGTTTGAGAGGCCCCTGGACAAGCCCAGAACTAGGCTCAGCCATCAAACGCTGCAATATCCCAAGACAATACTGGCAGGCCAGAAATAGCCAGATCACCACTTTAGGAGACCTCTCTGCAAACACCCTTATTATGTATGCACGCTGTTTACAAAGGACTCCCTGCCCCGAGCAGGTAACTTGGCAAGCTAGAAGCTTAAAGGCCAAGCACTGAGCATTTGCATACAGTCTACCTCTTTGTTAATTCGGCTTTGACTCAATCATGCAAAGTTGTGACCTTTCTGAGACATTGTCTCGCACCCAAAACTCATTGTCGTCCCCGAGTAAGGCACAGCCTGCAGTCCCAATTCACCCTATAAAAAACCCTGATTCCGAGACCTTCCTCGGATCGCTCGGCCCGCTCCAGAGTTCTATCCTGCCTTGCTGCCACATCATTTGGTGAGCTCCCCTCAGCTAATCGAGCTGAGTTTCTTCTCTGCGCCCCCGGATTCTCCGCAAGGTCCAGAACGACGAGACAGGTGTCGTATCACCCATTTTCCCCAAAAATCCCTATCCTTAACTCAAGCTCTATTTTCTTAGCTAGCTGTGTTATTGTGGCGTCTTTAATATTTGTCTGTCTGCAATAAAGCATCATTTTTATTACTGTACATCTGTGTGGCTGCTTGGCTGACCTGACCCCGTAGACATTGGGTTGCAAGAACCTGCTAAGTTACCCTGCCTCTCGCTAGCTTAAGTGAGTGCTTCAGCTAATTTTCCCCAAAACTGTGTGTTGTTATTTGGTTATTTAGGTGTCCCTCCCAGGACCCCCAGTAAACAGGGTAACAACATATCAGCCTCAACTGAAATTTTCAGTAAAGTATTTGTGCTAGTCTGTTCCAACAAAAACACCAAAGAGTCCTATTGCATGCTTAAGACCAACAAATCTATTATGCTATAAGCTAGTCTTCCTCAGCTTAGTGAATTTCAGATACTTGAAGGGCTAACCAACTTAGTGATGAGATAGGATGGGGACCATAGTCCTGTTTGGTGGGAACATCAAGGGATAAGCCTGGCATGACTTTTCAGTGACTACAACTTATTTCCATATTGTACAGACATTTATGTGTGTGCAGCGCACCTTGTGAAGAACATTGCTATTGACCAGTGATGTAGACACCAGTCTATTGACTCAGACTCAGGTGAGACTCAAGTCCCTTCAATGACTTGACTCGGACTTGACTTGCAGTAAATGATGGACAGACTCGACTTGACTGGTTACTTGTCTATTTTTTGTGATTGACTTGCTGCCCTTGGTCATCCCATCCCACCACCAGCCTTTTCCCAATCAGCAGTGAGGGAATGTTATGTTGATAAGCCAATGAGAGCTGCACATGCTCCTTATCCCTGCCTCTGTGCCTCTCCCTTGTTTCTCTGAAAAGCAAAAGTGCAGGAAGATTGAAGATGAATGAAAACAGTTCTGCAGGTTTTTTCAGTGAGTGTGGGCATGGAGTGGTCTTGGCATGGGGGGGGTTAGGAGAGGTTGGGGAAGGTCACCTTCACCTCCTCTTCATCCTGGAGAGAAGTGACTAGTGGGGTACCACAGGGTTCTGTCCTGAGCCCAGGACTATTCAACATCTTCATCAGTGACTTGGATGAAGGAATAGAGGGCATGCTGATCAAATTTGCAAATGACACTAAGTTGGGAGGGGTTGCTAATACACCAGAGGACAGGATCAAAATTCAAAATGACCTTGACAGATTGGAGAGCTGGGCCAAAACTAACAAAAGAATTTCAACAGAGAGAAATTTAAAGTCCTACACTTAGGCAGAAAAAATGGAATGCACAAATATAGGATGGGGGACGCGTGGCTGGATAGCAGTACATGTGAAAGAGATCTAGGAGTCTTGGTAGATCACAAGCTGAACATGAGTCAGCAGTGTGATGCAACAGCCAAGAAAGCCAATGTGATTCTTGGTTGCATCAATAAGGGAGGTAATATTACCACTCTATTCTGCCTTGGTTAGACTTCATCTGGAATACTGTGTCCAGTTCTGGGCACCTCATTTCAAGAAGGATATTGACAAGCTGGAACATGTCCAGAGGAGAGCAACCAAAACGGTGAAGGGTATGGAAGCCATGCCCTATGAGGAGCAGCTTAGGGAGCTGGGTATGTTTAGTCTGTGGAAGAGAAGGTTAAGAGGGGACACGACAGCCATGTTTAAGTGTTTGAAGGGATGTCATGTTGAGGAGGGAGTGGGCTTGTTTTCTGCTGCTCCAGAGACTAGGACAAGGAGCAATGGATTCAAACTGCAGAAAAAGAGATTCCACCGAACCCTCAGGAAGAACTTCCTGATGGTCAGAGCTGTTCAGCAGTGGAATATGCTGTCTCGGAGTGTGTTGGAATCTCCTTCTTTAGAGAGTTTTAAGCAAAGGCTGGGTAGCCATCTGTTGGGAGTGTTTTGATGTGGATTCCTGCATGGCAGGGATTTGGACTGGATGGCCCCAGTGGTCTCTTTCAACTTTATGATTCTATGATTCTAAGAGAAAGCTACACTCCACTCTCTCATGGCTGGCAGAGTCAGGGTACCTATCCTACTGGCTTCCTCAAGAGCAAGCAGTACAGTCTAGCCTCCACATTCCTGGATTCCTCTTTCATGGGGAGTTTGAATTATCTGTTTTAATAGTTTGTCCTCCTCACTCCTTCCTCCTCCTCACCTTCTCCTGTCTGCCTAAAGCTCCAGGACAAGATGGGGCTTTGGTTTTCTAGTTATTGAAACTTAACCCCCACCCCACCAGCACCTCCTTTTTTTCTATTAAAGTTGGCTTCCAGACTTGAGACTCGACTTGAGACTTGACTTATCTTGCAAGGACTTGAGACTCAGCTTGAGACTTGAAGGTAGAAACTTGCAACGACTTGAGACATGGAGTAAAAGACTTAAATACATCACTGGTGTTGACAGATATGGGGATAGAGCTGGTATCTGGGGTCATTTTAAGATTTGGCCCTGTATTCATAATCTTGTTGTGTATCCTAAATGTAAGCTATGATAACCAAAAAGAGAATAAGTGAATCTCCACACTGCCTAGGTACCTCATAGTGTAGTTTTGCCACTTACCTGATGCTTCTTAAAGGCACTGATTTTCTGTTTCAGTTCTTCTATAGAGTACAAAAAATGTCAACAGAGATGTTGTAAGGCTGAATAGGATTTTCAAAAATTATATTAATGTATGTATTTGTTGTAATGATCTTGTCTTTTCCCCCATGAGCTAAAGGCAGCATGGCCTCCTCCTCTTTGAGATTTTATCCTCACAACAACCCTATAAAGTAGGTTAGGCTGAGATAACATCAGTGGCCTAAATTCATCCAATTAGTTTCATGGTTCAGAGGAGACTAGAATCTGATTTCTCAAGTCACATCCAAGTACTAACCAGGTCTGACCCTGCTTAGCTTCTGAGATCAAACTATAATTAGATAGATATTTAGAATCTTTTTTGTCAGATCTAAATGTCCAGGTTACAGCTAAAGTTGCTAGTTTTTATGCAGTAGCCATAAATTTTTGTAGATGTGTAGAAAGCAATGTTGTTAAGTATTTTGTTAATGGACTTCTCAAACGTCTCTTTCCATTGTTACTGTTATTGTTGTGGTTCTAAATGTATGTAATGTATGTATGAAAATGTAATGTAATGCTTATTCTTTTTTATTCTGCTATTTGCCATAATAAATTTTATTTGTATATGTTTTCTTAAGTCCCAGTCCAGCACTCGTAACCACTATACTACACTTGATATCAGTCAAAATATTTTCATGACATCTGTGGTTCAAGATTACTGTTTTACCTCTATATGAGAATAGCTACACTGTGAAAAAGAAATAGTTCTCCACCCTATATCAAACACCCTATCATTAAAAGGCAGAAGGGAAGCAAGCCTGCCACATAAAACATTTACAGATGTCCTTCATGGAGCTGTTATATTGCCCATTACTTTTTTTAAAAGTATGCCAGAGTTAACAGAAGAAAACGAAACAGTATTAAACGGTTCTTTTTTTTCTTTTTTCTTTTTCCATCTTACAAGATTTGACAGAGCAGTTATGAATAGAAGTAGGAAGGGCGTTTCACCAAGAGGAACACAGTTATGGAAACTTTATTCCAGAAGTACAGGGAGTAGAACATCTTGTTATGAGGGACAAAGACAAACAGCACTTGTGACTTCCTTGGGTAAGATTATCTCAACAAAATGGCCAATGGCATGTTAAGAAAGATGTTCAGCTAGGTGGAGAGAGCTAAAAAACTTCTCCCAAGGTTTCACAGTCATTTCCCTGGCACTTGGGCAGCATGCTCCATAGCTGAGATAAACTGATGTACAGAAAACACTCACCCCATTCTTATGCTCTGTCCTTGGCTAAGCATGGTGTCTCTTGATTTTCCCCTCACATTCTGCAACCCAGTTTTATAGCTAGCCAGGGAATCCTAGAAATAGAAGGACAGATGGAGGTAGATCTCTCTCTATTTCCCTCGCTCTCTTTCTTACACATTCATACAGCTGATCGGTGGGGGGCTCTATGATTCATATTACTTGATAAATAAGAAATGCTGTAACCTATTTTCTAAGGCCCAGAAATCAACTTCATAGAGTTCAGTGGGGTAATCTTGAATTACGGTCTTATGAGGGACCTCTTTTAGATTGTAATGAGCATTATTTGAGGACTGCTGTCAGGTAGTACTTAAGAGTGATGGAATCTTGGAAGATCTGGTTTCTAATTCCAATGAAGCATGAAACTCTCTGGGTGACCTTGTAGCCGTCCCTCTCCCACAGCCTGATCCACCTCACAGAGTTATTGTAAGAGAAAAGTGGAGAGGAAAAGAGTTATGTTGCTACCTTGAGCTTATTGAGGAAAAGGTTAGAATGTGGAGGATAGTGGTGATGATACCACCTCCCTTATTTCAAAGTATGGTAACCCATCCCTGCTGCCTTTTGACCCGTTCTCTTGAGTGAGTCTTGCATACCTGGCTCAAAATCTTTCCCTAATGGCTTGGCCATCCATGGGTAAGGAGCTCAACTGAACTGAACTGAACTATGGAGAGAAAGAGTAGGGCAAGGCTTTCCAAATAGTGGGTCGCGACACATTAATATGTCACCAGACGTTTGTAGGTGTGTTGCCTCCTGGGCTGAGAAAGACCCCCAGCCCGAGCCTCTCCCGCTGCCGCCGCAGCAGCAGCAGCAGGCCAAGATCAGGTATGGGGGCTGCCTTTCCAACTGCTGCTTTCCTCAGTGAGGGCAAGAGAAGTGAACCAAGATCAGGTGAGAGGGGCTGCCTTTCCTGCTGCTGCACCTTCACTAGGGTCTTTCTTCGGCAACGGCAATGGCAGTGAGCCAGGATTGGTGGGGCGGGCTGCCTTTCCTGCTGTTTAACCTCTGGTTTGCTTGTAAAACTGAATTACTGTGTCATGAAATGATGCATGTCCAAAAAGTGTGTCACCAACATGGAAAGTTTGGAAAGCCCTGGAGTAGGGAGAGAGAGCTGAGGGTGAGACTGAAGATGACAAACTGTGAACGGCATGACTCTAGACCTACCATTCTAGTGTCTGATGAGCTGTGTTGTTTCACCTTGAAATTTTAATTTTTAAAGACTTAATTTTAATAATTTATTAATAATTAATAATTTAATTATATTAAAACAAATTAATTTTAAATAATTATTCCACTGTCCATCTTCTAACACACACATTCACACCCTTAAAAACACTTCCAATGGAGCCTGAAATTAGCCTAAGCCCAATAACTTTATTCCTTTTATCTATAAATCACCAAAGATTTGATTGACCAAAGGTCTTCCCAAGTCAGTGGGGGCTTATTTTTCTATTAATTACATAGAGCAACAATGTTGTGCACACTCAAGATTGTTTAAACTCCATTGAATTTGGTGGCTTTTATGCACCTATAGCACTGTACACTTGCCAGGTTTTCTCAGACAACTGGGTACCTGGCTTAGTTCAGACCCAGGGATGCCAAATGTTTTGCTTACAACCAAATCTGGCCTTGTGAATTTTAAAATAAGCAGCTGTTCATGTGCTGAGCCAGTCACTTGTTGCTTGTTTTAGAGCTTTACTCTTTTCTTAGGTTTACTCCTCAGACCACATAAGGCTCTTATAATTCTCAGAAAGTATAATGACACCACACTGTGATTGCTGAGAAAGGTTGGCAAGTTTTGTTTTGTTTTTAAAAAAAAACTGGCTTCTCTCCCTTTCTTTAGCTGTATAGTTTGATGTGCAATCCCTGGCAGGTGATCATTGCCGTCTCTGGGGCACTAAAAGCTTCACTGCTGTTTTCTGCACACTAGGCTGCTACGAAAGACATATGAACCAGACAGGTTGTAGCTTTTTTTGGTTTGGATTGCCTCTTGGTGTATTTTGAGGAGGTATTTAGATGCAAGGTGCATGTTACAGTGGAAAGATACAATAGATTACCCTGTTGGTATATTTTTCTTGTTTTTCTATCCGGGAGGTAATTCTACAGATGATTGCTGTCAGCCCAAGAGTCTTTCCTGATATCCTGTCACAACAAGGTATTATGGGAAATGTATTAAAGTACAATCTTGGAGGACAGGGTTCAATTTCCTGCTCAGCCATGGAAACCCAGCAGGTGACCTTGTGCATGTCACACACTCTCAGCCCCCAGATAGCCCTGTGATAGGTTTGCCTCAGGGTCTGCATAAGTTGGCAACAACAGTTTTGATTCCCCACTCAACCATGGAAACCCACTGGTTGACGTTGGTCAGGTCACATTCTGTCAGCTTCAGAGGAAGGCAAAGGGAAAGCCCCTCGGAACAAATCACATACTCTCAGCCTCCCAAAAACCTCATGATAGGTTCACCTTAGGGTCTCCATAAATGGCAAACAATTTGATGGCACAACAAAAACACCGTCCATACTCACTCTTTTGTAGTGGTAGAGGAGATGAGCAAGAGTCCAGTGTGCGTATCAGTCAGTATGAGGTCTGTCTTTTGCCACAAGCAATTCTACTGTTTGAGCACTGGTAGCTCAACAACTGCACAAACAGACTGGGACAGCAGAGGGTTTTTTGGTCTCTTTTGTTTTGTTTTGTTTTCTAAACATTGGGCAAGAATATTATGGGCAGTCACTCTATCATTTTTGCTTCTTTAGGAAAGCAGCAGGTGCCCAGCTCCCCCAAGCCTACCAGCAGTGATGTATCTAGGTTCAACAGTGCCTAGGGCAAGAAGTTGCACCCGTAGGTGCTGCTTCTCCCCCACTACTGCCCCAGGCTGAAGAAGACCCCAGAGGGGGTGGCAGGGATAGTGGTGGGCCAGGCTCAGCTGGAAGAGCTGCTGCTGCCACCACTACCACCACCCAGGCCAAGAACGACTCCAGCAGGAGTGGTGGGGTCAGCGGCAGGCCAGACCCAGATGGAAGGGCTACTGCCACCACCACCACCACCACCAGGCCAAGCAAGAACGATCCTGGTGGGGTCGGCAGCAGAACAAGCCCAGGTGGAAGGGCTATTGCTGCTGCCACCACCACCAGCACACTAGGCCAAGAATGATCCCGGCAGGGGTGGTAGGGTCAGTGGCTGGCCAGGCCCTGGTGGAAGGGGTGCTGCTGCTGCCACCACCACTGCACTAGACCAAGCGAGAATAACTCTGTTGGGGGCAGCAATGGGCCAGGCCTGGGTGGAAGAGCTGCTGCTGCCACCACCACCTCCACCACACCGGGCCAAAAACCATAGTGGGGGCAGTGGTGGGCCAGGCCTGTGTGGAAGGGTGGAGAGTTTGGCTTTTTGCACCCCCCTGACATTGGCACCTAGGGCATGCACCTCAGTTGCCTCACCCTAGATACACAGCTGCCTACGAGTGCTTCCTCTGGTGACCTGTACAGCCACTTCCTGGATTTACTAAGGCCCTCCCACCAAGCAGGTAGGGGGTACAATTTGCCATCCCTTAGATTCCACCTTGTAAAATTCTGGATAGTCCTGCCTGCCCATACTCATATCAAGAGTCAGCTGTCCTTCTACTCAGCCAACATTTACTAAAATATATGGATTTATTAAACCTTATTGAAGTCAATGGGATTAAATTAGCTTAAATCCAATTATTAAATATAAACATAGGTTTTGACCAAGCTGCTAAGGATAGGTACAAGCAGAGGCACAGATGAGTATCTTAGTGAAAGTTACAGACTTTTTTTTTATTGGTACATGATTTCTTTTGTTTTGCTTTGTTTTGTTTTTTTAAATGGTGTATAAAAACATGGAACAGACTTTTCCACACTTAAGTTGTGATACTGGAAACGTCACTAAAAGCAAAGTAATTCCATTTTTTGAAACAGACACAGCATGACAAGTCATTAAAACTTTCATTTCATCAGATATATGTGTCAAAAAAAAATCCGAGGATAGGAAAGTAAAGCTGGCACTTGAAAAGGAAATGTGGCAATACAAAGCACTTGAAAAGCAAACCGTTGATGCCTAGTCAAACTGTTTTTCCTTTGTCAAAGAAAACTTTCTCATTCCACAGAGAAGCAAAGTTTATTCTTTATGTTGTTGTTTGTTTTCATCAACAACAAATTCTCTGCTGCAGAAAGACATATTTTGGCATATTGTGCTTCAAATGGCAGTTCTGGTTGTTCAAAGCATGACTGCCTTTTCTGTGACAAGTGAGCAGGGCCAGCCCTACCATAAGACAGAGTGGAGTGGTTACCTTAAGCAGTAGATGCTGATGTCATGGAAGGGCAACAAATTATGAGTATTTAATATGTCATTTTGACCCCCCAAGGGCCCTTTCACACCATAAAATTACAGTACAATGATCCCACTTTAACTGGCATGGCCCATTCTGTAGAACCTTGGGGGGTATAGTTTGGTCAGACACTAGAGAATTCTGAATATCTCTTCCTCAACTGCAAATCCCTGAGTTTTGTAGGATGCTGCTATAGCAGTTAAAGTGCAATAATCCTTACCATTATAACTATAATATGAAAGGGCTTTTGTTCCTAGCCTGCAGCTAGATCTTCTCTGCTTATCTGAAGAAAAAGGAGAGTGAAGGTCTCAATGATGCACTACTGATTTATGTGGCCTCAAGTTTTAAATCAGAAAAGTAAGTTTGCCACAGCGATCAAATTTTGGGGAAGTGTCATTTTAGAACATGTCAAAAACTGTGGAATGAAGGGACAGCTGGTACAGTCCTTATACACTGGCTGGGATTAGTCCATGTAGCTATTTAAAATTGCCTTTAGGAACAAGACTCTGGGAACGACCACATCCATATTCATATCCAGCTGCTACTCTTGTCATGATGGGGGAGAGAATTAAGATTATCTAGTTCTATAATATTTCTTTTTTAAATTCAGATTATGTAGTTCTCCAAATCCACCCCCACTTCCTACGACCTTTGTTTCAAAATGTGCTCTGATAAGGTACTGTGAAAGCAAGCTCCTACAGCAAAATCCATTAGGAGCTGGAACTGAATACAGAAAGTATGTCAGGGGTGGGTGAGAGGTGGACCCAAAAAAAGAATGCAATCAGCAGGCCAGATCAAATGACTACAAATGTTACATTCATCAGTCAATGTCCCTTGGGTTGAGAGAAATGTTTGCTCATGACCTGTGAGAGAAACCATAGGTTGAAAACAAACTTTAAAGAGACTGGATGCAGTATTTTTTTTTTTTTTATGGACAACAGGCTTGGTAGAAGTAGCTGTAAAAGAAACTATTTTAATTGTCAAATCTCATAAATCCCTCTTCCAGGAATCTTGCCCAGACTATGGCTGTGGAAGTTTCTGAGCACCAGAATGTGATATCTTGGTTGTGGCACCAACATAGACAAAGTGGGCTTAAGGCCAGACAAAACTGACAGCTGGCCAGTTTCTTCTTTTGCCATACAAATCTAGTTTGGAATAGGAATTACTATCAATGAGAAGAAAGAACCTACTGGTTGAAGGAAAAACTCCACCTAGCAAGGAGTTTAGATGAAAAAAATTGTTTAAGACATTTCTGCAATGAAACCCTTTGAGAAACATTACCTTTGATCTGCGATCCTATTCAAACTAATCTAGGCCTAAGCCCTGCTGCATTCAGGCAGATTCAAAATAGGTAGTCTTAAAAGCAGTAGAAAGCTGCTTATTTCTGTTCACCCCTTGGGGTTTTCCAAGATTTTGCTGGTTGTTATCACCTCCCCATCCATTCGTTACATTTATTTGGAGGGCTGTTTATAACAATTTTTTAAATCTACACTGGAACTCTTCCAAAAGTTAGTGGGTTGTTTTTTTTTTTTAACAACTGAGATCATAGTTTGCTGAGGTAGTCCGTGGTTTTAAGGGCAAATTTTCTCTTTTGTTATCTTTTTCCCCTCAGAGTTATGGTGTTATAGTATGAACATGCCATATCACTGATGCACTGATGTTCTGTAGCATTATGGGCTTTTTTAAAAAAAAAAAAAAGGAAAGAAAGAGAAGAGAATGAGACTTTTTGATTTTCATGTGTCTCAAAATTAAAAAGAAACCCACTGGAGGGTGAGAATAAAATGTTGCAGCTGGTGCTGGGGAATTGCCAAGAAATAGACATAAACATCATTTGGATGTTTTCAAAAACGCCAAGAATGTTGCAACAAATACAGCAGCCTCCCAACACTTCTGCCCCATCTGGAGGAATCCTCAAACTAACTTTAAATAAAGTGATCTTAAAATGCAGTGAATCTTGCCATAAAGATACATACTCTTGCATTATTTGGTAGACATGATGCCTAGCCCCTATGGAGCAAAATGGAAAAAATTGTCATAGTACATGTAAGGAATAATACCCAATTTGACTGTTGTGATTTGGTCAGTTAATCACAAAATGAATTCTGCGTTGTCAGTTTCACAGAGAATGTTCTCCACTGTCCAATCAGTTCAGTTATTCTTCTGAAAACCGTGTTGAACAGCAAAATCTACAGTAGGCTTCCACTTGCATTTGCTTGCATGAGAGTAAAAGCCATTGTGCAACCAGGAGCACTGCTTGACCAGAGTTTCTGATCACATGAGAGGCTCTATTCATGCTCAGGTGAACAGAAGTAAAAGCATAGAGAAAGCTTCCCCATTTAACACAAGAAGAGTAGATGCAAGAGGACATTGGGAGTGGGGCTTATGTGTGTGACTCCCTCTTATGTGTTACTCAAAAGGTAGTTGGTACATACCTAGACAGAACTCTAGGTTTTAGAGATCAAGGTACTAAAATTTTCAAACTTTGTAAGAAAGAGAACAAACATGGAAATAATGGATTATAATAATATCATAGCAAAATGGCGATGAATCCCAGTATCTGTTTCTAGTGATGTAAATCCTGACTTCGTTTGTTCTCATGTGATAAATGGGAAAACTGTCTTCTTATCATGAGCCTGTATTGGTATTATTCTTGGAGAAAATGTGTCCATTTTCATAAGTGAATTTTTCTTCAGTAGCTGAAAATGGTGTGGCATCAACTGGTGAATGGTAGTGGCATTGGCAGGTTTGTTTGTGTCACAACGCAGTCTTGGCATGCTGAGATGACCAGATTTGTGTACAACAAGATTTATCTCAAATGCTGTTTCTTTCTAAAAATTATTCCTAGTTGCTATTGGCCCCCTAAGGATCTGTTTATCATGTACAAATTGCACTTTTGAAAGTGTTGTTCCATGGTACAGAGAGGGTGAATCTCTGCAGTAAATAGGCAGAGGGTCCCAAACCAGGGGACTGCAGCTATTTTTTCCTTCTAACTGAAGTTTAAGCATACATTTTTAACAGCATAACATGGACCCTAGGATGGTAACACTGAAACACAAGTCCCTGTGGATAAATCAGTTGTTCTAGCCTGAAGAGACAGAGGATAGATAGGAGACTGGACTAGAGGTATAGATAAATATTTCCATCACAGATGAAGTGCACAGTCCAAGGACAGAGTTACTGATGAGAATCAGACTGAAAACTATAAAACACAGAAGAGAATTGTGTGACCTTCCAAATATTGTTTGTCTGCCCCTCTCATGATCCGTCAACACTGGCTTGACTGATTATACCCGATAGGGGTGCGCACTCACAGTATCTAGAGGATCATATCTTCAGTGTTCTTGCTGTAAAAGAACTTGGTGCCAGGTCTGTACTTCCTCAAGATACTTCAAATAATTATGAATGCCTGAATGGTTCCCAGATCCTCCATACCCTTAAAAATGGCCAAGGACTAGAATTTTCCTTGCATACAATATACATATAGCTTGTCAATTAAATCAGAATAGAAGGATCATCCCCTGTATCTCCATTTCAATTGTTGTTCTAAGAAGAAGCCGGTAGAATATTGAGAGCCCATCAGATGCAGCCCGTGGAGATGACTGCACTCCTTCTGATTAGGAATGGGCAAAACACAGCCTATGGACCGCATGCAGTCCCTCCCTTATGATTTTGGCATCCACCAGGACTTGCCAGGAGCACCCACCCAACTCAGTTACCAAATTCACTGTGGTAGCAAAGCTACCATTCTTCATCTGCTTGTTATTGCAAAGCATAAGGTTCATGTCTCCTGCTTCTGAGGCCAACAGTGTTCTAAGAAGCCTCACCAGAAGTAAGGTGCACAGTTTCTTTGCCTAATAATAGCTCTTCCAGGATTATGCTCTCAGAACTTCATGTAGCCTTAGGAGGATAAAAAAAAGTTTGTGTGCAGCTTGAGTATTTTGTTTTGCAGTAAAAACAACAGGCTAAGTTTGCTATGCACCCTCCAATGGGTTCCTATATTTGGTTTCTGAATGTGCCAAAGTTGCCCACTCCATTCTGCACCTTATGCTGATTACATCCATAGTATATTCAGAACTAGTTCATACGTGAAGTCTTATACACTGTTAACTTTAGTATCAAATGATGATGTGCATGTCTAGATGAGTTGTTAGAAACAGAACTTTCATCCCATGCAATATTCATGACAATCCTGTGGTTATCTCTTGACCATAAGCTGTCCAAAGTAGTAGTAGGGTCAACCACATACCTTACATGATCTTTTTCAATCTCAGTCCAACGATAGTTGATCAAAGCCACAAGTATTTGGAGTTGTACCAGGTTGAAATGAAATAACATTTACCAGACAATATAAACATGTGGGAGGAGATAATAAGTAATTCTCTATTTTCTTCTGAAAGGAAACAACAAGTAATTTTAGCAATGTTATTCCCGCTGTGAAAAAATCTTCAGAAACCACACAATTTTCAAAGCCAATTCACAGTTCAGGACATTATTTTGCACAAAATTTGCGTGTGGTTGTTTTGCTGCAAAAACAGAATTTTCTATGGAGAAAACAGCCTTTTCTTCACAGAAAATATTATGTATTTTGTATAGAGTTAAGTATATTCTGCTCAAGCATATTCTGCTCAAGAAACAGCTTTTTCTCCCATAAAATAATGTTTTTGTATAGAAACACAAAACAGTCATGCAAATTTTTCACAGATTAAGTTCCAAACTGCAAAGATGATAGTCAGTCCAGGATTCTTTTTATCATGGTCTCTCAAAGCTTTTTAAAAAGTTTATCTGATAGTTTTCTTAATTTTTTTAACTATTCTTTTCATCTGTAAGTTATTAGGATTATAATCAACTGAATAAAGAAGCAAGCAGGTGAGCCAGCTATGGTTTATCACTGCTATGCGATTCATCTGCCCTATGATCAACTATAGAGCCAGAACAGAAACTTCATAAAGAACATGTAGTGTTTGGAAATACCTATAAAAGTAAATAATCCACTCACTCCTTTATTACACAGGCAAGATCAAACCATACTCATTCCACCAATCATTTTTTTAAAACACATGGATTTTATTTTTAATTTTTTAAAGTCCCAGATTGGATCTGAGTTTAGTCTGTTATTTAGCTTATTACTCACAGTCAGGGAAGCCTGAGGGAGAATAAAACTGGAGTCTTCAAATACTTAAAAAGTTCTCTTGGATGATAAAATGCCAGCTGTTCAAGTATGGCTACACTGATGGATAGACCGAAAGCCTTGGCTTCAAGTTACAAAGAAGACAAGTGTGGCCAATTATTAAGAAATTCTTTGTGAGTGACTTTGCCCCAGTACTTCAACTTAAATAATAAGTAAAGCATTCTGGGAAAAGAAGAGAATAATTTTCTCAGGTCAAATATTGTTCATCAGCTGACAATTACATGTTATAACTTGACTTTTTCTTGTAACCTGATCTCTAAAATTAAATGTGTAAAATCAGAACAAATGTAGACTACGTTTGATAAAATAATAAACAACCTTATCTTGCCTTTATGCTCACTAATCTGTGCAATTTCACTTTTTTTTCCCTTCTATACCAACCAAAAAGTGAAGTTTTCTGGGTAGATTACAAAATAAAAATTAAAACTGTAAGATACCTGCATGTCATAAAACAATGTAAAATCTAAAGCCAATTTTAAAAGCTACAGAATAAAACCAAGAACTGAGGACAACAGGGCAAAGACCTAAGAAGCCCAAACAACTGAAAGACTAAGAAAGCCTGGGAAAGGCCTTTACCCAACAGAAAGACCACAACATAGATGCCTAGAAAACCTTTGTAGAGAGAGCATTCCGTATCGTTGTGCCATCACTGAAAAGTCTTTCCCTCTAGTGACCATGCAGCTGACTTCTCCTGGCCAGGCCTCAGTAAGTATATAAGATAAGATATTGTTTGGTGTACAGATGAGAAATTCTTGTGCTAGGAACATTTACAGTCCCACTTTCAGAAGAAAGAGCTGTTGTGCTGTGCCTACCACAGAGGACAATTTTTTAAAAAGACAGCAAATACATTCTTTGCCAGCATGGGCAGACTCTGATGGAGAAATGCTCACTTGCGCTTGTACTTCAGATTTTAAATGCATAGAATGTGTGCTATTTAAAAAAAAAAAAGAGCGAGTGATAATGCCTTTAGATTTTTGCAAAAGTTGAACATTGGCTAGTTCCCACATCTACGTATACTTGTAAAGATCAACCAGGTACATTTACACAATGTAGATGCTGTGAAACAATTCCCAAGCTCGTGTAACATCTTGAGCTACTCAGATTCCACTTGTAAGAGATTTGCCAACGTTGTTTTTGTCCAACAAGCAGGTATTATATTTTTTTTCACCATTCTACCTGCTTTGGAAGGTTTGTGCATATTTCTGGAAGGCTCTCCTTTTCATTGGAAAGTTAAAGAATCTGCTCAGTTTCTCAGCAACATAAAAGCCTCCTTCTAAGGTTGTAAACAAAAATTCAATCTTGTCTTCAGTGTTCAAAAATCCAGCTATAATGAAAAACACTTGTTAAAGTTTGCCACATTTTAAGGATCTTTAATCATTCTGAAGTAGCAGATTTTTTTTCCACTAAAAAACTTTATTTCTATAATGTCCTTTGTTTATGCTGAAACTGGTTTACAATACAGTAGTCTCCATTTTATTTTGGTGTCAGTTGTAACATTATTAGTTATGTATAGTCCCACGTGTAGCACAAAACACATTCCAAAAAAGACAGTTTATTGGTATTATCTATACTAGTTTTCCCAAGGTGATAACCTTCAGATATGTTGAATTATAACTCTTACCACCATCAGCCAGCCTAGCCAATGGTATGTATATCCAGATTATTGTGGCTTCCACCACTCCCATGCCTTTTCTGTCCCCAAGTATCTTTTTACTTTACAATAGAGTGTAATTTTCTTCTCCTTACCTACCTCACTGATTTTTCTCCATCATTGCCTTCCTCACCCCAGTTCATTCAGTTGGAGTGACAAATTGTTAAAGAACAGGGTTCTATCATGTTTCATAATGTCTGTAAAAAAAACTTTAAAAATCTGGAATTGCTGCATTGATATCCGGTATAGAAGAAGTAGCCAAGTTGGTCCTCCAGATGTTGTTAAACTGCAACTGCCAGCATCACTAAATGTGTGGAGCTAAGACGGCATCTGGAGGCCTGCACCTTGCCTATCCCTATGGTACAGTGTGAGAGCCAGCACGATGTAGTAGTCTGAATGCTAGACTAGGTCTCTGGGTTCAAATCCTTGCTTGGCTGTAGAAACCCATTGGGTGACCTTGGGAAAGTCACATTCTCTCAGCCTCAGAGGAAGGCAAGAGTAAACTCAACAGGAACAAAGCTTGCCAAGAAAACCTTGTGACAGGTTTGCTTTAGGATTACCATATACTGGAAATGACTTCAAGGCACACACAACAAGAACAAAAATAGGTTATAGCGTGGTTCTCAACCTGTGGTCCCCAGATGTTTGTGAACTTCAGCTCCTAGCAGCCCCAGCCACTATGGTCAATGCTCAGGGCTTCTGGGAACTGAAGTCCAAAAACATCTGGGGACCCACAGGTTGAGAACCATTGGCAGCAGATGAGAGTGTGGCTTCCCAAAAGTGTTATAGTAAGATTTAAACCTTCCAGAAAGCTTCATACTTTACTTTAATCACAGCTTTCTCAAATCCCTATCTGCAGTTCATAGACAGTTATACAGCCCTATGTCACAGTAAGTATTAATAACTAAAGTAAAGCTTCAAAGAGTTAAAATCTGCTGTTCACAAATGTATTTTTTTTTTCATTAAGACATCTCAATGAACATGAAAGGGTGCACTTGGAAAAAATCCTGTTTTGGACTACAGCTTCCAGAATCCCCCATTTAGGTATAATCTCAAAAAGGATTTTTTCCAAGGTCAGATTAATGGACAAATCTAGATTACAGATGTCATTGTTTTACCATATATACATATATTGTCATAGCCAAGGCAAATATTGTTTCCATTATCCCAGTTGGGAGCAGGATAGTCTGGATAGTTAATAGTTAATCTATGGCATGCAAAGTGTGCATATTATTATTACAACAAAGAATTGGCAGCTGCAGAAGGAAAAGGGCTTGTGCCTCTGCCGTTCAAACTTGTCAGTCAACTCATGCCAGTTCTGGACGTCTGCCTCCCCAGCACACCCTCATTACATGTGTCTGTCTGAGCCGACTTGCTCATCTGTTCGGAGACACACTGCATAAGTCGGGAATTCTCCCTCCTCTGTGGAATTAGATCACAACCCTTTCCTGAAGCATCTGCTGTACAACCCTCCTCCTTCTTTTCCTTACGGGGGCTCCTTTTGCTTATATGGTTGTCTCTTTGTCGCTTTCACAACCTATACGTTTGATTTCTAGAATGGAAGAAGCTGAACTGCTGAAAGAAAGATTGCAGGCCATCACAGTAAGTGCTTATCAAGATTGCATACATCTAATATTGCTTTAGAAAATCGTTATCAAAGCTGCTTTGAGGGGGCTGGAGCACTTATTCCTGTACTGTCTGAAATCCTTTGTTTCTGCTCTTATTTGGTCTGCCTTTGTAAATGACAAACTTTGGGGATTCAGCATAATTCTGGGTGTGAATTGCACTTTCAGGGTGTGTATGATTTGACAGTTAGGTCTGGGAAGTCAAACGGAGCTAACATAGGAGTCATGCTATGTTTTATATCAGGCATATGTGATGCTGTCATTAAGACTGAGAGGCTCTGTGAGCGTGCCTGCCTGCCTCCATTTGAAGGTCAAAAAGCTAGGGAAATGCTGGAGCTACAGAATTCCACACCATGAAGAGAAATACACAGGGCACTAAGTCTTTTACTTTAGCTGAATAGAGATTTTGCGGATTGATACTTCATGCAAACTCCAAAGTTTTTGGAAAAGAGCACAGAGGGTGACATTCAAAGCAGTTCATATGACAGTCAGGTGATGTTATTCATTTTTTAAAAAAATATGCCAAGCAGTTGGAGGAAGCAAACTGTGTGGAGTTTATTTTAGAGGGGGAAGATACAGTGGCACAGTCGCTTCATGAGAAAAAAAAAATGACATCGAACGCTGCGCTCGTCTCACATGCTGTAATTTCATATTTTCATGTCACAGCATGTACAGTGTAATATTATTACTTTATTTTATTGTTGGGTCCATTCTTTAAAGAATGTGCTAACAATAAAGTTACAAAGTAATTGTTGATTACAGTTTCAACCAAAACAGAAAAATTGGGGTTCAAAACATACATGAAAGAACAATAAAAAGAAACAATAACTCCTCAAAATCTGCCTGAACAAAAAGGCCTTTGCCTGCCAAAGGAAGGGCAATGGGGAGGGGTACAGTCTAACCTTCCTTGGCAAAGAGTTCAAAGCCTGGACGCAACAACTGAAAAGACCTAGTAGACCACTCAGGCAAAGATGCTGGCTTTTCATTAGCGACGGTGTCGTGTTTGAGCATTAGCATCAAATGTAATAATATTCATGATATGAGAGAGCGCTTCTGAAGTTAGGTGCAGAATCCTTAGGAAAAAACTTTCAATTGCATTCATTTTCCATGTAGTTCTGTTGCTCCCAATGCAATCCAGGCTTGCGAACCAAGGGACAAAATGTGGGAAATCTTAAAAAGTTAGGGACTAACTGGTTTCAGTGGCTTCCTTTAGTGTTAATTTAGCCTCAGTTCAGTCCACCCACATGAAGAGCAAAGGCTTCTCATTGGCAAAATGATGTCACCCCCAGACCATGTAGCCAACTTTGGAAATATACTCTCACTTTACCGCCTGCAGTGAATTTCTTAAAAAAAAAATCTGTTCCAGTGTTGCTTCCAGATGAAGTTTTTGTCATGCAGTTTCCTACCTCATTCAGCCAACATCTTCTAATAGTTATCCTCCTGTGTTTTCTGACTGCTTCTTCTGACTTTTCCTTTCCATACACAAACACAAAAAAATCCATTGAGAAAGAAAGGACAGAATAATGGCACAATGTTTTTTGACTGGCAGTACTAGGAGGCATCCATCTAAAGTACCCCAAGTGAAGTGGAGGAATAATACAAGCATACTTTTTAAGCTGAAAGTATGCTAGACCTCTTCCCTCCCCATGTCATAATGTACCACAACTGATCCACTTAAGTATGTGTGATCAGATATGCCATTGAAATATTATTGGCTGAGGAGGAACAACCGATGATGCTTCCCAGCCACGTCTCTGGCCATTTCTGCACTAGCCTGTTATAGCGCTATGATTCCACTTTCAACATCCTCTGGAATCCTGGGGTTTGCAGTTTCGCGAGGGGCTGGCCAGCCCCCCCGAAACTGCAAACCCCAGGATTCCAGAGGATGTTGAAAGTGGAATCGTAGCCCTATAACAGGCTAGTGCAGAAACAGCCTCTGTCAGATCAACCAAAGTAAGGCAACTTATTTTAAGACATGAAGCAGAACTCCAACCCATAATCACTTCTCTCCATTCCTGCTGGGGTTTTTTTTAAAGCTAATTAAATAACTGTCTGCCATCATTTCATGACCTTCCCCCACCAAAGCTGCTTCCAGAAGCAGACACCTCATATAACATAGTATTAGGTCCAACTCTGGTTAAAACGTTTGCAGGCCAGTATGTTTATATGAACTTATTTGCAAGGTTGATAAGTACTCTCTCCTGAAGGCAGGTTCTCAGTCTATACAAACTATACAATTGTAGACCTGCTCATTATTTTCTTTCATGATAGTGCTTGTAGGAACGGTGAATTACACAAGAGCAGGCCCCTGCCTCCAGGGAGCTTCAGTCAAACAGTTGACATGAGGAGACAAAAGGAAAGTCAGGGAAACTGAGACAAGAGCAAACAAGGGGAGGATGTGTTTTTCTTCCATTAATGTATTTGGTAAAATTTGGTTAAAATGGGATGTGGGATTTCTAGGATTGCTCAAAAGACAGAGGTCAAAAAAAGGGAAAACACAAGATGATCTTGCTAAGTTCATTCCTCCTGTTAAGCAACAGGAGGTAGCAGGTGCTGAGGAGTGGGAGCAAAAGGAAACCTATCACACTACATAGGTTTAGCACATTCTACATTAACTATCATGGCAACATCCTATGGAACCTTCGGGTTTCAGGAGAGGCATTTAGAATTTTAGAGGCAACATGGTGCAGTTTGAGCACTGGATTATGACCCTGGAGAGCAGGGTTCAATTTCCTGCTCAGCCATGGAAACCCACTGGGTGATCTTTGGTGGGTCACACATTTTCAGCCCCAGAAAATCCCACAATGGGTTCACCTTAAGGTCACCCTAAGTCAGAAGTGACTTGGACACACACAACAACATTTAGAATTTTTGTCCAGCAAGTTCCTCTAGTGCCTACCCAAACTAAAAACCCCAGGATTCCAGTGTGTGCAGCCACAGCTTTTAAAGTACAATCATAGTGCTATAATTGTGTACTGTGGAAGGGCCCCAGATTGGTGACAGTTCTTCCAGAGCCAGCTGTTTCCCACTCCTGGAAAACAGAACTGCATGTGCCAAGTAATTGTCCTGACCCCTTAAACTGGCCTGCTGCCCTGGTATGGTTGTACTCCAGTCAGATTCTTTATGGGGAAAAAGGGGAGGGAGATCATTTTCTTTGCTTCAGGCAACAAAATATGTTGGGCTGGTTGTGGGACTCGTATAAATATTCTGAGAGAGTAGGCAGTACTAAAATAAATTTTTGAAGAGTCAGCTGGGAAGAGGGAGAGCGATCTTTTTCAGACACCCTTAGAAATATCAAGAACGCATGCTATTTGAGGTGCAAAGGTGAGAGGAAGTGAGCTCACCCAGCAGTAGAAAAACAGATTAACTCCCTATTTATAGGTATATCTACAACCGCACTCATCTAGCAAATTCTCATGGAAAGTTTGCTCATTTTGACAACTGATTGTACTCTATGTATGAAAAGCTGGATTATTTCAAGGCCACCTGTAGATATTTAGGACAAAAAGAAAGCTTGAAGTTCAGAGATTGGTAGCAGGATCGTGTTCTTCAAATCTGGATTAACTGAACCAGTCAAAACTGCTACCAGGATGTACCTCAGTAAAACTTTAAAAATAGAACTCACCAAAGATCAACAACAAACCAGCTATCATTCTTTTCTCAAATTTGTCAGCTGTCAGTGAGTTAGAGAAGCAGAGGCTGTAAATATTATAAAGGATATAAGCATTACAGGGACATGTGTAAACAGTAGACTATCAAATTATTTACTTCCCATGTTTACATTTACCTTTTGCGGATGCCAGAAATTACTCCAATCTGGCATGGTTTGAGATAACAGGAATTGGCCCTCAGTAGCTGAAATTACCTTGTATCAGCCTAACCTCAACTGAATCCCTCTTTGTTGTTTTCTCAGTAGTATGCTAGTCAATGCATAAACAGCATGGATATCTTTGGAGATGTTGGTGGGGGGAGCCTCTGGAATCAGATCAAATGGATTTGGAATTGTTTTTCTAATTTTTGTTCAATGAAACAGAATTATTTGACAAAAATAATTTTAGAATGGCATCTCTAAGCTAAACATTCCATGAGCTCTTTTGTTTACTCTTTTACTTATCCTGAAGCAGACACTTGATTTGTAACAAAAAAGAAAGCATCAAAAGACTGCTTTCTAAAAGTATACTGAGATTTATACTCAAAATGCAGCCGGCTTTGACATTTCTTTTCCCTAAGGAGTTATTGGAACTGTAGTCCTTTTCCATGAAGGAGGGCTCTCTGAGGCCATTTCCACACAACACTGTTAACAGTGCTGTTATTCCATTTTCAGCATCCTCTGGAATCCTGGGGCTTGCCGTTTACGGAGGGGCATTTAGAATTCCCAGTCAGAGAGCTCGTTGGCCTCAGTAAGCTACAAAACCCAGGATGTTGAAAGTGGAATAATAGCAGTATAACAGTGTAGTGTGGAAATAGCCTAAGTTAACAATGCATTCTCTGATACCTAATTGTACTACAATTCCCAGGATTCCAGGGGGAAACCATGAGTCCTGAAGCAGGATACACCAACTATAATTTTGCTGTGTAGCTACATTTTGAGAATTTCTTCCCATTTTTTTTTTTATAATCTTCAATTTGGCATAAATTTATTCCACTTTCAAGCAGTTTAAAACAACTCCCCACCATCATATCTCTTATTCTAATACCTTTTTGTGGCAACTTACCTCTTTTTGTCCTGCAAAAGTGCTTTGTTATATTCAAAGTCATAATTATGCCATGTTTATCCCCTTTGTTTCTTACCATCTACACTCAGCAAAGCAAAACTTGATCTCATTTAACATCTCACAAGGATAGTATTACTGGCATTTATTTCTTTTTTAAAAAAAAAATTGCCAGTTTTCAGATAGTATTTAGTTCCAGCTTCAAGCTGTAGACTGGTAGCTCTGAGAAATTTATAAGGCAAATTTCTACACTTATAATTATGATAATGAAGAACTGTGAGTTAATGGGTCTTCCTTCAAACTGTGGTTTGTACTATTTTGAATTACTGTTACTGTTTTACACACTGCCACTGTCAGCCTGGAAAAACGTCTGGCCTTTCCTATCCGTTTCCCTGTTCTTCTGCCTGTTCACCTACGGCTTCTGAGCAAATGCAATGCTATGAGGAAGCACAAGGCACAACAACTTCCCCAAGTCTCTCCTTCTGGAGAAATTTTTGAATTGGGCCTAAAGAAAAGTGAATGAAGATGGTCAGCAGCAACAAGAGGAAGAGAAGAGCCTGTTGAAGCCAAGCCCTCCGCATGTACTGATTTGACAGAGACAACCCTGATCAATTCTCTCTCATCCCACTTTCTCAACTGCCTTTAAAATGTCCCAGTTTTTCTCTCTCCCCCACTTTCCTCCTTTGTCTTTCCCCCTTTCCATTGTTCAGCTGAGTACAAACTACTTTTGCACTGTTCAAAATCCAAAAGTGGTTTGCACTCAATTAACTCATCAAGGAGCAAAGAGAAGGGGGAGCAAAATCTTTCCCATCTCAGTAAGCTCAGGCAACAGGAAACTGCTGCAGCCTCTCCTAGCTTGTTTATGCTTCGTCGTTAATAACTTTTGCCGTCTTGGCCATAGTCTGATGTTGCTTGGCCACATGTGCCTTAGTTTTCATCTGTGAAATGTTGCAGGGTATGTGAAAGTGGGAACCCACTGTCCAGGTTCCCTCTCCGCTTCCTCTAATCCTGGATCCAGCCCTGATTGCAGTAGCTTTTCATATAGGTTTAAAGTTCTGTTTTGTGAAAATTTTACATCAAAGAACTATAACCAAGGTGCATGCCAGCCCCATCCCTGGCATCCACATTGCTTTAGTTTGTTTTGTTTTTTTTCCCACGGGGACTGCTCCTAGTGAGTGGGTCATCCAACACAATTGCCATGAGCACAGAGTTATTCTATACGTAATCCACATTGCACCTAAAGCACATATTCAGCTGAGGCAAGCTCTTTCTCATCAGCAAAGAGCAGAAAAACATGCCACCACAAGCTGGGTGGATGAATGCCCCAGCTCTTAAACTTGACGAAATAGATGTTGCAACTTTAAAGGCAGGTGAAATTATCCCATTTAATGACTAACACCATTATGCTTTTAGGGGAAAACTAGAGCCCTGCGCCAAAGACTGGACTAGTTATTTTTAATTCATCTTTGAACATCAGCCTTAGGTATCTCCATAGTTCCTGATATTAGGCACATCCCCACACGCACACACATCTTTTCTTTTCTTTTTTTTCCTAAATATTTTTATTAAAAATTTCATTGCATAAAAAAAAACAGAGTGGATATACCCCGTTATCAGATATATCACACCCTCCCCCACTTCCATATTATTTTACTCCAGTTGGGTCTTCTTTGTTTCCATTTACCAAAAGAAAAAGAAAGAATAACAATTACATTTCCATTTGCAGAGGAGAAAAACAATTACATTATCTCTTTCTTGGATTTCATGTACTTTTATATTTTTATCCATTCCAAAACTCCTTTCCATTCCCTTTCAAAGTTCTGGATAGGTTTATTTTTCAATGAAAATGCTAATTTTTCTGGCTCTACCATATCCAGGACTTTTAATTTCCACTCTCCTAAATCAATATCTTTCTTTTCTTTCCAGTGTTGCATGTATATCAACCTTGCAGCTGTTATCAAGTATAACAATATCTTCTGATGACTTCTAATCTCCTTTTGTTGTCCTAACATATTTAACAAATAAAATTCCGGTATCATTTCAAAGTTCATTTTACAGATTCTTTGAATTTCATCATGTATCCCCATCCAGAACTTTCTTGCCCTTCCACAAGTCCACCACATATAAAAAAAGGACACAATCTTTCCATCACACTTTCAACATTTTGCATTCCCATTTTTAGTTATTTTTTGCAATCTTTCTGGGATCATATACCATCTTTGTAACATTTTGTAAAAGTTTTCTCTTAAATTTAAGTTTGGGGTAAATTTTATATCAGTTTTCCATACTTTCTCCCAAACTTCTAATTCGATTGGGTGTCCCACATTCTGAGCCCATTTAACCATTGTATCTTTAACTACTTCTGATTCCATTTCTCTTTTCAACAATAGTTTATAAAATTTTGAAATTCTTTTCTTTTGACTTCCCTTCATCAATAAGTCCAACTCATTCTCTTTTCTCTCATATCCAGTTTTTGATCCATTTTAAACCTTTGATCCACTCATGGGAACCAATTTAGCTCATGTCCGTCAGCCTTTATTTCTTCTACTGTACACACTCTTGGTTTGTCCCCTTCCCATTTCAATATGCCTTGATATGTTAATAAATTCCCTTGTTTTGTTGGAGCAATTTTGTACACTTCTTGTGGTGAAGTCCATGTTGGAAGTTTTGTGTAATATTTCTGCTTTAAGACCTTTAACAGCGTCTTCTGAATGCAATGATTATTGAACTCTTTATTCACCACTAATCTATCATAACATAAATATCCATGCCATCCAAATCTGTTATGTATTTCTTCCAAATCTTTCATGGTTGTTCTTTCTAATTGAATCCAGTCTTTAATCCAATCTAGACAGCATGCATAATAATAAATTTTCAGTGATGGAAGATCAAATCCTCCTCTTTCTTTTGCATCCTGAAGCATTTTGAGTCTTATCCTTGGCTTTTTCCCTTGCCAAATAAACTTTTGAAGATCCTTTTCCCATTCTTTAAATTTTCCCATTCTTTAAATACTTTCTCTCTTCCTACTATTGGTAAATTCTGAAAAAGGAACATAAGTTTTGGTAGTAAGGACATTTTGAAAGTATTTATTCTTCCCAGGAGAGATAGATTTAGATTTTTCCATTTTTCCATATCATTTTTAATCTCTTTCCATATCTTCAAATAATTGTTGTCAAATAATTCTTGGTTCCTTTTCGTTAACATAATTCCTAAATATCTTGTTTTCTTAGTTAATTGACATCCAGATCTACTCTCCAAATCGGCTTGCTCTTTTTCAGTCATATTCAATGTCATCATCATTGTCTTTTCCTTATTTATCTTATATCCTGCCACTTGATCATATCTTTGCAAAGTTTCCATCAGCGCCTGAATTGATTCTTGTGGATCCTCCAAAATATAATTATGTCATCTACAAAAGCTTTTAATTTCAGTTCCTTTTTCCTTATTTTCAAGCCTCTTATCTCTGAATCCTCATTTATTCTATTTAGCAATAATTCCAAAACAGCTATAAATAATAATGGTGATAAATGGGCATCCTTGCCGTACCCCTACACACACACATCTTTTCTATCCCTTCTTGTCTGGTTTTTCTTTACCTATTAATCTCCTTATTTCCACCTTCCCTTCTTTAGCTCAGGAATATTACCTCTTACAACTTTTTTTCCTCAGGCCTCTCCTTATTCTCATCCTAATCTTTGCCAAGGACATTGTTCTGCCTGCCCAGTGCCTGGTCAGAGTAGTTCAGTCAATGGCAGTCAGAGACTCAGGGATCAGAACTTCTTTACCAATGGAAGTCTGGATTCCAACAGAAGCCAGCCAACAGAAGGCAGAGTTGCTTTTTCTATTCAGCCCATCTGTGACAGCCTAACAAATGAGATAAGAAAACTATGGTCCTTAGAAGCATGAGGCATTCCCTTAGCACAAGACTGAGTGGACTCTTGGCCTTCATTCCAGTTCCCATCATCCCTTACCACTGGCCATGCTAGTAGAATGGATGGGAATTAAGATTCCAACAACCACCTGGAGGATCATAGGTTCCTCACCCTTACTTTACTATTACTTTACTATTTGAATTGTTCCCAAGGCAGAAGGAAATTGCAAAATTGCTTGCTCTGTTTTAACTACCTAAAGCTCCATGAATCCATGGATGCCTCTTGAATACAACTAAATGCACCTAAAATAAATTAGCTCCAAGGGACTGGCATTGTTTTTTGGGTTGTTTTGTTACAAACACATGCCCTCTGACTGATCTGAAGCAAACCACATCAACTAAAGTCATGTGCTGGGCAGAGCAGGGCTGGTAATCTGCCTCTAGATCACTGAATGTTGCGTCTCCTGACCCAGGCCATAGAGAGTGCTTTCACATTACCTATCCTATATGGAGGAGGTGTACTAGACTTATATTTCAGGATTATTTTTGCATCCATTGCATCCAATGGATAAATGCCAAATGGTTTTAATTGTACAGGAACTAAATGTATTATCAAATCAAACGGGTTTTGTTTTATTTTCTCTTAAGCATTCCTTAGATGGGAAGAAAAAAAACTTTTGTTCTAATTTTCAGGACAAGAGGAAATTGCAAGAAGAAATCACACAGAAACGCCTTAAAGTAGAAGAAGAAAAACTAAAACATCAGCACCTGAAGGTAACTTTTGGAAAACTCAGATAATTTTCATTTTTTTCTTCCTTCTCTGGAAGTGTACTGTGTGAAAAAAAGAAAGCAATGTGCATGAACATCAGTGGATTTCTGTATGCTTGATGGCTGACCATTAGTACATGACACACCTTCACTGAGATATGAGGTAGGAGGAGAAAACAACAGGGAGTAAGTGGAAGCTTTCTCTATGTGTCAGAGTTGTGTTGGTCCATTTACAATGGAAGTGATCACTTCATGGATATTCATTTCATTTCTGTATTCATATCCCAGATTTTGTCCAAGGAGCTGAAAGTGCACGTTCCACTTTTACTGAACAACAATTTTACCTTCACACCAATGCTGTGAGGTAGATTTGATTGTGATATAGACCCAAAATCACCCAAGCTTAGCTTCATGGCTAAGAGGGGATTTTGAACCTCCCTACTCATAGTGCAATATCCTGACTACTATCCCACAAGCACTAAGTTCAGTTACTAGTCCCATCTAGAAGTAACCCATTGAATAGGTTGCTGAAATGATTTATATATGTCAACACTTATAGAAATCCCATTGTTACAATAGTTCTTCTCTAGTTGGACTAGCAACTGAATTCAGGCCTGTGTATTTATATGTGAATCTGCCTTACATGAATCAATACATGAACAATAAAGGTCAAAGTAAAAGCACTGTTTCATCCATAAATCTTAATATTTTCCTAACCTTTCTCAGTGTTTCCTTAACATTTAGAGGTTGAATTCTCTCTTTTTTTTCCTTAAGTTTATTGGTGCAATTTGTACTTTACCTGCTAGAAAACAATAGACTTCATTAAGATGCACCGGACATTTCAGAAGTCACATAACTAACAGGACAGTGGTGTTTAGTCATGATGTGTTGCAATTAAAATGAGATCATGGCCAGAAATAATTCCTTACTAAAAGTATGGCTGCTGTTTTGCCAACAGGGTGTGTTCACTTTGGTCCTGGTACTTTGCTTTATATGCCAAAACAGTTAGACTCAACAAAGCATTGTGTAGAAGATCTTCCTAACATCCTCAGGCAGTAGCTTATTTTATCTGGCAAAAACCTTCAGCCAATTAAGTTTAATGGATCTTAAATGAAAAGATGTTTTGAGCCTGCTTCCCACGCATAGGAGAAGCATCTGCAGATTTTACACTCATGTCAAACCTGCCAAGTTCCTTGGTACGGAATCCCAATTACTAATGGATAAAGTAACCAGCCTGACATGAATGGGAATGCAGGGGAAGGGAAGGAATGACTGATGTTCGGCTTTGCAAGGACAGCTTGACATTTCTTGTCATATTAAACACTGAACAACAACCAAAAAAAAAAAGAGTCCAGAATACTTAGTTGTTGAAAATACTCAAAACCATTGCACTGTTGTAAAAAAAATGTCAGCACAGTTTGTGCCCAGCCCAGACAGTTGGATGATATTGCTTGAGTGGCAAAGTCAGCTTCAACTTGTTCACACTGCAGAAGTTAAACAAATGATCTTGTTCAGTTTCTCAAGCTGGAACAATCTCCAGAACACAAAAGTCTGCATGACACTGATAACATGTCTGTTCAAGTCTTTGCCAGGGTTGGGACATACAATTTAACTTGATTCTTGGGAACAGAGTTGGAAAAAGACAAATAAATTCACGGTAGTCCAGAATTTGAAAGACAATTATTATAAGATGTTTCATAGATGGTACATGACACCAGATAAATTTAAAAAGATTTATAATACAGGTACTGGACTTTGTTGGAAATGTCAGAAAGAGGTTGGTACGATATATCATATGTGGTGGACATGTCCAAAAGTTAAGAAATACTGGACTGAAATACATAACAAAATTTGTGTAGTAATGAAATTACAGTTTGCTATGACACCGGAAATGTACTTGTTAAATATGACAGATTTATTAGAAGGTACCAATATAAAGAAATATTGGAGAATATTATTATATATGATAACAACTGCACGTATTGAATATGCAAAGTTATGGAAAACGGAACAAATACCTACAACAGAGCAATGGTGGGGAACTTTTATGAAAAACAAAAACGCTGATATGGTCTCTCAAAGATTCAGATGATGAAATTCAGAAAGAATGGCAAATTGTAGGTGAATGCTGGGTAACGTTTGATAGAAATCTGTAATTCATGGTATTATGTATTAATAATTGATTATTGAGATGACTATGATGGATATCATGAAGTTGGAATATAGAGAATGAAATGCAAGAACCAACATGTAAAAACAGCTGTAAACTGTAGTACAACGATATAAGCATGTTAAGAGACATTGAAAATGAAATGTAGATCAGTTTGGAAGAATCAAGAAATAATTCATGTGAAATAACAATAACATTTGATTGTTTTATTTGTGAAATTTGAATAAAATGATTTATAAAAAAAAAGTATTTGCCAGGATTGGCAGATAAACCATTGAGGATTAACAGGGTCCTGGTGTATGTCACCCAGTCATCCCAATTTGCAGCTAACCAAACCATGGGCCTACCATCTGTGGTTTGTTTATCATCTGGATGTTTAAACCTGGTTTGTCTCTGACTGACATATCAGAGAATAGAATGTCGTTTGTCATAGGAATTTTTCTATTACCTGTCCAGGGAGGATATAGGGGGAATGAAGACTAACCATGCTAGCTTTTACTTGTTCAGAACTTCCCAATAGACAACTATACATAGTGTTGCAAGCAGGCATGGTTCACCTGTATGTAGGAGTACCGTAGCTCATAAAATCTGAGCATACCCATTGAGTGTAGATCAATTTGTCTGGATCAAATTGCTTAGCCTCTATTGTTGTTGTGTGCTTTCAAGTTATTTTCACTTATGGTGACACTAAGGCAAACCTATTTATGGTGCTTTCTGGGGCTGAGACCGTGTGATGCTCCCAAGGGCATGCATGGCCAAGTGAGGAATCGAACTCTGGTCTTCAGGGTCAGAGTCCAACCATGCTGGCTCTCTAAATAAAACTGTATAGGTAACTAAGAAGTACTGAAGTAATTCCTTGTCAAGTTACCATCATAACATTATATAATAGCATCTTTGCTATTTGAAAGGGGAATTAATTACAAATAACTATGCATCTCTAATTAATTGGATCAAGCTCTTATTCTAGCATATAAACTTGAAGACATCTAATGATTATAAACATTATTGAATTACTCAGAGTATACCATTATTAGGCAGAATCACATATTTTTAGTATACTCTCCAGAGTGGTTTCTTATTCATTTTACACCCCTATTTTCTAGTTTTACCCAATCCAACAGTGAATGTTAATAGTATTATCACTAATAATGATGATTATACAGGGTTGTTTTTAATTATATAGGGATTTAGAGTCCATTGGATTGTTTTGAGAAAATATAATTTTAAAAAGCAGGCAGCTATGTATAAGAGAGGCATAATTAGAAACTGGTAAATCGCTGTAGGAACCAGAGTTTTAGTGAGCAGCTGCTCTGCTTAATAAAGAAAGGTCAGATCTACTCTTGGTTACATGTTACAAAGCTAAGAACCAAGGATGTTGCTTTGGATCTCCCACTGACATAAACACATATCTCACAGTCAGGTTCCTGTGTATCACTTTGAAGATTAGTCTCCAAGCACATGAAAATATGTGCGCTTTTGCAGAATAATTCCCAAAACATCCATAATGAATGCAGCATGATTCGACAAGCAGTATATTACCCAGTCTACCTGAATGGCAAATTGTGTTCTTTGTACTAACAGTGTGCTGTAGATGCTAGAAAGAGAGTCACAAGTCTGGATACTGGCCAGTTATGGGCAAACTTCAGGCTTCATGTTGTTCTTTACTGGAGTCTCATGATCCACCAATTCATGTCTAGGCCAGCTGTCAAGCAAATAATTTCTTTTGAATAGCACAACTGTACTCAGTTCATCATTCTTCCATAGAAAATGTACTCAGAGTTTTCTCCGAGCCTAACTGACTTCAAACAGTATGATTTAAGGCAGGACTATCTATTTATTTGTTGGATTTTTATCTTGCCTTTCTCTCAAGATGAGATTCAAGGAAACTTAACAGTAAGTTTAAAAGATTAAGCTAAAGCATTATTTATAAAAGTTAAAAAAAAGTAAGATTATTTAACAAAACATAATTTAAAAAGGTAAAAGCATCAAGAACATATTTAGAACATAAATTTCAATAAAGATTTTAAAACAATGCAGCATATCACTTTACACATATAACTAAGCTTCAAAAGGCCTGCTTGAATAAATAATGTTTTCAACTGCCAGCTGAGACAAAGCAGAAAACGGGCTAATCAGCCCTCCCATAGAAGGGAGTTCCACAGCCAGAGAGCAGCCACAGAGAAGGTTTTCTCTTGAGTCCTCACCAACCATGTCTACAAAGGTAGTGGGACTCAGAGAAAGCCCTCCCCTGCAGATCTTAAAGCCTGCACTGGCTTGTATAAGGAGCTTTGCTCTTTAAGATAGGCCATTTCCACACCACGTTGTTATTGTGCTATAATTCTACTTTCAATATCCTGTGGAATTCTGGGGTTTGCAGTTTATGGAGGGGCATTTAGAATTCTCGGCCAGAGAGCTCTTGGGCCTCAGTAAACCGCAAATTCCAGAAATCCACAAGATGTTGAAACTAGAATCGCAGCACCATAACAGTATAGTGTGGAAATGGCCATAGTCAAGACCCAAGTCATGCAGATTGTTTTGTTACTGCCATTAAATGACTGAGAGTCATGAATCCTTGCTGAACAATGGTAAATCACCAAGATTTCTACAAGCAGATCTTTAATTTGAGCTATTCAGAGGAGGCCCTGTTGCATTCATTGGAAGCTCTGTTGTGTCTTGTACAGTCACTAGCCAAGAAGCCTAAGGTCTCTTCCACACTGCACAATTATAGCATTTTGATATCATGTTAATTGACATGGTTCTGCCTTCTGGAATCCTGGGATCTGTCGTTTTGTGAAAGATTTACAATTCTCTGCCCAAGGGCTCTAATGTCTCACCAAACTACAAGTCCCAGGGTAATGGTATCAAAGTGCTATAACTGTGCAGTATGAGAAAGAACTTTCTCTGCATGACTGAAATTTCCTCCAGAGGAAGGACTGGCTAAATCCTTGTTGACTTTCCAGTGGGCAGCCAAAACTATATTACTTTGTTTGTAATTATACTATATTCTGTAACTATAAGGTAACGTCATTATTTCATTTTTCAAAAATGGTTTTATAATTGGCATTTAAAGTTGACTTCAAAGAATTGAATTTTATCTCTTTTTTAAAAATACGTAAGCACAATGGCATACATAAATAAAAGCACACATAAATAATCCAGAACTGCTTCTCATCCACTGTATGGCATTCTTTAGACAAGCAAAACTTGTGAGGTATTTTAGTAAGGGGAGAGAAGGGGGAAAATTCATAACCAAATTCTCAGTCCCAAAATAGTCCCCAGTAAAGGGACACTCTGATTATATCTTTAAACACAAAAACAACCAAAGTCTATTATGAACAACGTTTTCAGATCAAATGTTGGGCTATTTCTTCCCCCTTCATGGCTTTGGTTAAGCAGCTTCAACCTCTTATAGCTCCTTTTTTTCCAGACTATGAATAAAAGCTGGAATTCTTGTTGCCATGTAACTGCTAAGGAATAGATTTCTTTACACCTTCAGGGCAGCTCAGAGATGCCTGGTTGCCTAGCAAATACAACACACTTGTCTTTTACAAAGTGGTAACTGTTCCAGCAGAGAAGCACTAGCAGAAATGGAGTGTCCTCACCATACAAATGGAAGGATGCTGCAAAGGCAAAGCAGAGGCAGTCAGCATCCATTGTGGCCATCAGAATAGGTTGTCCTTGGGAGAACGCAAAAAAGAGAGCTTCAGACAGGGGCTGATCTTTGAAACCTTATTTCCCTTCCCTTCCCCTCCCCACCTCACTCCACCCCATCCCACCCCAATCTCTTTTGATAGCAATTTTACATGCATGAAATGCAATCTTTCTCTTTTTTGCAGTCCAGTATCTAAAATACTGACTCTAATGACAGGCTCTGAGCTGCCCTGAAGGGGTAAAAAAAAATGTATTCCTTAACAGTTACATGGCAACCTGCATTCCAGCTTCTTCTGCTGTTAGGCTGGGGAAAAAATCTCCAAAGTACAAGTAAAAACAGATGCTCCAAATCAGCCTTTCCCAAGTCAAATGCTACGGACTTGGACTACAACCCCAGCCTACATGACCAGTGTGGTCAGAGATGATGGGAGTGCTAGTCTAGAGGGGAGGCTGTTTGAGGAAGATTATTTCCAAGTTGTGAGGTATTCTGAAAGAACCAAGTGTGGGAAACACAACATGTGTCCAATATAAAGTAACTTAAGAACTTCAGTGCCTCTCTTAAAAATTGCTAGAAGCACTACCTCAGAGCTGTGCTTCAAGGTATTTGAAAGAATTGTGATAACAAATGAATAACTAATGAACACCATGTGTCTGTGATAACAAATTAATGCATCTCTCAAAACCAATGTGATGGTCCTGTATTTTTATTCAGATAATCATGCAATACATGGAGTTTAAAGTAGTCCTCAGACCCAGTTCAAAAGATCTGGAAAGGTATGTAGTACAAAAATCACAGATTGTAGCCACCTCAGAGGAATAGGTGTCATGTTTTGCTGCTGAGAAACATTCCCTGACAAAACTCCTTGTACCTAACAATGTAATATAAGGGAGTATTTCTGGCATAGAATTCCTGACCTGTCAGTAGTCCATGTAGCTAGGAGACTTGGACACAAGGATATGTTCAAATAATGATGCCCTTGGGCATTCTCAGTTGATACAGTATGCAAGAGAAGTACATTACATCAGGGTGTACATAGTTGAGTTATCTCTCACTTAGGATTCTCTTGCACTAAGCCTGAGGTTCAGAACTGTCCATTATACTAATGGAATTACATTAATGTAGCCTGCAGTCCACTTTTTGTTTGCTTTAAAGTGTAGGACTGCCTTCCAAATCAGAGCCATCATGCATCATGAAGGGAGGTTTACTCATTCCATCCCCAGATCCTTCCTATTTGAAATCCATCCACACCCAGAAATGTTTCCAATCTTTTTGTTTGTTTGTTTGTTTGTTTGTTTGTTTGTTTGTTTGTTTGACCAGCACAACAGATCTGATTTTGTATGTATAATATAAGAGTGCTCACAAGTATGAGATTATGAAGCATTAGAAATACTGTATATGAGCAAAGATGGAAGAAATTGCAGTATATATTTTAACGTTCTTCTGATCTCCATTTGTTGTGCTCTTTTCTTCCCTGTCCCAATCATATGGGAAATGTGAATCTAATGTATTGCATGTCACAGCATTTTACCACCTAGATTATTACTGGGATACTTGTAGAAGAACCTGTTTAGCGTTTTAAAAGGGCCTTTAAGATATTTGTCCCATAAATGTTCATTAACATATGATGTCTCCTGTGTTGTATATTGGCCAAGCCTCAAGCAAGTTTTACTTCAGATTATAGAATGGCTGACTGCCAAAGAAGCTCTGGCCAGCTCACAGGCCTACAGGCATCCCAAACACGTTCAGGTCTTGATGACAGAAGTTCATGATACAGCCTTATTACCAGTGATCAGGTGGAATGTGAACCCCAGAAGGCAGAGGCAGCATTCCATCATTGAAGCCATTCTGAAAGGCTTATCACATCACTTGGTTAGTTGCCTCAATTTGGCATTATATACCACAAGCTGTTTTGTCATTTAAGAAGCCAGTGTGTATGGCAGGAGTGGGGAACCTTTGACCCTCCTGATGTTTTGGACAGCCCCCACAGTCCCTTATCATTGATCATGCACTCTTCTAGAAGTTAATGTCAAAAATGACCAAAGGGCCAAAGGGTCTCATGCTCACATAAGGAATTCAAGTAATAGCTGCATTCGGTTGAACTGTCTTCTGCAATCTAAAACCCTTGAGATATATTGAATTACTACTCCCATCAATCGCAGCCAGCATGGCTATTCTGCATATATATTTTCTATTAACTGTAGCAGCAAGTAATAATTTCCAAGCATGGATTAGCAATTGCGGATTAGTTGCAACAACTAATATATTGCAACTATAAAGTTGCAACTAATATATTGCAGATTTATATTGCATGAGATTGTCCATTCACATATAATGCTTTTCTCCAGCTTCTACCTTAGAAGTGTCAAAAGATGAGTTACCTAAACAGGTTGCAGCATACATAAAGCTTTCATTTGCTGTGTGCCCTATATGATCTCCAAATACATTCTTTTCCCCTCCTTGGAGGAATCTCCAACTCCTTTTTTTTCATGTCCTTTCATGTCCTTCTTGCTATCAACATCGCCACAGTTATTAATTGCCATTGTTTGAGGCACACTGAATAAATAGCCTTCTAATTTGATCATGGCTAGGATATTAGGATCAAGTGGTCAAGTCACTTCTTAGCAGAATTTGAAAAGATTAGATGCTTCACGCATATGTAGTCAAGCTGTGGACTGCAAAGACAAGCAAAAGGTTTGATCCCTGTTCTAGATATTCCACCACCTCCTATACCAGGAGAGGGGAATCATGTGGTTCTCCAGATGTTGTTGACTGCAACTCCCATCAGCCTTAGCCAACACAGTCCATAGAGAGGAATTTTGGAAATTTCCATTCAACATCTTAAGAGCTGCATGGTTCCATTCCTGCCTTTGCACTATAAGGGGAAAAAATATTTTCCTAGATACTTGGTATGACATCAGCACACAAAACTGGAAGACATTAAGATTATGTATGTCCAGTTATTCATCCACTGGAAAGGAGAAGGAAAAGCAAGGAGATATCACATGAACTAACTTATGATGTCATTAAGCAACCACAATTGTGTCTTTGTAGATAACATTGAGTGATACACTCAACCAAGGAGCTTATCACACCATGCCATTATGCCAGGTTATACCATTTGGAAACTGATGGAGCTGTACTTGATATGATAGCTGGTAATGTTATCATACCCTCCCTCCCAACATTTGCATTGTAATACTGCACCTTTTTTTTTCCATCTATACTAGTGCCGTTATCATTACCCTGTTTACCCCACCTTGGGCTTTGTGATTAGTTTGCCTGTATATAAATTATATATAGTTACACAACAGTTATGATGCAATTACTGCAGGGTGTCATACGGCACATACATCACAATCCAGAGCTCTAAACGTGAGAGGTAGCACAGGAAGAGAAACAGACCACACCACCCTCTGACATTGTTATATCTTTCTTCCGTGAAAACCAAAACCTCTTATGACACTGGTCGGTTGTTTCAGGTTGTTCTGTTCAAACCTGCTTCATCCATACTCACTACGCCATAATAACACTAGTACAGCATAACGTCATTACAGCTCAACTTTCACTGCCCAGATCTTGAGCCACAAGAGATGAAACAGGAAGGGAAAGCAACCACACCATTCCCCACCAGTTCACTTCCTCCTGTGAAAAACAGAAGTGATTATCACACTAATCAGTTGTTTCAGGTTGGGTATTCAAAAATCACTTCAGGTATACTCTTTGAGCCATAACAACACTATGAATGCATGACATCATATTACCATTCCATGATTGTCATTTAAAAAAAAACAGTAACACTGTGGTGAATAGTATTGCAGTAAAGTTGTGGAGAAATAGTGCCTTTAGTGTTTAATGGTTGGAATTGCACCAATATTGCACTATAACAGCAAACCGTGTGTGTGTGTGTGTGTGTGTGTGTGTGTGTGTGTGTGTGTGTGCGCGTGCGCATGTGTGTCCACATGCGCACATGTGTGTACTTGCATGTGTGTACATATATAGATATATAGAAACAGAAAAAAAAACTAAAAAGGATTTGAAGAGTGCTGAGCATAGAAAACACAGCTATTCTCTTGGGATGTCCTGTCATTCCCACCCAAAAGCTGGAACTTGTCTGAGGTTTCCTAGCAGGAGATTTCCTTGGGAATACCCAAGGGAGGGACAACCAGGCTATGCCTACTAATTGATTGTTCATGTGATGAAAAGGAAAGAGACATCTGTACTCAAACTAGCTACTGATATGTAGTGAGAAAAGAGGTGTCATTAATGGATTATTTCCTGCATTTTTTTATATAAAAAAAACACATTCTCAACAACCATATAACACAACAGCACTGGGAGATCTATAAGGTCATGTGATATGGCTGAGACAAAAGCAGGACTAAATTCCCACTGCTATGATGGTATCATGACATGGTGTGATAAGGTTTGAAGTCAGCATGAAGCAAATGTATAGCTAACATGGGAACATGCATTTTATGTGCAGTGAAAGAAATGGCTGATGGCTTGTTATTTTCTCAATCTTTATGTGTATATAGAAAAAGGCTCTGCGTGAAAAATGGCTCTGGGATGGATTAAATACATTTACTCCAAAAGAACAAGAAGAAATGCAAAACCAGAGTCAAGAGGATCAACAACGGATGAGTGAGCTGGAACAAAATATCCTCAGGTATAACACAATTCTTCTTAGTGCTATATCATTAAGAGCTTTGTGATCATATTGATTTTCTGCTTGTAGCAGGGGGATTAATGTCTCTGGAACCGGCTATTATTTCGCTGTTTCAATAATACAGCTCTTCTTTTTAAAAAAAACTTTCTTTTAAAATAAATTTCCAAAATGATCAGTGTGTCTGGTAGATAGTTATTTCACTGGGTTTTCTAGGCCAAAATGGTAAACTATTTTGCTGATTCCCACATGCATATGGCTTTTAAAAGTTTCCGGTTATCTGTAGGTAGGTATAGGACACACTCCTGCCTAATCCCAGGAGAGGATATGCCAATCAGTCTAGATAATACTAAGCTAGATGTACCTAACTCTATTTGAGGGAGTTTTGTATGTTCTCATCAAGTTTGGGACAGGACTTGACTTTTTAAAATCCTAATGTCCAGCTCACAGTATAAAAACAAGGGAACAAAGCATCCAGAATTGTTTCATGTTAGCCATTCCCTCTTTTGCAATATTCTTCTTTAATATATACATTGCCATTGTAAAGTGTTGTCATTCTTATTTGCAGAGCTTATCTTAATTTAAGAGTTTAAATTTATTTTTACTAATCAGTTTTCTTCCGAACAGTGTGGTTAATTAGAACAGATATTGTTTGCTAAGTCCCCATTCAAATAAAATTTAAGTACTTGGTCAGTGTCCCTGAAATACTCAGTGTCAAAGGTACTGTAATCACTTCATAATCAACATGCATCTCTCAGCAACCATGGAAATAGGCTTCCCACATGCTGGGAGCAGGAAAGATTTGGGAGCATAGATTTAGCATCAAAATAAACCCCTGTAATGTTACCAAGGCACACACAGCAGCACCTGTTGAAATCCTCAGTGGTCTTATTAAAACTTCCTCCACATATTTGTTAGAAGAGAATTCTTCAGAAGCCAAATCACGACAAGCATCAAAACAGAGGCAGTAAATGCTAAAAACAACATTTGATCGACACTGGTGTTATTCCTTCCACAACAGAGTAGCAAATATATACTGTCTCTTGTGTGCTTATGCCAGTGTACAGATAAAATTTTGCAGAAGTTTCTTATTCACTGCCCATTTATAATATAAAGAGAATTAATGCTTTGCTTATTTTCATACATTCCTTTTTTTTTCCTCATGTACATAGTAAGGAGGGGATATAGGCCCTTCCTCCAGGGACAGGCAACATGGTGCCTGCTTTGTACAATTCCCATAAGCTCCAGTTAACCCAGCCAGTGGATGGGATAATGGGAGTTGTAGTTCAAGACATCTGAAGGGCATCAGGTTGCCTGCCCTGCAATACAGTTTCAGTCTTCCACCTCCATCTGCAGGGAAAGGGAGCCCCGCTTTGGCTTTTGTCTGAATGAATGTTCATGGATCCCCAACATAATGTCCTCAGCCTAAAAATCAGAAATGTTACCTGCCAAGAAAGATTCACTTCATTTCTGGCTAAAGATAATTATACCCTGAACAAGATTTTATGATACAGAGACCAGCACATACCACCTTGTTTTTATCACATCCTGTGCAATATTAGCACATTTTATATATGACAATATGTACTAGTGCTAATTCTGCAGTAGAGTTTGGTCACCAATGATTCTGAGAATAGTTTGTGGGGGTTTTTTTTTAATCTAAGCAGCAATCCATTTTCAGATGCATTTTGGCAACTAGAAACATACATTCTTGCGTGAGCTCAAAAAAAAAAACTTCCATCCCTTCCAAGGGACCACATTGCAACTGCTGAAAGAAATATGTTCTTCTTTAGTGATGAATTACTAATACAATGTAAACACAATCAAAGGACAGTGTACAAACTTCCAACCCAACCCACTGTACCACAATAGCTTGTTCCTCATTACTTTGAGGTTTTAATGGGCCACTGTAGAAAGTGGATTTAGACTTATGTCAGCAGTTTCCAGTGGCTGCTAGTAACCTTAGTTTCAATGGAGTGATGAATCCACTCAGCATTTCAGAAGCTATCCATGGTGCTGAATCCTATTCCCCAAACAGTATTTTGGATAGTCCCTTTAAACGCAGAGCAGATTCATTGCCCTGCTGATTCACTGGGGCCACCAGCAGCTGCTGGCAATTGCTTAGTGATGCTGCCTTCCTTGTTATATCTGAATATTTATTCATCAAAAACAGCCTGTTTCTTTACTTACTCAGTTCACATTTCACATCCTATGGATTCACTTGAATTCAAATACACCATTGCACTGTAGAGTGGGCCAGCCTAATCCTTTGGGAGGGAGAGATGACCACCTGAAGCAGCAGATGCTGAAGTGTGAGTAATGTCAGAGTTATCCCACCATTAGTCCTGAATCCCTGGTTAGTTAAATCTCAGATGGATAATGGAGGAGGCTGCCATTTTGGGGGTATTTGAGTAAGTTTCAAATGTCAGCTGTTCTGAACACGACATTATGTGTGGGGTGAGGGTCATCTTGTCCTTCCTTTCTGGCAGCAAAATGTCTTGGGCTATCCCTGACACTGGGGAATTAGTGTGCATCTATTATGCATTCTCTTCATTGCAGATGGCACCATTAAACAGTGTTCTTTCAAACATTGCATGTGTGCAGACTTGAGAAAGAAATTGAAGATCTCGAGAAAGAGGAACTGACAATCTCGGCTAAAGAAAAGGCCATACTAAAGAAGCTTAAATCAGTTGAAAGGACCACCGAAGATATTATAAAGGTCAGAGTCTAATTTTGAAATCTGGCTGCTGATTGTTGCTTTGTAAAAATAATCAGTTAAGAGAAAGAGCAGGGGTGGATGGAAGCAAGGGCATGGTATAAGGTTCCAGCCTGATATACACCAGCAGAAATGGAAAGTAACACAAAGGATCATGAAGATCAATAAGTCAAGATCAAGGTCATTTTTTCTAAATGCATTCCATGGCACAAGAATCTTTTCTTACAATTATACTTTATAATGGTATATTTGCACTTTGTGCTACGAATGGCAACATGATTTGAACATGAAATGACCCAGCATTAATTATTAACTGTATCTCTGTTGACAGAATGTCAAGAACATCTGGGGAAAGTTCTGCTGTGTTTTGCCACTCTCTAATGTCAGAAAACAAAGCTGCTCTCTAAATTTATTCACCCTTCAGAAGAAGCCAGAACAAACACACAAGCTTGGCAAAGCATTCTGAAAGTCAAATAGGCCTGTAGGAGTATTGTGCAATTGCTACAGTGGGGGAAAGCTACTGCCCTTGCTTGCCCCCGAAGCAATTTAATTCAGGCCATGCAGGGAAGGAAAAGCCCCAGACAAAAAGTCATCTCTTTACAAACCCAGGCAGGGCAAATCAATTGACGAATCACATGTGTCATAGCAGAGGCATACATCTAATTGGCATTTCCAAGCAATTTGAGAGGACCCATTGAATTAATGAACTTACATAAGTGTTGACCTGCCATTCACCAGTTGATTCAATGGGTTTACTCTAGTTGGGACTAATATTTGGATTTAAGCCAGTACCCCAAATGGAAAAGGGAAATGCTTGAAAGTTTTCCAGGAAAAATGGACTGCCATGATTACTATAACAGAGCAGAAATTTTTCAGAAGTCTTTGGAGCTGGTGATTTTTATTTCTCTAATCATCCCAACCTCCACTAGAGAAAGGAAACCAATTTACAGAAGTTTGTCCCAATATTCTTTACTTCCCCACCACCATGGCCACCATACTCCCTGCATGTCTTGAGACAAGACTAGCTCCAAGGCATGGTGGGGGTTGCATAATTATAGCCAGGTTACTAAAACAGTTGTTACTGCCACCACTGCAAACAGCAAGCCCTCACCTAACACCCTTCCCCTCTTTCTACTTTTCTGCTTTGCTCTTGCTAACAAGTGAACCCCACTGTGAGAATTTTTTGGAAAATGTCTATTCACTCTAGGGGTATATATAGCAAATGCCATCTAAACATTATGCTTCCAATTATTCTGTTCCCAAAGAGGGTGGAAAATGTCATGTTGCCATTTGCCTCTAAACTCTGCCACTGCACTTCCTCTATCCCTATATATTCTGTAACCACATGATAAATCACAACAATGGCCATTCAAGCATTACTGGTCATTCACACTGCAGTCTTGTGCTTGGGTTGCAATCTGGCTACAATCCCATCCACATTGCAATATTCATCCGTCTGTTTTGAAGAAGCTGGATGCAGTTTTTAAATGCCAGCCAAAATAACATCCTTCTTAAGGACCACTACCACCATGGTAACCCAACTTCACTTGTCACCTGAGGCAGGAGGACATCATTGATGTTTTAACAGCAGCCACTACCTCCACTGCCACTGTGCCTCTGTGCTCTCCTCCTCGGTTGCCTTGATACAAAAACTGCCAACTGTATGTAAGGATGCACCAGCTGCTTTTTTGCATAGAAGGTGAACAGGCAGTTGTGTCAGGGAGCATCAAGAGTAGATGTGCCATCACATGAGGGAGAGACATGGCTGTGGCCTTAGTAGCAAAGTGAAGGGCTGCAGATGGAGGGAACAAAGCAAGGTAATGGTTTTCCTTGTAGGATGGACACAATTTTCTGCGCTTGCCATTCTGTGCCCATGCTGGTCACCTCGCTCTGGCCTCACAGCCAGCTGTGCTTATCACTGTTACACAACTAGCTGCCCACTGCCCATGATGTGTAGAGTTCAGTGATTCACAATAAATACATATTATGGGAGCAGCATATCGCAACTGCTCATACATTGCAGCATGCTTTTCTTCCTCAAATTCAGCCTATAAAGTCGTGGTAGTGCAAACCTGCATGGATGGCTTCAAGGATTTCAACAATTAATTACGCTAACAACTAAGTTACTGCAATGATGTCAGTACTGGCAGTATCCAAAGCTCTTATTTCTGTTACTTTGTGTTTGTTTCAATTTGTAATCTGATCCATATTGTAAGTGCATGCTAGTTATAAACCAAATCCAAACAAATAAATGAATACTTCACAGAAGCCAAATGGGTAGAACAGCTTTTGGGATAGGAGTACTACTCATGAGTTACAACCTATAAATTAGTTATTTATAGTTATTATTTAATTATAATTGTAATTTATTAAATAATTAATGATACAGTTCCACTAGTGTTTCCCCTTGGAATTTTTTTTTTAATAACATGGAATCATCACCATCCCACATCTTTTTAAGGTTGCAATCCTATGCATGCTCCCCTGGAAATTACATTATTGAATGCAGTGGGACATATTTCTGAACAATCACACATTGGGTCATCTTCTACAGCTAGTTGTTTTATGGGAAGAGAACCTTTAGCCCTCCAGACTTTTCCCTGCCAACTCTCATTAGCGCCAACCAGAATGGTCAATGGAATGTAGGAATTGCAGTCAAAAATTTCTGGAAGACTGCAATTCAAGGTTCACATTTTTTATACCAAACTTTACAAAACTAAGAATAAATCAGTTTGTGACATACTTTCTCAAAGCTACACCAAAATCACCAAAATCATTTGTTGCTGTTTTTCCTTAGTCTGTGAAGGTGGAAAAAGTAGAGACTACAGAAGGTATGTTCACTTAAAGCACTGAATTTAAAATTATTAATGAATATAACACCAGAGGAGGGTAAGTCATATATTGACAAATGACTTTTTTTGTAGAACCTGCTGACTACATATATGCCAACATACCAGACCTTCCCAAATCTTTCAAACCATCTGCGCTTAAAAGAACTGGGCGTCTAGAAACAGAGGATGATGAAGAAAACCGAAAAGGTACTGTTCAGCAATGCCATTTAATCGAGTGTTATAAAGAATTAATGTACGTTCAAAAGGGTATTGGATTTGTGATATGAACAGTGAGGCAGAGGTAGAACTAGAGACAGAGACAGAGATATACCCATAGATCTCTACTAGTTGATATGTCTTGTTGGCAAATATTAAATAAAACACAAGGAGTTGCCTTATACTAAATTAGTACAAATCAGTTCATCTACCTCTGTACTGTCAGCACCACAGTCCTCAGACACTTTCCATGAAGACCTCTTTGAACTGTTCCCTGTTTCTCAGTTGATAAGGCAAGAATGCTGTTTCCCCACCAGTAATGGCATCAGAGAAACCATAGTCTTGATCAGAATCATGGCAGGGGGAGGGGAGTGAGAGTATAGCTTCTACCTACTTTCAGCAATAGCTGCAGGTAAGATCAGTGTGGGGAAATCTTGATCAGAAATCTTGATGAGTTTTACTATGAAGGGAGTGGTAATGAAACATTTCCCCAGCTTCCAATCTTCTGTGTGTGTGTTTTTATTTCACCACTACTAGTGTCCTAAAAGGTTTTTCAACTGTTAACATAGTCTTTCGCCCAAGGAAGTTTGCTCGCCCATGCTTAAAATAAAGTCCACCTTATTTTACAGGACATTGCTCATGCTCCATGTCTTGACTGCTTCCAGGAGCACAATGCAGCGTATCAGCAGCATACCTGCTTTCTATGTTTTTAGTTTTCAGCAGCATGTTCCCCACATATCTTGATTTAAGTTGTGGAATTGAGGAGCAGCCCAGTGACCAATCTGGAAGGAGTGATGGGGGAGGGACAGTCTGGGGGGGCATTGACTTCCTGGGAATCACATGTTGCCCACCCCTACAGGCCTACTGTTGTCATATATAACTTCCTAAGTCCAGCATATAATATTAACAATTGTACTAAACAACTCTAAAGAAAGGCTCTGTTTCTTCTGATACAGCCCTGTTTGCTATGGAAATTAAAGTTGAAAAAGACATGAAGACTGGGGAAAGTACAGTTTTATCAACAATACCTCTTCCATCGGATGAATTTAAGGGTGCAGGAGTGAAAGTGTATGATGATGGCCGAAAGTCTGTCTATGCGGTGTGTGCCAATGGAAGTGTCCAAAACAAAGAGGTGGATGACCTTGCACCTGTTGAAGTGGAGGACCTCTTAAGACAAGCAACTGAAAAACAGTCCAAGTCACCCACTGAGTACCACGAGCCAGTATATGCAAACCAGTTTTGCAGACCGACAACTCCTCAGAAGGATAAGTTAGCCCAGGGACTAAATGGTGACAGAGGTGCTACTCCAAATAAGATGAACAGACTTTTTATTGATCCTGCAGGTAATAAAAGCAAACTGCCCCACACCAAAGAAAATGGTCTAGACCACTCAAAGAGCTGTTGGAAGAATTCTCACTCTCCAGGTCTTCAGCAAACAGGAAGTTCTGTATCAGTGAGTCCCCCAAACAAGGTAGTAACAAGTGTTCACAGAGAAGCTATACAAGAAGCTGTTGAGCCATATCACAAGATGAGTGAAAACCAACAAGATCCAAAACTGAGAAACTCTGTAAAACCTAATGAAAGGCCTCCTCCTGTAACACTAAAAAGTGATGATGATTCTAGTTATAGTGTAGTCCAAGCTGTTCCATGTTACGTGGATGATTCAGAACCAGTTACAATGATTTTCATGGGATACCAGCACGTGGACGATGAAGAATTGAATAAATCTGTATGTGGATATGATGGGATTATCCATGCAGAACTTGTTGTCATTGATGATGATGATGATGATGACAGAGAAGAAGAGGACAGCAAAGAGGACAATAAAGTTGAGACACCCTTGTATCATCCAGTGGGTCCTTACAGCCAGGTCTACCAGCCACCCAGTCAGACAAGTGCAATTCAACAGGGAAACTCCAGCAAAATTGCTGGTGACGATATGAACGACTCACCTTACAAAAATTCCATATCACTCAAGGAACAAGAGGAAAGTTTAAGCCACTCTACCTACAATGGTCAACTTGATAGCCAGTTAGCAGGTGATGGAACTGAAGATCCCTCCTTAACAGGTAAAAAACCAAGCAAGTCACAACGTTGCTGTTCTCTCATGTGATAGAGTGGTTACTCCAATTACTCTTGCTTCCTTCCTATTGTTTCTTCTCCTTAAGTCTGATTAATATACAATTTCTACCCCATTCCTGTCTTGTTTTTTTATGTTCTAATGCTTCCATTTAATCATTAAGCATATGCAAGCTAACAACAGTCACAGGACTTAAAGGGATCCAACTGCTCAAAGAAATAAGACTACTTAAAATCTTCTGAGGGGGGATCAGATATGGATCTTTCTATTTTGAATGCATCCCAAAAATGCTGTTTACAAAAATGTTCACTCCCTGTCCCTGTGGCATGTGACAAAAAATGGGTTCAGATTTCATTTTGGTGATAAATGATAGCATTTTGTCTTATTTTATGGATTTCCTATTTTAGAACTCAATTGTGCCTCTGTCTTCTTACACTTTGTACTGTAGAATATACCTTAACTCAGAAATATTGGTCAAACAGATTTGCTTTACTTCTAACTGCAGGTTTTGACATCTTTTATTACTCTATGTTCATGTGTCTTTGTGTGTATTTTTCTAAGTATGACTACAGCCAAATTCTTTTGTCTTTCTGTTCACTCTGTCCATCTACCTTGAATAAAAATGTCTGACATTTTCTAACCTGTTTGCATGAAATCTTTAACTCTTCTTCTTGCTATAAACCTATTACTTACAGTTGTATTCTAGAAGTACAAAATAACCTCAAACCTTGAAATTGCATCCCAGATACATATTAATACCGTACCTGAACACAAAAAGTTGGTTATAGCACCGTTGGGTGAATATAACATTGCTCTTAACACACCGTATAGGTTTGATCCCCAAGCTAGTGAAACCACAGTACTGAGAATTAGAACCGTTTACATCTATTGACTTCATTCAGCAATGCTGTCATCTTTCAAAGGCTTACATGAAAGGAAGTTCCATTAACAAAAATCAGTAAGGCCTACTTCAACATCAGTGAATTTAGCACCAGGACATCCAAATACTTTCTGAATGTGAGCAAAACTGAGAAAGAATGGTAGTATGCCGTGCACCAGAGAGCCCTTGCCCTCTTTCCCCTTTTTGTACCCCAGGCAGTCAAACAGGGTGACTACTGATCAATCCAATAATGGCCCAGGATAGCTCACTTGGTCTTGTACTGGGTCAATAGGCCATATGGGCGTGCTTTGGAAACTTAGGACCCACTCCTAATTTATCTGAAAGTTTCAAGTCAAGAATATGAATCAGGACCTTTCCACACTGCAATGTTATAGTGCTATTATTACACTTTCAATATCCTGTGGCATTCTGGGGTTTGTAGTTTACTGACACCAAAGAGCTCTCTGGCTGACAATTCTAAATGCCTCTTCCTAAACTGCAAACCCCAGGATTCCATAGGATGTGGAAAGTGGAATAATAACACTATAACAGTGTACTGCGGAAAGACCCTCAGACAAGATTCTGAATGCTCTTGGCCTGGCTGCTCCAAACTAGTTGGCTGTAATGTGTTTTACTATAGCTTCAGCTGTCCCCAGATGGGATTGTTGTGAGCACATTTTCCTGTGCACATTTTTGAAGGTGGCATGCAAGAGAGTTGGACTACAACCCTGGAGACCAGGGATCGATTCCCCACTCAGCTACGGAAACCCACTGGGTGACTGTGAGTGCATCACACCTTCTCAGCCCCAGGAAACCCCATAATAGGCTTACCTTAGGGTCGTCATAAGTTGGAAACAACTTGAAGGCACAAAACAACAGCTGCTGCTGCTGCTGCTGCTGCTGCTACTGCTATTACATGTGGCCTGGAGACAATGTGGAAAGTGCAGATCAAACAAAATCAAAATAACAATAGTAATAATAATCATCTACCAGAAGACATTCCTCAAATATCCCTAACTTCCAGTCTTTATGATTTACCACAGAGGATATATGTTGACTTGCCCCTTTCTTAGCTGGTGGCTGTTAGTGGCTATGTGCATTAGAATTACATTTTTGAAAGCTCTGTTGAGTTTAGTAAGAGATGCTTCTTTATCTACCATTTTCTCCATGCATTAAGTCACATCCTTGCCTTCTGAACTAAAATTTTGGAATAGAAATGAATATAGACTAGCTGGCAGCAGACAGCAGAGAATTCCTACAGAACTTAGTATCCACTGTGTTAATATTGAATTTCTGTCCTTACTTTGGTTCCCTCCTTCATACTTCTTCCCACACATTGTTATAGGGCCTGACCACACAGTGAATAAGCAGTGAATGCTAGGAAATGAGTAATTTTCTAAAACAATCTCATAATTATCCTGCTTGCTCTCAAAGGGAAACAAAGCCAGGAAGACCTGCTGTAACCAAGGTAGTAATACACAAAGAGCTGTTTGTTCTCTTGGCATTTTTTTCCTTGGGGAAGGGATTCAACTTATGAATGCCAAAGAAATCATTGCCACTCCATTACATTTGAAGAAGGTACAAGAGCCAGTGAAGCATTCCTGGATACCTTTGTAAGAGGAGAAAGAGCTAAAAATGCTAAGAAATTAAAAGAAAGGTTGGGTGGCCACCCAGTGCACATGTAGAAAGAGATTCTGTTCATAATGAGAAAGGCATAAGGGCCAGTTGGGTAACTTTGAAAAAAAAAGGGAGGATCCTTCTATACCAGGGATGAAAAACCTATAATCTTCCATATGTTATTGGCCTGCCTCTCCCACCATTCTTCACCATCAACCAAACTGGTGGGGGCAGATGGGAATATATACCTGGCAATATCTGGAGGGCACAGGTGGCCTAGCTCTGTTCTCCATGTTACCATGTACAATGAACCCTCCACTTTGAGAGGGGTTAGGGCGTCAAGACCCCACAAACGTGAAAAAATACAAATAAAAATAAACATCATGAATGCTATTTTTTAAAACCTGAGAACACTTCACTGTGGAATCTCTAGGTCCTCCAGGGCAATTCTATGGTTAACTTCCAGGAGAAGTGGGTCATAAAGTCATGCTGGAGGACCTAGCAATGCTTAGAGAAGTGTTCTCTCTAGAAATCTCAAGGTCCTCCAGCATCACTCTATGGTCCACTTTCCCTGGAAATGGACCATAGAACCATGCTGTACCTAAAGATTACTAGAGAGAACATATGTTTTCTATCATAGGGGCAAATGGATTAAGAATTGTTGTTAACAAATAAAATAAAATAATAACCCAAATAACTTACAAATAATCAAATCCGTAAGTGCTGAACCCATAAATGTGGAGGGCCCACTGTAGTTCAACAATGTAGTCTATTCAACTTCTCCAATGCATACATCTTCAACATAAGATGTATGCATCTTACAGCATATAGTCCAGGAACTTGAAAAAGCAAATCCCTTGATAAATCTCAAATAAAAAAAATCACTGGCATAAAAATAACAGCAAGTATTCTCTTTCTGACTTTGGCTGTTAGAACCCCTGATGATTCCTACTTGTAGAGTAGAATGTTACTTGCATATGCAGGTCATTGCAGTATCGGGCGTACAGGGTGCAAGGGGCAACTAGGTCCATGCCAACTGGTTGTATCAGTTTCTGCATCCTCCATGGATAGATCTGTTCTGATCTATTTTCACATGAATGTTGTGAGAACTGGTGGCTCTTCTTTTCTCAAAAGAACTATCCAAGGTGCTAAACATAGATTGGAGAATAACATTCAGCATCTTCGATAGCTACTTTAAAGTTCAAACTAAATCCCAAGTGGATTCACCACTCCATTGTCATAGGACCTACTAGCCACTACTGCCCTAATCTTCATGAACAGTCCCTTAAACTCCATATTCAAAACTGCATTTATAAATACAATTTTCCTTCAAAAGGCAGTCTTTCTGAATGTATTTCAATATCTTTCAGTTAAGAAATGCATGGGAAGTCTCAGAAAATATGAAAGCCTGTGGATAGCCATGTTCTCATATTTATTTTACTCCAGTTGGCATACTTTCCCCTTCAAATCAGCATCTTTTTTGGTTAATAAAACACAAAAACACACTGCGATATACAACATACTGTGTTCAGTGGCCAGAATAGAGGACACAGAAATGGAAATCAACAACATAGTAAATTAAAAAGCAGCTCCAATTACCACGATGCCATCCAAGCAGAAGAGTTTTGTTTGTCTGTTGCCTGTGCTATTATCCCTCTCTGCACTAATACCATCTGATTCTTAACACTAATAAAACTATGCTTTTTCTGAGAGCTATCCTAGCTATGAGGTAAGTTGATTTCTCACAAAAAAAAAATTATAATCAGCCATGGAATAATACTTTTAATATTCATTGTGATGTTTCCTCTTTTTTTGTTTTTTACAGCTTTGAGAATGAGAATGGCAAAACTGGGGAAAAGGGTGATTTAACATCAGTAACAGAATAATGCTAAATATCTGGATGTGTGATATGAACCAAAAGAAGAATTTTCTACATTTTGGACCTGGGTGGCTTTTGCTGATTCAGATATACATATAATGGCACTTTATATGGAAGAAAAATGGACAGAGGTAGAGTTTGCCACTCCAGATCCATAATATTTAAAATGTGGAGTCCCTTTAATGATGACTGGTAAGAATGACTAGAAATTGTCAGTGTTACGGTTTGTTGTAGGAACCTAAAAGCCAGCTAAACAGGATTACAGCTAAAGAATTTTGTTGCATGAGAATTTCCCCCACCCTTTACCACATGGGCTGCTGCAGCAAGGGTAGGCTGCAGTAAGGGATTGCCTTAGCCCCCTTCCCGGAGAACCTACTCTTGAAATACAAAACAAAACAACTTGTCTTCAAGCACCCCTTAGGGGGCCAAAGGGCATTTTCATCATGGTTTGAGGCCTTCTTAGGACATTTAAGGCCCAATAGAGGCCAGTTTTTAACAACAGGAAGTCACTTTGTACTCACTTCCTGTTTCAAAAAAAAAGGTCTCTCTTTGGCAAATATTGGTCCAAAACAGGCCTAAAACATGGTGGACATACCCCCCACTCCCTAAAGGACATTTTGTTGCAAAACAGTTTTTTGAAAATTTTTGTAAAAAATTGTCTTTGACCCTTGGGGGACCCTGGGGGCTCCATACATGGTGGAACTGTCCTCCACACCCCCTAGAAGGATTTGGGGACATCCTGGAGCAAAAAAAACTCTTTGAGGTCCACAAAAATGGCCTTGGGCGGTGCATGTAAGCAACAGGCCACAAATTTCCGACCCGTGGGCTACAAAATGTAACTCTTTCACATTAAAAAAAAATCACTGTAACAGAGACTAAAGTTCATTGTGATATTCATTATTATCCCCTCACCATAGAAGTCAGGTGCATTTGTTCTTTTTGATTCCTATTGGCTAAAAGAGGACAGAAATGCAACGGAGCCACCTGCCAACTACAAACCTGACAGCAGTGGAAACCTTATTCCCAAAGTCAGCTGTAGTCAGATCTTACTCTTCCCCAACCAGATATGCCTACCTGCTTTAGAACTGTTACCTGTTGTGGAAATGGATACTTATAATATACGCAGAGGTAACTGTTTTTACAGAAGGCTATGTTTTGAGTGTCAGCCTGCTTCATATTAATGAAGTATGTGTATTTGAAGGGGGGAGCTAAATGAAGTAACATATTACGCTTTGAAATCTTAGATTTCTATTTGTTCCAGGAAGTGTAGGCTCTTTCTATTTGTTCATCTTGGCCGCAGCATCTAAGAGTTAACTGCTATTAAACCTGAGCAAGAGCACCACACAGTGTCTCAATAGTGGAAATTGCATTTCCCATGCCCTGTTTTGTATGAAAACAATACTAAGTATGGCAACACTGCCCCTTCTCTGCAAAAGAAAGAAATGACAAGTAACAAGGAAAGATGGATTTGTTTCTGGGGGTGTCCATCCTCTGAAATGTCTCAACAATATACCTTGTGAGAGACTTTGGATGTTATCAAAGGAGGGAAGGATATTTAACATACACAGTTGATTGTTATGAAGACATGAACAGTTTTGAGTATTTCTCAGAAATATATCAATGGCAAATAGTACTAGAAGGGATGTAGAAAGAGACCTTCAATTCCCAAATATCTTTACTGTTGAACTTTTGCAGTGGGCTTAGTTTAAGAGCCAAGATCTCTGGAATTATTCAATGGAGTGCAGTTCCAGTTCTGTCCTTTCTCCAGTGAGATCTCCATGTCAAACCAGAACCTACCTTGGCTGGATAACCAAATGATGTTTAGAAAACAGTTCCCATGTTCCTCTCATCTACTTAAGTGGAAGGCAGAGAGAAGGTTGGCACTATTAGCTGCCAAGGCCAACTTAAGATACTTGGTCATTAGCCAAAGCAGGGGTGAGCAAAGTGTGGTCCATGGGCCACAAGCATCACCCCCCATGGCCACTTCTGTGATCCACAGCAGGTCAAACATTTTGCCTCTTACTGCCCTCAGAAATGGGAGAGCATTTTTGACACTTTTGGGAGGCCCACTGGGCCAATTTAGGAGCAGGAGAGAACTTTTATTGAAACACGTCATGAACAGAAAGTGATTTCTGCTCACTTCCTATTGTTAAAAAAGCTTCTCCTGGAAATTCCCATGTACCCTTTAGAGAACCTTTGTGAGCAAAACATTTTGATTTTTTTTTTTTGTAGGGTGTGTTGTGGGAGGCTAATGCAGGCCCCTGCCCTTTCACAACTGCCCATTCCTCAGCTAAAGCTTCATTCTCCCCCTATTTCTGCACAGTTTCTGGGGCAGGCTCACAAAGATTACATTACAACTACTAACATAAATGCCAAACCAGGTAAAGTGCTTAATCCAGGCATGGGTAACATATGGTCCTGAAGTTTTTGAATTGCATCTCTCACAGTCCCACATCATGCTATGCTGGCTAGGGTCAAACGGAAGTTGCAATCCAGCAATATCTGGAAGATCACAGGCTTGGTACGTCTAACTTGTCCTTCTAGCAGGAAGCAACACCAACCTGCTGTCAAAAGCTTCTAGAGTAGGGACAGGAATTGTGCAACTTCTAGACATTACAGAACTACAACTCCCACCATTCCTGCTATTGACTGTGCAGGCTATGATTGCTGGGTGTTGCAGTTCAACAACATCTGGAGGGCTGCATGATTCCCGGTCAGGCACTTCCTGGTTATAGCCATATTATCTTCATACAGAATCAGTGCTGGCACAAGTGACAGCTGTTAAACTGATGCTAGATGGGATCCTTCTCCTCAAGAGACTCACCTGGATTTTCATGTATGTACACTAGATGATAATTCATAGAAGTTCCCACTGCTAGACACAAGTCAGCATACTATTATCATGTGAAAATGATCTTGCTGTCTTAGTAGACCACAAGCTAAACACAAGTCAATGGTATGAGGCAGCAGCCAGACAAGCCCAGAAAATTCTGGGCCACATCAAGAGGAGTATAGGTCAAGATCAGATAGTAGTGCCACTCTATTCTGCTTTGATCAGACCTCACCTAGAATATTGTGTCCTGTTCTGGCACCACAGTTCAAGGAGAATATTGACAAGCTGTCCAGAGAAGGAGAAACAAGATGGCCAAAGGTCTGGAAATCAATCCTTATGAGAAACATCCTAGGGACCTGCATATGTTTAGCTTGGAGAAGAGAAGACTGAGAGGTGATATGATCGCTAACTTTAAATGTCTGAAGGCATATCATGGAGAAGATGGAGCAAGTTCTGTTGCTCCAGAGTCTAGAACACAAAGCAATGGATTGAAAATACAAGAAAAGAGATTCTACCTAAACAACAGGAAGAACTTTTTTAGTGTAAGAGCTATTCAGCAGTGGATCAGATTGCCTCAAAGGGCAATTGATTGTGGGCTCTCTCACGGCAGGAGGTTGGAGTAGGTGGCCCTTGTGGTCTCTTCCAGTTCTAAGATACTATGACTTATTGCTGGGCAAATCAGAGTAGCTTCATGTAGATACCAAATCATAGCAATTTAAAGTAACCTTTCATGGTTTGTACTCATTATAACAATTGATCTGATTTTTTTTGATCCAAACACATTTGTAGCAAGTAAGCAAAAGGCGAGCAACTGTTACACATTTATCAGCTATCCCCATTTCTCAAAATCTCAAACTATTAATCTGAAGTAAATCAGCTATTTCTAATGCTGCTTTCAGAATAATACTTTTTTAAAAGAAGTCCATATAGTATACAAACATTTTAATTTAAACAATTCATATTTTCATAACAGGATAAAAGTAGTAAGTACTGGAATGCAATGTAAAATTATAAAATCATAGTATTAAGCACTATCACATTTAATTCCTTGGAGTGTGGCAAGTAGTGAAAGCAGTTACATGCCAAAGGATATGAAATTATCAATATTTACTGCAATCCATGAAATTTATGAAACCAATGAATTCATGAAATGCAGTGATATTTACATAAACTACAATCATAGCAACTTGACACAACCTGTTTTCTTCCTATGGGATAACGTACAGCGTTGGACAAACAAAGGTCTACTCACACAGTGAAACTTTCCCATCCCTCACAGTCCCCTACACCAACCCACATCCAAAACTCTCCCAACACTTCCAAGACCAGAGGCTGCAGGAAGAGGAGGAACAGCTTCTGTTGGTAGATTTCATTCTGATGGCAGACAGACACACTTGGATCTCCTCACCACAAGCCAATGTAAGATGAAATACATTAACTGGTACTAGTTCTTCAGAGCTTTTGGAGTATAAGGCCTACAGTTTGCAGAGTGACTAATTACCTTTTAAAGAAACTCAGACTGAACGGAAACGTTTTGTTAGCACATGCAAATTTGAAATTACAAAAGGAGAAAGGACATTCAGACAGTTTCAATCACTCTTAGAATGCTCACTGTCTGCACTCTTAACACCTACAGTCTGTCAGTCAAACTAAAAATACTATAGTATTTCATTAAAAAAATCAAAACATACATACCTATTCATTCCTCCTCTTTCTGCTCTCCCTTTAGGAACTTTTCTCCATCAACCATGGATGGAGATGGTACCAAGAGATATCTAACACCTATCTGGCTTCCATTCACATGGAGCCCTCTTGCCTCTAAGATTCACAAGTAATTTATTTCCAGATTTAACAACTGTAATCCCCATGAAATAGATAAAGGCTCCATAAAACCCAGTCTCAACTAGAGTCAAAGTAGGAAAAAAGGGAGCCTCTTGTGAAAGCCATTATTCCTAAAGTCTAGGTCCATAATATTGTGGCAACAATTATCTGTGCTCAACAGGTGTAGGGAGAACTATAAGCCATCCTTGATCGTACCTTGATCTGAAGATACGGAGTTCCACCTTCTCTCACACCATAATGGTGGTCGTTTGTGATAAGACATGCTGGCCCCTTAGGAACTAAGACCTGACAAGGAGGTGAGGACACTGTTGATCTAGTGAAACAACAGTTCAGATACACAGGAAACTTCAAATCCAGCTTTGCTGAAAGCAATATCCTATCTTCTAGCCTTCTGGTGCAAGATGAAGCTACAAAATATGAAGATCAACACTGAAGTGAGATATTCAGTCATGGGGAAGAGAGGGACGGTCTAAAGACAGATTGGTACATCACCAATCATACACCTAATTTCATCTCCAATGATTGTGTGGCAGTGAGAATCCAGTTCACACAGACTTTCTTGTTCTACAAACTGGATTTGTAATAAGAGTTTCATTCAGAGGTGGGTCTTTCTGCTGTGAGCATCAGTAAAGCCCAGAGAGGCAATCCATTTGCACAAGATTTTCAGAGCATTAAAGTTTTCTTCACAGTCATATTTGTCCAATTGCTGCCAGGAAGGTGACAAGGAATCCTATATTTCCACAAATGTAGATGAATAGCACTGTCTTTTTAAAGGTATGGCCCTGGAAAGAAGAAAGAAAACAAAAGTTGAGGGCTTATGCCTGTTCAATGAAATCTTGCATGCCATTTCAGAAAGATTCGATCTACCAGTCCTGTTGAGTGTACCAGAGGGAGGCAAATAATCATTTGTTTCATATTCACACGCAAGGACAAGTTACTTCAAAAGTTGCTCCTCACTGGTTGAGATTCTTTTGGTATTTTTTTTTACACTTTAAGACTTTTGACAAAAAAAAATCATTTGCACAAAACCTTTTCTCTGCACAAAAGCCAAAAATTCTTCACAACCCCCCCTAAAATTTCACAGATAACCAATTTGTGGGAGGGAGGGAGGGAGGAAGGAAGGAAGGAAGGAAGGAAGGAAGGAAGGAAGGAAGGAAGGAAGGAAGGAAGGAAGGAAACTATTTCTCTGGGATTGCCCATTTTCTCAATAGGGGTTGAAACATCTTTTTTCATCAAGTATTCTTTACATAGGAGCCTAATATCCTGAAAGCACCAGAACCTGTCTGATCTTGGAAGCTAAGCAGGGTCAGGTCTGGTTAGTACCTGGGTAGGGGGTCACCAAGAAATAACAGGTGGTGTGGGATATGTTTCAGAGAAAGGCAAACCACCTCTGAATATTCCTTGCCTAAGAAAACCTTACAAAATTCATGAGGTCTCTATAAGTCAACAGACCACCTGAAGGCAAACACACACACATGCTTTATATCACTATCTATCTATCTACCTATCTATCTATCTATCTATCTATCTATCTATCTATCTATCTATCTATCTATCTATCACAAATGGTGATGGAGATTGGACAGCAATCATAATACTACTCGGGGGTGAAGGAGTAACATCTCTACTGGTAATGATATAGTTCAGTGGTAGCAAGTGTGTGGCCCTCCAGTTCTTGTTGAATTGCAATTCCCATCAACCCTAGCCAGCATCACCAATGCTGAGAAATGCTAGAGGCTAGGAGTTAAAGGCTTCTGAGAGGCTAAAGGTTTCTCATCCTGGAAATAGCTCCTGAAAGACTTTCCATGTTCAGAAAGAATAAGTCTGCGTCATCTCTTAGTTTAAAGTGTCCCATCCCTTACCCAACCACCCTCCCTCCCCACGCACACACTCTTACCTGTGCCTCTGTGGAGTTAACTGACTGCAAAATTTGTATCCTGTCATCTTCCACCACTTCAACTGCAACAGAGAAGCATTATTAGAGCTAGGCGGAAGAGAGACATATTCACTCTCCTCTCACATTCACACTCACACTCACACACACCTAACTACCTTCCTGATTGTTTAATACATAGGTTGACTAAGTGAGCCCCCCAGGTCATATGCAGCCCAACTCAGAACCCAATGCAGCCCCTTCAACACATTCCCACACCCAACACACGGAAAATGATGTAAAAATGAACAACAGCACCCTGTAAAGCTTCTGTGGATGAAACTGACCATTTAAAGCTTATTTCATACAAACAGGTGGCTGTGTTAGGGCCAAAAGAACCTTAAAAATAAAAACAGAAGTAACCCTTCCATCAACCCTAGCCAGCTCAGCCAAAGATGAAAGATTATGAGAATAGTGGCCCATCATCATCTGGAAGGGCACTGTTGCTCAGCCCAGCTTTAAAAGGATGCATGTAAGACAACAGACACAATTCAACACAACATTAAGTTCAATTAAAGCACATCTGCTTTACATCAGTGCTGTTCAAAAGTCACAGTCCGTGGACTAGTGCTAGTCCACAAGCTATCAGCTGCTGGTCCCTGAAAATTAAAGAAACAATTTTTGCCATGGGAACAAATATAACTGGTTTCTGGCATACCATGGGGGAAACTGTCAGGCCCCAACATCAGAGAGTTTAAGGAGCACTACTTTATATTGTGCCACAAATTTCATCCACCAATTCACAGCCTGTCTACAACCAGATGTAATTTAAGGCATCTTGTGAAACTAGCATATTCTTTTTCAAAATGGAGGAATGAAATTCCTTGCATTGCCTCCCTATTTTGGACTACTACAGCACAAGAAGCCCTAAGAGGAAGGCAACCTAGTATCTTGCAAACATTACAGTCCGTCAGCAACAGAACAACCGGTTGAGGCTGTAGAAAATCAAGGAGAACACAAGGCTTCAAATGCCAGTTTAGTTAGCGCTCCATCCGTCAGCGCTGTTTTATTCATTGATAACGTTTTTGTACCAGTTTGCAATATGTGTTCCCTCCAAATATCGATAGGAAAGATCAGGTGCCTACTACGATTTTTTGCGAGGAAAGCTAAACGTATTTGCATTGGATCTGGATGTTGCACTCATGTACTCTGGTGCTGTGCCAGAGCAAAAAATATATATTTTCCAATTAGGAAGTGTATTACAGCCTGTGCTTTCATGAGAGTAGGCTGCATTTCAAAGCCTGCCAACATTGCAGTGATTTGCACAGGTTCTTAGCATGGCAATGCAACATTTGGGTGGCACAAGGAGTGGGGACGTGTTGAGTCACATTCAGCTTTGTAGTTCTAATGTGGTTCTTACAAGATCTTGCAACTGTGAAAATTTCTAGTCACAAAGACTAGTCTTCTGCTCATATGCAGCAAGTCTGGACAACATTTAAACAAGTACTTTTTTCAATTGATGCTCAAGAACAGCAACTATCACTTTGTCATTTAGATTGAGAAATACCAAACAAGTTATTTATCTAGTGGTGGTTGCATAGGGAAAAATATTGGTTGAGTGCTGCAAGTGTATGCTGATTTGTAGGAAGTTGACTGTGATGTGAACAAATTCATTCATAGAGACAAAACAGTCATTCATGGAGACTGCAGTATTCAGTTGGCAGTTGCTTCAATTACTACAGGAACTTGTCATGGAAAAAAAGAGCATGAGCTAGGTTATAGAGGACAAAAGACCAAATCTTCACTTAGCTATCTTCTCATCTAGTACCTTTCTTAACCCATATCCATCTCTAGTGTCCACACTGTCACCTCAACCTTGGACCATAAAGAGACTCAACTGGTAACTCTTTGACCATCATACTTTTAGCTGCCACAAACTAAGGGATGGATCAGTTTACACATTCTTCTCACCAATGCCTTCTACCACATGAATATCTGAATACAAGTACCACCATGTAAATTACTGGTCACATTATTTTATCTCACAGAGAGAGAAAGAGAGAATAAAAATGCACATCTGGAACAAACACAGCAATTCTCAAAGGGAGAAAGCAGATATATTAAGGTAAACTGAACTGGTCTTAAGGTCAACCTCTTTAAACTCTTGTTGCCTGTTACAACTGTTCTATTTTCAGTGCAAAATGTAAGTGGAATTGTTTGTACCTTTGCGAATGAGATAGTACCCATGTATCTCCAGAAGAATTTCAGTGCCAACATGCCAAGCTACAAATCCAGTCATTGCATATGTATCCCATGGATCTGGAAGATTGAGAGCTGGCAAATCCATTCCCAGGAACATTGTCACCACTAGATATGAACAATACACAGTTTATACACTTACTTTTCTTTAGATAACAAAACATTTGAAAAGTAAATCAAGGAATTTCACTGACAACAAGCAGACCTCTTTTATACATCATTGCTAGCAGATACTTAACTATTCCTACAGAAGGCATAGTGGTTGGAGTGGCATAGCAATTTGAGTGCTAGATTAGAGACTCCAGAAGACCATGGTTCTAATGCCCATGTAGCCATAGAAATCCAATGGGTGACCTTGGGCAGGTCTTTCAACCTTATGGGAAGGCAATGGCAAATCACCTCTGAATAAATCTTGCCAAGCAAATCACATTAAAAAGTTGCTGTATGCCAGAGTCAACTGGAAGGCACATAACAACAACAAAGATGGATCCCTTCCACAAAATCCTACTCAGCTTCCTCTTTGTGGCATGGAAGTGACCCTGGGCTCTCATAGGTCATGTCAACAAAAATAAGCTCTAGCAGATTCCCCCAAGCAAATATGCTACCAAGCCAGTATTGGCAAGAAGTACAGCCCTGAAGGCAGACAGAGTTTTTGATGTGTGAGGACAAGCCTGTATTATATATATACAGAAAGACTCATCCCCAGAAAGGATAGCCTCCAGATGACAAATTGGACAAAGTAATTATTCACACAATAGTTTCAACTGATATTTTGAAAAGACTATGTATCTCAGTGAAGAGTAGAATACAAACCAGACTCTCACATCAGAACAGGCTTCTGGATCAATAGGTCAGGACAAGAAAGTACTGTATCCACACCATGAGACATATGAAAGGTCCTGACACATTCACAGAGGTGGGCATTTTTAAAAATCATGTGTTGATTTTATTTTTGATTAGCAGGAAGTAAGAATGAAGTTTCAACATCATACTAAGAACAATCTGCATGAGCATAGGACTTTGTTACATGAAGAAATCACATACTGATTTTCCAAAGCCATATCAAAAGCACCCATTATTGATTCTCCCTAGGCATCTTGCAAATTCAACATTTTAAGAAAGACTAGAATGGATTATTCACTCACCAGCAAGTATTCTAGCAGTTGTACCTGTGCTCCAGTGTAACCAGTTAAAGATTTCTCTTCTGTTCCCAAAAAGACAGAGGAATAATCAATGGATAGCTTTGAACACCAAAATATAAAGATGAGAAGGGGTTCAGCATCTGAATGTATCATTATTAAGACTACTGTAGACTGAGGAGTATGGTACTGCAGAATTTCTTTGGGGCAGGTCCAGTACTGGACATTTTGCCATCTGCAGTGAAGAACAAAATCGTGCCCTCTATATTCAACATGCAAGTGAAAATCAGATTGGCAGATGAATCTAACATCAGCACTGCTAACAGAACATTGTCCTCCACCAGATCTGAAAGCAACAGGCTAGCCTGGTGCAGAGAGAGACGCTGGGGTGCAGGAGAGGCCACATGACACACACACAGCTCTACTTTCCAGTACCATACCACTACTCCCTGACCCATGAAGCAACTGTTTACTGGTAGGGCCAATCTGGTCTTTAGAATTTGCTGGTATCTAGTATCCAAGCCTGTAGCTATACAGTCATTAGCCTGTAACTCTCCTGCACAGGTTTACAACAATGTCCTCACAATCTCATTAGGAAACCACAATGGCAAGTGAATGTACAAACTGTTTACCTTGGTGCTTGTGAAGGTGGTCTGAAGCCCGCCATGAGGGGCTGAACAATTGCCAGCCCCATCACTGTGCAGCCAAGATAGGGATGAAAACCTGCTTGCTATGCAAAAGATAACTTTAGTTATAAATCAGACATCTAGCAATACAATCATTTTCCAGAATTCTGTGTATCAACAGTGGATAGATAGCTATTGTTACTGCTTCTCTTAAGAAGAGCCTAGCTTGTCAATTTTCCCTGCCTAGTGCATTTGGCTTGTGTTTTGTCTCCTTTCATTTCTATTGCTCAGTTCAACTGTTGTCATCTATACATCATCTATGCTGTCCTGAGCAGTTATCTAGGTACTGACAGCAACGTGTATTAATCTGGGGTGAGTGTATCTTTCCTACTTTAAGGAAGCTCAGTATAGCAGATAAAGTCATAGGCCTAACTTGTGTGTCACAGTAAAGTGTTAAGGTCTGGCTTTCCAAATACACAGTTAGGATTGGGTGGAAGAATTTCTGTTGAAAAACAACTGACTATATAATTTCTCCAATTTTCACCATATTAAAATATTGTATTCTAAAGTGAATTAAATTCATCTTAGCATTAACACTTTTGTCCAATTTTCTGGCCTATCACAGAGCTGGGTTAGACAATAATGGTCCTGATCTTCTCATTGTTAGATGAAAATTAAGATTTCACTGGTAACAAAGTAGAAGCAGCAAAAATGACTCCTGCCATATATATCTATGCAGCCCAGGTTGCTTCAAGACTTTCAGCATGAAACATCAATCTAATTCTGACCTCTGCTCTCTCATATCCCCACACAGTTCTCCATCTGTACTATCTAACAACACAGTTGTGGTGAGGATATACTTAAGCAGACTAAGTACCACTACAGAAGACTACAAATTTCTTTGTTGAGGGTTTTTTTAAGGCCCATAATAGAACAATGTAGATTTTATCACAATGTTATTCATTTATAAACAAAGTTAATATTCAAAACGTTAGCAATGCCACTTACTTCACTCCAACCTCCACGGTACAAAAAGGGAAGAACAAGAGATACACTAGTAAGGAACACAGTTGTCATCATTAGCGCGCGATGGACCTATTGTTAAAATTACATTTCTTAATAAAAGCTTAATTTCAACAAAACTAGGTTTTATGCAAGCTCTAATATCAAGAAACAACAAGGAGAAAACCACTTATTCAGCATTAAACTGGAATGCAAGCACTTATAGATTAACAACAAAAATCTTCAGAGAATTCAAGTATATACCCTGCTAAGTCAGAAAAACACAATGTTAGTTTCTAGATAAAAGGCTCTTTGCATTGGCATAGGTTTGGTGCCATTATTTCACAGTTTTCGCCTTAGTGGATTTTTTGTGGTAGGAAAAGAAGCAAAAATATTGGTAGAAAAAGGTAGATTTGTTATGAGTGGAAGATCACATCACCAGATATCCCATGTAGGAGTCTGTGAATCAGCTGGGATAATGACATGTTAAAAGTCTTACCCAGAAGTGCCCACCACCTAAAAAACCACGCCATGGTTCACTTTCTGTCCTACCTGAAACCAGATCTCTTCTCCAAACAGCAACAAACTTGGCCAGACAGGCTTGAAGAATCGGGCAACGATCACACCAATGCTAGCTGCAGTCATCCATGAAACAAACATTAATGCACCTGAATGGAAAACACAAGACAATTGCAACTGAGGCTTAGGTTGGCTTCAGACAGACAAACAAGATCAAGCATAGTGCAAGCTCAAACTCTTTGCTTTCATCACTAGCCGAAAGTCTCAGAGACAGATCTTCTTTGGGAGTATTCTCTAAATCTGCATACCTTCTTCATTTGAGAAGGAGCATGTGCACAAGAAACCCAAGTATTTAAGGCAACAGAAGAGATGTTTCCTGAAACAGATTTCCACCAGCATGCTCTCCACAATTACCACCCCAAATTTTCATAGTATGCTTTGGAGCCCAGCACATGACCATAAGACAAGATGGTGCCGTCACTCCTCATTTTATGTACAGAATCAGATGGAGGGACAGCTGAATGTTATTTCAGCACTGGCAAATAGGATAATGTCATTGAAGGCAGAAGGTCAGGTTAGGAGGTTCAGACTACACTGTACAGCTCCACCTTCCATCACAGCTGAGGGGCCGCTGCAAAGGCCCTGAAGCATCTGCCACCTGAGGAGATTGCTTGACTCTGTTGCATAGGAGGCCAGCTCTACAGGAGACAAGCTCTTTTCCTCAGAAGAAACCAAATACAGAACAAAGCCATCAGGTTCTTTGATGCGTCTATGAAAACTAACCTATTTAGAAAATCTGCGACAGCAACCTACTCAAACAGGCCACTTCTCAATTAACCAACAAAAGGTAATCCCTCTCTTGCACACAGGCAAAACTGTAAATCATTATACTTGCCATGAATTTTGATAAGAAATGGGGAGCGGGATCCTCCAATATCCTTTGGTGGTCCTGAAACATTATGTTTGCTGTTTGTGATCAGAGGTTGTCGGTAGTGTTGATGAATTCTAGCCCCTGTACAAGAGAAGTGGTTGACTATAAACTCATTTCAACAGTGAAAGAATACTTGCTCTCAGTTAGGGATTTGCTTCAGAGAAGGAAGGAAGGAAGGAAGGAAGGAAGGAAGGAAGGAAGGAAGGAAGGAAGGAAGGAAGGAGGGGAGAGGGGGAGAGAGAGAAGGTTTTTCTGCCATTCTACTTTTTAGTGGGACAAAAAAAGCTTCATCTGGGTGAAAATGAAGATTAGGGTAACAATCATTCTTATAACAGCATTCTACAATAAAATTTGTATTTTCATAAGTTGTTATTCAGAACAGTTTTTGCTACAGAGTAATTAATACTAATTTGCCAGGGCAAGGATTCTGAATCATTCCAGAACCAAGACCTGAATCTCATCTATTATTCCCTGGGACCACCTTAAAAATGCTTTTAGTCTTCTATATTCATTTTAAGCTGTACCATCTGACTTGATTCCAGTAACAGGGACACCAATGGATCTTGCCTCTGTGTACCCAAAGGAAGATAGAAGTGGAAAAGAAGGGATAAAGAAAAGGTTGATCAAGGAAGCCAAGCTTCACACAGAACAGCACATTACTCCATCACAGAAGAAAAGGTCATATACTTAAGAGGTTTAAGGTTGGATTTCTTGAGCATTGTGGGATTAAGAGCGGATAGAGCAGGAACACTGCTTAATTTGAAGCAGTATTAAATTGATTAATTTTAATTACTTTAATACTGATCCAAACCACATAATGAAGCCCTATAAACATTTGTACAATCCATGTGAATTTAAAAACTTTATAACTGAACATATTTGGACACCAGAAGGACATATGTACATGTTCCAGGAGTCAAAATAGATGCAGCCAAAATGTGATGGCAGCCATTCTGAAAGACGGCATCTAGAAAATCTATTCCAGACTACGATGATGTCTACTCAAGTTTTTTAAGTTTTCTGCCATGTGATTTTCTTGGTTACACATATCAGAATAGAAGTTTTTATGAGACTCCAATACACACACAGGAAGACTAAGGCTTTTTCAAAATTCTGACAATGCAAAATCTACTAATACATTTCCTTGTCAGTTCCAGGCAGTAGTTGGCAATAGAATTATACTCTCATATGTTGAAATACAGAAGAGAAAGTTATCCGTGGATTTGGATTTGATTTAGTTTAATTTATAGAACAATCCCATTGTGAAGAGCCCAGGATAATTTCCAGAAACTTCCTCTGGAAATTTGAAAGCCACACATCACATGGATAACAGCATATCTCATTTGTCCACCTGCTTAGTGTCTAGGCTAGGTACCCAGGTTCTGAGGTCACAGCTTCAAAGTTAGCTTGAAGCGCAAAAACAATGTTGGTTCTTACCTGTGGTACACTGATTACCAGCAGTGAAGGAACCAACTTGCTTTGGATGGGTTGCTCCTCCCACTTATTCCAACAGACAGAAACAAGATAGATCTTTTTGGAATGTCCCCTAGGTGAAGCAACCCCCAGCAAGGTCAGCTGAGAGATTACAGGAGAAAAATAGTCTGAGAAGAAGAAACTTGTTTTTTTATAATGATGAACCATAGAACATAGGTACAAGGGAGAAAGGGAAAGAGAAAGCCCCTTCTATAACTATTTACACATGATTTCTACCTCTGCGCCAGCACATCCCTCAGTGGGTAATGGAAATGAACCTACCACAGATAAGAACAAACATTGATTTCCCCTACAGCTAAGGGAGGAACATCCTTTGGATATGTCCTACCAGAGCTCCCCAGCCAAAAGTGGGTAATGTTGGCATCCCCAGTGGCCTATTGTTCCACTATGGCCTGCAGCACTCCCTGACCGAAGAAAGTCTTGGGTAAGAAGGAAATGTCCCACTGACAGTGGCTCAAAAAGAACGGAAGAGGACTTCTAAGTAACTGTGATGCAGATCCCTACCAAAGAAGCATTAGTAGCTAATGCTGCTGATGTGGTTGTGCTCCTAGTGGAGTGGGCAACTACTCTCCCCAGTTAGGGAACTCCCAAAGGCTCACAGGATGGCTCTCCAGCTGCCATTCTTCTTGGGCATGATGAAGAAAATCAAACAGCAGCCCTTGAACCTTTGTGAAGACAAGACTTTCTCTCTTGGTCTTATTTGGAGGAAATGATTGATGGCTTTCAGAACAGGCCATTTTTTTATGGCTTCCTGGACTTTGGGGAAACAATAATAAAAAGTTGGGAGGTCAGAAGGAGAATTCTGTCTTGCCACATTCACCACCCAAATATCCAGAAAGTCCTGGAATTTGCCACCTACTACTGACCTACACCCCCTGTAAACCTGAGCTAAAGTTGGGCCTATGTGAATACAAAGAAGAGTGTCCCTTTTTATTTTTCCTGAGGACAAGGAAAACAGATGTAAACGTCTGTCTATACAAGCTATAAGCTGGCATAGCTTTCCCTTTTTTCTTCTGTAGAATGGAAGGCCTTTATAGAATGGAAGAGAACAGGAAGAACATGGATATACTTATTTTTCAGCTCCTACTCTGCCAAAGCTGAGGAACAATGGCAACTGCATCTTCTACTGCCTCTTTCTTCTACCTTCAAAGACAGGAAGTTTAACAAGATCCTATGGCCCTGGCACACAGACCAGAGAATGTGTGATTTTAACGGAAGAGTCCATAACCAGTGAAAGAACCTTAAGTGTAAGTATTCAAACAGACATCTTTACCTTCACTGACTTCACCATCTGCTAGAAATATGTAGTAGTACGCATCCAGGTTAAACCTCCCTTTAAAAGCAGGGAGATTAATTCTTCTTCTGAAAGAACACTGAAGGAGGCCATCAGCCACTCTCCATGACTTCTCTTCAAGAGCATCCTAAGAAATATGCAGGATAGATTTAGGATTTGTTGCTTCAAAAGCTGAACAATCACAAATAAGGACTTTCACATGATCATACTGCCATGATCTTTATCAAATCATAATGTAATCATCCAAAGAAACAAGCCTGATCCAAACAAATGATTCATTTGACAAGTTTCTAAAAAACATCAGGGAGCTCTAGTGCCTCACCAAAGTACAAGCTCCAAGGTTCCATAGTATGTTGCCATGACAGTTAAAGAGGAATATAATGCTGTATATTTTTGTGTAGTATGAATGAGACCCAGGTGATGAAATGATTGTTCAGTTGAGACCCATGGGGACCTCCAACATTTGGAAAGCTCAGAGACAGCATACTGTAACCAAGGGAATGTACACCATCAAAGTGTGGGGTTGCAAAGCATGGTGTTCACAAATACAGAGGAAACCTGTATTCCTCAGGTATGAGCCAGTTCCACATAAATCCTAACACAAAGAAAGCCACAGCTTGGACTTTCCAATTCAGCCCTAAAATCTGTTAACACCTAACAACTTCCAAAGCTTTCAGGAGCATCAAAATACAAAAGCAAATAAACCTTCTCAAGAACAAGGCAGCGACTTCTGGAATGCTAACTGGGAAGAATGAAGACAATTTTACGGCAACACTGGGATCTAGAAAGAATTATCAGCCCAAGCCAACATCCCTATGAGACCTTTCTAATCAAATAATAAATATGAACACACGCATCTTCTTTATACAGAATTTAGAGTGGCAAACGTTAGAGACAAAGTCAAGAGCCTGCAAGGAACTTTACAGGAAGAACACTTATTTTGGTACACTTGGTCTCTTTAGAGCAGGGAGAAAAAAATTATGTGGCCCTCTAGATGTTGGTGGACTGCAACTCTCATTACTGAGCCAGCATAGCCAATTCTGAGTCACATGAGAGCTACAGCCCACCAACATCTGGATGAATCATATATTTCCTCGTTCTGGTTTAAATGCCCTGGATAAAATACTTGGTTTGTTGTTGCTTTTGTTATGTGCCTTCAGGTTATTTCCAGCTCACAGAGGTTTCTTGGCAAGAAGTCTTGGCCCTCCTCTGAGACTTAAGATGGTATGATTTGCCCAGCATCACCCAGTGGGTTTCCATGACTGAGTGAGAATTCAAGCCCTGGTCTCCAGAGTCATAGTCCAATGCTCAAACCACTACACCACTTTGTAGGAATACTATAATCAATTCACTTCTTTAAAAAAAAAAATACACGTGGAATTATAGTACCTCTGAATCAAACTCTGGATAAGTTCGCCTCACCAGAGAGGCTGTTTTGATGTCAGCGTGATGATCTTCACTAATACAAAGATATGTATCATCACCACCACCCTGTAAATAACATCAAAAGATTATTGAATTGTATTCCCAAGTTGTTCTCCCCTCCATGTCTGCATAGGCCCTTAGTACCCAGTCAAAGCAAATGAAGTTGAGGAAGCCAAGGTCAAAGCTGAATAAGATCACCTTATCCAAGGATACATTCAGTAAAGTTCCCATTTAAAAAGCCCACTGCTGTCACAGACATTATGCCCAACCTTAATACATAGTGTGTGGCCATAAGCTCAAGCACAGTGGAAAATATTACCTATAGGAATAGGCCCTGAATTTCTGTACAATCACCATTCTGCCTATTAACACAAATAAAACATTAATTATGCCATTTCTCATTCTAAATATCCATTCACTCACACAAGCAGTCTCAGGACAACATTGCATATAATGAAGTTGGATGCTCCAATTTCCACACAACTAGCACATGGAGGAGAATGTGTGCTTGATCACTGCTTGCCATATTTAGATTTTACTGGTAAATTCTTCCTTAAGGCCTAAAAGAGGGATGGAATCACACAGCCATCTAGATGTCATTGGACTGCTACTCCCAGCATTCCTCACCTGTTGGCTATGCAGGCTAGAACTGCTGAGAGTTGAAATCCCAGAACATCTGGAAGACTCCAGGATTCCCAATGCTGGGCAAGAAAATCATGTCATTTTCTCCAGACTGGGGAGGGGATTTGACTGCAAAATAAGAATGTTACTAACCATCCACTGATCATGAGACAAGGCAAATGCAATGTAGCCTTCACTAGGGCCACTCATTTCAACCAATACCGAGTCATCGTCTTGTTTGAAGGAGAGAAAGAAGCAATCATTGGCTTTAGGATCACAGTTTGAAGGACTTCTCACACAGAACTTGCTATTTCCACAGTCTGAAGCATTGAACTAAGGACACAAGATGCCAGGTTATATTACTTCACAGGTCACTGCTTGAGAAAGAAATTATTTTCAGAATGCCAGTGATTACAGTTTTCAGGATTTAATAAAAAGTACATTTCATACAACCACAAAATTCTACCTAGTAATTACAGTTCATTTTTTCTGGCATTATTAAGATACAAGCCTCAAATCCACAATCCTGTTTGAACTAGGCACTTGACAGCACAGTGTTACTAGTCTATAATTTTGGAGACACACAAGAGTCCCACTCTTATTTTAGTCAGACACTTAATGGCTGATTGTTCAAAACTCTGCATTAACAGGAGTATAATTAGAGGTTTTCTAAATCACCCCAAACTGTTCCAGATAATTACACAAAATCCATAAAGCTTAACGTAAGGGGAAAATCCACAGGGACCTCCCTTTTCCTTTAAGGTGAACATAATACTATCCTCTGTACAATTCTCAGCATAGAAAAGCTAAAAGTAATAAGCATTTTGAAATATTTCCCTAATATTTCCCAGTATTTGAGGATGCAGCAATACCCATCTTAGTTTTAGAAATGACAAGCATTACAGACAATGCTTAGAAAAGTAAAGGAATCCCTAAATCTAATATGTATCTGCCAGCCTAAAAGGTGAACAGAAAGGTATCAAATCAGAAGACTGACTCTCAACAGTTTTCATGAACATAATTAAATACTGTGTTTCATTTCATTCTTGTTATTTTTGAAGATGACTTCATGTAAAGTCAGATACATATTTCTGCAGATCTTTTGAGCACTTAACAGAAAAGATGAGCACTGAAAATAGAATGTAAGATCACCCGTGTTGTTGTTGGCCCTTTTCGCACGTGGTTATTAAGGCGGGCCACGGAGGTCTTCTGCACATTGGAGTGGACTAGGTTCGGTTTATTTACCTTCATTCCGCATGTAATTCCGACTAAATGCACCCCCATGTGGTAGTAAAGCGTGCTATTTTAAAACCAGAAGAAATCGGTTTTCCAATTTTCCAGATCGATCCAGTTCGTACTTTCACGGTGGTGCAGACACGTACATTCACACCAATGCAAATTGGTGACCAGGGGAGGGCTCATGGGAGGGGCCAGGGGGTAGTATGGACTTTCGCACGTACGCATGTACACAATGCAAAAAAAAAGGGTCAATCACAGCCGATGGGGCGGGGTGAGGGGATTAGCAGGAGTGGCCATGGCAGAGGCAGTGTGGATTCATGAACTCGCACTCCTCCGAATGAGAATGGAACATATGCAGTAGCTGTGCGGAAGGAAATGAGGGAAAGTCTGCCTTGTTTCGAGCCCAGAAAATCCGGTAAGAAATGGCACAAACTGATTCACCAGCTTCGTGCAGAAAGGGCCATTGTTGTGTGCCTTCAAATCATTTCCAACTTATGGCAACCCTAAGGGAAATCTATCACAGGGTTTTCTGGAGCTGAGAGTATGTGATTCTTCCAAGGTCACCCCATGAGTTTCCAGGGCTGAGCAGCAAATTGGACCCCAGTCTCCAGGGTTGTAGTCCAATGTTCAAACTACTAAACCATGCTGGCTCTCAAGATCAGCTATATCTCAACTTAAAGTTAGAAATCATGAGGAAAAAACCTCTCAATACAAGTTTTTCTTTCAAACTAATATGGAATACACGTGACCAAATGTGGCATGATCTGGTCTCGCTGCAGGTTCAGCACATGGCTGTCAACAGAAAATACAGAGGTTGCTATAGTTCTAACCTGGTATTATGGAACTGATCCCAGCATACATCAATGTCTAGGTAGGTATCAAAGGTATACTTAAAAGCCACATGGTTGTGATGGCAGATTTACAGGTAATCCATGAATGCCTCAGCACACATCAACAGCCACTGAAGGTAAAGTATATTTCTGGGCCGGACTTTAGTATGAAATCAAAGTTCCCAATGACATTTAAGCACCAGAGGAAGAGACAATTGCACAATGGAGCCCACATGATTTTTGGGCCTGCAATCTTCATTAGAACATCCTTGGGTCAGGATCCTAAAGCAGCACATTTCTTGTGTAATGTTCTATTACATCAACAGCATTACCTTCTCCCCATTTCTGCCAGGAGGAGGTGGAGGCAGCAGTGACATGAGGAAAAAACCACTAACTGTAACTCCCTTCTTCCAGAAGCCAGGCTTCAAGAAACAGGCACTCACAGCCAGCAATCACCACTGCCTTTTTCCACCTTTCCTTGCCATTGCCTTCATCTCCCTTTCACCTTCATCATCACTATAACTCAACTGGCAGAGGTACAGGAGATGCATGGGAATTGTGGCCCTCCAGAGGTCACTGGACTGTAATTTCCAGCAGCCCTAAGTAGGGTAGCCAGTAATAAAGAATTATGGGAATTGCAGTCCAACAACACTTGGAGAGCCATACAATTTTCATCCTTGGAATAGGATCTTGACATTGAAGTCACATTAGATTACGATCCAGTACAGATGTTATGAACTCCATGCTATTTACCGATTGGGTTAGACGGCGAACAGGAGGTGATGTTGGAATGGTCACTGTTGTCGTCAAGATAGGTGTATCAGGCTGGGAAATCACAGGGCCAGGAATTTTTACCCAAAAGATGTGATATTTTTCTACAACTGTGGCTCTGAAGACAAAATGAAAACCATGCATTTAAATGTTTGCACCCAAATTGTATGTGGGTCACTCCCAATCCCCCTCTGCAGTCCAACACAGATGCTTTAAACCAATTCAGATATTACTTACTTACAAAATAGTAATCTTAGACTTGATACTTGCCCTGTATGTAAATGCATCACAAGCTATCTGGTGTGGGACACTGCCAATTTTACTCCCAGTTGCCAGGGATTGGTACCATTTTGTGCCCACTGTCTACAATTGTTTCTTTCTTCGCTGGAAACATCCATGCATCACAACCACCACTGCTTTAGCTTTCAATATACATAGGTTCAGTACTTGCACAAGGTTTAAGAAAACAGTGCATTCAAAATGCACACAGCTCCAAAGCTTCTCTCACAGCAGTGCTGAATATTTTGTATATGATTTTAAAGAAGATAATCATAAGAAAATCCAGTCAGGAGAATCAAATAGTAGATGATATTTACATACAAGCTTATGCATGCTTACACAAATTGTATCCTTCTGGGTGCATCTCCTGGAGAAATCCAGTAGGCATCTAGATGGGTTTTCTTAGATTTACTTGTATGGCTGACAGCTGAATTCTACAACATACAAAAAGCCCATGGGAGAATTGCACAGCAAACCTGCAAAAGGTACTTTCATGCATCATCTTTATCACCACCTGATACAAACCACATTAACATACGGCTTATATCATCATCTCATGGGCATCATACCTCAATATAATCAATGAAGATACAGGATGGAAAAAACCTATTAACACATGAAAAACTGACACAGACAAGTAGCAGATCAATCCATCCAACCGACCTTGTCTAACCTTTCTGTAAAGTGGAACAATTTGAACATGTCAAGCAAAACACTGCAGGGAATTACCTACTAATCAGAGATCACTCAGAAAATTACTTCAGCTATACATTTGATCTGCTGCCCTTCTGATGTTTTGGACCACTGATATTGCTGATAGGGATTTGTGGGAGTTGTAGACCAAAAAAAAAAGTGAATGGTACCTAGTTACCTATTCCACTACAGAGAGAATAAAAGAATAATAATAGATTCATTTTGGAGCTATTTGGTATGGTATTCTACTTAAGTACTTTAGGAACAGTCATTAACACACTTTTACCAGTAGGGGGAATGCTACTATTTAAACATTGTTTGAAGTAGAAACTGTAAAGCTACTTCACTGTTGATTAATTGCAATGCCAAACTTGTATAAATACTTGCATAAAAACATCTATAACTGGTATGAATGTACTTCAGATGTATGCAACAGTTAATAAAAAATAGTATATTTATAGAATCATTAACATGATCCCTGCGATATCCCCCCCACCCTGATAGTGGCGTCAATGTCTCTCCCACATGATCTGTAGCTCAAGTTTGAACTGAGAAAGGGTGAAACAAACTTGCTTCCTTACTGAAATCAATCCCCTTACCTTTACATGTCCACAGGTGAGCAGCTGAGATCTTTTCTTGTCCGCTAGTGCAAATGAGCCAATGGCAGGACCCCCCACACTCTCAGCATCGCGGGCTTGTAGAAGAAAGCCTTCAAATGGAGGCCCAGACAGACTAACTAGAACCAGGAGAGAATGAAAACAGATGGAGGTTAATCCCCAATTATATTGGCAACATTAACACGTTTCTAATCAAGTACAGGCTCTGGGCCTCCCTTCCCAGAGAGGCTAGACTGCCACCCTCCTTACTAGCTTTCTGCAAGCAGGTATACCCCTTTTTATTCCAGCAGGCCTTTGACATATTTTTTTAAAGGGGAAACAGATCTTGTATAATGTGCTAGATCAATAGTTCTTAACCTAGCGTCTGGGAACATCTGCGAGTCCGTGGAGCCTCATAGGGGGTCTGCAAAGCCCTGCTGCTGGACTGCCGCCCTGCTGCAACCCTGTCATGGCAGAAACAAGGACATAGCAGAGGGAGGGTTGTGGGTACTGAAATTGCTCTCCCATTTACCAACAAGGGAATAGTTTGGGCGCACACACACACACACACACACACACCATATCCCTGAAGAAAGGAGCACAGTGGCAGGTGTGTGCACACACCTACACTATGGCCCCTTCTGTGTAACGCATCCAACCCACCATGGGGATGAGAGAAAGACAGGTCTGGGACTATGCTTATGCACAACGTCATCCCGGACCCATCCTTCTCCCATCCCTAGGAGGCTCGATTGCACCACAAATCACTGAAGGGTTTTCCTTGTCAACTACCAGCAAGCATGCCACTCTCCTGCTGCGTGCCTGCATTTACCTTTGCTGTGGCGGGCCTGAAAGCATAATGGCTGCACTTCCTGCCCCAGAGCAACCTAGGACAGTACCCTGCTGCGCTGTGGAAGAGGCATGGCTGTCGCGCTCCCTGGTTCCGGCAGGCAGCCAATGGAGCGCTCCTCTCCCAGAAGAGCCATTGCTGCCACTGTCACCAGATGCCACCGAGACAGAGATAAGCTGCAGAAAGGGCCTATGATTCTGGAAACCAGAGTCTGAATTCTCACTTGACTATGGAAACCCACTGGGTTACCTCAGCCAATTCATATTCTCTCAGCCTCAGAGAAAGGCAAAAGCAACAAATTTTGCCAAGAAAATCCTCATGATAGATTCGTTTTAGGGTTGCCATAGATCAGTCTTCAAAGGGGAGAGACATGATGGCTAGAAAGAACCTTCCTCTTTGTTGTTGTGTACCTTCAAGTCACTTGTGACTTATGGCAACCCTAAGATGAACCTATCATAATTTTTTTTTCCTGGCAAGATTTGTTCAGAGGGACTTTGCTTTTGCTTTCCTCTGAGGCTGAGAGAATGTGAGTTGCCCATGGTCACCCAGTGTCTGAGTAGGGATTTGAATCTTAGTCTCCAGAAGCCTTTATTAATTAAATATTGGAATACAGTAGAGTCCCGGTTATCTGACATGCGGTTATCCGACCTTCCAGATTAACCGATGTCGCGGCTGCCGGGGAGCGTGGTTGTAGGCATTTCCGCACCCCCAGACACGCCCAGACATGCCCCCAGACACGCCCCACCAAAATGGTAGCCACCACGGGCCTCCGGCTAATCCGACATTTCGGTTATCCAACCGTCAGCCCGCCCGTTTAGGTTGGATAACCGAGACTCTACTGTATTTAAATCTAAATATTTAAATCCTGAGTTAAATCTGGGGGGTCCCCAGCAAAAAATATATTTGCAGGAGGTCCCTGGTGTGATGAATGAATGGGTTCCAGATGGAAAAGTACGGTCCTGAACCAAACTGAAATGGCCGCGCGCAGTGCATTGTTGTAAGGAGGGATTTGGATTGTGAGGCGAGGATTCCTTGAACTGTGAAATTGAGAACGCACGGAATGCCGATTTGGCTTGAGAAGAAAGTTTGCAAAACAATAAGGACTTGGCACCAACAGAATGTACTCTTGAGATGCACAGATCCAGAAGTGTGGCTTCCTTAATTGCCATCTGATGTTGCCTACAATGCATATCTTCTTTGATTGTCTTTATGTTTTATCCACCTTCACGAATTCACGATATTCAACGGTGATCAATACCTTTATTAAGAAAACAGTTAAATTCTTATGTGTAAAGGCAGAAGAAACAAGGAGCCGTGAAAGCCTGGCTTGGCAAACGGGCAAACGCTGATGTTTTTCTGACCTTACCCTGCCTGGTTGAAGACTACTGAGGCGTTTGACATCTGGATGTGATGTATGGTACATTTCCTGACAACATGATATACGACCAATTCTTCTGCAAGCAACCTTTTATTAGTAAGATACAAAATGATATGAACTATTCTTTTAATTGCTTGATTGCCTTTACACAATGGAAGTCCTGGAACCCTAGCGACCAGCAAAACATGTCCTTTTCCTCAAGAAGTGGGGAATATGACTATAAAGAGGGGAAGATTTTCAACTCACTTTCATGACCCTTGGCTGCAGCAGAGGACATCCATACCTTCGAGGACATCTGGCCAACGTTCGGTGAAGGACCGGTTTTCCGTGAGTACGTTGTGTGATTGAGTGGGTGAAAGAGAGCTCTTGATACGGAAATGTGATTTTTGTATTTCATGTCTTAATAAATGTTACATGCATAGTGATTAAACCCAGATCTGGTTTCCTATGTGTCTTCTGTTGAGATCCTATAGTCTAAGGTAGCTGAATTTCTCTCTGGGTCAAATGTACCAAAAATCTCGGTCCATGACACTGGTAAAGAAAAGGTTAAGAACCACTGTGCTAGGTTATTATATGCTATTGCTGCTTAATGACTTACGTTTTTCTTAATTTTAATTTTAGGATTGTTTAATTGCTTTTTAACTTTTATGTGCTGAGAATTTTTTACAAAGTTTGTTTTAACTATTGTAAGCTGCACTGAGTCCCAAAGTGGGGAAAAAGCAGGATATAAATACATATTATAAATATTATAAAAACAGCAACACCGTAACTGTATGAATCTATCTCTTTTAGCTCATATATAACTAAGAAACCACAACTGGCCATTCTAAAACTATGAATGAGGTTGTGTGGTCAAGATTATTGCTGATCTTGGAATTTCAGACCCACAACCTGAAAACTAGGGATGAACTTTTATGATGTCACAGAAATGAACCCTCGTGATGTCATTAAGCATAACACCTTAAGAATTGACTACTGCTACATAAAAGTATGCCATTCCAATCAGAAACACTGAGTCAAATAAATGAGGAAAAATATACACGCCTTCTTCAAAGCAATGCTCTTAATCTAAGGACTGGAGAAGAGAGGCTAAACTATGATATTCAGGGCCAGACCTTGATTGCTGGAAAACCTATCCACGAACCACATTTCTTGGGTGTTTCCAGGAGAGCAGGGCTCATCCGCTACAGCAAAAACAAAGTCCTGGAGAACTTTTAAAACTTCACAACTAGACAGTGTTTTCAGAAACTCATGCCACAGCAAATTTGTTGGTTTTTCTTTTTTTAAACACCATCACAGGACACTTTGCCATTTTTAGCAGTACTGCAGTACACTACTTGGCTTAACTGGCTCTGGTGCTTGAAGCAAACAGCTCACTCACTTTTATAACTTTCCCCTCGTCCCCATAACACAATCACCATCCATACTCTAATTCCTTTACAGGCAGGGTTATATTATGGCTAGCTACATGTTGTGGGACTAGAATTCCCATGAACCCTGACATTGGCTGGGCTGGTTAGAGCTGCTGGGAACTGTAGTCTAACATCACCTGAAGTGCCACTCTTGCTCTGTAGAAGGGAGGGAATCACGTGGCCCTCCTAATGTTGCTGTACAGTAACTCCCAGCATTCCTCATGACTAGTGATGTTGCTAGAATTTGAAGTCCAACAAGATTTAGAATAAACTGAGTATGTCACCCACTCTAGTCACCACCCTGAATTTTCTAATATTATTCAATTATCTATGGAAGCAACACTCCTGTCCCATCACAGGCAACAAAGGGGGGGAAAGTGGTACCTTTCACATGATCGCCTGGCTTAAACTGTGGCACATTTACTTCAATGGTGTGTTTAGGAAATTTTTGAGGTTGGCGCCCATGGAGTGGTATCATACTACTGCAGGATTCTGTGACTTTTCCATTTGGATAACCAGCCGACGGACCATGAAAGCAAAGAAGCATCCAGGCAATGAAAGTCATTCTGGGAGAATCCATCTGCCAAAAAAGAAAAGTGAATATTAGACTTAATACAGTTCTATCTTTTAAACAGTTCTGAAAATGACAAGCCTTGTGGGTGCTCCAAAGTTCTACAGCATTTTTCTACACAAGCTTTACTATGGGGGAAAAATATGAAGTCATTTTTATGAAGCCATCCCCCTTTAAAGCAGAGTTGAGGAATCTGTGGCCCTCCAGGCATTGTTGAACTCCCATTCCAATAAATAATCTAAAAAATTACTAAAGAGTCTGCTCACTTCCCCATACAAATATCCTGAAACTCCTGTACTTAAGAATGTTTAAGTTGAGTGTTGATATAGCCTGCCTATCTAGTTTTCACCATCATCACAAGTTGGTTGCCTAGAAGGTGATGATAGAATACAGATTAGCTGACAAATGGCAAAGGACCTTCAGTTGTTCAATCTAAAGAGATAGGGGTGTGGAAGCATGTCTGTTTCATTGGCTCTGTGAATCCTGTGCACTTTTTCTTTTCTTACACTCACCGTGCAGCAAAGTGGGCAACCCATTTAACTCATCTGAATCAAATCATTTGAAATGTGGTACCGGACGAGAGTTCTACAGACATCATGAACTGTTAAAAAAAACCCTAATAAATGGGTCTCAAAGAAAACCAAACCTGCTCTCACTAGAAGCCAAAGTTGAGACTATTGTACTTCACTGAGAGTCTCATACTTCAGACATATCAGGAAACAAGATGACTCATTAGAAAAGACAATTATGCTAGGTAAAGGCGAAGGCAGCAAGAAAAGAGGAAGAATGGATTACATGTGAATAAACTCATTTAAGGAAGCCAAACCCTTAGCAGGCTGTTAATAACTGGGTGTCTTGCAGATCTTGCATTCATAGAGTCATCATCATCGGCCACAGCTGACTTGATGGCAATTAACAATAACAACAACGTCCATTTAATAATAGCTGTATTTTCTTTCTGTGAGCAGTGATCTAACTGTCCTATACATTTGACCTTCCGTAATTCTTTTTGGCTTCCAACATTTCTGTACTATCGGCTTTAGTCCAGGGTTGGGCCTCCAAATGCTTGTGGACTGCAAGTCTCAACAGTTTTAGCCAGTGGAGTCAATGGTGAAAAAAACTAGGAGCTGCAGTTCAGCTACATCTGGAGAAAGCATGACTCCCAATCCTGTCCTAGCCAAAGGAAATTCTGGCCCTATGACTGTTGTTACACAATTGGAAGACAAACCATTACTAATACACATTAACCACTGAGAAACTATGTCAGCGCAACAGTTCAACCCTAGATCTAATCAGAATTTACTGTAGTTACATTACTTTAGCAAGTACTGGAATTTACTTTTTCAAAATATAGAAATGTGTTTAACATACCTTTTATTTAGCATGGCAGCAACTCTTTTATGTTAAACACATTACCAAAGACATTTTAGTTGGTTCAGATTGGAACAGTCTGCTGTTGCCATGAGCTGATCTACGTAAGTCACAACCATCCACAACTTGAATGCTGTTTTTATGACCTGCTCCCAGTATCTATGTATCCCAGTTATCAGTATCTATGCCAAGTGGCCTGCTGACTGAACAAATTAGAAATGACACTTACAAACCCTTCTATCTTAGCTCTCTCACTGCTGCTGCAATAGTATTTACAGAATGTCAGCACGCTCCAAATCCAACAGAAGCATATTACTGGAAGAATACTTAACAGCAATGTGTGAGTTTATGTGTCTTCAAGTCACTTGTAAATTTAGGGCAACCCCAAGAATTTCGCAGGGTTTTCTTAGGTAAGAACACCCAGGGGTGGTTTTGCCAATGCCTTCCTCTGAAATATAGCCTACAGTAGCAAGTATTCATTTGCAGTCTCCCACCTAAGTATTAACCAGGGCTGCCTCTGCTTAACTACCAAGAGCAGACAGGATCTGGTGCCTTTAGAGCTGCTTCTGTGTAAATGAAATAGGCACATTCTTGGAAAGGGAAAAAAAGAGGTTTAAACAGTGTGCAGGAACCAAAAGTACATAATAGTGGCAAGGTCAGAGAATAATATGAGGCAAGGAAGAAATTTAGATTAGAAAGGACTCCAAGACAGGTGGAAATTAAGAAGCAGCAGCTCACCAAGACATACAACCACAGGCTGGGAAAACATGAGGTGCTTTTCAGAGTATTGTGTGGACTTCACTCTATCACACCTCCATGATCGCATGCACCCAGTATCCAGAACTTTTTGAACAGTATCTAGAGTTTTTGGTTGCTTTACTTATAAAATGCCAGGTACATAGATGGCACTATACAATAAATAATGATGATAACAATGATGATAACAGGCAAAACATATATTCATTGTAGAAAATTCAGTATTACAGTACACTTGGATTCACAATCTATTGAGCACAGGTCTACTGCTACACACCTAAAGTATACTGGATGCATTCCTAAGCCTAGTCTCATAACTCTACCCATTAAGAATAATTTAGAAAGGAATTGAGGAAATGGAAACATCATTTCTGTGACCTTCTATAAATTTCTGATTCCCTGTCTGCCTGAGGCCTCATTATTGCTTACATCTGCAATGTTTTGCTTGTTCATTCAAGACAACAGCCAGACTTAACAGCTGGGATTATTTGCATAGGAAAACTGCACATGGACTATGGGCTGCAGAGTTCTGGGCATTAGGCACTGAGATTGGTCAGTTGGGACTATTGTGTTTTGAGCTGGTACAAGTGTAGCTTTTGCCTCCCTGCTTAATTGTCTTACATCCCACCTCACAACTTTGTGCTTGTCCTACTACATGGAGTCTTGCACTCTGTTTATGCTTTTGTTCCTATGGTCCTAGACACTATCTAGTGAGGTTATTCTGGTATGCATAATTAGCTTAGCCGTGCTTTAATTATGTTGTCCCATTCTACCACATTTCTTCAAGAGTTACTCCATTTGTATGTAGCTATTCCTTTCCCATCTTCCCTTGTAAATAATCTCCTTCATTTGGGCTGGGGGTAGGATGTTATCCCAGCATTCACATTGGAAACTGAATAGCATTCTTATATTTTTGACTACTGTAAAATTATTTTGACTAAAGCTCTGTACCAAAAACTTAGCCCCTTGGCATCTAGGAGTATCTGGAGTAGGTCTGGAGTTTCCCAACCCAGACTGGCCCAGGATGATACAAGGTGATGGCAGTTCTTATCCTTCAGGATTGGTGTTTTGACCAGAGTTCTGTAGTACAGTCCTCTCTATTGGTACCATGACAAGATGTATACAAGTATACCTCAATTAACAAAGCAAATGTGTTCCTCTACATTACTTAACAAAAAATTTGGTGCCAGAGGTAGAAATGACAAGGAAAGAATAGAAACAGGTTCCTCTACCATAAAAAAAAAACTATTCAACATATTTCATTTTCATTCAAAATTAACAGTATGAACAAATGAAATGAAACAACTAGGCAGGTTAGCCTTGTATAAGTAAACAAAAACATTTTGAGTCTTCTACATACCACTTAAAAGTTTCTTCCAACAGGTACCCAGAGATTTTTTTTTTTCATTGCATTCTGCTTTTGTTATGATTCTATTTTGGTGCCCAAATGTATAGCTTATACTGTTTAATATGCTGTGGGGTAGCTGGTGAGGCAGGCATATCTGTTTTCCCCTTTTCTCTCTGTTGTTCATACAGGTGCAGTAAAGGAATCTGGAGGCAGCTGCTGTTTTCCTTGCCTGTGGTAGGCAGGCACACACAGCTGCAGTGTAACTGGCTAGAGCAGAATACAATTTTTTTATCCGTTCAAAGTTTATTGTATTGCTTACAACAGACACATTGTTGCAACCCAGCACTGAAAGCCCATGTTTCTCCAGTCCTTCACAATTATCCCAATACCAATGCTGTTTTTAAAAAACTTACAGCTAGACTGAGAATGAGAAGGAAAAGAGGATAAGCTGGATGTGCAGAAAAAGACTTCGTAAAAACAGCTTCTATGTCAGTGACTTTGTTAACTGACGTATGGCTCTGCATGTAAAATTGGGAACATCTAATATAAAGAGAAATACAGAACATCTCAGCATAGTGGGGAAGATAGATAACGTGTCTTTTCTATACCCCAGGAGCTCTACTGCCCAGGAACTGTACTGCCCAGCTTCTGTAAGACTAATGGGTAACACCAAGACCCCTGCTAGCCCTTTACAGGATTCTTTGTCTTTACATTGTACTTGGACTGGACAGCCCTTTGGACAGAGGGCACCTTCAAACAGACCTGTCTTCCATGTCAGTGGTTTTGAGCCAGTGGTACTTGAACCAGGTCCGCCTATGGGATATAGAAGCAGGTGAGACATAGGTGCCTCGGTCATAGGAATAAAAATACTCCCAATACTACCAAAGCTTTTTAGTGCTACTTTGTCTTTACAGTAACAGGAATGACAGTAAAACTTATGTCTAACAGTATTATTACAATTTTCCCCTACTAACAAAATTACTGCTTATCCCTATTTTTACTCCCAGCAGTACAACTGCAATTTGTTGTGCCCAGAAAATTTACCATAAATAACAAATTTAAGTGCCAGTCAACACAGAATCATAGAATCATAGAGTTGGAAGAGACCCCAGGGGCCATCAACTCCAACCCCCTGCTATACAGGAACACCCATCAAAGCATTTCCAACAGATGGCCATCCAGTCTCTGCTTAAAAACCTCCAAAGAAGATATAAATGTTCTTTCTGGGAAAGTAAGGATTTTACTTCCTATCGTGGTGGGAGCCAGATTCTTTGACAGAGTGATTGGTGGGAGATAAGATAGGAAAATCTGAAAACTGCTGCTTCATATAGTAGAACATGTGGTCACTCTAGGACCAGATGTACTACCATGGGATTTCATTAAAAGTGGAGGACCATTACTTAGGTCCTTTCTGCCACACATTAATCTTGGCTATCTGCAACAATTCTCCTCCTACCATACACATATCACCAAAAGGATAATGACAGACCAGCAAAGATAGAGTCTGAAGGGGAACAAAAGTTTTGGATACCGGAACACAGGAATAAATAGATTTATTTTAAGGGAGTCAGATTTTCAAAATGGTAGAGGCAGGTAACATCCTGGAGGTACCTGGAAAGCCATCTTCCTAGTACCAAAAGACCTGAAAACCCTTTGCAAATTGAGAGAAGGAGCTCTTCTTTTCTCATTTCTTGTCTTATCCTCTCAGTTACACTGGATGAAGAAAGAAATTTAGCAGCAGTTACATTTATGGGTAGGATTGCTATGAAGATTGCTGATGGCCCTGCATTGGGAAGCAGTTTATAGAAGAATATTTTCCCAGAGTCAGTGCAAGTCTGAACAGTAAGAACTTTGAAATATTACTTTTCTGCAGGTGCTGCTTGTCACACAAGCAGTTAACAAACCTGCTGAAACCTCCCAAACTTTGCTCTTCTACACAACCATAAAGGTACAGGAACCATTTCTAATTCTCACTCTGCCAGCAATAAAGGTAAGGTGGCCATTAAGATCACCAATTGACCTGAAAAGAATGAATGCAGGAATAGCAATGGGGTTTCAGTATGCCATGAATAAGCTCTTCCCAGACTCAGTTCAGGTTTTAATACCAATGACAGCCTCAAAGGGAAAGAAAAATGGCTTTCTAAAAAAAATAGCCAGAATTCAAAATGGCACAAGTATCAAGAGCTTCAGAGAAAAGAAAAGGGGCACAGGGTTGTCAGTTTTTAACAAGTTGCCCTGTTTTCAAAATGATACATGCAGAGAAAGCCCCAGAGGCCCTTGCAGCATTAGTACAGTCATCTTTCACCTTCCAAAGGACTGGCAATAGTTATGCTGGCCATGGGGGCAAGCAGTTGTCCATCAGCAGTCACATCTAGAACAGTAGTGGGCAATGTATGCTATGATAAATTTGGTGGGTTTTGCTTAATTCACTTTGTATGCCACCCAAGCAACATATTTATAAGGCATGTTGTTGTTGTTGTTGTTGTTGTTGTGTGTCTCCAAGTCACTTCCAAATTATGACGATCCTAAGGCAAACCTATCACAAGGTTTTCTGGAGGAGAGAGTGTGATATGTGTCCCAGATCACCCAGATGATTTCTGTGGCTAAGCAAGGAACTGAACCCTGCTCTCCAGGGTTGCAGTCCAGCACTCAAACCACTACACCACCCTGGTTCTCTATACGGCATGTACAGCTCTCAAAATATTGTTGGACTGCAAATCCCAGCAGCCTTAACTAGCATAGCCAATAGTAAGAAATGCAGTAAGTTGCTGCTCACCAACATATGCAAGACTACCCGTTGCCTACCCCTGATCTAAAAGCAGAATTGCTTTTAAGGGAATGAATGGCCCTGCCCTGAAATCAGCTTGCAGATAAATTGCAGAATATATATAGAAAAATAAAATCCAAAATCCACAAAAGAGCAATACCTTTATTGGCCAACCAATATGCAGAAAATATAAACTTTCAAAGTTCTTCAATAGGCAAAAAAATGTTTTAAAAAAACAATCATGAGAAGAAAAGAAAAAGAAAAATAATGGCATTGGAGCCACAGGGCTACATTTTATATCAGATGTTGTTTCAGTTGTTGTTCAGTTGTTCTGGAGAGATCTCAGTGCGGGCAGAGGATATTCTTCTCTTGGTCATGCATCTTTGTTTAATCTGATGGCATGTCTGAGAAGCTATTTGGAAAAAATCAGCAAAGATATGTGGTACGAAAGAAACTGGAACTTTAGGATTTTACTCTCAAGCAAAATTACTAGAACGTAAACTTAATAGGGCTTACTTCAAAACAAACATGCATACCATTCAACTATTATCTTTCTGCACTGAAGTCAAGGACTTCTCCATATTACCCCAGGTCCCTGTTTGCAGGATTGGAGCAAACAAGATTACAGTTCTTCCTCCAGATTCACAGGTTTGACCTTCATGAATTGGATTTACAAGGCACATGTATGCAGTTGCAAAGGGATGGGGGGGGCGATGGAAGTGGTTTGCCCCGGGCGGTTAGTTTTGGAGGGCGTCCCAGCTCATAACCACGCTCCTGCACACCGTAGCCCTGCTTCATGCACTGTGACCATGCCCCCACGCACTGTAGCCCCACCCTCACACACCATGGTCATGCCCCCACGTTGTAGCCCCACCCCTATGCCGTAACCCTGCCCCCGCCTGCCCCCCATGCACTCCAAGCTCTGCCACTGCATACATGCCTTCCCCATTCTCTTCCTCCGATTCTCTTGCCTTCTGCCTAGGTGTGTGTGTGCCTTTCTTTGCACTTGTGCAAAAGGCAAGGGAATGGAAGGGAGAGCACCATATGTGGAGAAGGAAGGAATGTGCATGCCTTTCCCCCATTCCCTTGCCTTTTGCCCGAGCATGCATGCCTTCTTTCTCCACATCCAGGCAAAAAACAAGAGAACAGAGGGGAGATGCATGTGCCTTCTCCTCCATTCCCTTGCCTTTTGCTCAGGTGCAGAGAAGGAAGGCATGCGGGAAAGGGCAAAAGGTGGGGGAATGGGAGTGGGGAGGCCCGGAAGGGAATGGGAAGGGGATTGTGGGGAAAGTTATTTGCAGTTTTTCTACTTTTGCGAGGGATCCGCACCCGAAACTCTCACAAAAGTGGAAGAATCACTGTAAAGCATAATTAGATTTTTGCCACAAAAATCCTTCATTAATCATAATTTTAAAAGGAAACAATTGTGGGGGGGGTACCTCCTCATGCTAGCACAGAAAGGAAGAATTATATGAATGAAACGAACACAACACACTGGCATTCTCTTTTTAAGACGTAACATATTTAGACAGATAACGCTGTCATTTGTTTGCTATAGACATACCTAAACTCAAGGTAACAGCTACTTCAGTGTGGACTGACCGATGTGGACTTTATAAGCTGAGTTCCATAAAAAGAGGCTGAGTCAGATAAAAGAGTTTATGTCTGATAATGCTGGCTAGAAACTGGCAGGACATAGTTGAAAAAGACCCAGACTTCTAGAAGAGAAGGCTGAACTGCGTGAACAAGAACATATTTGTACAGAGCAAATCTGTACCCTGCAAACTACCATGTCTGTTTGTATTCAGATTCAACCTCTCCAATCATGGTTTATTCAGACCAAAACACAATTCCCCTTTGCAACACTGTAACTAGGAAATATGTATTTATCAATAAATGGATAATGGATGGATAGTCTACGGCTAATTCCTTCCTCTTATTCACAGATCTCTGCCCTCTTCCAAAAAGCTAATGTCAGAAGGATAAATCCAACTGCTAGTTACAATGACAGTAGGGCCACTGAAGTCCTGTTTATTTGATGCTCTATTGTAGTTGGAAACTAAATTTGATTTTGTTTCAAAGTTAAGCAAGGATTGGAATCCATTTCCCTGAAATTCAAGTCAAGTCCTGTTTCTCACTTCAAAAAAGATATGGTTGTGCTCAAGACAAATAGATAACGCCATAGTGAGGACTAACTTTAAGACAGTCCATTTGGAGACTAGTGAGTCAAGATTAGACTAGCCCTTTTATTCACTGAAAATACTGTGTATTGTGAACAACTGAGGACTTAAAAAAAAAGAATCACATTTTAAATCATTTTGACTCATCCTTCCATCAACAGTCTCAGTGACACCATTCACATCAAGACTAGATTATGTGCTCTCTCTCTATATATATATATACATATACATATATACACACACACACATAAAAATACCAGTATATATTGGTAGATACCAATAATATATAATACCAATATATATTGATGTGTACGTATACATATGTGTGTGTGTGTGTGTGTGTGTGTATATAAATACCAATAAAAACAGAAAAAGCACAGACAAGAAAAATAAACCTTCTAATATTGATACTGGCTGTTCTATCCACAAAGTTTCATGGAAAGAAAGAAAGGAAAGTTTTTGAAAATAACTATGACTTTTCAAGTAAATTATTGGGATATAAATGTGACTGTATATTAAGAGGCAGGGGACAAAGATATTTTACCTCCTGAATAAAATATGCTGCTAGTGCAGTGTCAGCAGTGGCTGCTGGCCGTTCCCCTGTCAGAGCAGACTTAACCCCTTGGACAGACCCTTTAAATTTCAGGCTAAAACCCAAAATGGATTCACTACCCCACTGGCATGGAAACCACCAGACACCAGTGGGGTTTGGAACATCATTGCAGTATCTCTTGTGACCCAATGCCTATTTTTTTTAAAAAAAAATCCAACTGTTAAAAGTATGTGAGTAACGAGGATTCAGTTACTTATTTACAAAATGCCAAGTTTTTCTTGAGAGTTCTTCATCCCATATGTTGGATTGGTCAAGCTCATTTTTTTAAACTTTTTTTTTTTTTTGGACCCAGGTTAGATCAGATTATCCATTTGATTCTTGACAAGGGAGAATTGATCAATAGTCACAAGGTCCCACAGACAGATCTTTCCACAAGTTATAAATATGCAAATATATCCAGCTCTACACATTATTTCATTCAAGCACAAAGAGGAATCTGGGAGGATCTTGTGTAGTCACACAATCATACCAATCCTCTTTTGTTTTTTGAACTGAAGCTCCAAAAATTCTCTAGGCAGCATGGCTTAGAAAAGCAACTTATATAAATCAGACAGGTGTTTGGGATCTGAACTCCCAAAAGTTGAGTTGGTACCATCAATAGTAAAGGATCATGGAAGATATCATCCAAAATATCTGGACGTCCAAAGGTTCCGCTTCTCTGCACTGCATGAAGTAATTTGACTTCTCCCAGGCCTACAATATACAATTATACTAATGTTTAGAGATTCCTTTTCCCTCCTTAATGTACTTAATTCTAAACTGACTCAAGCATAGTAAAAAAAGTAAAACTTAAAAGGTGATTCTTTCATGTTATCTTGATATATCTCTATAAGTATTAAATTAAACTGTATGGTACTTATAATTTTCAGGCCTTTCTGAAAACTGCAACTGATATATCAAAATTCGTGGGCAGAAGTTCTTAGAGAAGGTCACAATAAAATGAATCAGAATGCAGTGCTGGAAACTCAAAAAAGGAAAATGAGTGATCATGAAGAAAAAGAAGAAACAGGGAGCAGAAGGAAAAGAAGCACACGAACCTCTATCTTATGGCTTTAATTCAAAAGTGGGAAATATGTTTCCCTCCAAATGTTACTGGACTGTAACTCCCAGCATTCTTTCTGATTGACTATGCTAGCTGGAGTTTCAGGCATTTGCAATTCAATAGTATTTGGTACACCTCGTGATTCCTACCCCTGTTTTCACTGGAAGACTTTATTGTGTATCTGAGATATATAAGCTTTGTTCCTTCATAGGGAGTTCTTCTGGCTCAGAAGCCACTGGGTTAGAACTGGAGTTAGCAAAAGATAGGATGGGATCTACTGGTAGATTGCTCAAAGATCTGAAGTAGATGAGCAAAGGTTTCTGACTGATAGTTGCTCAACAATATCAACAAGGCTGCCGCAGACACACAACCTCCACATCAGGTTATCAAGACACTGGTCATCCTAATTTTATGATTCATGGGTATCAGACTGCCTATGCACATTTTGCTCCCAGCTCTGATTAACAAATGTTTGGTAAATGTTTTTAAAAATGATATTGCAAGTCTCATCTGTCTATGCGTGAAACAGAAGACCTGAGATCATCTTGACTGCTTCAATACACAAGTCTAAAAAGGATTTCAAAGGTTTGTAAAAATGCCCTCCAGATGTAACCTTCTTTTATGAGTGTGTTTTGATTATTTTTTTAAAAATGACACCCACCAATAAAAGAAAAGCTACCAATTTTGTGACAATAAATACATCATAAGAAATCCACCTCCAAAATATTCTCAAATAGTAATGCACTCTCTAGTATCTTACCAATAGACCCAACACTGAATAAGAAATCTAATCCATTTTACCTCAGATTTTCTGTGCCACAATTCTTACTGTTTTCAGAATGAAGCAGTAATGTAATTAATTGGGACATCACAGGATCTCAGCGCTGGAAGGGGCTGCAATAACGATTTAGTCAAATCCCCTGCCATGCACACACACAACTAAAGCGCTCCTGAAAAATGCCCATCTAACCTCTGTTTGGTTGCAAACATTTTTTGTTTTGATGCCATTAGAATTTTTGCCGCCAACGAACAGTCTCTAATCAGAATCTCATTTAGGCATTGTCCTTTTCCTTAAAAAGAACAAATACCTTCCAGGTCTAGTTCTATTTCATGGCATTAGAGCCAAAGATACCACTTGACAGTTCACATCATGCAGTATCCTTTACTTATCCAACTATGTTCATGAAGAATGGTGGGGCTGACCATACAGATGTCTGCCCTATTTTCAAAAATTAGTCCTGTTCAAGCTATTGGTTTCCTACACTCTTGCCACTGACATAGATGCAGCCACTGACAAAACATCTTGTAGAAAGCATCACTAGCATTTCCAAACAGCATGGCTATCAGTCTAGAAACATATAGATTTTCATTCCATTTGTTTCTGAAAAGCAGTTTTCCTAGAACGCTGCCCCAATTTTTCCATAAAGTGTTTGTCCTTAATGCCTCTCATTAGACATTTCTCAGATCTTCAACTTTAGAAGCCCTTAGGTAGTTCGCTGAAGGGGCTTTTGTCAATCTTATACTAGCATTCTCTTTCAGACCATCTTTCAGTATTAAATAACAGGTTAACAAGTAACAAATTAAGCTTTAATGTGCTCATTTTCAGCCTAGATTCCAGGAAATCCTGAGGTGACTCAATGAGATGAGCTGGAAAGGCAGACAAGGTTCCATGAAGTTTAGTCACCATTACTGATCATGTCGCTGCAGGAAAAGGCTGCGTTTTAAAGGTAGGACCCCCTCAATTTACCAACTAAAGGGGAGGCCCCAAAGCCTAGCCAGTGTCTTGCTGAAAAAACTGAGCAAGCCAAGGACAGAAGCCTCTGAAAAACAAACAAGTGTCTTCAGTCAGCTGTTAAAAAAAGCCAGCGCACTGGTACGCCCAAGTTTCTTTCCCAGTCTCCAGTCCCCCCGCACAACACAGTACTGCACTCCCACATGAGCACTCCCGAACTATTTTTCTGGACTGCATCTCCCAAAATCCCCAGTAGCCATGCTGGACGGGAGATTCCGGGACTTGTAGTCTCTTCTGTACTCCAGTTCCCCCACCTAGGACTGTAGACCTTGTGCCATACCAGCAGAGCATGCAGGCTTGATAAACGCAGTCAGGCGAGTGCTGCTCCATTTTACACCAACTGAAGCCATTTCCACACTAGACTATTATAGCGCTATGATTCCACTTTCAGAATCCTATGGAATCCTGGGGTTTGCCGTTTCAGGAGGGGCCGCCCGGAACGGCAAATCCAAGGATTCCATAGGATGTTGAAAGTGGAATCATAGCGCTATAACCGTCTAGTGCGGAAATGGTCTGAGTTGCAGTTCTTTGCGGGATGCGTTTTACTGAACATTTTAGCAGCATTTTTAAAAGAGCACACAAACCTCTCTTCGCTCAAGGAAAGCCGCCCAGTCCAAAGTCTCCGATAAAGGCATCTCGCAAGCGTCGCAGGGTACCTCTTGTTTCTTTGCAGGACATTTTACATCACAATTTTTTTAAAAAGACAGACGCACAATCCCTGAGGGCTAAAATACATAAGTTTCTTACCTTACCAAACCACTGCCTACGGTGAATAAACGTAGCTGCTAAAGTTTTCCTTTTGCATAAATCAATAACGTAGAAGAAGTTCCACACAAGAGGATAACTCCGAATCTCCACTCCGGGCGCGCAGGCTACCCAAGGAAGGTGCCAAAGCCGCTCTTCCCTACAGCGTGAAGCCAGCGAGATTTCTTCCTGGTTTCCTGACAAGCTCTACCCGCTATGGGTGGAGCCCAGCCCAAACCTAAGGAGAGAGCAAACAAGCCCTGAAATAAGATTTCTCGTAGGGAAGGAGCGCTTTATTTTTAAGGGAGTAGTCTGGTAGGATAGCACGAAAGCGACCTTACCTTTACAGCCCCCGGAAAGGTGCATTCCTCTCTTTGGAAGGTAGGGTTTATTGTAAAACTGGTTGCTCTTTGCAGCCTGTTCTGTGTGGAATGGCACTTAGTAAAACCAGAGACGGTGCTGCAGAATAACTACTGAAATGCATTGTCTGCAGCTTATCCTCCAACTGTCCTGATTTGTCTGGTACAATCCCAATCAACCCTCTGTCAATTAGCTAAAATACATTGTAAACCGCTTAGATAACACTAGTTGATAGGCGATATAGAAATAAATGCTATTGCTATTGCTATTCTGTCATCCAACTTTTTCAGCTGCTTACAAAATGTCCCAGTTTCTCCTTCCTCCTCCTGCTTTCCCCCTTTGGTTTTGTGCACCTGCCTTCAAGCCACCTGTTGACCGTCTTAGGGTGACCCTATGGGTTTTATAGAATTTTCTTAAGCAAGGAATATCCAGAGGTGGGTTCGTCAGTTCCTTCCTCAGAAATACAGCTTGCAGCACCTGGTGTCAGTTGGTGATCTTCCATACAACTAGGAAGAGAGCTGCTCCTGCTTAGATTCCAAGATGGGAAAGGAATCTGGTGCCCTTCTTAGTTCAATTGCAGCAAGCAACAGTCAAAGTGGTAAATCAGTTTTCACTCACCTAATAGGGGAGAGAGGAGTGGAAGAGTCTTGGCCTTCCCAGTAGGCTCAGGCAAAAGCAAATTGCAGCAGCCTATCCTGGCTTGTATATTCTTCTTCATCCTGACCACATTCTGATGTTGCTTGGCCACACGTGTCCCAGTTCTCATCGGTTAAATGTTGGAGGGCATGCCCCAAAGGAGAGACATTAGCCAATTATTAGTCCCAACTAGAACAGACCAATGGGAGATCTGTAAGCCAGTTCTATTGATTCAATCGTCTACTTTGGTTGAGACTAATGATTGGACTGAACTCATTATACTTCTGTTCACAGACCCAAATGTGAGAGCTGGCTGGGAACAAAAGCCATGCCAAACTTGATAGGATTGACCATGGAGCAAGCAGGCAGGCACAGGATTAGGCTGCACAACTGTAGCCCCATACACGTTCTTCTGGAACTAAGCACCAGTTGAGACTGTAGACTTGCTTCTAAGCAATGATACCACGGTAAATTTTGAAGTGGAGGCCCTCAGTGGGGTCCTTTCTATAGCAACACCTTCACAGAGGGTCTAAAAGCACAGGGGGCTATGCTGCTCTAAAACTACTTCTTGTACTTTTTATATCTGCCAGAATCAGATTTTGTGTAAAGCCATCCTCAAATACTTTGAATGACAAGTTTAGCTGATAACAATACTTCATTGCTAGGAAAATGCATTTCCTGTCCAATCTGTGTAGGAATTGCAGCAAAACATTAGGGAACTGGAGGAGTTACGAAGGGCAGCAGGTAATATCCTAGGGCTAAATTAAAAAGCTAAGCAGCTTTGGCCTTGTGGGTCCTGGTTCTGCTATACTGTGCTGCTTCTAAGTACGTATTTATGAACCAGTGTGGTCCATTGGTTTGAATGCTAGACTGGGACTCTGGAGGATCAGAATCTGAATCCCCACTAAACCGTGGAAACCCACTGGGTGGCCTTGGGCAAGTCACACTCTCAACCTTATAGGAAGACAAGGACAAACCCCCTCTGATCAGATCTTGCAAAGAAAACCCCATGATAGGTTCTCCTTAAGGTCATTCTCAGTCAGGCACACAGCAACAACAAGCATGTACAGGACTGCTGCAATCCTTTGTCCATTTTTCAGAGCCTGAGCTTGAAATGTTCTTTTAATTAACAGTTTTTATAATATGCAAGAAAGCAAAAAGAAACAACAAAATACAACAAAATATATACACAAAAATAAAAACTAATATTATCTACTACTCACAAAAAGCTTACTAAAAGACCCTAATCATATTAAAAAGGAAAAGTGGTTCCCAGCTTTTCTAACAAATCATAGTTGATTCTATACAAGAGGAACTTCTCTAGTTACTAATGCCATTCAAGTACTTCAACTGCTACTTTTCTAAATATTCTTATTGTCAAATACTACAGTCAACATGTTTATACTTTTTTTCCTTTCAAAAGGCATATGAAACATTCCCACTCTTTCGCGAAAGTCACCACTGAGTTTTCTCTTTACAGTATAATCAGTTTGTCCATTTCAGCTAAAACCAACAATTTTATCAGCCAGTCCAGTTTTGTTGGAATCTCTGTGTTCTCCCATTTCTGTGCTTACAGTAGTCATGCTGCAGTGGTCACGTATTCATAATATCTTGCCTTACTTCTTCTTCCATTGATCTTCTACTAGTCCCAGCAAATACAGTTCAAGGTTTTATTGGACATTCATCTTCAAAATTCTGTACACCATAATATGTATTTGATTCCAGAATTCCGTGGCCTTTTCATATATCTACCACAGATAGTAAAAAGATCATATTTGTTCACACTTACAACATCTATTAGAAACATTTTTCTGGTGTCAAAGACCAATGATACAACATCTTATAAAAGTTCTCTCTAAGATCATCACATGGTGTAAATTTAATTCACATTTTCTCCCATTGTTCCAACTGTACATTGTGCCCAACATTTTGTGCCCGCTTTGTCATATAATCTTTAACATCTTCTTCTGTCTCTAATTTTAACAAAAAGTAATACACCTTATCAATCAAATGTTCCTCATCTAAGCACAAGTGTTTCTCAAAGTTAGATTTTGCTGTCATGAAGTCCTACAGTTTTTTATCCATTTTATGTCTCTATCTGCCTATAAGAGAACCACTGAAAACTACAGCCTTCATTTATTAATTCTTCAGATGAGATTTGATTCTATTATGTTCTTGCTCAAATCTCCAGGAGATCTTGATAAATCACCTATGGAATACTTAATTTTAAAGGATTATAATTACCAGAACTCACCCACATCCAGCCAACTTGAGTATTGGCCATATTGGCTAAGGGATTCTGGGAGTTATTGTTTAAAAAGTAACTTTTCCAAACTCACGCAGAAGTAATTCATAACTGAGGCTTTGAGATCCAGAGTATTATCTGACCACCACTTAATGTCTACAGCATGCCATTATATTAACTCTTCTTGAAAGTAACTCTCTAAGCTCTGCATTTGCTCAATACCAGGCTACACTGTGACTTTTAGAAAAGATGCTCAGAATTGGGGTGGAAAGGAATCAAGTACAGCGTCTGCACTCAAGTATTTACAGAGTATGGTTAGAACAACACACTTGCTAAAGTTTATCAGGATTCTTTACATTAGCCCTTTATGTAGTCATTTATTGTTCACAGAATAGCTAACAGGCAAGTTAAACTCTTTTTGCCATAAGTCAGTTCAAGCTTGAGACTGCATCTTTATTTGGGACAGTTTTGTATGGAATACAAGCAAACTACATGGTACAGATGTGGAAGTTCCAAGTCGTAAGGAGACACTAATAGAGAGCAGGAAGAGCGGACAAATATGCACAGGGCTCTCTGACTAATTTTTTCTGAGATAGCTCTGGTTGGAAATTATGATAATTGGAAACCAGAGACATTTTGCTGGGGCTGGTTCCGCAATGTTCAGTGGTATACAGTGATCAATGTCTGGACATAACTATCACTCCGGCCCTGCCATGCCCAAAGCACCATTATTGTGATGGTGATACACTATTTATTTACCACATTTATATCTCACCTTTCCTCCAATATACTCAAGGAAGCATCTAAGTTCTCATTCTCTACACTTTATCCTCAGTGATGTCCTGGACCTTGATCTTGCAAGTTCCAATCTGGTACTATAGACACCATGCCACTCATCCCATACTATTTGATGCACTAGGTAGGTGGACGGATGTGTATTTGGCAGCTGCTTCTGCTTTGTACATCATTATAATTTTGTGATATTGTCAAGAAACATATTTCTCATACACCCACATAGAACTGCCATTTTGCTGCTAGACGGACAATGTTTGTTCAGATTTCTCCAGAACAGCCATCACGCTGAGGCTATATGTTTGAGCTGCCCAGATGGGTTTTTGTTGTTGTTGCTGATTGCTGTCAAGTTGATTTTAACGTATTGTGACCCTATGAATAAGAGAACCTACGAATATGAGAACCAGCATGGTATAGTAGTTTGAGCGTTGGACTACAACCATGGAGACAAGGTTCAATTTCCTGATCAGCCACGGAAAACCACTGAGGGACCTTGGGTGCATCGCACACTCTCAGCCCCAGAAAACCCTGAGACAGGTTGGCCTTAGGGTTGCTGTTAGTTGGAAATGACTTGGAGGCACACAACATCAGTGAATAAAGAGACCTCCAAAATGAATAGATTTGGGGAGGCATGCAGCGGAATCTCCAGTTAAATTGTTAATCCACAGAATGAGAATCACCAGTTCAAACAGCATGGGAGAGCAACACCCTCAGGATTTTCCATGTAGCCTCTTCTCCCATCAGCAGATAGCTGTTCATTCCTGAAGTCAACATGTTGCCCCCAAACTTGTTAATGTGAATATATAGGTTTATAGGAAGAGATAGAGTATGGCCTAGAGGTGGAGAACTCATATGTTCCTAAGATGTCGTTGGCTCCATTTATCCATAGCACTACCAATAACCAATAGTAAGAGACGATAGGAATTGTAATTGGACAAACTATGGAGGGCCATATATTCCACATAATGGCATGAGTGCAGCAAACTGCATGCGTGATTTTGTTTAAGAAGCAAAGACATCAACTTAAAAGAAACTGAAAGAAGAAATAAGCACAACGGGGAAGACACCCAGGTCACCCTATCTTTCTAACTCCATTACTATGATCCCAGTAGGCTTGCTTGATTCTTTTCTTCTCCATTTTCAGTACATCCTCTCTTGCCCACTACCTCTCTGTCAGCTCCTTTCCTTGCCCAACTCTTTTGTCCTGGACATTTCTCTCCCCTCACCCTCTAGACACAAATGTCTGGAAACTTTTGGAAGAACCTGTAGAACAATCTGGTCTGACCACAATGGTCCATGCTCTAGTTAATATGTTCTACATGAGGCTACCCTTGAAAAATGTTCAGAAATTGCAGCTAGTGCAAAATGCAGCAACTAGTCTGGTGGCAGGTGTACATTTTAGAGGCCAGCAAGAATTGTGCTGCCTTCCAATTTGCTTCCGAGTTCAACTCAAGGTGTTGGTGTTGATCTACAAAACTCTGAACAAGTTGGGGCCAGGATACCTGAAAGACTGCCTCCTCCCATATGAGCCTGCCAAAAATTTGATATCTTCAGAGGTGGCTGTGCTGCATGTCTCAACACTTCATGAAGTTAGGTTGATGGGTACACATAACAGGGCTTTCTCTATAGTAGTACCTTCACTGAGGAACTCCCTACCCAAGGAAGTTAGGCTGCCTTTGTCTCTTTTAAACTTCCAATGGGCAGCCAAAGCAATGCTGTTCTCCATGGTATTCAGTGTTTGAACATGCTGTTTTAATTGTTTCAAAACTGGATTCTAGGATTGCTTTTAGACTGCTTTTAGAAGTTTTTGAAGAGTATTTTAATGTGGTTTTTAAAATGTTTTTATCTTTGTTTTGGTTTAATTGGTTTTTATTTGTTAATTATCTCAAGAGTCCTACAGAAATACTATAAATAAACAAATAAATATCCAAAACACAAAGAGCACTGAATGTAGAATCTTTCCAAAATGTGCTTATTCACCACTCATTAGTCCAGCAAGCATGAGTTTTGAGATATGTGTTCATTGGTACATCACAATTCACACAATGACTTTCACAACATCCCAACCTGGTTCTAAGTATATGAAAATATTTTGGTTGCATGTTTAAGCTAGTAAAGCCTGGACGTCAGTGCAAAAGATGGGACATGGTGGCCTATAGGATGAAGAGCTTGGCCACAGCCCAATGGAATCAGTGCATGAGGTCAATCCTGCAGCTGGACATGTCCATACAAACAAGATCAGTAAATGCAATTCCAGTTAGGCATTACTGGGGTTGACTTTTATCTTGCAGAAGTCTATTAATGAGGCCGTAGTGTAAATAAGCAGCCAAAAAGTCTCTTTTCTCTCCCCATTGCACAGGCATACAATCCTGCAACTGACTGTGGCAAACACCCTGGCTTTCAGCTTGCCTTGATGCAAAGGTGGGCAACTGCAGAGGGTCCAGAGGCCCTGCCCATTCTATTTTCCACCTCCATTGGCTATATGCACTCTTTTTAATGAAACTGGAAGTGGACTTCTAATCATTTTTGGTTTACCACAATGGCCTTTCTTTCTTTCTTTCTTTCTTTCTTTCTTTCTTTCTTTCTTTCTTTCTTTCTTTCTTTCTTTCTTTTTTTTTGATAAAGCAAGATGTGGCAGGGGGAAGCATCTGGTTATAGAAGCACATCCCTGGTGTCTTCCAGAAGTACAATTCTCCAATTTTTGATTTAAAAAAGTCTGCCATAGGGGGTGTCTTGGGAACAGAGTGGGGGACATAGAGAAGGTCTTTTGGTGCTGCCTGTGGCCCACGGAATACATAATTCCCACTCACTTTATTGTTACAGCCAACAGAGGAGTCATTCAGTGTAGAAAACATCCCTGTGGTAATTGCATGATGGGATCTTCTCTCCCTTATGGCAATTGAAGTAAATGAGATGACAGCAAAGCCTTCACAACTGTACTAGATTAGCATAGGAAGATTCTGTAATGTCTTGTCTTACCCTTACTCAATAATCAGTCTTCATGGATAGATCCAGAAAGGTTTTATTCAATATTAGATTCATTACACAGATAATATCCTTGCCAGAACTGAAAATACAATACAAGTTTCAATTCCAGCTCACGTTCCATTCCCACACCCCAGATTCTACTAATCTGTTAGAATGGCCTTGATTCCCAGGCTCCAACCAGGCTCCCCCTCCCATTGCCCAAACATTGAGGTAAACACAGTAATATGGCTATGGTATAGCTAAGCGAGGCTAACATGGCAGAGGTGGCGGTGGCCCTCTGACAGAGTTAGGAAAGGAGCTAAGCAGGGACTGGCTGTGTTTTTGTTTTTCTTTGATGGGGTCCTACTTTACTACAGCAATTGAAATGGCAGCACTTCTTTGGGGGGGTGATAATGTGCTCTCCCCATTATTTGGGCAATAAAGCTGAGGGTATTGTTATGGGCCTGCACACATGCCCAGGTTGGTATGGTTTAATTGGCAAGATATTATTTAATTGGAAAATACATTAATTGGCATTGATATAAAATGGAAGCTGAAGTGACTGGAAAATCAAGCTGGGAAGAGGAAAATTACTAACACGTTTGACTGCAAAGCAGGCCAGCAGTTTCCCTCTGGGTGTAGCCAAAGTCATTGTCAGGCAGGTTATCAGCAACTCCAGAGATAATAGGCTTAGGCTGAAGCTGGGACATCTCAGAAATAATGGTGAGAGGAAGTTTCCACCAAAGCCCTGAATGATTCAACCTTGTCTTCTCACACCTGAACATTTCCCTGCATTGTCCCCAAACCTCTCCACAATTACAGAGCTATTACAACAGCCATTAACTTTTTCTCACCTAATGCTATGACCATCAACTCCATCTGGACCTCATTGTCCATGTGGCGATCTCTATTATTTGCCATGGCCTCAGGGTGGATTTTGGGTGTAAAAACCCTCCATTTTGAGTGGTTCAGTGCAGTACTTTGCTTGCTGAATGCCATGTTATCACTTCAATTTCTGATGAGTTCTGTTTGTAGGCACTAGTCTAAGCCACATTACTGCTTTCTTTGCTGGTCTCTGGACCCGTAATTATTACCTGAAACCCTAAAACTCCTGTATCAAAAATGTTCCTCCCTTTATTCTTTGTTAGCTCTTGTATGAGTGTTTGGATCGTTTGAGTGTGTGAGTGAATCTTTCAATAAAACGCATTTTAGTTTACATTTGGAATCTCTGGCTGGTTTTTTCCTGCACAACCCTATAAACATTAGTGGAAAGATATCGTTAGGTTACCTCCCTCTTGAAGGTCTCCTGATTGAACTAATTAATTCCCCATTGTTACGTGGAGGTACTAGCATTGCAGGTGAAGCCTGAGTCACCCATCTTTTGGGGTAACAATGTAGTTTCCTCTCCAGGTAAACAAAGGGTTAATGATGTGTTGAGTTTAAGTTGCATTTATTGGGGTCAGTGTCACAAAGGAGCAACAGAGATCACGAATCACAAAGCAGCAACAGAGATCATGAGAATTGTCCAGTCAGGAACACCGGTTCGAGGAAGAAAGTAAGAAGCTTCAAAATGCTTCAAGAAGAGGCTATAAAAACCTCAAAGAACCATGAAGGCGGGAAAGAGAGACAAGAACAAAGAAACTGGGGAACTCAGTTGCAGGAGAGACAAGGCGTTCAGACTCCCAGCTTCCTGTTACCATTGCAGAACCCAAAATATTGGTACTGTGAGAAGAATAGGAATGTCTAGCTAGTCATGTTAGGCTTTTATGTTATTTTTAACTTTGACTGATATGATTTAAGTTTTGTTTGTAACCTTGCAACTATTTCTAAGTAATGCCTGAAAGAAGGTGCCCTCACCAAATATGCCCATGAAGGCTGATGGTACTAAGAGAAAGCCTTCACACAAAGTTCTCAAAATCACGGCAGACTCATATGGCAACACACAGCCTTGCAGTTAGCCTGGATCCAAACTGCATAGGTAAAGCCATTACTTGCACTTTGAATTGTGGCCATAAACAAAGCAGTATCTACTCAGTGAAGCTATTGCAACAGGTGAGTTACATGTTCTCTCAGAAGTAAGTTTTTTAAAAAATACTGGGACTTATATGCTACTAATCTGCCTCTAAATACACGGTTGTTGGCTTTTTGGTTGGTTGAGTTTTTTGCAGGTTTCATGTTTATGTATATTTGATGTATTAAAATGTGTGCATTTGATTATTACATTTTCTTTAAATAGGTAGCAACATTAGCAGTAATTAACATAAACTAACTTATTAGTAATTAACATAAATTAACACAGACTATAAAACTATGGCTGATACCAGAGTGTAGAAGGCATGTATCCCATCCACTGTGATCTGTATCTTGTATAATTTTGGCTGTTATAAAATGCTGTTATCTGTGTTTGCATTTAGAATGACTATCTTTAAAATGTCTTCTATGGAAAAGCAATTGTTCATGGAGATGACTCAGAAAATTGCTTCCTTTTGTTTTCATTCTAATCTTGTGCAATAGCAACAGATAAGTTTCTTCTTCCTTAAACATTCAGATTTGTTCTGAGAATTTCTATTGCTTCAAGGCAATGCATTTAGTTTTCAGTAACTTTTACTAAAACATTCATTTTAAATTATTGCAAAAATTATTAATATCATATTCTTTCTAATGATGGTGAAATAGTTATACTGGAGCTACAACATGGAGCTATTTTTAAAAGAGATCAGTTAAAACAAGGTTTTCCTTTTCAGTCATTATAACATTTTCTTTGTATGTTGTCTTCCAGGGTAAAAATGTCCCATAACTAAAAGGCTGAAAAAGAGAAAAAGAGGATGTAAATTTATGTCCACTTTAAAAATAAAAACAAGAAATAGCAGCTTCCACCATTATTTTATTGACTTTATTTATATATTATATGGGATATTTCACCTTTCTCTCAAACAAGGGAATCAAGTCATTTTATTGTAAAACTGAATGAAATTGAAGTTAAAATACAAAACAAGTTCACAGATTAAAACACAATTGAATTAAATATTCCATTTAAAACTGATCAGTAAAAGCAAAAGAAAATACAGAATTTGCAGTACCCAGTCAGTGAAAAGCCCCTTTATTCAGCAACTGGGCAGTTGCCAAAGCTTGACTTAAAAAACCAGCCTTTTGGAGAGGTAGCCAGCCTAGCTTTGCCCCTCCCCATTAGAAGCAACTTCCATAGCCTATGGACACATCCTGTCATCCTGCAATGTACAGATTAATATAAATGCAATGAGCTTTTCCAGCTGATTCCCTGCCACCACCATCACCACCTTTGGACAGGCCTGCAGTTGAGTTTTTATCCTAATGTCAAAGGTCAGCAATTTTTAGTCTTTTGGAATCTAAAGTTTACACAGAGAAGTCTCTTGAGCAAAGGTCAGCTAAAGTGCATATAGTGCGAAACAATTTTCAGCCTCTACTGTTCATTGGTGAAGAATGCTATTGTGCGACTCCATCTGTGCATACTGGTTCTGTTAATGGCATGTGTGTATATGTGTGTGTGCGCGCACGCAGACACACAAAAGAGAGAGAGAGAGTTTCTGCTCATTAAAGCCAAAGAAATATTGCATGTTTTTTCAGGGTATAATAAACTCTTTTTGAAACAATTTTCTTAGAAGTGTTAAACACAGAACTGCCTGCTCAATCAGTGGAACTCTCCACCCTTTTATTTTTCTCAGATGAACCAAATTTGAGGGGAGAAGATCCATGCTGGTGGGAGGTGCTATCCTGCCTTTCAGTTCCAACTTGGGTCGCATTCAAGGAGAAAGATGTGACATAAATTTAATGAGTGAATAATAGAAATAAATTGAGGAAATTTTGACTGCTGCCTCACAAGTATGCCAAAAGTCTGTAGAGTCATTTCCTCTTTTTCTTTCCTCTGATGGTATGTGTTTTGTACGATTGTCTTTTGTTGAAATGTTGGGTATTCCCCCCCATACATATTTGAAATATTACTGGCTATGCAAACATTATAATCTTAAACAATTTCCTTACTTAACAATTCCATATTTTTTCTCATGACAATCTGTATATGTGTGCTTTCATAGATCCTGTTTTCTTTGGCAAGGAACACTCAGAGGTGGATTGCCATTGCCTTCCTCTAAAATAAAGTCTATAGCACCTCGTATTCCTTTTGCAGTTCTCCATCCAAGTATTAACCAGGCTTGACCCTGCTTACCTTCCAATATCAAACAAGATCTGATGCCTTCAAGGTGTTTACTATGACATTCAACTTAAGAATTTGTCTATTACTGTCCAGAAGCCTTTGTTTCATGAAAAGACCACAAGATGGCACTATATGCTAAAATCATCTCTCCCTCTCCCTCCCTCCCTTTTTTGTCACCTGTGGAAGAATAATGACAAAGAACTGTATGGTTCCTTCATATTTATCCCACTCTTCTGCCAAGACATTCAGGACAGTACCTGCTCCCACAATGACTAAGCCAGAACATTTTTTCTGCCTGAGGGAAAGCAAGAAGTACCACCATGATCCTTGCCAGTCACGTTATCTTGACACTGAAGGGAGATAATCACCTCAAAAAGCATGTCTCCCTGCCCTCATCCCCTGCCCACAGCAGTAATTTGTAAACGATTAAGAGTCTTCTGTTTCTTCTTAAATACAAAATCAGATCCTTGAGGCTGTTACTTCAATCTGCCTACTGGTACTATCTTACCTGGAGACGTGGCCCAGAGCTTTTGCTGAAGGACAAGAGGGCAGCCTCCTCCACCATCCCATGTACAAAAGTTGAATAGATTGGTAGCTGAGTACTACTTCAGCAGCTGGGGACAGGACAGCAACCTTACACAGATTACGCCTGAAGACGGCAGATTAGCTTAAAGGAACATAGGGCAAGCTACACAGTTCTGTTCCCCACACTTTGTGCCATTTCTTACTAACCCACCAGCCTCTGCCACCTGAAGCAGCCACTTACTGCGACTAATGGGACTCAGGGGCCAACCCTGAAGTCATGGAGTGAGCTTCATGCTTAATCAGGAATTTGAAACCATACATCTCAACTCAAGGTCTAACAAACTGCCCGTTACACCATGCTCACCTTGTAACTTGTTCTGTAAGTTTGCCATTCACTAGTTCAGTAGTTTGCATTTCGCTATTTACATTTTTCTGGTTAAAGACACCAGTACAAACATTTTTACTGCTTTCACGTACTTTGGATCTAAATCAACAATTTCCTCATGTGCCAAAACCTCATTATTATTATTACGATTATTATTATAATATACAGTGATTGTGTTTTTTTAAAAAAAAAGCTGCAAAAACTTTCCTTTTCTCAGTAGGTTTAAAGTGCAATGATTCTTGGTATTATTGCATATTTGTTTCCTATTTATATCCTGTCATTACATTTGTATCTTTCCTTTCCCCCAATTAGTTCAAGGTAAGATATATGGTCATCACCTGTATATGCTCACAACAATCCTGTAAAGTAGGTCACACTAAGAGGACAAATAGCCCAAGGTGTCCCAGTGAGTTTCATAGCTCATCGGTGGTTCAAAGTTGGGACTCCTGGTCTCGGTCCAATCCTCTAATCACTACACTTTCTGGACTGCTGCTAGCTTAAGGTAAACTTTTTATGAGTATAAATAATCTACTGCTCTGTAGAAATGCAGGAAGGTGTTTGATGGCAAAATGATTAGATATATCTACAAAACAGCCCCAGCTCCTATGGTTCTATATTCACTGCAGCACCCCTATAGAATTACCTGAACCAGGAAGGGGAGCTGTTACAGCAGAATTATCTCCTGCCCCACTCAAGAACTTTGGACTTCAGAGATCATGTGGGAAGAATCCACACTTTGCTTCCTTCCTACATTAGTGTGGCTCCAGCTGCCAGCAGGCATGATACAGATGCAAGAAGTGACAACATGAACGCCTCTTTTGTGACCTGGTGTGGGGAGGGGAGTTACCAAGCGATACAGGAAGGAATTTCACCACAGCTGCTCTTGCACTCCTAAAAGTAATATCAGAGCCAAGCTAAAGATAACTTGGGTGTCAAGAAGTCTGACCTTGACAAGCCTGACATTTTAAACTTTTCATATAATGGCCAGAATAGCAACATCCACTGGGTTTAACCCTTCTGGTTATGCCCCTTCTGGCATTCATTTATGTAAGATAGTCTGAAAAGAAAGAAAGAGCCAAATACTTGACAGTTTCAGATGCTGCCATTAGACAGAGTGAGGCAGCTGCCTTCAAGAATATATTGTGTCAGGCAAAAATCATTGACTAACCCTGGGCAATTTTCTCCTTCCTGGTAAATTCCTGGATGGATTGTTCTACTGCCTGGGTACCTCCTGTATGTGAATCACCCTTCATTTGCTAATTTCTCTATCACTTCAAATAAAGGTCATCTTGGTAAGACAATGTTTAAAAATGGTAAAGCACCCCTTATGAATTGTCCTTCCTTATACATCTTTGATCAATACACAGGATGCCACCAAATGCCCTGACAGATCAAGTCACTCTAACAGATTACTTAATATACATACAGGGAGATCAGTATTCTATTGAAGGTTTAACTTTAGGTTTGTAGCCCTCTAGATGTTGTTGCACTGCTGTTCCCAGCATTCTTCATCATTGGTTATGCCAGCTAGGGCTGATGGAAGTTGTAGTTCAACCACATCTGGAGAGCCACATGGTTCCCATCATTGTTTTACTGTTGTTTTTGTGTATATTGACTGTTCTCATCCACTGTCCTGTCCTTTAATAATCATTACTTAATTGGACTCTTGAGCTGGACTGGATTTCCACTTACTGCTGCAAGGGCTGGTTCGTTACATATACCTCAAATGGTGGCAAGAAGACAGATACTAATCAGCTTATCAAATACGAATCAAATACAAATGCAACTCATTAAATGTACAGGGCTGTGGGATTTCACAACTAGCCTAAAGGGGCTCAGAAATAAGATGAGATACCAGCCTTCCTACAAGGCACTCTTATCATCTTAGACTTCAGGATAGGCATATGTAGAATTCTACTATTAATTAACAGCACATTTTTCAATTTAATTATGTTCTGCTTGAACCAATGGAGTGCATTCTCAAGTGAATAGGACTACTAGATTGAAACACATTACATTAACATCAAGGTTAAGTCACTTTCAATATTTTAGAAAATTTATATAAATCTGCTGGAAGTGAGTACTAGAATGTTATACTTTTTTTAAAAAAAACCTTTGAAACAAATGTTGAAATTAGATTTTTTGAACTGACTATATACATTGATAAGTTTGAGAATAGCAAAGATTATGAGCCTGCAAAAATCTCAAGTTTTTTTTTTCTTTGCCTGCAGTTACAAGCAATTTAATAGGATTTCAAAATGATACCTACAAGAAGGACATATTTCTCTGTGTTTATGTATTTCAGGGAATACTGATAGAATCGTACATAATAGAATTATATAATATTTCATAGTGTGACTACAAAGCTATGAACGTTTGTCAGAAAAGCTTGATTTTCTTTTTGCTAAGAACCTTCCTACTCTTTTACCATTTCTTAAATACGAAACCCTCTCACATAGGCCATTTCCACACTAGATTGTTATAGTGCTATTATTCCTTTGAGGTCCCTCCCTAAAGTTCAAACTCTAGGGGCCTTTCCACACTACAATGTCATAGTGCTATTATTCCACTTTCAACATCCTGTAGAGAGGGGCATTTAGAATGCTCAGCCAGAGAGCTCTTTGACCTCAATAAACTACAAACCACAGATTTCCACAAGATGTTGAAAGTGGAATCATAGCACTATAACAGTGTAATGCAAAAATGCCCTAGGATTCCATTGGGTGTTGAAAGTGGAATAATAGCACTATAACAGTCTAGTGCAGAAATGGTCATATTCTTATCCTCCTATGCACTCTGCTGTCCACATGCACAGATACATAAACTACTCATCACTGCATTGACTCTAGACATAAGCCATTTCCACACTACATTGTTATAGTGCTATAATTCCACTTTCAACATCCTGTGGAATTCTGGGGTTTGCAGTTTATGGAGGGGCATTTAGAATTCTCATCCAGAGAGCTCTTTGGCCCCAGTAAACTACCAATCTCAGAATTCCACAAGGTATTGAAAGTGGAATAATAGCACTATAACAGGGCAGTGCAGAAATGGTTATAAGTTCCCCAAGGAGTTAGGACAATTAATTACCTATGTCTGAAGCTTTGTGGTTGTTGACTTGGGACATACAGTCCATTTGTCCCTATTTACTAGGGTCTGTCTCTGTTTTTTCCATGGTAAATCATTTTCCCTGTTTTAAGGGGGACGTATCTTTTTAAAAATGGTTGGTTATGTAACTTACTAACAGCATCATTCCTTAGGCTTTAACCCATATCTATCAGATCTCCAACAGTTAACAGTCTATAGAAGGAAGAGATGGGAGAAAGGAACCTATGGTACAGAGGTTCATAAATTGGGAGTAGGAGATCTCTTTTAGCCCAAAGGCCAAATTGATTTCCTGATATGTTCCACAAGGCTGCATTCTAGCGGCAAATACAGATAAAGACAAACCAGTTGTACCAAATATAATATTTTATTATAAAGCTCTTGTTGCTTGTAATTAGGACATAGGAGAGACACATTTCAGCTTTTAGAGAATGGCTACTACATTCTCCCACCTCTGCAAGAAGCTGGGAAACCATGAAATGGGGAAGGGAACATGACCATTTGGGGAATCTCGGAAGGCCATATTCAGCCCCACAGCCTGACAAGAACGTATATGGAATCCCATTAAAGAGCATTTCTTCCTTTATACCACAAATAGCAGACAACAAATCAGTCTAACCAAATTATCATGAAATAGTGAAACAGCATCAACAGATATGATTTTTTTTAAAATTCCAAGATGGGGTGGAACATTGGGAAACGCTGTGAGAAATATATATAAACATGCTTGATAGAGCCATAATGTGGATTCTGTCACCTCAGGAGTGCTGCTCCAGATTTTGTTGGACTACCACACCCTCCTTCTTTCCCATTGGCAGGGAATTCCAGTCAGACAACATCTGGATGGTTGTGTGATTATTTCTCCAATCTACATTCAGACTCATTATTGTTGCTAACTGTTATCTGGGCCCTTTCCACATGACAATGGCATCCCGGAATGGGGATGCGAGAGGAGCAGGACCACGACAACACTTCTGCATGACATCATCATGGTCCCATCCTTCTCATATTGCCAGCCAGGGCAATCACAGGCTATATCATTGATGGAGAAACTTCATCAATGACCTGCAGTCGCATGAGCCTTCTGTTGCAGCTGGCCATGCAGAAGGATCATAAGAGCAATCTACACGCTTCCTCCCTTACTGCAGCATGGGGAGAAGACCAGCTGCAGTGTGGAAGGACAGAGTGTGTCCCTCACACTCCCTTCTGCAGGCAGCTGGTCATGTGCAGAGAGGATCATGGGGAACACGCCCCTTTTCTAGCAGAGGCAGTGCTGAGATTGTGACAGGATGATATGCAAGAACGTCATCGTGCGGAAAAGGCCCAAGTCAACTTCAGCTGATGCTGACCCTATGAATGGGAGAGCTTCAAGTCACCCCCTCATTAACAGCCCTGCTCAGTTCTTGCAGACTCAGGGCCGTGGTTCCCTTGACTGACTATCCATATGTATGGCAGTCTTCTTCTTTTCCTGCTGCCTTCTCCCTTACCAGGCTTTATTGTCTTCTCTAGTGAATCATATCTTCTCATGATTTGTCCAAAATACAACAGTTTTAGTTTAGTTATCTTGGCTTCTAGTGAGAGTTCAGACTTGATATGCTCTAGCCCCCAATTGATTTCTCTCAGCAGTCAGTGGTATCCATAGAAGTCTTCCATAGTATTACATTTCAAATGAGTTGGTTTTCTTCCTATTAGTTTTCTTCACTGTCCACTGTAAATAAGATGGCACAGACAATCCTAACTTTACTATTCAATAATATATCTTGATATTTCAGAATCTTCTCTAGTTCCTTCATAGCTGCCCTTCCAAGTCCTAGCCTTCTTCTGATTTCTTGATTACAATTTCCATTTCAATTAATGACTGAGCCAAAGTATGGAAAATCTTGAACTATTTCAGCATCTTAATTGTCTGCTTTAAAGTTATGTAAATCATCTGCGGTTGTTAGTTTTATTTTCTTAAAGTTTAATTGTAAACCTGCCCTTGCACTTTCTGCCTTGACTTTCTTCAGTAATTGTTCTATGTTTTCCCTGTTTTTTGTTATTAGTATGTTGTCATCTGCATAACTTAAATTGTTGATCTTCTTTCCCCCAATTTTCATATTTCCTTCCTTTCTTGGGTATTGGAATGGATATTGAGCATATCCAGTGGGCTATTTTTCTTTTCCATATCATTTGACAGGTTTTAGTTAGAGGTAGAGTATATTCTTTGATATGCCATAAATTTCTGATGATTTATTTCTCCTAGGTACTCTATGCATAGCTTCCCTTCACTTTCTAAAACCGGAGATGCAACTTCCAATGGTTCCTCCTTGGATGAAACTGTCATCTTTTCATCTTTTTTATATAGTTCTTCACTGTATTGTTTCCATTGTCTTTTTATGTTTGCTTGGTCATATAATGTATTCCCCTGCTGGTTGTAGAGTATCCCCACTCCTGTTTTAAATGTCCCTTTGATTTCTCAGATCTTGTAGGAGTTCTTTCTTTTTTTATTGTCACTTTCTATTTCTCTGCATTGATTATTATAGTAGGCTTCCTTCCCCTTCTTGCAAGTCATGGAACAGTTGCATTCAGGGTTCTGGCTCAATCTCTGTCACCTTTTACTTTTGCTTCTTGTCCTTCCTTAACTGCTTGAAGGGTTTCTTCTATTATCCTTTAAGGCTTCTCTTTCTTTTTAGCTACAAATAATGTCTTTTTGAATTCCTGACAATGTCCCTGGCTTCAATCTAGAGTTGTCCTGGCTCCCAGTCAGTTAGGTTCAACAGTGCAAATCTATTGTTTTACATTACCTTTATAGTCTATCGGGATGTTCTTCATGTTGCACGTTGGCATGATGGTTGGTTTAGTGTCCTTCTTTAGCTTTACTCTGTTTTTTGGTATTAGCAGTTCATAGTCTTTGCCACAGTCTGCTCCGGTCTTTTTGCAGAGAGAATGGAGCTTCTCCATTTATTTCTTTTATTTATTTAAAGTATTTCTGTATTGCCTCCCAGACCATAAGGGCTCCTGAGGCAATGAACAAATAAAAACCAATTCAAACACTACAAATGTAAAACATTTTAAAAACAAATTAAAATACTCTTTAAAAACTCATAAAAGATATCTAAAAACAATTCTAGAATCTAGTTTTAAAACAGCAGTTTTGAACACTGAATGCCATGCCGAGCACTGTTGTTTTGTCTGCCTGCTGGAAGCTTAAAAGAATGGGGCCAGCCTAACTTCCTGGAATAAGGAGTTCTACAGGTGAGGTGCAACTACAGAGAAAGTCATACTGTGTATACCCACCAGGTTAATTTCACAAGGTCCATCTTCTGCTTTCAACTACGTTGTCTATTTGGTTTCTACAGTGGCTAATAGGTTATGTCCATGTATACAATTGCCTTTTTGCTTGCTTGAAGAATGTATTTGCAATGAACAAACTGTTGCTTCACAAAATTCAGTAGCTGATCTCCCGCTTTGTTTCTTGATTCTAGGTCAAATTTTCCCATAATCTTTGATTCTGCTCTGTTTCCTACCTTTGCATTCCAATCCCCTATGATTAACAAGAAATCCTATTTGAGTGTATGATCAATTTCCTCCTGGACTCTTGCATAGAATATCTCAGTATCATCATCTTCTGCACCTGTAGATGGAACATAAGCTTAGATTATGGCTAAACTGATGGGTTTTCCCTGAAGTCTTATTGATATGTTTTGGTTAGACTTTGCATTACATTCTTCGACTGATTTTGCTACATCTCTCCTCACTAGTAATGCCACTCCGTTTCTTTGATTTTCATTTCCTGATTAAAACACTGTGTAATTATCTGATTCAAAATATCTCATTTCTGTCCACTTTATCTCACTCACCCGAAGTATAGTAATGTTCACCTGTTCCTTTTTTTTTTTACTATGTTTAGATTGCTCTGATTCATGCTTCTCACATTCCATGTTCCTCTAATATGTATTGTGCAGTTTCAGACTTTCCTTTCACCTCTGAGCACACCAACAGCTGAACAGCCTTTCAGCTTGAGTCCAGTTGCACCATTAGCCACAGTACGAATAAAAACTCATTTAGACTGATTTAATTCATTTTTTTCTAGGTGCTGCAGTTCTCAGATTATACCCCAGACTGCGGATATGTAGGAAACATAAAATTCAGGATTTCCCCAGATCTGGGTTCAGCCTTGACTGAATCACGCAGGTTCCTTTTGACAGAGAGCAGAAGTAGCTACTATTCCTCAGTAAATACAAACATAACCAGTTTCATGGTAAATATTCTTCCATGTTTTGTTTGTTTTGACAGTAAATTCTGTGCTTACATACACTACTTGGCAATCTCTTTTGTGGCATTCTATTTTTGAGCAAGCAAAGAGCCACTGGAGAAGAGCTTTCTACAATGTGTAACTGTAGGAAGACTGGAAGTCTTCAGTGCAGTGCTTCTGCAAATGCACAAAAGTATTTTGTCTTGTCAAGATCTCCTTCAGCCTCAAGGATATGGCACGTCCTGCTTTCCCTGTCTCCTGGACCAAAAGGAGTGCAAAGCGCGGCTTCCCGCTCACTTATCTGGCCTTTTTCTGTGGGCAATGGCAGGCAAGAAACCCAGAAGTAGAACACGTACTGTTGTTCAGCCAGGTGTCTCCCATCCTATATTTGTGCATTTCATTTTTTCTGCCTAGGTGAAAGGCCTTACATTTCTCTCTGTTGAAATTCATTTTGTTAGCCTTGGCCCAGCTCACCAATCTGTCAAGGTCATTTTGAATTTTGATCCTGTCCTCTGGGTATTAGCAACTCCTCCCAATTTGGTATCATCTGCAGATTTGATCAGCATGCTCTCTATTCCTTCATCCAAGTCTCTGATAAAGATGTTGAATTGCACTGGGCCCAGGACAGCCCACATTTTACTAGCTTCTTTGTAAGAATATCATGGAGAACTTTGTCAAAGGCCTTACTGAAGTCAAGAAATGCTACATCCAAAGCATTATCTTCATCTTTCAAGGGCATGCTGTGGATGTACCATTTCTTGACTTCAGTAAGGCCTTTGACAAAGTTAGTTCAACCTTCTCTCCATCAGTATGTGAAACTAAATATTTTTAAGAAAGGTGACCAAACTTTCCTCCTATTTGTTGCAGTTTGTTGTAAAATATGCCCAGGCTAGAATCTGTTATCCTGATCCTCACAGTATTTCAACTTAATCATATTTGTACTAGCAGACTCTGGGAAAGAACATAATGTCCTGTTACAGAAACACAGTAAAATATTGTTTTCTTCTGAAAAGATACATGATTTTTGTATCTGATACATTCTTTCCAACTTCTGTAAAGATACACAGAATGAACATTCAGACAGGGAGAGCCCAACACTGCACAAGTTGATGTCCACTTGTGCAATGGAAGTTTCATCCTCTCTCCTTTCCCCATAGATTTCCCTCATAACCCCACCCCATCCCAAATATTTGCCCCCTGTAGAACTGATTCTGAGGATCTGCAGGGAAATGTAGAGGGATGGAGAAATTTGCTCCTCTTTCCAATTCCAATGAAAGAAGCACTTCTGTCAGCAAAAAAATGGCTTGATTTTACCCAATTCATTACTCTAATTTTTTTTCATTTCACTATCACCCTTGTGCCACAATATGATGTTCTTACAAGCACTGAAACCCATTACCACAGCAACTGTAATTTGAGAATGGGATTTATTTATTTATTTATTTGCTTGCAGCTACAGTCACTAGAAATAGACTGACCTTTGACTACTGAGGGACTAACCTTTCCTGCAGAGCATAGTTAAAAATATTTCACTGGTGAGATATTTGCAAGCAACTGGTCTGCATATGTTAAAAATGGTTGCAGTTTAGTGGTGTCTAAAAGCTTGGGATGCAGAACCCGGAGAGAAGTAGCAATATTGCGCTAGCTGCAACATCTGCAAATAATGAATGTTTCAGATTATGTAATTCATGGCAAGGAACTGAGCAAAGAAAATGTCTTACACAATATCTCTTGTGCAAGTAATGCAACTTCTTAGATGCTATACATTTGCTGTAGCAAATGCTTGAAGCTGAACAGGCAGAGTTCGAAGCACCTAAATCCATTATTTCAGTGAGGCAATGCACTGCTTGATGATATAAACTTACTGACTACTCTGAATGGGAATATCTCTATGCTTATTATCTTCAATTGTTCCCTGGCTAAGGCCTATGATTTGACATGTGACATCTGCATCCAAATGTTGCAGCATGGAACATCCCAGTTCAATGTTCCCTCTTCCACTTCATTCCCACATCTTTTAATTTCACCCCTAAAAGTCAGCTTCCAATGGCCACAGCCAATCCTCCATATTTAATGAAATATTTTGAGCCCCCTTTCCAGTCAAAGTTTCTATTTATTTATTTATTTACTTTGTTATTTACATTTTGCAGATTCTGAAGTTTCTCCGAGTCTTTGCTGACTATCCTTTCTTGCATGGACTGTGCCATTTTGGCCTGCCTAGGTACCAGAAACTCACCTCTGGAGACTGGAAAGTGGGAGGATTTTTTTAAAAAAATTATTTTAACAGCCATGTGCAGTTCTCTGAATGGACCATTCCTTCTCCTATATGGAATACAAGATGATTGCTCAGCAGATTGTGTATGAGGAGCACCAGTATGTGACATTCAGAAACAGAGAAAGACTTAGGCCCTTTCCGCATGCAGCGAGGGAAACGCTCCCTGCCACTACTCACCTGCTTTTTGGTGGGTCCGTTTGGGTCCGTCCTGATGAGAAGCAGTGCGAGCTCGTCACTCCGCACTGCTCCAGCATCCAAAATGGCAGCTTCCAGTTGATGGAGGCTCTCCACCAACCGCTGAAGCTCGCCAGCCTAAAGCCGGCCCCCGGCAGATCTGCAGGCTCGCACTGGTGTGTGCCTGCAAATCTGCACCGGAGAGCAGGAATGGAGTGGCATGGAGTGGCACGCTCCGTGCTTTTGAAAAACCTGTAAAAACAGGTTTTTAAAAAGCACACTGTGCAACCACTTCAGGTCGCTCCAGAGTGGACTGAAGTGCAGAACTTCGACAAGTAGTCCGACCCAGTCCGCTCCCAAGGTGCGGACGACCTCCGTCAGAGGTCGCACCACGCCGTTCCACTTACTCCGTGTGGAAATGGCCTCAGAGTAACAGCTTAACTGACTGAAGTACCTCAGTGTGCAAGGTCTAATTCTCTGGAAATTTGAAGAAGGAGAAGCAAATCTATCTCACAGTAATGTCTGCTTAACTACATTTATGCTCTATTTATGTGCTCAGTATACTCTCAGCCAAAGTGGAATAAACATGGAATGGGAACATTATCTCTGGAGTTTCCCATTGGCTGGGCAAAGGTTAGCACATTACAATACAGTCAGGCTCAGGCTGATAGCCTGTAAATTATCACAGCATTTTTAATGGTGCAAACACTTCTAGTACTTATGTGAATATAGGCAGTGTCTACAATGATTCCCCGCACACTCATGCACAAATTCACTGTATGGGGGAGGGGGGCACATGTTGCTGTTATGTGCCTTCAATTCAACTCTGACTTATCTCTATCATATGGTTTTCTTGGCAAGATTCATTCAAAAGAGGCTTACCTTCCTCTAAGGCTGAGAGTGTGACTTGCCTAAAGATTCCTTTGAAAGGGGATTTGAACTCTGTTTTTTCAGAGATCTAGTCCAATACTAAAAGAATCATAGAGTTGAACTCAATGGCCATTGAGTCCAGCCCCTTGCCGTGCAAGAACACACACTCAAAGCACCCCCAGCAAATGGCCATGTAGCTTCTGCTGAAAAACCTCCAAAGAAGTGGACTCTACTACACTCTGAGGCAGCATATTCTGCTGTCAAATGGCTCTTGCCATTAGGAAGTTCTTCTCAAACTATATGATGCCAGCTTGCATAGAGGAATATACAAATACACATACACACACACACACACACACACACACACACACATGCACCCCATCCATTCTGTGGGATGGCTGCATTTGGAAAGCAGCTATAGCCTACTATGGTATAACTCTACACCTTATATTGCTGCCAGAAGGTTGCATTTTGGCATGTCTTCTGTCCATCTTTTCTTGCCGCTAGCAAGACTCTCTGAGACCAGCTTGAGGGCCGTATACCCATACTCATATACAGTGAGACATTATTTACAATGACATGCTTTACAGGCCTGTTGTAAAGATTACTGAGATAACATACCTGAAATGCCTGCACAGTTCACACACACGATCTTAGGGGATTGAATTGTGTGACCCTTCGCACACTATTGAACTGCCACTCCAAGCCAGCATCAATAATGAAAGGGAATGTCTGGAGCTGCAGTTCATCAACATCTGGAGAGCTTCACAATTCCTATGTGCAAAGTGACTACTAATTATTATTATTATCAGAGGATATTCAAACATTCACGTAATTAGGAGGGTTTGTTGTTGTGTGTCTTTGAGTTGTTTCCAAGTTATGCAGGCTCTAAGGACAATCTATCACGATGCTTTTCTGGGCAAGAGCTGTTCAGAGGGGTCTGTCTTTGCCTTCCTCTGAGGTTGAGAGTGTGTGACTTGCCCAAGATCACCCAGTGGGTTTGAATGGTCAAGCAGAGATTCAAACCCCGGTTTCCAGAGCCATAGTACAACGCTCAAACCAGTACACCATACTGGTTCTTATAAAGAGAGCTACTAATTTTTATTTTAAAAAACAAAGCCCCACAACTAGTTGAGACTTAGATTTTATTGTTTTTAGTCAATATAAGTAACACTCCAAATTAACCATTAAAAGATTATAGATGGTATCTCAGGAATTTAATTCTCTCCTCTGATTTGGGTATGTGTTGCAGATTTAAACACAGCACAAGGATGGTGATTTTCCAGGACCCAGGCTGCCCCAGGAGCCTGCAAAAGGCTTATTACCAGACCACTATCAGTTTATTTTTTTCCCCTCAACGGCCTGTGCTACCAAAGCTTCTCCAACAACAGGGCTCATATTAAATCACCATGCTGGTACTCCATTTCCAGCCCTGCTCAAAATGGCATAATAGACCAAAGTCTCTGCACCTACCAGCTCTACTCCCAATAATCTCCCCTTACCTTTTAGGACACACATACAAAAACCTTCAAGTTGAGCCAATGAAACATGCTGCCAGCTGGGAACGAGTAGAAATGAATGCCCACAAAGCTCACCAAAGCCATTTCATACACATGAATAATACTCTTCCCTTCTCCGGCACTGTTTGCACTGAGATTTGTTTCCCCACCTGGAGATCCAGGAAAGTACAGCAATTCCCTGACATTTCAGCCACTTCTGTTCTGACAACTCTGTATCTCATCAGAGAACAAAAGCGATCCCAGAAATTCATAGACACTTTGCCTTCAAGTGCCCTTTTAAAAAAAAAGAAAAACTTTTGTGGTGGACCTGTAAGATAGCAAAAAATTTTTGGAAGGAATTACATGATGAAATTCAAAGAATTTATAACCTAAAATTTGAAATGAAGCCAGAATTTTACTTGTTAAATATACTGGGGCAACAAAGAGAAATAAGGTCTCACCAGAAGACAATGTTATATTTGATAACTGCTGCAAGATTGATATACGCGCAACACTGGAAAGAAAAGAAATATGTTGACTTAGAAGAACGGAAATTCAAAGTCTTCGATACAGTTGAGATAGAAAAGTTATCATTTTCCTTGAAAAATAAACCCATCCAGAACTTTGAAAGGGAATGGAGAGAGGTTTTAAACTGGATAAAGATATAGAATAAGAAAGGGAAAGGAATAAAGTAAGAAAGTATCCAAAGTAAAGCAACAAGGTAATAAAGTAATATAACAAAGTAATAATGTTATACAGAATAATGTTATAAAGAAACAATGTAATGGTTTAAGATGTAGCAATGTAAGAACTTTTCTTCTTCTGAGTAATGTATGAATAGTATGGAAACAAGCAGATTCAACTGGAAAATAAGCTTGGAAGTGGGAAGGGGTTTTTTTGGTTTTTTTATTTTCAATTACAAATTTCAATAAAAAGAATTTAATAAAAAGAAAAAGAAAAAAAGAAAAACTTTTTATGCTCAGGACAAAAGCCATTCCACACATGATAAAAATACTTCCCTGGTGGGGCAAAATGAAGGTGTCGTCCCCCCAAATTAGAATTCTGCCCTCTCCAGTGAAATTTTCCTTCAGTCCCTGAATTTCTAACATTGCAGTAACTTAAATTTTCAATTGACCCTTTAGAAATATAGTTTAAGCATCCCAAGAAACCAACCAAGCAAAGTTACCACAGAAAAAGCAAAGATGAGCTCCGGGCATGAACAATTTTCAGTGGGCCTTTCCACACTACATTCTTATAGTGCTATTATTCCACTGTGGAATTTTGGGTTTTGTAGTTTCCTGAGGCCAAAGAGCTCTCTGGCTGAGAATTTTAAGTGCCCCCCTCTAAACTGCAAAGCCCAGGATTCCAGAGGATGTTGAAAGTGGAATGATAGCACCATCACAGTGTCGTGCAGAAAGGCCCATAGTCTCATTCTTTGCAATGCTAGAAATTTGGGAACGGAACGAAAGTTTCAGTTGAGGGGCGGAATTCTTATTTGGGGAGCCCTGCCCTCATTCTGCCTCCCCCACCCCTGCTTCCTATTTCTGCCACGCTCTTCTCCACCTCCCCGAAAGGCTGCTCCTGCTCCCGTCGGAAGGAAAGGGTTCCCCCAGGAAAATCTGGAGCTCCCTGCCGCTGCGGAGGCGCTCCCCCCCTCTCCCCCCGTCCCTCCCGGAGGCCCTCACGTCGTCGTCGTCGTGGTCGTGGTCGTCCTCCCCTCCCCCGTCAGGCCTCCGAAAGGGGCCGTGTCTGCCTCGGCGGCTGGCAAAGGAGGAGGAGGAGGAGGAGGAGGAGGAAGGGAAGGAGGCGGCCGCGGCGAGCAGAGGCTCAGCGGGCCTGCGCCCTCGCGGCCGCCTTCTTCCTTCGTCGCCGGCAGCGCCTGTTTCTCCCTGCGAGCCCTTCGGGCGGCAGGCGGGGCTAGTCTCCCCCCAGCCGGTTCCTCCCCGCAGAGGGGGAGCCTCGCCCCCTTTTTGAGCTTCTCGCCGCCCCCCACTCCCGCCTCGCGGGCCTGCCGCTTTCCGCTTCCCTTTCGCCTTCGCGCCGAGTCGCCTTTTGCCGGCCGGGTGAGTGCAGGGCGGCCGGGGCTGCGCTCTGTATTTATAGACAACAGCAGCCGGGGGATAATAGGGACGAGCATGCGGGGGCTAGAGAGGCGTTGGCGCCAGGACAGGTTGCTTTGTACGGGGGAGAGTGACAGGGGCCAGCCGCCTTTGGGCCGGGAGCGGCTGTGCCGTCCCCCTCCCCGCCCGCCCGCCCCCCCGCCCGCCTGCCAGCCACGGCCCCGGGCGAGGTCCGAGGGGTTTCCAGCCGGCCCGCCGCCTTTCTGCCCGGCCGTGTGCGCCCCTTTGGCAACATTCCCACCCACCCCGCTCCCCTGCCGTCCCCTGCCAAGTTGTTTTCTTCGCACCTCAGGAGGGGGCAAAAATGTAAGTTGCTCTGTCAGGGCGATTCTCCGAAGGGCTTTCAAGGTGACCTGAAAGGTGAACCCATCATCCCCTCTGCTTTGCCTAGGGAAAGCTCCCCCATGTATCTAACGGCTGGCGGGTGTGTCTGTTTCTTCTGCCTGCTAGGAACCGCCGCTGTCTTCTGGAAGTTCATCTCGGCCGCCTACAAGGGCAGAAAACTCCCGGCAGCCAAGATGCCTCATGGTAAGCAAACCCGAGTGCTTCTCCTCAACGACATGGAAAAACTGGACAAGACCCTCTTCAGGCTCGAACAAGGTCAGTATTGACGGTGCTCACCTGCCCCGCAGGGACTTGGGGGTTTGGTGTTTTCTTTCTTTCTTTTTTCTTTTTCCTCTATTGAGCAAGGCAATTTTGATCGTAGGAAAAGAGGAAATTCAAACGGTTGTCCGCGGTCTCCCTCTGCCCCCAGGCTTTTCAGTGCCAAGATCAACAGAAGTTTGTGACCTACATTTTGGGGAGGGAGGGTAGCAAACTCCTGCTTCTGAATAAATGGCTGTAAGGCTGTGAAAAAGTCAAGTTCTGAGGAGGTAGGCAAAGGTAGAGAAAGAAGTGCACTGTTTACTTTTTCAGACACAAGAGAGAAGGGGTGTAGCTGTCTAGGAAAGGAGCTGCATAATGCCTGACCCAAAAAGTCAATATTATCATTAATTTTGCTGGAAGCAGCTCAAATGGCACATGAAGGCAGCATTCCACAATGTGGTTATATATATCCATGTGTGTGTCTGTATGTGTGTTGTGTGTGCACACATATATACATAAACACTTGCAATCTTGTAGAATCTTGTAGTGGTTTTTTTTTTAACTGAAGGGACAAACTAATCTTATTGTTAACTGCTATCAAGTCAACTTCGACTTATGCTGACGCTACCAGTGAAAGACCTCCAATGAGAGACTCTCATTAACAGGCCTGCTCAAGTCTTGCAGACTCAAGGCCATAGCTTCCTTGACTGTGTTTATCCATCTGTAGTGTAGTCTTTCTGTTTCCTTACTACCTTATACTGCCTTATACCTTCCCAGGCATTACTGTCTTCTCTAGTGAATCATGTCTTCTCGTGATTTGTCCAAAGTACAACAGTCTCAGTTTAGTTATCTCGGCTTCTAGAGAGAGATCAGTTTTGATATCCTCTGGGATCCATTCATTTGTCTTTTTTGCAGTCAGCAGTATCCATAAAAGTCTTCTCTATATGTACCACATGTCAAATGAGTTGATTTTCTACCTATCAATTTTCTTCAGTGTCCAGCTTTCACAGTCATACATAGAAACTGTAAATAAGATGGCATCGACAATCCTAACTTTAGTATTCAATAATGTATCTTGTCACTTCAGGATTTTGTCTAGTTCCTTCATAGCTGCCCTTCCAAGTCCTAGCCTTCTTCTGATTTCTTGGTTACAGTTTCCATTCCAATTAATGACTGGGCCAAAGTATGGAAAATATTGAACTGTTTCAGCATCTTAATCCTCTGCTTTAAAGTTATGTAAATAACTGTGGTTGTTATTTTTTTTTCTTTAAGAGTAAACCATAGTTTGTTTGGTTTTTTGGGGGGGGATTTTGGGGGGGGGGGTTTTGGATCTCCACAGGGACTTTGCTACAATTTGGAGTGCAGGCTGATTTTCTTCTGAAATTCTTAGATGTACTCCATTATTCAACATATGTTTACATTATAATCTCTAGTGTCTCTTCCTTTCCTGAACCCAGCTTGGACATCTGACGTTTCTTGCTCCATATATGGTAAAAGTCTTTGTTCATTTTGTTTGTATGGGAAATTAATGCAGTGTTCCTGTAGTTACTGCAATCCTTGGTTTCTCCTTTCTTAGGAATTGGAGTGGATATTGGGCATATCCAATCAGTGGGCTATTTTGTTTGTTTGTTTGTTTCCATCTTGGTTGACAGATTTTAGTTAGAAGTAGAATATACTCTGTCTTTGTAACTTGAAGCAGCTCTATTGGTATGCCATATATTTCTGGAGATTTATTTCTCCAAGTACTCTGAGTGTAGCTTCCACTTCACTTTCTAAAACTGAAGGTGCATCTTCCAATGGTTCTTCCTTGGATAAAACTGTCATCCTTTCACCTCTGCTTGGTCATGCAGTGTGTCCCCTGCTGATTATAGAGCATCCCCACTCCTGCTTTAAATTTCCCTTTGTATTCTCAGATCTTGTATAAGATGTCTCTTGTTCATCTTTTACATTGTCATTTTCTAATTCTCTGCACTGATTCTTATATTAATTCCCCATGTCCCTGCATACAAGCCATTGCATAGTTGGAGTCAGGTTTCTGACTCTATTTTTTGCTAGCTTTTACTTTTGCTTCCCATCTGTTCTTAAGAGTTTCATCTGTCATCCACTGAGGCTTCTTTTTCTTTTTGGCTGCAGATAGTGTCTTTTTGTGTTCCTACCTGACAATGGCTTCAGTCCAGAGTTCTCCTTACTCCTGGGCAATTAGGCTTAATAGTACAAATCTTTTTTTTATATTATCTTTACATTCTACGGGGATGTTCTTCAGGTTGTATTTTGGCATGATGGTTGGTTTAGTGTTCTTCAGCTTTACTCTGATTTTTCGTATTAGCAGTTCATGATCTATGCTACAATCTGCTCCTGGTCTTGTTTTTGCAAAGAAAATGAAGCCTCTTTGTCTTCTGCTTCCAATTATGCAAGTCTGTTTGATTTCTATATTATATACAATCACCTCTTTGCTTGTTTGAGGATTGTGTTTGCAACGAAAAAAACTGTGGGCCTCGCAAAATTCAGTCAGTTGCTCTCCTGATCCTGGGCCAAATTTTCCTACAACCTTTGATTCTGCTCTGTTTCCTACTTTTACATTCCAGTAATCAATCCTGATTTCTTGTATAGTCAGCGTCTCCCTGGACTGCAGCATAGAATCGTTCAATTTCTTCTTCTTCTGTAGATGGAGCATAAACTTGAATTATGATTAAATTAATGGGTTTCCCGTGAAGTTTTATTGATATGATTTAATCTGATGTTGCATTATATCTGTTGTCTGCTTTTTTATTTCTCTCTTCACTATTAGTGCCATCCCATTTTCTTCTTAGATTTTAATTTCATGACTAAAACACTCATTTTTCTGACCCAGTATGTCGATTCCTGTGGACTCTAGCTCATTCTAGCTCATTCACGCCAAGTATTGAAATGTTTGTGTGCTCCATTTCTTGTTTTATTATATCTAGCTTCCTCTGATTCACGCTTCTCACATTCTATGTTCCTCTAATATGTGTTGTGCAACTTCGGAGTTTCCATTTGCTTCTGAGCACCTCAGTAACTGAACATCCTTTTGGGGTGAGTCCAATTATGTCATTAGCCACAGTGCTGATAGTAGTTGTCCTCTGCCATGCTCACTGAGTGCCATCCAAATTGGGAGTCTCATCTTCTGGACATTATCTCTTGTTTTATTTTGGATTGCCTCATCGTAAGGCTTTTCAGGTAAAAGACGTTTTAACGGGGTCTGCTGTGCTTCCTTCTGCACAGTACAAACAAGTGTTAGCTATAGTGCCACTGCTGTTGTCTCAGAAGGATCATCTGCCAGTGTCACCCCCCACTCCTCCTGCTGCCCAGTAGCTGCTTGGCATAATTAGTCTGGCTTCTCAGCAAAAGCCTGTCCAACATGAGAGACTGTAGCAACATCATTGCTACCACCAGCATACCTCTTGTCTCATAGGAGCACAAAGTCCCATCACTGTGGAATGGTAATGCCATCAGTGGGCCAAACTAGCTGTGTATCGGCAAATGGGTTAAAAAGAATAGGTGAAAACTACTGTGCTATGGAGCAATCAAGAGAGGTATATGCAAAGTGCTCACCCTTTCCCCTGCAATCTCTCTCTCAATTTACTTTGTGAGCATATATGCTGCAAGAAATGGGGAGCAGGAGAGAAGGAAATAGCTCAGGAACTGCAGGAGGAAGCTATGGTAGTAATGGACACCACAAACTGTGCTCACTGCCACCACCACCACCAACAACAACAACAACTTTTTTCTGTAAAGTTGAAACAGGGGTCACTGAGTGCCACTAAGTACTTCGTTTGATCAAGCCTAAGTGCATTGACTAGGAAATAAGGCTCTTTTCACACGGCATTTGCCATGAGAAAGGCCCCCTTGAGTGCCGTGCGAATGTGAGGAGCAGTTCACACAATGCACTCACAATCGCACGATGCTCCAGGGGCTGGCACGTGCCACTCGCGCACCTTTTCATTTTTGGCTTTGAGCGCGCTCGCTTGCTGTGCAAGCAGAGCTCTGCAGCCGCAGCGCTTGTGCTTCCTGCCCCAGCATAGCTTGGGAAACTCCCAGCCTGCCCTGCAGAAGAAAGAAGTGGGGCTCTCACGTGAGCAGGCGGAAGCTATGGAGCTGAAGGAACCGGGATGTGAGGGCCTCTCACTGGAGGCTGCTCGCATGATTCCCGAACCCCAGCTCCGTGAAAAGGTGCATTGCAGAAAGGGCCTAAGTCCTGATGAATTCAACAAGAACTTTCTTTAAGTAAACACATAAAGCTGGTGTGAGCAACTTGTTGTCCAAATGCTGTTGGGCTGCAGCTCCCATCATCCTTCACAATTGACAGTGTTGGCTATGTTGATAAGACTTGCAGACCAGCAACGTCTGGAAAGTTAGGCCACAGATTCTCCAAGCTAGTTATAAAGGATCTAGTTATAATCCTGCAATAAATTAAGGATGATTAGTCTCAGTGAATGCAATGACTGTAGGATTACTATTTACTTTGTGAGCATTTATGCTGCAAGAAATGGGAAGTGCTATTTACTGATACAAACTCTGTCCTTTAAAATTTGCTGTTAATGTACTTTATTTTCTTTTGCTTTTTTTTTCCTGAGTGCCTAAGCTTCATTAATAAATGTGTGCATGTTGACATAAAGCACATATTTTATGCTGTAATCTAATGTAGAAAGCTAATGGGGACTTGCTTCCAAGTAAATGGTTTTTAGAGTGACGTTCCATCTCCTACAATGGGAAGAACATTCTGACACTGAACTTAGTATATTGAAAGGAAGCACTCTTAAGAACAGTTAGAATTGTTTGGTTGCATCCCTCAAATGGTGGTTAGGAGTTGACTTCACTGAGTCCCATTGGCAATAAGAGGGAAGTTAATTTCAATTTTAGGCTGCTACTCCCCTGTTTAAACTTTGAAGAAAGTTCCATTGAAATCAATGGGACTTCAGTTAAAATGTATTGAAGTGAAAGTTGGGGTATAAGGAAAGGCAGTTTTAAATGGGATGTTTTAGAGAAATACCACAGCTCACTCCTCAATAAGAGAGAATCATTTCAATGTTATCCTGGTCCTTCCTGAACCATGTTTCTGTTGGTCAAAGCTGATTACAGAGGTTCTGAATTAAAAAAAATTAGTAACATGCCAAGGTATAGGTACCAGTTTTATAGGGACAATGTAACTGGACTGCTTAAATGTTATCCTCACCACAAAGGAGCCATGTACCGAAAAATATCTCCCTTATAGCTAGAGCAGATGTGGGGAATAAAACTTTCCCATCTCTTCTAGCCAAGAGAAGATTCTGCAGTCCTGAGCAAGGAAGACACTAAACTTGTGTTTCATTGGCTGTGTTGGTTAGGAAACAATGTAACTCAAGCCATTTTTGCTTCCACTCCAACATTTTAGGTACTAGTCTGTGTACGCTTACTTTAGGTAATTTGGAGAAGTAAGAACCATTGAGCTAAGCATACACAATTACAATGCTTAGGTTTTTAAGAATCTTGTTTGTTGGATGCCAAAGAAGTTATATGTTGGTTTTGAATCAAATTTTGTTGTTTGGGTGAATCTGTTAGATAATTTGATATTAGACTTTGGCAAGTGATTGATAAGAGGCCTCAAGCAAAAATCACTGATCTGCAAAGAAACTGTAGCTGGTTCTTCACACCTCTTCCACATGGGTATATGGGTTGGCAGGCTCAAGTATTTGTTGCTGTAGTTTTCAGAGTCTTTTCCCAAAAAATATGCAAATGATGTTTGCATTGTCACAGACTATCTTATGGCAATTTTCAGTGCCAGCTGCAACAGTTTATTCCCATACTCAAGTAATTTCTTTTTAACTCCAAGACGTATCTGAGGGAAAAGACTCCATCTCTTCTCCTTTATTATCATTTTTTTCCTTAGAGTTTATGCTATAATGAATCAGTGAAATGGCACTTTTGTGCTATAGCACAAGCCTTAAAAAAAAAATGGAAAGAAAGGAGGAAAAAACATCCCTCAGACCTTAGGTTCACCTCAGCAAGCCACACTCTCATTTTAAAAAGAGAACTTTGGAAGAATCCTACTACAGATTGAAGTAACTGCTACAAACAGCCCCCTGGAAGAACAGAATGAGTGGATGTGGAGGCAACAGTAACCAGCACAGTGCAACAAGCTGTATTGCAAGAGCTCACATTTCTGTCCACTCATTTGGAGGAGCCCTTAGATATGCATTTTGTTGTACAGCTAGAGAAGAAATAATATGGGAATGCTTTTAAAATTGCAAGAGCCATACACCTCTACTTCCATCTCTACCTCCTGGCAGAAAAAAACTAGCAGATAGAGAGTGTGGAACTAATTTAAGCAGTGCATTCCTAAACCTGTGTAGACCGTACAGAATAAAATAACAGAGGCAAACATTTCTCCTGCCTCGTCTTTGTTTTGCTGATTTGATAAACAGATTTGTTAAGGCAATAGTAAAGCCTGAAAGCTTTATCCTTGCATGCATTATTCTATAGACAAGATCAAAGACTAAACCAGTAGTAAAAAAAAAATCTTTCTGTTTCTCAGTTTATTTCTGTGTCAGTAAATGGAAGTAACTGATACAGATAATATAACAGATGCAGATTATTCAGATCCACTTAATGCAGCTTTGTTATTTCGTTTATGCTGACTCAGGCCATTCCACACTACACTGTTATAGTACTATTATTCCACTTTCAACATCTTGTGGTATTCTGGAGTTTGTAGTTTACTGAGGCCAAAGAGCTCTCTGGCTGAGAATTCCAAATGCCCCTCCCTAAAATGCAAACCCCAGGATTCCATAGGATGTTGAAAGTGGAATAATAGCACTATAACAGTATAGGGTGAAAATGGCCTTAGTTCCATTTGTTGAAGAATATACATCCTTTGTTCTAAAACAGTTGCAGAAATCCCTTCTTATATCAGGCCTGCTTTATAGTTTTTTAATTACACATAGGATTTTTAAAAAATCTGCCTTGCAAGATATCTACTGTCACAAGATAGTTCACAACAGCCTTCTTTATGTGGAAATCTGTGAGGTCAAACTGTTTTGAATCAAGAGATAGTTGTGGGTTTTTTAAATGGAACTATGCCTGTTTGTGATGTTATAGGTATCAGAGCATGAGTTTTGCAAAATCTAGTCCTTGATCATTACAGCAAGTGAAAGGTGACACCGTTCACATTAGTAGCTCAGTAACCTTAGGGAATTCTGATAAAAATGTTGAAGTATTTTGGTGGAATAAACTGAGCAGGTATGATTCATATCAAATAATTCAGCAATCAGCCCTTAAGACTTGCTTTTTTACTTTGGCCTGTCACTATGTTAGGACTCTACTAGAGCTGTTATGTATCTATCTGCCTTTATGTATTAATTTTGTTCTTGCAATTTTATGTGCGTTCTTCATGCAGGCTTGAAAAAGTTACCATTTAGATTACAACTCCCAGTAACTATCTGGCAGATTCTGAAAGCTACAGTCCAAAAAAAAACAACTTTTCCAAGCTCTGTCTTTGTACTGATACATTTTATGATTTTAATTTTTAATGCGATCTTGCATTTACTCTAAAAGACAGATTATAAATCTTCCAGCTTACCAGCTAAATAAATACATAAATTATATATGATTTTTAAAAAGCAACTATTGGTTTCTTCATCATGGAATAACAGTGCTCAAAAGTGAACCAGTAAAGACTAAAGAGTTTGATTACGTCAGCTGTAAAATGCCTTTAGTTCTGTACAGACCTGTTTAGGATTGTTACATAGGTAGGAATATTGAGCTTGCTTGCCTACCTGTGCTTTATTTTTTTTGTTAAAGACATGTATATGTTGCCCTTGCATGTGAGGTTCCTTAAGCTGATATACCATTTAAAAACCACAGCACAATAAAACATATCTGACAACCAAATACAGTAGAGTCCCAGTTATCCGACATGCGGTTATCTGACTTTCCGGATTAACTGACGTTGCAGCTGCCTGGGGGCATGGCTGTAGGCATTTCCGCACCCCAGACACGCCCCCAGACATGCCCCCAAAATGGCGGCCGCCACGGGCCTCCAGCTAATCTGACATTTCGGTTATCTGACCCTCTGCCCGCCCATTTAGGTTGGATAACCGAGACTCTACTGTACATCCAAAAGGAATCCATCTTTTAAAAAGAAATTGTGGAGTTGCTTTTAAATTTGTCAAAAGCCAGATGAAATAGTATTGACCAACTAAGACAAAAATGCAAGACCTATGAGAGCAAACCACATAGCTGGGTTGCATTCCTCAACAGTCTGTCTTAGAACTGATTTGCTTTGAACTTCATATTATGTTAACATCTTGAAGATAAAAATATTTGTGTTCTAACACATCCATGTTTTTCCACGGTTTAGGTTTTGAATTACAGTTCCGACTTGGCCCTACCTTACAAGGGAAGCATGTTAATGTGTATTGTAACTACCCTGCTCCTGGAGAAGTGTTTGATCGACACAAGTTCAGATGCCTATCATGGCACAACCCAACGGGAAGAGAAGATGATTCTGACAAATACTGTAAACTAGATCTCCAGATCTCTGGATCTTACCAGTATTATTTTAGCCATGAGTAAGTAAATGTTGGTTCTGGAGGAATTGTTGCTGGCAGGAGCATCTTCTGTTTACTGTCTTGGAGCTGGTTTTTTTGTTATTATCCAGCTGGCAGTCCCTGTTGGATGGGGGCAGGAAAATAAGGAACGCATTAAGCAGCGAATGGGAGAGATGTTCTATACAGAGACCTATATTTATCTAAAGCAGCTGTTCCCAAACTTTGGTCCTCCAGGCATTTTCGACTTCAGCCCCCTAAATTCCTGCTGTTAACCAAGTGGGTTGGAGCTTCCGGGAACTGAAGTCCAAAACACCTAGAGGACCAAAGTTTGGGCATCACTGATCTAATGGAATTTCTAGATTGGGGAAAAAATGTCTGGGGAAATACCAGCTTTAATTCTGTGCAAACTAGTTTTATTTTGGAGAGCTATATGATATTTCCTGGGAGCTCTTGCATTACCAAAAACTTTTTAGTTCCACTCCTCAGGTTGGGTTAAATTAATGCTGTACATTCCAAAATGAAATGTAACCTTTACTTGCCTGTGTTTATGCTGTCTCATACTCAGTAAAGATGACCTCCAAGTAAAGACAGCTCCCATTTCCAGGACATAGATTCAACAAAGATCAAACAAGGGAAAGATGAATGTTAGCACTAAAACATAATGCTTAACTAGTATACTATTGTTCAAGCACTTTATCAGTTTAACTGTAACTCCTAAATTTTAACAAAGGCTTAGTGGAAATAGGTGAGAATCAATTTCTGAAGTGTTGCGTGACACTAGATGTGAGACATGGAGGAAGGGAAAGGAAATAAGAGAGGGAAACCCATCATATATCAAGAGAGGACTAGATGTAAACCTATGAATATGGAATTACAGTCAAATAAAAAGATCCAGAAGTTCTCAATCCTTTGAGACAGTTTGGTTGAGCTGCAACTCTGAATAGCCCTTTGGAAGATAGTGATGTATCCTACATGCCCTGTTCTTTTCTGTTCCCTCAGGCCAAAGATGGAGAAGCTGTCTTGGTCTGAGGGCCGTTTTCAGTTTCACAGGGTCCATTCTAGTGATGGATGGAGCTAGAGGCAAAATGGTAGGACCAAAAACAGCAGCATAGTTCTATTAAAGCTTTTACAACAAACATTAAAAGAGTCAGTTCAGTCCTTCAACTATGTGTGGAAAACGCATGTATGGAAACTGGGAAGGCACCAAATGAAAGCTTCATAGGCGCGTGGGGCTTGGTCAACTCGGGAACCCCTGAATTCAAAGACATAGTTTTGTTAGTCTGGATCAGGATTCAGAAGGATGTTGTAGCCCCATTGAGACAAACTGAGAGAAAGAATTTGGTAGCATAAGCTTTTGTAGACTTATGTTTACTTCATTAGGTGCAACTTACTGCTACAGTACACTGGTTCTCAATACTACATGTGATGGCAGTTATAGTTGTGCACAATGCACAATGCACAACTGCACAGTGATTCTTTAAAATAGAACATCATCAGTGTGACTTTATCATTGGTTCTAAGCAGCAGTCTGCATTGTATCTTTTATTAGCTGAATCAATTTTGTGCAGCGTAGTGTATTCAAGTGGACAGAAATTCTGAAATTGTGATCCTTTATTAGTGTATTCAGCTTTAATCTAGTTCACTTGGGATATTCAATTATTTCAGATAAAACAAAAAAGAAAAGGATAATGGATATTTATGCGCTGGGAAATCCCTAGTTTAACCTTGCACCGCCATAAACTTGCCAAGTAGCTTTAAGGCAAGCCACCACCACTCAGCCTTATCCTTCCTTTATATGCAGTATAGGAATTGTTCTGGCCTATATTTTCATTTATGGTGCAATCCTACACATGTTTATTTAGAGGTAAGTTTGGTGGGACGTACTTCTCAGCAAATGAGTATAAGGATATGGCCTTAATAATTCCTCAGATAAGGTAAATATAGCACTTTGGAGACATAATAGTAGAACAGTCAGAAAATTGGATACACTTATTATGTTGGAAAAATCAAATTGAATGTGAAGTGTGGACATGGAGGCTCCAAAATTCTTTGGAAAACTTTAATTTTCTTGCATTTGACTTTTCTGGTATCACTCTTAAATCCATATTCCACGTCCCTCTGGGTTCTAATTTGACAGCACTATCTTCCGAACTAAGTCCCAGTGAGTTTAGTGGGGCTTGTTCCCTTATATGTTAATGTAGAGTTGCAGTAGTATTTAAAAAAAAATTGATGTCTTCTGACACTGAGCTTGAAAGTATTTAAATGTTCCAAGATACTCAAGCTATACCTCTATAGCAGTGGTTCTCAACCTGTGGGTCCCCAGATGTTCGTGGACTTCAGCTCCCAGAAGCCCCAGCCACTATGGTCAATGCTCAGGGCTTCTGGGAGCTGAAGTCCACGAACATCTGGGGACCCACAGGTTGAGAACCACTGCTCTATAGCATGGTGCAGTGGTTTGAGCATTGGACTACAACTCTGGAGACCAGGAAACCAGGAGGCCATGGAAACCCAATGGGTGGCCTTGGGTAAGTCACACTCTCTCTGCCTCAGAGGAAGCCAAAGGCAACCCCCCCCCCACTGAACAAATCTTCCAAAGAAGACCCCATGATAGGTTCACCTTATGGTCACCATAAGTCAGTAATAACTTGAAGGTGCACCACAACAACAAGATACTCTTTAAAACATTAAAATAAATTAAAATAGCAAGACAACAACAATCTTGGATAGGTCTTACTGACAATAGTTGATTATATCTAGTATGTTTTTGCCTTTTACAGTGATAGAATTTGTGTGTGTTATTCCAGAGATAAGAAAAGTGGTGGAGGTTACATAGTTGTGGATCCCATTTTGCGTGTTGGTGCTGACAATCATGAATTGCCCTTGGATTGTGTTACACTCCAGACATTCTTAGCTAAGTGTCTGGGACCATTTGATGGCTGGGAAGATCGTCTTAGAGTTGCAAAGGAATCTGGTAAGGACCACATTGATTCATACTGAGGCTATTTCCGCACTAGACTGTTATAGTGCTATGATTCCAGTCCAGTTGGCCCCTCCCAAAACTGCAAACCCCAGGATTCCATAGGATGTTGAAAGTGGAATCATAGCACTATAACAGTCTAGTGCAGAAATGGCCTGAAATATTGATTTCTAGGTACACAGGGATACATCCACTGTTCCCACCAGTTGAATTTTTTTGGACTTCCAAAATGTATCCCTGCAATGGGGAAGGGAGGATCTCTCACCTACCTCCAGTTCTGCTGGATTCTGCCAGCAGATGTCCCTGAATAGTTTCTGCCCAGTGCTTGATAATACCATTTGGTCGATTTGTACCTTCTCTGGTACTTAAGATTGGTTAATTGAGTATATTTATATGAGGCACTCAGGGTAGTACATGTAGGATTCCTAGGCAGCCTATCTAATGGACAATAATCAGACCAAGAGCTGCAGTATTTGCCCTCAGACCACAGGCTTGTTTTCAGTATATTGTTTTCAGTGCTCACAATGTGCCGTTGATTTTGCATGTGCTCTTATCTCTTGATGGGGAAGAAAACACGTTAACACATTTCATTATTTGTAGGTTACAACATGGTTCACTTAACACCAGTGCAAAAACTTGGTCTGTCTAGATCATGTTATTCATTGGCTGACCAGCTGGAAGTAAATCCTGATTTTTCAACTCCTAATAAAAAATGTTCTTGGAATGAACTTGGAAAATTAATAGAAAAAATGAAAAGTGAATGGAATATGCTTTGCATTACAGATGTAGTCTACAATCACACAGGTATGTTTCTTTTTATTATCTTTGCTTTACTGTTGCCAGTTTTCAGAGCGTCTGCCACCATGAGATTATGTTTCTGAACTCTGCTGCAGACCTGTAATTCTTCTTTTTGTCATTCATTTCCTAGATGAGGTTGGCCATCATCATGGCCAAATTGTTTTTACATACAGACATTCTAAACAAAGATAATGTTTTGTACCTATCCAGTGCTAAAATTCTTCAGCCAAGGAAATTGCAATTATAGTTGCAATAATAGTATACAAATATATTCAACATATGTGACTGGCTTTGGAACCATTTGGGTTGTTGCTTGTGTGCAGAGCTTCCTCACACATCCAGTTGGAGTTTGACATGTTCATATTCAAAAAACATTTTAACAAGAGCTTGGAAATATTACTTTTTTGAACTGGAAGTTGTAGTCCAAAGAAAAAGTTTTTCTTCCAAACTTTGCTTTTAGGTGAGAACTCTTTTGAAGTTGATTCCAAGTGAGAATGAAAACAAAATAATCTTGTACAGTATGTCAGCATGTATTTATATGTATGTATCAGAACATTTGAACTTTGACCATATTATGAGAAGACATGACTTACTAGAGAAGACAGCAATACTCAGTAAGGCAGAACGCAGTAGTTAAAGAGGAAGATCACATTGCAGATGGATAGACTCAATGAAGGAAGCCATGCCCCTGAGTAATCGAGACCAGCAGGGCTGTTGATGAAAAAATGACTTGGAGATCTCTCATTCATAGGGTTGCCATAAGTATAAGTTGACTTCCCAGCACTTAATAACAATCAAGACATTTTTATATATGACTAACCTTTGTATATGAGCATGTTAACTCTTTTATCTAACCTAATATCTAGACTTTCTGGTGATAATGTAGATAGAATGGAGAATTTTTTGCTCATATTTGAATGTTGTGAGGATATTGTGCTGCAGTCATGGAAGCGTTGGGTGGTCAAGACGGACCACATTATGAGAGGTTCTATATATTACTGCCCTGCTGTGCAACTGCAGCAGCATGGAGGCAGTTCTCGCTGCCCTTCCTATTATAGGTACAATTGTCTAGATTTGTTTATCTTTAGGATGAAATATGAGCCTTAAGAGATGCATTAGTTCCAGAAATGGCACTCTTCCCAGTCTCCATTAATGACTCAGTGGTTTCAGGTCACAAAACCTATACTCCAAGTCTTTTCATCCTCCTCCAAATGCATCTTCTGTATTTTTGTAGTTCTGCTTTTAATGTTAAACTCTACTTAATGCATCTCCCTGCTACTCAGAAATGCCTTAGAAATAATATCTAAGACTACAATAATTAAAAATTGTGTTTAAAACTACGCTGAGAAACTGCATCTAAGGCTATAGATTTACCTGAGGCTATGGCCATTTCTGCACTACATTGTTATAGTGCTATTATTCCACTTTCAACACCCTGTGGAATTCCAGGGTTTGTCATTTACTGAGGCCAAAAAGCTCTCTGGCTGAGAATTCTAAATGTCCGTCCCTAAACTGCAAACCCCAGGATTCCATAGAATGTTGAAAGTGGAATAATAGTACTATAACAGTGTAGTGCAGAAATGGCCTATAAATACTGTAAATGTACCAGATCCTGTCTAATCTTGGAAGCTCAGCAGGGTCAGCCCTGATTGCTACTTGGATGACAGACTGCCAATGAATACCAGCTACTGTAGGCTATATTTCAGGGGAAGGAACTAGTAAAACCACCTCTGATGATTTGTTGCTTAAGAAAAGCCTATGAAATTCATGGGTTTACCATAAAGGTAACAGGCGACACACTAGTCTTTTTGAACTCTTTAGACTTATCCTGAATAAGCATGCAGGGGCTGGCTCTGTGGTCATTTATCCGAGGCCCCATGCTTACAAAATATGTGAAATTCTATGAACATTTAGTTTTAATGCAATTAGAGTTAGACAGCAATATTCTTTGTAGGTTCTGTATGTGATGGCAGTGTTTCATTTTTTTAAACTTACTTAACTAATTCAGAAGAACTAGGATCAACCTTGGGCAGGAGAGGGAAATTAATGATGATCTATGGAATGATGTTTTGATAATTGTAATGGAATGACTTTGAGGTTAACAACTGAGTAAGTGGCTACTGAGAGCCAGATTGGTGTAGTGGTTTGAATATTGAACTGCAACCCTGGAAACCAGGATTTAATTCCCCACTTGGCCATTGAAACCCACTGGGTGACCTTGGGTGTGTCACACACTCTCCACCCTCAGAAAACCCATGATAGATTCACCTTAGAGTTGCTATAAGTCAGAAATGACTTGAAGGCACACAACAACAACAACAACAACTACTAAATACTACTAGTACCTACTCTCTTCCTGCTGTGTTTGTATGTGTCTCCATCAAGCAAAAGTTCCTCTATCTACTCTTTTTTTTTTCTTTTCAAAAAAGGACAAACTACTTCTGTGGTCATTTTTATAATTGAACAAAACGTTTAAAAAAATACTAAATACACAGAGCCTGAAAAAATGTGCTAAGCTGAGCATAGCCTTATTATGCCACTTCAATCAGCTGGCTGCTTTTACTGCTGATGGAAGAGTTCCATGTTTATAAAGGTCAAACCTTCAGTGAAAAGTAAGATCTTCATAGTTTAGAATGCCAAGCTCTAAAGCATCTTGAGTTTCAATGTTAGCAGGCATTTTAAGTTAAGGTAGAACGGCTTGCTCTGCTAAGGAGGTTTTCTTTTGCTCTCCTGGATTTTTTTCATGTCCCCTGAGAAATTTACAAGTGTGAGTCTTTTTTCTGTATCATCTTATGTGACTTCTCTAAAAACAGCAGGCTAGCTGGCACACATGTATCCCTAATAGGCAGGTAAATAGTGAATTGATTTCCTTGGTGCAAACATTGGATATGTGATGAGTGTTTGTTTGAGACTCATAAACATCACTTGATGTACTAATGAACTTGACCTGATTCTCTGGGAAATCCATTGCCAACAGCTTCATTCAAAATAATAATAGTTGTGAGAACTTAAATTTTTTAGTTCTTAGGTTTGTGTCTGTAAGAATTGATCACTATGATTACAAAAAGTAATGGAGGAGGCTATGAATTTCACATTAAAAATGTCTAATGTCCCAGTTATGTTGATTCCCTAATTTGCTTACTTGTCTCTCAGAAAACTTCCATGTCCATGTTATTGGTGGGACAGCTGATGAGCCATTCTGAGTTGTTGTGCTATGCAATACTGATTATTTTTCCTAGCTAGTTGTGTTGTTAATTCTGTATTTCTTTGTTTTCTCTAAGCTGCAAATAGCGAATGGATAAATCAGCATCCAGAGTGTGGTTACAATCTTGTTAATTCTCCTCACTTGAAACCAGCCTGGCTTTTAGACCGAGCTCTTTGGCATTTAACCTGTAAAGTGGCTGGTGGCAAATACAGTGATAAAGGTCTGCCCCCATTGATTGAAAATGACCATCACTTGAATGTAAGAAAATGAAAAGTTTATTTTATTTGATAATAAATGTTGTTATTGAATGAAGGAAAGTATTTGGATGAGTTGAAGATGTTTTGCTGCCTGAGCCAGAACAATATATTCATTCACTTGTTGTTCATGATTCATTCATTCGCTTGTTGTTTCAAAGCAAAGCAAATGTCATGCAAAGCAAGATTATTATGGAACATGAGCAGGAACATTTCACAACCACATCTCCCCATCCATGACAGTAAAAGTACAATAATAACAAAGTAAGTGAACAATAATTTGCTGCCCTTTCATGATATCCAGAATTTGTTGATTGAGACAGTCATCTCATCCTGAGTAATGACAGGTCTGAAAGTATTTTTCTGGAAAGGCAGTTCTATACAGTTCATATTAAAATTATGATGCATATACTTTACATAGTAACATGGTGCTGCTTCAAACTGTCTCTTTTCCTTAAAAAAGCAAATCAGGTATGTATTCACAAGTTCATTTTGAGCTTACTTTCTTGTGCAATTCTAAACATTTCATGCAATATTGTCCAAAATAGGAATTATTTTTCAAAGCAGTTTGGAAGCACAGGCATTTACAATGAACAGTGTTTGTCATATTGAATTTTATTTCTTATTTTTACAGTCTATTCGTAAAATCATTTGGGAGGAAATTTTTCCCAAGATAAGATTGTGGGAGTTCTTCCAAGTAGATGTTAACAAGGCAGTGCAGCAGTTTAGAACTCTCCTAACTCAAGGTAAAAGCTGTGTTACTTGTAGTATATTGGGTGAGGAAATTATGGCTTTCACAGACATTCCAATGATTTTTTTAAAAACTGCTTTCCTGCCTACATGGAGAAATAAGTTACCGCTTGTTCTTCTGTCAGTTTCAAAAGTGATTTCTCATGTGACATCTTGGAATGGAGGAGATGTTGACTCTTTAGCCCCCTTGGGCTCATGGAACCATATTTTGGATGCCAGCTGGTAATTATACCTAATTTAGGCCAGATGTGTCAAGTTGATATTGTAGGAATATTTATTTTTGCATTTTTCTCATATTTATGAATTTATTTAAATATTTATTTATTTTTAATTTAAATCCCACTTTTCTCCTGACATGGGACCCAAGGTGGCTGTTTAACTCTTTTAAAATGCAGTTTAACTCTAAAGGAATGTAATATGAATGGAATCATAATGCTTCCATCTTCATTCTTTTTCCCTTAATGGCAAAGTTTATATCTACAATTTTTTTCCAGTCTCCCAATTTTAGATATAAAATGAGTTCTAGAATATGAAGTTGCATTTCCTTCCTCACAGTCCCACAACCTGTGAGCTACCTGTGTTCCTCCCAAGATCTTTATTGTGGCTTCCCATAGATGACTTGACCCCAATTGCTATCAAATCTGCATGCCAGTCTTCTAATGGCAAAGAAAAGGTGATTTGTAATGAGTTCACACAGTGAAGAAAATTGACATGAAGAGAGAACTCTCTTCACTGCCTCTCCCTCAGATCTTGTGGACTGCTCCTTTCCTTCCATTGCTAGCAATGAAGGTAATGTGAGAGGGCATTCAGGCTACAGAGGGAGAAAAAGTAATGTGAGCTGGGAGACGGCGATCTGGACAACAAAAGAAGTCATCAGTCTGACTTCCTGCACTGCTGCCCAAATATCACTGTCTTACTGAAAAAAATGGTGGAAGGATTTGCTTCTTTGTTCTCACACATGTATAACCTCCAAATCACTTGTAAAAATTGGGATCAAAGATATTTTGCATTCCTACCTTTGAACTGAAATGACTCCTTATCTTCTCCTACCACACCTGCCTCAGGGATGGCTCTGCATGCTGAAGAATGCTGGGAGAATTCTGGTATCTGTTCTGTGCAGTTCCCTGCAGCCTTCCTTTTAGGACTAGCAGCTTGAATTATGTTAGAAGGCATCCTCAGATGTTGAGGTACACAGGGTGATGGGGACAGCTATATCTGTGATGGATGTGCTTACTAGCAACTCTTGCCCAGAGGCAATGATATAGATACAGATACTTGACATATTAGAAAGCCAGTGTAGTATAGAGGTTTGAGAACTGGACTGCAACTCTTGGAGACCAGGGTTAGAGTCCCCACTCCACCATGGAAACCCACTGGCTGACCTTGGGCAAGTTACACTCTCTCTGCCTCAGAGGAAGGCAAAGGCAAACCCCCTCTGAACATATTTTGCCAAGAGAACCCCCAGATAGGTATCATCTTAGGATCAACATTAGTTGGAAACAACTTAAAGGCACGCAGCAATAACAACTTGACATATTTGTCCTCACTACAGATTAACATGTACGCTTAACTATCCCAACCCAAGAAAGGAACCTAATAGAATACGTTGCAAAGAATGTTGTCAGTCAACAGATACTTCTGTGGAGTTGGAAACATAGGCTGGAAGCAAATCTTGATTATTATTTTTTTACAGTACTTTATAATGGCATTTTTTTTCCTGAAAACCTTATAGCCATTAATCTTCAGTGTTATTAATCTTAAAGCACATGAGGCAATTTAAACAAGTGGTGGCAAATGTCTGTTTTGATCCATGTACTTGTCTTGGGAAAATATCAGAAACTATGCATTTCAAGAGCACTTAAAAGGTAGTCTTTTCTTGTAATCACCATGATTCCTACAGAATGACAGGAATTCTTCCCTATGCAGCCATAGTTAGACTGTTGACTGACAGCTGTATCTGACTGTCTTTGGCTTTGACAAGTAGCAGGAAACAGGTAAATGAATGCCTTAAAATGTATTTAGAATGTTTTCCATTTTTAAAAATTTTAATAGGTGGCTCAAAAGTCAAAACAGATGCCAACCAACATCTTGCAATCATCCAGGATCCTCAGTTTAAGAGACTTGGCTGTACTGTGGATATGAATGTTGCTCTGAACACTTTTATACCCCATAGGTATGTTGTTACTTGGTAAATGCTAAAGTGGAGGAGAGCATAGGCTTTTCTAAGGGAAATCATTTAAACTCTTGTTCAGAGATCTACATTTTAAGAAATCTTTATTCTGTTCCCCTAGAAAGAGAAATCTAATAAACTTACCAACAAAGCTGCATTTTAGCTATTTGAGGGGTAGTACACACACACATCCATGCTAAGAAATTTATTGTGAAGTAGCTTTCTCATGATCTGAATTGTTAGCTGTTACCTCAAAGGCTTCAAGAGTGTCTCCATATCCTGGAGCAATACATTTTTTCTACTCTTGTGTTCTTATATGTACATTTAATCCCAGAACAACTTGGGGAAAAAAGTGTACAGAATAAAGTTTTCTTTAAATCCCAAACTTCAACATATTTATGGCTGATCAGCTTTTTCTCTAGGAATGTACTTGTAAATGGCCTAAATACCTCAAAGGCACCAGATCCCATCTGATCTGGAATTAAGCAGAGTCAGGCTTTGTTAGTACTTGGATGGGAAACCACCAACAAATATCAGGTGCTGTAAGCTGTATTTCAGAGGAAGGAACTGGCAAAACCACCTCTGAGTATTCCTTGCCTAAGAAAACCCTATGAAATTCATAGGGTCACCATAAGTTGACAAGTAACTTTGTTTTTATTTGTTCATTATCTTGAGTGCCTTTGTGGGCTGTGAGGCAATACAGAAATATGATTGATAAATAAACAAGCAAGGAAATAAATAGATGTATCTTGGATAATGGGGATTTGCATTAATTCATTGTTCACTTCAGAGTCAGATGAGATCAGTTTCCTTATGGGTGTACATGCTGTAAACCTGTGACATTTGAATTGGGTGCCATTTTTATATCTGTTGTAATGATTTCATACTTGGTGGATTGTGCTTTTAGCAATGGGCCTGCAGCAATAGAAGAGTGTTGTAACTGGTTCCGCAAGAGAGTGGAAGAGCTAAATGGTGAAATGTACCGACAAACAAATTACCATCAAGAGCAGGTTGTAACAGTGATGAGGCATTTTAAATTCTTGCTTTTCTTGGTTTTTTTTTAATTATTTTATTACTTATACTATCCATTCAACCATTACAAATTTTATTGACACCGCTGTTTCAATGGCTTCTAGGCTGTCAACTGCCTTGTGGGGACAGTGAGCTATGAACGACTGGCTGGCCATGGACCTAAGCTAGGTGCAGTAACTAGAAAGTATCCTATAGTTACAAGGTATTATGTCTCAATTTTAAATATAACTGATTTTCAACAAATGTCTCCATACATGATTATAGCTAAGAATTCTTAGGCTCCCTTTATGCCACGGTTTTGTCAGAACTTGGAAAAGTTACTGTTTTGGATTACAGGTCACAGAATCTTGGATATATTGTCCAAAAAAGTAAGTTTTCTGAACTCTGATTGTATGTATTAATGTCAGATGACACAGCCTATTGAGAAAGTTTCTCTATAAGTAAAGGTTATGTAATGTGTTACAGTGGCCTATTTCAGATGATCATAGCTCTGCATAATAAACCAAGATAAGTGCATGCTTTTTGCCCCATACATGTTCTTCTTTCTCCTCCCTTTGCAACATGCAGCAACTAAACATCAAAATCTCAAATTAACCATAGTTTCCCACTTTATCTATTCCAGAAGTTATGTTTTAGAGCAAGCCAGGATCTTAAAACAACCTCAGGATATAAGATCTCAGCTTGGACTTGGTAACCATAATTTCCCAGTTTAAATGAGACAGGAAACTGTGATAATTAGAAGACCTCTGGGTTTAATTGCTGCATGCTATGAAAGGTGGAGTGAATGAGTCACATGTACAGAAAAAAGGTTCATATATATTTGCATTTATTAATGTGAGATATGATCATCTGAATACAGCCAGTGAATGTCAGTATTCACCTGTGGATACTGATTGAATCAAATTATGTGAGTATATACAGTATCCAAGTGGAAGCAGATAGGTGCTTCAATTTGCTAAGAATTGAGTGGTGCATCTGTTTTGTGAGCATTCTCAATTGAACATAAATATGCACTGTAGGATGTGTAGTCTTTGTGTAATATGTCCTAAATGTAGGAATCACCTATACAGAATGAGATACATGTGTATGGAGGGCTTGTGTAGTTATTGGCATCTTATGGGGCATTTGGGTATAATCAGGCCAATAGCCTCTTGAGTTTTACGAAGGAGAATGGATTAAGAGTGCTAAATGAAACCCAAAGTTGAGTAAAGGCCTAATTTTAAGACTTGCATTGCATTGTGTTTGAAAAGATAATTTTTAAAAACTGGGTGTTTAACGGTTTTGAAGATTAGGGTAACTGAAGATCAAATTGTCCAGTATGTAATCTAATCTTCAGTTAATTTGCTAGTTTCTGTAAAGATCTGGGTGACTATCTCGAGGATAGTTACAGTGGTTAAACTGCAGGGCTTTATTTGTAGTAGCTGTCAGGACCTTTGCTTGTATATTCTTATAAAAAAAAAGAACATAAGAAAAAATAAACTATTAAAAATAAGCTTTTCTTTGTAGAGGCACATATTTCAATTGTTATTTGAAAAACAAGCTAGTCTGATGCTCAAAAAAAAAAAGCAATTTCTCCGTATTGCAGGTATTTTACATACCCATTTAAAGAGCTAACCCTGGAGGAAGAAGAAGCTATGATGCATCAGCCTGACAAAGCAAGTTACTTTATGGCCCATAATGGTTGGGTGATGGGAGACGATCCTCTAAGAAATTTTGCTGAACCAGGTTTGTAATTCTGAATGCTCTCATTTGCATGAGATTCATTCACTCTACCCTTCATGGCAATTCACTGGTGTAGCTGAACAAAAATATTGTGGCAATTGGCAGTTATGAATTCATAATAGTTCTTTATTGTAATACATGAGTAGCTTCTGAGAGACTTTTTTTTTTTAAAGAAACATTCAAATTTCCTGTGAGCTATCTGGACTTATTTTCTAAACCAAAGACTTTCTCTGTTAGGGACAGATTAATCCTTCTGTTATCACTGCAAGTCATATGTTATATTGGCCTTACAGGGATTTGGAGACAATGTTACGCCAATATATAATTTGAGAACATAGTTCCAATAAGTTTATAAGAAACTGTACAAGAAAAAGAGTTTTTCTAGATTGTCATAAATAATAACATGCATATGAATATTGGATGTTCTGTTCACTTATATAAGGTTGTTAAATGCTGAACCTTTTTTTAATTAAAAGCTTCACTTTAGATAGGACACTATGGAATCACTGAATTGATGGTGACTTTGTAGGTCATATGGGTTAGTCCCCCTGCAGAGTGGAAGAAATCTAATGTTGGTGTCCCCCAAATTACGGCTGTCCAAACTTTCAGTCAAAGAAAGTTTCCATAGTCCCATGACCTGGCCCATAACTGGTTCCGTTCTAAAATTGCTGTGTTGCGATGTTTCTGAAAATGTTCAGCTGACATCTCCTCTCTTAGAAGTTAATCTCCTTAATCTACTCCAGCCTTCTGGGACAACTGAGCACATGTTTTTGCTCTCTGTGTGAAAGTCCTTCAGATGCTTGAAAAATAACAGCACTATAAACTTTACTCTCAATGTGTATATAAAATATCCAAGTTTAAGGGGAGCATGGTCGAGATTAAAAAGAAGCCAAAATGATTTCCTAAGTCTCTTTCCAATTCTGGATTTAATCAAGGTTCTAGAAAGATTTAGACACATTTCTATATTCGTTTTAACAAAGTTTAAATTTGGTCATGCATAGCAGTGACATTAGGAAAGAGAAATATAGATTTGAATTTGAGTGCAAGAGAAAGCAGGTGAAAGAGAGCACATAATCCAGTGCCCTGACCTCTTACTTTTCTGTAGTGTTATACCTGTACTTGGTATTTATTAATTTTAAAAATCAAATTTTCTCTATCTGAATCAGATTTCCAACATTATTGTCACAGTTCTTATACATTTTAGATAGTTTATTTGGAGAGAGATAGCATCTCTAATTTATTTTATATAAATTTTCTCTAATAATTTGACATGTGGTATATTTCATTCCTCTTGTTCCAAGTTTTTTCCCTTTGATTAAAATTTATTGAGTGACCTATAGTTTGGGCCCAGTTTACCATCCAAATTTTGTTAGGGGGAAGTCAATGTATATAATAATGATGAGAGGATAAAGATGATTGTCCTTGTATGTCTGGTGACTTCATTTTGTTTTAATAAAAATAGTTTTTTAAAAAATCAGATTTTCCAAGACTAAATGAAAGGGAATTGTCTGCAGCTTCAAGCCATTTTGGTTGAATATGAGACAATCTAACTTTTGCAGAACAGCTCAGTTTTAAGTGGAGCAAGGTTTCATATTGGTAACAAGGGTAATCCCTGTGATGGGTAAACTTTTGGATTGCAGGAAGCCAGTTGAGCTTCACCACCATCAAGATGCAAATAAGACTTCGGGGGACTTCCTATTAAATTCACAAGTTATGGGTCCTTCTCTTTGGAGAAGGTGACTGCAGGTGAAAAGGGCTAAGCAACTTGAGGTGTTTCAGAATTTTTTTACCAACACTTCACAGACTGATATCTTGTGCAACAATGATTTTTCCAACACACCAGCGGGCTGAATCAGATGATATAAACAGTCTCATTTTCCTTCATATGGTAAAGAGCAAAAATCTTGTCCTTGTCACTGGATGCCTGTGTGAAGAATGAGACAGAGTGGTGTAGTAGTTTGAGCCATTGGACTACGATGTTGGAGATCAGGGTTCAGTTCCCTGCCTGGCTTTGAAAACCCACTGAGTGACCGTGGGCACATCACACACTCTAATTCCCCAGATAACCCCATCATATGTTCACCTTAGGGTCGCCATAGGTCGAAAATGACTTGAAGGCACACAACAACAACCTGTGTGAAGGTGTAATGTTCAAGTAGGACTCACCTGTGTATCAGACAATTTTGTGTACGCTCATTTCTTAAGGACAATTTCCACACACATAAAAAATGAATTTATTGTGTAATCTGAGTCATTTGCATCAGTTCTGAAATACGTTACATGGACGAGATATGGTAGGTTTCATAGATGTGGAAAGCAAGATGCACTCTTGCTTTCACTTGCTAATGTGAGTAAAAGAGCAATTCCATCTATGTTGTTTAATCCAGCTAATAGCCACTTACTTCTGTACTTTCATGGAGATCTTTAAATAAAACTGTACAAAAATGGATTAAAAGGTAATTTACCATGCTTACCTAATCTAACCTCCTAATTCGTTGTGCTTTAAGCTTTATGGTGCCATTTAATTTGTGCTATCTCAGACAAATGCAGGTTTTTTAGAACCCTGAACTACAGTTATAATTTTATACTTTAAATTGATCCTGTTCCATTCTTTGATACTACACAGTTTACTGCCAGATCTCTTGTAAGATGCATGTGAATTGAAGTGACATTTGCTTGTAACATGGGGGAGCTATTTCAAATCACAACCAGAACAAAGCACCTTAACGTATTGTTATTTCCAATTGTCCAGGGTCTAATGTTTATCTGAGGAGAGAGCTTATCTGTTGGGGTGACAGTGTCAAACTACGGTATGGGAACAAACCAGAAGACTGTCCGTATCTTTGGGCACACATGAAGAAATATACTGAACTTACTGCCAAGTATTTCTATGGAGTACGTCTAGACAATTGCCATTCAACACCTCTTCATGTAGCTGAGGTAAGAAAAAAAAATGTCTCCATAGAACATGTATTCAACTTTGAAATCAGTTTTTAACTCTGTAGGTACCTACAATATTTATCGCGTAGTTTGCTATTTTGACTCTTCTGCTGTTATGCAAGGGCCCTTTGAACATGCTTCTCAAGTGCTGGATGTTTTTGTCTAGTTAATAGTTGGAAAACAGTATTTTAGTCTGTGTGCAGGCCTGGCAGAATCCTGTACATATTAATCAGATGTAGATCCCTCTGTGATTACTCAGGGCTTGCTCCCAACTAAATATGTAAAAGACTGAAGACTAGCAATACATTCCACTGTGTATCTATTTGAAAGTATGTCTCACTGAATTCACTGAAGCTTTCTCCAAGGTAGTTGGGTATAGGATCACACTCGTAATCTCAGTTTTTGTAATACAGTGGTTAGAGTATTAAACTTCAACCAGAGCAGCCTGGTTTTGAATTCCTGCTCAGCTATATAGCTCACTTTATGAGTTTCAGACAACTGTTTTCTCTGCATATAGCCCACCTCACAAGGTTGTTATGTCAGGAGGAGACTAGAATAGCCCCCGTTTTTATTGTCCTGACACAAACAGCGGGATCCAAATAAATGAGTAGGCATAGCTTAAATAGGAGAAATCTCTTTGGGAATTACAAGAAGTGACCCCTATTTTCTATTGTTTCAAACAGAAATAGCACCTAGTATTTCTGTACAACTGGTTTTTAATCATCTAACAACTATGTAAGATAAGCCAATATTATTATGCCTGTTGGGGTTAAGGCTGAGACACAGTGTCTTGCCTGAGTGCCTAAACTGTATTCATTTACAGCTTCCTCACTTCAGCTGGTAGAGCCTGGGAGTTGTAGTCTAAAAAAGCAACTTCCAAGCTTTGCTCTTAGAGGTACTTGGAACTAATGAAGTAGCATTTTGGGGAAGTTGCTAGTACCTTAAGCTCTCTTTTTGGTATAGTAGAATAAAAGGTAACACTGTGGATACAGCAGTATGGAAATTTTCAGGACCCACAGTTAGCAATCATAGCAAGTAACACACATATTAGTTCATAGGAAAATGTCCTGTTCCATATCAACTGTAAGTGCCTGGATTGGAGTCAAGATACCTAGATATAAAGTTAGCTTTGCTTAAGTGCCACTGAAAAGAATGGCATGTAAGATCATTGTGACAGATCCGTGTAAAACACGGATCATGTGTTTTAATACAGCTTGGGGCTGATACAGACATCGTCTTCCCAATGTCAGCACAATAGCTTGGAGTCCAGAAATATGCTCCAGATATGAAATATACCTTCTGGGGAATTTCCCCCCCTCTTTTTCTAGATTTCTTTTAACTGTAGCTTAGTGTTATTTCTGTAGAGAGACAGAGTGTGATTATGATTGTATTATCAAAACTTTGAGGTTAAAATGTCCATATATCCATGAACCTTAATGTGTCACCTTTAGCCAAATACCCTCTTAGTGTAATAATAGCCACCCCTCTCAAGAACCAAGATCCACTAAGATGCTGGCAGAGTGAAAAATCCCACCAGTGGGATAATACTTTCAGTTTGATACAATAGGATCCTGGCCAAGGCTGTTATGAGGAAGAACTTGTGGGGGACAGAGAACCGTGCACACTGGGTTGAGCTTTCTGGAGGAAATGCAAGATGCAAATGAAAGCAATTAATTAAACATGCCAAATTGTCTAATTGTCTGAAACCATGATTTTGGGTTGGTTTGCAAATGACAATTCTGGTATCATCCAGTTATCTATAACCATAGATAGCAATGATACACAGAAAGTGTGCTAAACTGTGAGAACTGTGAACCATTTGTGTGTGTTGGTGGCAAAATAGAGTACACTGGGCCTCCAACACTTTTCACAGTTCTCCAAACAGTTGAGTCCCTACTGTGTATTGTTTTTAACATAATAGACTGTAAAATAATCAAAGTTTGTGAAGGTCTCCGTAATATGTCCTTTGATTTTCTATGAAACCTTAATAAGGTTGATTGTTGACTTGCAGCTTAGTCTGGAACTTTTTTGAAGACATACTGCTGATATTTCCTTTGCCAGAATATTTCAAACTATAGCAAAATACAGCTGGCTGCAGGCTTTACACTTAAATTTGTTTATATTCTTTCAAGCCATTTACCGTATTTGTCAGGGTAACAGATTTCCAGATCAACAATACATTTCAGCCAAGAAGTGTATGAAAGTATTGCCTCAAAATGTTACGTTTCCAGAGTTTCAACCATAGAATTGTTGTTTTCTCACAATTGCTTCTTGAAACTATGGAAATTAGCTTGTGGTTTTGAAATTAATTAAAATTTAATTGAATGTGAAAATTTGGTTTCTGGGGGGGGGTTTTCCTCTGATTACGTTGGGTCATTAAGTCTTTCAGGTAAATCTATATTCCTTTTCTTTTTCCCAAAGTCAGTCATAAGTGCTTATGCTCCTGTTCAGATATATTGTGGCCTGCCAAAATATGTCAAAAATGTATAGAAGATAAAAGTAACTTATATGTATAGATTCTGAAAAGTCTTAATGTTTTTGGATAAACAGGGCCATAGAGTAAGACATTAAAATACAACAGGAATGGGCAGCTGTGCAAGGGGTGGAGGCCATTTTTCCATTCTGTGCCCACCAAATAGTCTGTATTGATGCAGCGCATCAGTACAGAGCACATGGTGGACACAGAATGGAAAGTACGCCCAAAGTGACATGATGTCACTTTCAGCTGCCATTTTCATCAATTTCTGGTTGACCTTTTAGATTTCTGTTGCATTTGGGGAAGCTTAGAAAGCTCCAGAGAGTCAGGGGAAGCTAAGGTCTGGACATATTTTGGGCAGTTTGGAGGCCCGATTTTTTTAAAAAAAAGAAAAAATAATCTGAGGGCTTTGGGGAGCTTGCAATGAGCACTGGGAGCTGCACTTGGGGTCCCAAGAGTGGTCTGCATGTGGTACTACCCCCACCTCTGAAATACGAATTCATTATTTGTTTTAATTGCCTGAAAAACTCAGAGTGAGAGTTTTCAACACTGTATTTAATATGTGCTGTGTTTCAGTAGTTTCTGTGCCTTATACTCTTGGACGTGTGCAGTTTGTAAGCAAGCTGATTTCAAAAATGAAATGAAATGTGTTATGATCTGTAGGAAATGTTGGCAGCAGCCAGGGCAGTCAGACCTAATCTTTATGTGATAGCTGAACTCTTCACGGGCAGTGAGTTCATTGACAATGTCTTTGTCAACCGCCTTGGAATTACCAGTCTGATTAGAGGTACCAGAAAATCCCCAGACCCCCATGCTTGAAAGGTTTGTTGCAGGATTGCTGTGTTACATGAGTCAAAGCATCTTTTTGTGGAACTAACTTTGTGTTTTTATTTGTATTCACTCTTGTGTCTTTTGCCAATTCAAATGCCTTTCTCTCTTCCCTTCTTATTTTTCTTATTCTATTGGTGTTCCCTTTTTTATTACTATTTCTTGCTTCTTAATACTCAATTCCTTGGCTTTCTGCTAACTTTCATGCATATTCATAATTGGATGTATTTCATTCTTAAATATTTGGCTTCCTGTTCTTTTTGTTTTGCTGTGTGGCATTTTCCCTGTTGTCCAAATCCATGCCTAGCCTTGCATCCTTTCTTTTCTTCTCTTTTGCCTTTTCCCTGTCTGTTGCTTTCTTGGCTGTGCTTTTTGCAGTTCATGCTGGATGCAGCTCGAAAATTGCGGCCCAACTTGTATGTAGTGGCTGAGCTGTTCACAGGGAATGAGGAGCTGGACAATATCTTTGTGAATAAACTGGGCATTAGCTCTTTAATAAGAGGTAGGCTTGCTTTGGATTTATTTTCCTTCATTTACCCTTCAGTTTATGCATGATTGCTGGATATGATGAACATTAATATGCATAATATTCTTTGCATCCCTTTTTATAAACATATGATGTTAGGACTGCTTTCACAACAGTCACAAGCATTGCGATGAATATTAAAAGAAGGTGTCTTGTGTAGGGCAGGGGTAATCAGTGACCATCATCTCATGCCGCTTTGATACAAGTAATATGAGTAGCCTTCATCATAGTTAATGGTTGCATTGGCACTGACTTTAACAATACTTACTGCTAATCATGTTCCCTCTTGAGTATCTTTTGCTGATCACAGCTTGAAATGGAACATATTTATGTGGTTAATGAAGATAAAGATTGGTGTCAAAATAACCCTTTGCCATTGTTACGAGTGGTGGAAATTCATGATCCATAGAGTAAGGAATGGAAAGGAGGACAGCAGATGTTTCTGTTAATATATCACAAGTCTCTTAACAATAGTTGAGGGACAGGCTATGTTGAGTTTAATGATATTAAGAACTTGGCATAAATATCAAATATTAAATTTTGGACATCTTCAGATGCTGTTGTTTCTCAACCTAGTATGCGGACAAGCAAGCGATCAGGGACATATGTATCTCAGTCCTCTTGCACCACTCTTTCCAAGCAGGAAAAATAATGCCCAAACTGAGAAGTCTCACAGACAGGTAGATGGTATTTCCAAGCCGCATAACCTATTTTTTCTTGCAGTGCTGGAACAAGATTATGGAATCAAAGAATAGATAAATGAAATATCAACTTGTGTGTTGGATTTCCCATGGGGCAGGGCAAAGATTTTCCCTTCGCATCAGATTAAGTAGGGCCTTTTTGCAAGTTTTGTTCTTGGAATAGCGATCCCTGTGGTTGTAGCTGTTGGCTAAGATCAATGTCTGGAGTTAATATAGAATATAGAAAGACACCCTAGATTTTATTAGACCCCAAATATAATGACCAGAAAATGCTTCATATAAAACAGAGGTGGGAATCATGCAGCTCTCCAGATGTTGCCAGACTACCACCACTGGCAGTCTGAAGGTTGCAGTCCAACAATATCTGAAAGGTCACATGATTCCAATCCCTAGCATAGAAGCTCATGTGATTTTTTTCCCTTGTTTCTATAGAGGCAATGAGTGCATACAACAGTCATGAAGAAGGAAGATTAGTTTATCGCTTTGGAGGCGAGCCAGTTGGGTCTTTTGTTCAGCCACGTCTAAGGCCTTTAACACCTGCTATTGCTCATGCACTGTTCATGGACATTACACATGATAATGAATGTCCAATTCAGGTAGGTGATATCACTCTTTAATTGCCCAGGTATTGTTGCAAGTATATGTTAAGCTGAGTAGGTACTATCTATACAATAAACAGTGATGATTTTAATACACATATTATCTACATAATGCTGCTTGAAAGTGTAATAATCTATCTAAAGCCAAGATTTTGTATTACATGGAACTGAAACTAAAGTTTATTTTAAAAAATATTATTGCTTGCAATGAAAATATTAAATATCTTAAGGTTAATCATTTTAGGCTAGCTGTTAGTGAACTTTATGATACTATCATATGCATGTCTACTCATAAAAAAAGTCTGATGTATTAAATAGAGCTGACTCCTAGTTTTCTATTTCTGTTTTATATAGGAAGGAGTTTTTTTGTATGAGAAAAAAATGAATTACCATCTGCAATCTGAATTAGTATGCAGTACATAAATGCCTCCCTTGCAGGAGATTTTAAAAGAGAGTCTAGATAGCTGTTTTTTTGAGGGTGGGGAGGAGGTGCTCTGGTTTTGTGTTCCTTGCATTCAGCAAGGAGTTAGATTAGATGACCCGTAATACCTCCCTTAAGTTCTGTGATCCTGACTTTGCCATGTCTGTTTTTTTATGAGAACTAGGCTTAGTTCATGCCTCCCTCTTCCCTACCATGACTTTTATAACCTATCCTATTTTTTTTCCAGTGGGTAGACTATATGGCCAGGGCACACATAATGTACAGGTGTGTGTTGGTAATGATAGGGAATATGCAGGCACCCAGCCATAGTCACTATGTGCATAGTCCGCTATGTGCGTAACTTATATGCAGGATTTCTGTGTCAACCACTTTTCATTGTCAGTGAAATGCTATACTGTGGTAGACAACATGTTGATGTAAATACACTGCTTCTGTTTTGTAACTCACTATTTTCTGTATATAGCATATAAGGGAACCTCCAACGTTACATGATCCCTCTTCCCCTCAGTACATTCCTTTCCAGTACCAAAATGTCTTCCCTGATAATTAGAGGACGCCCGGGAAAAATCCAGGAATGGGCTTCTTTAGATCACCTCTGGATACACATATGGGTGTGTATGTGTGTGTGAGAGAGAGATTGCTAAGCCACTGGATTTGATGGAATTTGCCTTCAATTTCTTAATGCTAGTATCGATCTGCTTATGATGCCCTTCCCTCCGCAACCATCGTCTCTATGGCCTGCTGTGCCACAGGAAGCACAAGAGGGTATGATGAGCTAGTACCACATCAGGTATGTTTTTTCAGTGATGCTCTCTCCTTGTACATAATATTGAAGGTAATCTAGCTGTAGGTGTCCATTCTTAGCTGATATCTTATCTGTTGCAGATGAAGGGTTGCTTCTGAAAATGTCTTAGAAGCTTTTCTTAGTGCTGATTGTTGCAGTCTGAGTTTTAACTTGCAGTACCTAATCAGTTTATATCTAAACTAATCTAAAAGAATTTTACTCGCTGCCTCTTTGGTTCTGCACCCAATTCAGAGTTGTGGTGCTTAACCTTTAAAGCCCTAAATCACTTATGTATGTATGCTTTTCTCTCATACTGAACCCAAGTCAGCTAAGTACTTCTTCTGCTACCATCTTCTCAGCACAATAAGGCTGTTGGATGAATTCCATTCTCCACATCCTCTTTCAGATGTGTAGATTGTTACATCCTTATAACAAGAAACAAGGAATTTTTTTTTCAATTGCAGCACTGAAATTATGGAGTCCTTCCCCCAGGAAGTAATTTATACCTGACATCAAGTATATTGTCTTCAATTTGTCAAACAAAAACATTTTTATTTCTCCTAGGTGATTTTAAAACATTTTAATATCTTAAATATTTTGAACTCTTCACACCTCCCCATTTTAACACTTTAACCTTTAAAGTGCAGTCGCTAATTCTGTGGCTTTTGATGCCCCTCACCAAGTGTCTCAACCTCCCCCCCTTTTTTTCTTTTATTTCTGTGGGATATTTCAGGCAATTCTTGCCCAAAAACCATACATAAAGCCTTCCAAATGCATACAAACATGCAAAAATGCTTCCACCCCATTCCACACCTACCCCAGAGCCCCATATTATCCCCAATACCTCCATTTTCTTCTGGAGACCCTCTCAAAATGGTGGCAAGAGATCATGTAACATCACTTCCTATCACCATTTGGAGATGTATACAGGGGAAGATGGAGGTACTTCAGCTTGTGTACTTGGTGGCAGAGAGGGTCTGGGGGAAAAATCAGCCCCTAACCTCTACATGATTGTCCATCCCTGTTTTAAATCCTCCCTGTCTGTTGCGCTTTTATTTGCTAGTTGTTTTATTGTACATATTACTCTACCTGTGCTAATTTTTTAAAAGCATTTTTAAAATGTTTGTTTAATAATTGATAAAAATGCAAATAAAAAATAAAAATAAATAAAAAATACGAATAAAAATAGAGGTTTGAAGAAGTACTGCTGTTGTAATGGAAGAGCCAGGGTGATGCAGTGGTTTGAGTGTTGGTCTAGGACTCTGGGATAGCAGGGCCATGAAAGTGCTCGGCCATGAAAACACTCTGGGAGACCTTGAACAGGTTATACTGAATCACCTTTAGAGGAAGGCAGTAGCAAACCTTCTCTGACAAAATATTGCTAAGAAAGCCCTATGACAGGAGCTCCATAATTCAGAGTGGACTTGAAGGCACTTAATAACGGGTGTTGTAAGACCAGCACATATATATGTCAACCTAAGGAGTAGCTTATGACGTGGCTTTGAAAATAGAAGAAAAATGACAGAGTTGCTACTTTTCAATTTGTATGTAGATTTCTGTGGTTGATGAAGAACGTTTTTATCCAAAATGGAATCCAGCAGCAACACTAGCAACACCTGGTGAAGTTAATTTTAAAACTGGAATTATTGGAGGAAGGCTGGCTATCAACAGACTGCATCAAGAATTGGGAGCAAAAAGTTTCAACCAGGCAAGGAGTGGGTCAACTCCAGAGAGTAACTAAATGGGGCAGTTGGCATGTCACTGTTGGGGGGAATGGCGTGAGAAGCTGGAGTTATGCGAAATCTGAGGAAATTGTATAAGCATTTGGGATGGAGTAGGGGTTGCTGATGTCCAGCCCTTTTGGCCCTTATTCAAAAGAAATTACAACCAGTTTTGTATTTGGTCTGTGGTTTAGAGGGCTGGCATGAGTCCATCTGAGTAGATTACTTCAGAGTATTCCCTCATTTTGGACATCCCACTTTATTTATTTTTTGATGGAAAGCACCGATAGTCTTTTCTCCTGGACCACTGAAGCCTTCCTTAGTGTGTCCTGTGCAAGAGTTTTGATATCACGAGCGTAACACACATAATTAAAAAAAACTTTTTTCCCCAAACCAATTGTTCTTAGGTATTTGTAGATCAAGTTGATGAGGATATTGTGGCTGTGACAAGGCATTGTCCTAATACACACCAGTCTGTTGTAGCTGTTTCTCGGACAGCTTTCAGAAATCCCAAAACATCCTTCTATAGCCAAGAAGTTCCACAGATGTGTATTCCAGGTAATATTCTTCTTTAGAAATAAAAGTTCTGTACTTATTTCCAGTATGCATTTGGGCATGGAATATATGGGAGGGTACATGCTGATCTTTCACCCTTATCTCTGTGCTTGGCCTGGAATGTAACAATAAACACATCTCCGAAATTGGGCACAGTCTGTACATGCTCTCATTCCTGTGAAATGAGCCCCTTAAAATTGTTGTGAAGTACTGTACTGGTTAACGGATGGCCTAATTTATCATGACTAGCCTATTGTGCGGCGAGCTTGTAATAACCGTTTTTCTGGTTCTCATCTGAATGTTGTCTTTTCCCTCATACCCCTTCCATAGGGAAAATTGAAGAAGTGGTCCTTGAGGCTAGGACTGTTGAGAGAAGTGCTGGTCCTTATAAAAAAGATGAACATGCAATCAATGGATTGCCTGACTACACAGTTGAGCTCCGAGAACACATTCAGGTAGCTTTATCTTCCTGTCATTTCATTTTCTTGGAAATGTGACCGTCAAATTAAAATGGTTTACTATATTCATCTTTTTCTTGTGACAGCTCACAGAAAGTAGAATCATACGACAAGCTTCAGTTGCTACTAAAGGCCCTAACGAATTTGTTCAAGAGATAGAATTTGAAAGGCTAACTCCAGGAAGTGTGATTATATTCAGGTAAAATATGATTGCTTTTGTTAGACAAAATACTTGGTGGCTGCTTTACCTAGAGTAATAGTTTAAAAGTTAAATGTAAAAAAGGAATGGAGAGTTGCAGCCATTCAGATGTTGGTCCACTGCAGTTCCCATCAGACCTAGCCACTCAAGAGTCAGTGGTCAGGGCTGTTGGGAGCTGCCGTCCAACAACATTTGGAGGACTCCGTGTTCCCCATTCTTTTTTTAAAGATTTTTTCAGAGTGCCCACATTAATTTTTTCTTCGTGCTAATATTTGTAGGGTTAGCCTTGACCCGAAAGCACAAGATGCAGTAGGAGTACTCCGTAATCACCTTATCCAGTTCAGTCCTCATTTTAAATCTGGAAGTCTTCCTGATGATGGATCAGAGACTATACTCAAAACACCCTTCATAAAGTAAGTACACCTTTTAATTGTAACATCAAGGAAGAATGGTTGTGTGGAGCTGGTCCATGGATTAGTGCCAGTCTACAAACTATTAGAGAGTTTCCAGGAAAGAACTATACAGTTGTAGTCAGTGGGCACAAATATGGTTCTGGTCCCTGGAACATTGGGAAGAAAACCACTGCTGGTCTCCCATATGGGAAACTTAGGAAGCATTCATGGTCTTAAGGTTCCCACCCCTGCCTCCTCTGTCCCTGCACCTAAAGATTTAATAATCTAATATATGAAAGTCAGAATTTGTTTGTCTGTGTCAGGCGAAGACTTCATACGATTGGCTGCCGAAGAAGATTCTATGGAATCCTAGGGTTTGCAGTTTCGGGGGGGGGGGCTTTAGAATTCCCAGCCAGAGAGCTTTTGGGCCTCAGTCAACTGTGTCTGTCTTGAATAGGCCGGTTGCTATAGAGACAAAGCCTAGCATTAAGAAGGAGGGCAGTGTCTTCGCTCAGGAACCCAACCTCTGTATGTTAATAATTCTGAATACAGATTGGATTGGGGAATATGGAGAAAAGTTACAGGTACTGGACACGATAGTTTGGTGAATTAGCGACACAGGATCTCAAATCTTTCTAACAGGTATTACCTATGAAAAAATAAAATCCTGGTCGATGTTGGGTATATACACTAGTACATAATAAAATCCATGCTGATGGAATTGTTTCTGTCAGTGGAATTGGAGCTGTGGGATCCAACTTCATAGGGTGAAAGGGGATTGTAGCAGGGAGGAGAGAGGGCAAAAGTCTGCAGAAATATGCTTATGCAATGTTGGCTTATAGCAGCAATAACCTCTTTGGCCATATATAGGATGTCACTTTTTATTGTTAGCAGTTGACTATAGAGAATAGATGAAACTGATGTAGGTATGTGGTTCTTATACACATGTTCCTGGAAGTAATCTCATTGAGCTTGGTTGGACTTTTAAGCTTACATAACTGTTGTTAATTCACCTTTTTCGTAGTATGTTGCTGTCTTTGAGCCAACACATCTTAGGACCAATTAATATGATATATTAAATTCATCTATGGATGTGCATGTGTCTATGTGTGTTCCTTAAATAGCAGTATTAGGAGGCCTTGATCCAGACCAAACATGGCCTGGATTTTATAAAGCATCATAGATTTCATGCAGTAGCCATCTTTTTTCTTTCTTTTTTTTTTAATATCAAATAGTACATTTCTAATGCAGTCTGTTTCTGGTTCTTGTTCAGCATTGCATCAAAATTAACTTTGGCGGACCTGAATCAGGTATTATATCGCTGTGATTCTGAGGAACAAGAGGATGGTGGAGGATGTTACAACATACCAAACTGGACACCCCTTAAATATGCTGGCTTTCAAGGTGAACATTAAAAGCTGTTTGTTTGTGTCAATGTAACAAATGATTTAATGAATCCTTATTCCAGTACTAAGTTTCCCTAACTGTAAAATTTGCCACATAGCCTGCATTGCTGCGTGCATGGTAACCCGCCCTATCCTGTCTTTGTTGGTGGTTCTAGTAGTCTCAGACACACAACAGAAACAGGGACTTCACTAGGTCCTTGGTAGTCTGCTTTACAAGTTGTTCAGCTGTTTGACTTGGTAGGTCACACTTGTAATTCCATAGATTAGTATTTAAATACTTTTTTAATTACCCTTGATCCTTCCAGATAGGAGGACAGTTGAATAAATAATTAAAACAATAAAACACCGAAGTACATCATTGTCATTAAAGCAAAATGAAAAGAACATTCCATGATCAAGGGGGCCACAACCAAGCAGGATCTTTCCCTTAGGAACACATGGGATGCCCGGGCCATTTCCGCACAAGACTGCTATAGCACTATTATTCCACTTTCAACATCCTATGGAATCCCGGGGTTTGCAGTTTAGGGAAAGGTTGAATGGCCACTCCCTAAACTGCAAACCCCAGGATTCCATAGGATGTTCAAAGTGGAATAATAGCGCTATAGCAATCTTGTGCAGAAATGGAGCTGGAGAAGATCTTCCCCTGATTATCCTCAGTAATGGGGAAACTGTTAAGCAGGAGGCATTTCTGCAGATATTTGGGTCCCTAACCACTTTATTGCTCTGATGATATTTGGATCTTTGAATTGGTCCCAGAAGCTAATAAGCTACTGGCAGAATTCTTGTACAATAATTGTAATATGCGTCTGCCTTGACGTATCAGTTATATGTCTGGTGATTGTATTCTGCAGTAGCTGAAGCTTCCAGGTCACCTATAAGGGCACCTCGATGTATAAGGCATTATAGTAATCCAATCAAGAGGTTACCAGAACAAGAACTGCTGTGGTCACACTATCTCTGTGAAGGAATGATTGTAACTGATGAACCAGCCAAAGCTGATAAAAATGCACTCCTAGCCACAGTAACCACCTGAGCTTTAAGTCACTGTGCAGTATCAAGAAGCACCTCCAAGCAGTGCTCCTGCTCTTTCAGTGTATTATTCCTCATCCAGCCTGTTACTGACCTCAGACCCTCATTTAACTCAGATAATGAGCCATAAAGCATGGATGTCATCAGTATGTTGATGACACCTGTGTGCAAATCTGGTGATGACCTCACCCAGTGGTTTCACATAGCTATTAAAGAATATCAGAGATAAATTCTTGTGGCACTCAACAATTTAGATGTTATATGGTTGAGTTCCGGTAAGTGGCAATTTTTGAAGCTAGCCCTACAGGTAGGAACAGATTCACTATATTACTGTGCCTCCAATATGCAACCCTTAGAGTCAATCTAAGAGGATACATGGTTGGTGGTATCAAAAGCTGTTGAGAAGGCAAGGCATTTCAACACAGTAGTATTGCAAGAAAGGCCTTCTGCCACATCAACCAGAGCCTTTTTAGAACCAAATCCAGCCCTAGAAGCTAGCTTGGATTGGTCTGGATAAACTGCTTCCTCTCACAGCATCTGAGATTAAACCTCTGTCATCCTCTAATTGTTCTCACCTAAGAAGGAGATATTAGTGACCAGAAAATAGTTTTTAAGACCTCTAGGATCTCCCAAAGAGTTTTCTGTGTTGCATTTTGAGCTTTTTATTTGACCACAGGGATGAAAAAAGATATTGAAAGACATGCTTCAATAGATATGTTCCCTGTGGTAAGTGTCATACACCCATATGATAACCATTGCAATATTCAGCCTTCTTCCCAACAATAAACAGATGAGGATGCGTCCACCAACAATTTGACTGGTACTACATCTGAACCAGGATCAGATGTAGCACTAGGCAACAAGCCAAGGCAGAAGCCAAGGTTTGTTCTTGGGTTACAGTTCTGACTTCCTAGAAGACCAAGCATTGGAATTCAAATGTAATGCTTGACAAACCACATATTGGAGGCTTCCTACTTTGTTTAGCCCCCTGCCCTGGCAGGAGAAGCCAAACAGCAGCAATATAGCAGCATTTACCAGTATTCTAACTTGCAACTAAATTCCAAGGATTATGACTTTACTGTTATGTTCACTCTGATCCACTGTCTCTAAATGCAGTCAAAGTAGAGTCTCAAGAACAGTTGACAAGATATAAGTGCACATTTGTAGACTGGCTGCTCCTCTGGAATGAGTAGTGAACACTGCTCTCAAAGGGCTGGAGTTAGCATGAGAGAATTGAACTGAACCTATCTTGACGTAGATGCCTTGTTTTTTCAGGCACTTCATTATTTTCTAACTGTTGCCCTACTTTTACTCATGAAAACCTTAAGCCATTGTTTCTGATAGTTTCATGACCTACAATACAGAGCCATATTTCTATGGACTTTCAGGAATAATGTCAGTGATGGCAGACATACGACCAAATAACGATTTGGGGCATCCTTTCTGTGGTAACTTGCGAGCTGGAGATTGGATGATTGACTATGTGAGTGATCGTTTAATATCCCGTCATGGAGCCTGTGCTGAAGTAAGTTAAAACAACCCAAGAAGAAATTCCCTGTAAGATAAGGTGTTAACATATTAATTTTGAAGAATTCATTTTAATTACAAAATTAAATTCAGTGCTACAATCTCTTCTTTGTTTCATAGGTTGGAAAGTGGCTGAAAGCAATGTTTATCTACTTGAAACGAATTCCTCGTTACCTCATTCCATGTTACTTTGATGCCATATTAGTTGGTGCATATACAACACTTCTTGATTTGGCTTGGAAACAGATGTCTAAGTATGTTTTTAATAAAGTTACAGCAAATCTGGAAGATGTTATGGGCAACGCATGTCATATTTAAACAATTCTATATGCTTCGGAATGTTTGATCTGTTTTTCTAAAGAAGATCAGGAGATACCTTGTAGCTAAATTGTTACAATCCTGAATGAATTTAAAAGAGCTTCCATCAATCTAACTTTTAAAAAAGTTTTTAATATGTGCAAGTTTAAAAAAAAAAGCAGTTGGAATTGATTCAGGACTACAGTCTACCGCCAGCGATAACAAATAGTAGATGCTTATCGCATCAGTGCTAGAGTTCTGTTGGTTAATCCCATTTGGAATAGACCCATTGAATGAACTGTTGAATGGAGAGTTAACACATAGATAAATAGAATTGATTTAATGGATCTGCATAGTCAAGGTTAACTACAGTCAGGCCTTCACATTTGCAGGTGTCATATGCCCATATTTGCTCATTTGTGAGTTTCTTCAATGCCCCCTCAACCTCAAGAACTTATTTTCTGGGGGCGCCTTCACTTTAAGCAGCTCCAATCAGGATGCACAGCCCTTAAAAAAAAAAAAACCTCTGATCCTGCTCCTCCACCACCATCAGCACCAGCCACTGCCAGCCAGCATCACAAACCCTCTCCTGATGCCCACACACAACCAATGAAGGGGGTGGGCAAGAGAAGGGAAGTATAGGGCCATCATGCTGACCCATCTCCCTTTCCTTTCCTTTTCCTGACTTGGTTTCGATCCTGGGTGTCCATTCTCCCTGCCGTGCCTTGACCCCCTCTCCATAGATACACGCATTTTGGTATTTGCATTTTTCCACTTTTGTGGTGGGGTTCTGCACCCCTAACCCTGCCTGAAAGTTTTTGTTATCAGTAAGAATTTGCTCATAACTAGTGTTAATAAAGTAAGGGTCACCGTCAGTTCTTTTTTTACTTAGCTGAGATTGATTAACTGTGTATAATGCCATCTCCAGCCATTATATACTTAAGACTCTGTACAGTGCTCCATGCATCTGATGAAGTGGGTTATAATCCCCAAAAACCCATTTGTTTCCAGGCAAAGTTCATAGTGTTGGTTATGACATCCAAAGCCTTGTATAACTTAGATCTAGGTTTTCTGAATGAAAATATTTCCCTGAAGGAGCCTGCCTGGGTTTTAAGTTCTTCATGAACTTCTTCAGACCTTTCTCTCAGATGTTGTCACAGGTACATCTGGTGAAAATATAAGAGAGGGCCTTCTTGTTGGCTGCTCCCAAGGTGTGGAAATTCTTTCCAGCGGAGGCTAGGATATCCCCACATTCCATTGTTTTTCTGACAGCTAGATCTCCATTCAGGCAGGCTTTTGAAAACTGCCTGTCTGCTGATCAGGAAGGGGTGGTGAAGTTGCTTATTTTGGTTAGCATTTTAATATGATTTAATGTGATAAACTGTTTGTGTTTTATTATTATAGTTTATTGTGCTTTAGCTATTTCTGGTTTTTTAATCACATGATCTGCCTTGATCCCAGTACTGATAGAAAATCAGGTTATAAATTAAACAAGTAAAGTATCGGAAAACTCTTTAGATTTTCTCTTGTTTTGTTATAGTTAGTACCCAAACAGACTGGAAAACACTGGAAAAAATTTTTAAAAAACCACTGCATTGCTTTGTCCAAGCTCACTGCAAACCATCATCTAGTTCATTCAACAAACCCATGAATCACTAAGCCAGCTTTAGCTTCAATTTGGTGCCCAAATGTAATAATATCAGTGGGTCTAAAAATCTACATAATGATATGTGTAATGATATGGCATATCATTATGCTCATCAGCACCAGGAAGACTGACATGTTGAAGCTTTCCAAATTTTGGTTGTTAGAACACGCAGCTAGAAACTCATAGGTTCACTGATAGAATAGGGACTGAGAACTCAAAATGGATCCTGGACAGATTAGTAAAATCTGCTAGACTATCTGATAAAAAAAAAAAAAATGTGAATCTATCAAACCTGTCCAAGAGGTTCTGTCCGTGCTAATTTAATGCAACATAATTGGAGTAGGGATTTACTGTTTGCCATGATGCTACTTTAACAACAATAACAACAAAATCACCACTACTGTTTCTACTTGTTCTGAAATCAGAAAAAGGGGGACCAGTTTGTGGGCTTCAAATAATCTGTGTTAATTTAATTACAGCTTTGTTCAGAATGGCTCAACATTTGTTAAACATCTTTCCTTGGGTTCAATCCAAATGTGTGGAATAGGAAAATATCCTTCCCTGCCGCCTCTGTCTCCGGCTTTACAGGATGTTCCTTACCGTCTGAATGAAGTTACAAAAGAAAGAGAACAATGCTGTGTTTCTTTATCAGCTGGTAAGCTGGAAATTCCATCCCTGAAACTGACTGCCTTAAAAATAAGTGTAAATATGTTGAATTGGAGTATTTTGAAGCTTCTCTACGCAGCAGAAGTAGAAGCTCTGTAGTGGGAGTTAGCAAGTCATTAGGGTCCAGGAGTCAGTTCTACATACCCACTCCCCCAGTAACCCACCATTGCCCATATCAGCTCCCAAAAAGAAAACTGAATGTTAACACAAATCTACATCTGGTTTTGTAAAACCCACAGGCTGATGGCTAAAATAAAGGGCCAAAAAGGCCGCATCCTGTTTTAAAGGAGAGTGACTGTTCCTGGAGACTTCTAAGAGCCCTAAGAGCTTTCTCTAAAGCAGTGGTTCTCAACCTGTGGGTCCCCAGATGTTCGTGGACTTCAGCTCCCAGAAGCCCCAGCTACTATGGTCAATGCTCAGGGCTTCTGGGAGCTGAAGTCCACAAACATCTGGGGACCCACAAGTTGAGAACCACTGCTCTAAAGAAAGAGATCAGTGTTTCCAACTGTTTTCCTCTCCAGCGGTATTGAATTACAGCTCAATCAGCCTGGCCATATTGATTGGGTGGCTGGGAGTTATAGTCCAACACATTTGGAAGCACCACATTGGAGGAGGCTGAAATAAAGAAACTCTAGTGGTTTATTTCTAGAATAGAAAGCTATTTTTATATTTGACCACAAGGAAGAATTATCTGAGTAATTATGGTGTATGATCTTGTGGTGGAACAGCTATTCTTAGCTGACAAAAACACAGACACTTCTGAACAGCAAAGTTTTCTTTTGGCCAGAATGACAGGCAAAGCAATATATTAGTATTTAATTTTACCATATAGTAATTTTAGGAATTTTGAGCTGAGCATTTATCTTAAGCATGTGTATTTATAAGTTAGACTTGTGCTATGTTGAGTTACTTTGCTGATCAGATTTCTATTTCTTTTTATTACTGGATGAGTTCTGTAGTCTTAGAGTATGAACCAGTAGTATGAACTATTGGTTCATATTTCATTTATACGCATTTTTCCTTTAACTGCTTGTTCTTTCCTGTACTTTATATTTTAGTGCTATTATTTCTTTCATTGGGTCTGTCTCAGATGCTGTTTCCTACTTTACTGGAATTCTGTTGTAATATTTGGTCTCTAGGCAACCGTTCTTCCTTATCTTGACAGTACTTTGTTTTTATGAAACTGATTTTCATGATTGTGGTAATTTTGTTTTTTTAACTTAGTCAAAAGTATTCTATAGACCTCAGAAGTGGTCCTTTCCAGAGTGTTTATAAACTTGAATAGTTCACAAATGCCAGTTCATTTTGACCTACTCCACTTTCCCCATGAATGTGCCTTGGTAATTCCTGTTTGCTGTGCATCTTCTACCTGTTTGGCTAGTCCCCAGATACCGCAGGTTGCAATAAATGTGAGTTGTGCTAATGCACAGTAATAGTAATTTATACAGTATTGGAGTCCAAGACGTCATTTCCATTTAGTGCTGTAGCAGCAAACAGCAGCCCAGGAAATCACCATTCAGATATCTACTTAATGCTTAATATTTCAGGTAGTAGGATTGTTTTTTGTTTTGGATTTAGTCATGAAGCACCATGTGCATCAATGACATTGTATAATAGCAATAACAATAACAACAACAATAATAATATGCCAGTGTAAATCTACCAAACCTGGTAGTATTACAGCCACGTATAAGTTAGAGAAGAAATGTTTAGGGTTGGAGCTAGTCCAGTGTCAATCATAAAACCATCTGTGATACACTAATATGCCAAGCCTAGTGTCCTGCACCATCTTTTTCATGACTTTTCCTTGTGTATCACTTTTCCTTACAATACACAAGAAGCCCTGGTACAAGTAGGAATACACACCTGTAGCCTAGTTTATTTCATACTGTTGGTTCTGAGTAAATTGTAAATTTAGTTTTAACAAGACACAAAGGTCTGTTCTGACACTTAGGTTTACTTATAGATAGCTGCAAGAAGTTCACAGCCTTTATTTCTTTTTTTCACTGATCATGGTAAAATAAAGCTGACCCTTTAAAGACAAAAGTTGGGGGGATTAAGACCAACTCTGAGAATTTATTTTTGTAGGACAGGGACTATTAAGTTTTGAAGTTATGTTTGCTTTATCTCACCTGTTCAGGTTTACCTCATTTTTCTTCTGGAATTTTCCGCTGCTGGGGAAGAGACACCTTCATTGCACTGAGGGGGCTGATGTTGGTTACAGGACGTTACTTGGAAGCAAGGTAAGATAAGTACATACGTCAGCAGGAGCTCACTAACACGACTGTTTGTATAGGGTTACTCTGGCATGAGTAAAAATAGATATTTTGAATAGCTAAGGAATGTTCTGTTGGTGCGGTTCTGGCCCCTTGCAGCTGTTTGTTGTTGTTGTGTATCTTCAAGTCATATCTGACTTATGACCACCCTAAGGTGAGCAGACTTCCTTAATTTTATTCTTTAGCAGTTGAAAAAGGAAAATATATACATAATTTTAAGAGTGATCACTTTATGTAAACCTTTCTAAAGGCTGATCTTTGTCCATTTTGCAATGTATACATATAAGAATGGAAGACTATCTTGATATGTACACATTATGATTGAAGATCTGTTAATAAAAGTTACTCTCTTTAAATGAGTAATACACACTCAAAGTAAAGGAAGACTATTTTGGTTTCTGCTTATCTTTGGATTTCCTGTCATTCATTACACATTTGTATAATTTAGAACCTAAAAATTTTGTACAAAAATGAAAGTATGTTCATCTTTGAGGGAAAAGATGTAATACTTTTGTTAGGACCAACAGGAATGTGCAGACCTGTACTTTTTTGTGACAGTTTTTTTGGTTGTAATAAAAGTATTACCCAACAGTAGACAAAAGCTGTGAGAATATGTTAAGTTGAAAAAATGGCATGTTTTATTTCCACCCCACTCCCTTCACCCCTTTATAGAAACATCATATTAGCATTTGGAAGCACTTTAAGACATGGCCTCATTCCCAACTTGCTTGGTCAGGGGACTCATGCCAGATACAATTGCCGGGATGCTGTGTGGTGGTGGCTGCAGTGCATACAAGATTACTGTAACTTCGTTTCAAATGGCACTGACATTCTCAAGTGTCCTGTATCTCGAATGTATCCTACAGATGATTCCCCTCCTCTACCACCAGGCCAAAAGGTAATTATAACTTGCCTTCTCTTGCAGCTCTGCAGGAAAAATTTCCTGTCATGTACCTATTTTTGCTCATGACATGCTGTCATCTAGATAAGTTGATTTGTTGAGGGTGATTGGTGATGGTTGTTTTTCTTCAGAGAAACTTAAACATGGTACATCCCTTCTTTGCAGCTTTATGATTAAAAAAGCTCCACTGAATCAATTGAACTGACAGTAGCCCGAATTCAGGTGGGGAAATCAGCGCGCATAAATGTCCCTTACACATGCAGGTGTGCTTTTCTGGGTGCTGCAGGGTTGATATTCCTTCTCCTCACAGCATCCAACCCCCTCCCCTCACAATTTACTATAAAGCCATCAAACCACCTCAGACATTCTGTGCTACAAGGTGAGCAGTCGGGATTGGGGAAATGTTTGGCAACTTTCCCACACACACATACACCCTCCCAGCCACAGACAATAAAAACAGAAGCACAGTTACCCACAGACGACCCTCATGGATCTCAGAACTGCTGTCATCATTGCATTCCCAGCTATTAGAAGTGGGGTAGTCAAACCTTCTCCACTACTGCCTGCTAACCTTGAAGCATGGAATGGCTGTTCCAAGCAGCTTCAGGGCTTTACAGTGAGTGAGAAGGGCTCAGCATAGCGTAGGTCGGCATGTGAATATTTACACTATGTTGAGAGGATCTTGAATTAAGGCCAGTAAGTGTTGGCTCACTAAGTTCCTAAGCATTAGATAGTCTACTCTGGTTGGGACTAAGAACTGGATTTAGGCTAGTGTTTGGTGCTATTTTGGGCCCAGAGGTTAAGAAGGTATTTAATGCAATTGCATTTGATAATACCAAGCAGATTTTAGCCTGGCCAGTGGTTGGAAAGGAGAGTCCCTGGGATTCTCTCATAGTACAGCTTGTGTTCCTACTTGAAATGGCAAGATCAAATAGGACCATATTTATCTGCGAACATTGTTTATTATTCTGTCCTTTGAGTGGCAGACGTATTTATTTTTGTTGATGAAAGTTAGTATTTGACAGTGATAAATGTGGCTGTTTCCATATAAAATTTAGAAAGTACGGGCTCCCAGACTCACCCAGGCAGTCTGTTTGCAAACTGCAGATAGTATAGTAGCAGGAGCCACTGTCTTCTTTCCTGGCTTTGGGAAACTCTATACCAGTGCTTTCCAAATGGTGTGCTGTGACACATTAGTGTGTTGCCCGAAGTGTGTAGGTGTGTCACCTACAATCTTGGAAATGTATGTTATTATTTATAAATCATATATTTTTAAAAATATATGAAAGATTTTCATGAGATACATTGTGTCCCCACACATTTTGTTATTACAATTTATGTATGTGTCTGTATCTCTTATAAGGGGTTAGTTTAATTTCAGGTTTGCTAGTAAAACTGAAATTACTGTGTTGAGGAATGATGCCATGTCTAAAAAGTGTGTTACCAACATGAAAAGTTTGGAAAGCTCTGCTCAAGATAGTCAGGAGGCTGAGTAGCATCCAGAAAGGGCAGGTCTTTTCCCAGGCAGACATTGGAGCAGGAGACCTCACTCCTGTCAGCTCTGGGGATATATTTTTAAAGTTGTAAGCCGCTTTGAGTCCTTCCGAGGAAAAAAGCAGGATGATAATAATAACAGGCCTATCTTTTAGAGAACCAAACTGGTATAGTGGTTTGAGCACTGGACTGCAATTCTGGAGACTAGAATTCAAATCTCCAGTTGGCCATGGAAATCCACTGAGTGACCCTTGGGCAAATTACACTCTCTCAGCCTCAGAGGAAAGAAGAGGTGAAAGCCCTCCAAACAAATCTTTTCAAGAAAACCCATGATACATTCAATTTAGGGTTCCATAAGTCAGAAGCAACTTCAAGCCACACAGCAACAGGAAATACCTCTCTTCTTAGCAAACATACATTTCTATCTTTCTGTGCTAATCCTTAATGCCTTCATTTTTCTCTCCTTTGCTTTTCCCTTTCCTGTCTTTGAACCAACCCAAATTTAGGACCAGCTTCTATATGAAGTGATACAGGAAGCTATGCAGAGACATATGCAAGGCATAGACTTCCGAGAAAGGAATGCTGGTCCACAGATAGATCGAAATATGAGAGATGAAGGTATGTGATCCTTGGAGAATTTTTGGTAAGGTTGTAATGCATTAGAGCATCTCCTTTTGTTTATTTTCCTAGAAATTACATAAAATAACCCTTCTGTTGAACCACCTTAAAGATTACTTTGAAATCTGTTTTTATGCCTTATGCCATCTGCCAACATATTGCATTTAAAATTTTATGTACCACTATTCATTTTATGTTCTCACTTATGCAATGAGGCCTTTTGTATATTATTAACTGTGCTGAACTGGAAATCCTAATTCGTTCTGATAGGGTATTATACCTTGTATGCCAAGATATTTTCCCCTTGCGACTCACTGGAAGTTAATCTGATTTTCTGGTTGGTAGGTTTTAATGTGACTGCAGGTGTGGATATGGAAACTGGCTTTGTCTATGGAGGGAACCGTTTTAATTGTGGTACATGGATGGATAAGATGGGAGAGAGTGACAGAGCTCGCAACAGAGGTATTCCAGCAACTCCAAGGTACAATATGAAGGCTATATAGCATTTGAGGACTAAATGCTTATCTAACCTACTTTTGTTATGAAAAATCAAATTTTCACTTTTAGATGAACAATTTTAAAAGTTAGACAATATGGTTCTCATGTGTCTATTTGGGTCACAACTACCACCAACTTCACTGGGCTGAGGGAAACGTAAGAGTTGTAATTCAACAACATCTGAAGCATTGCACATTCCTTTCCTCTGTTCTACAACCTACATCAGGGGGAAAACTTAGTAATGGAATTAAAATATTTGAAAACTCATATAGTACCTGTTTGAGAGATAGGATACTTTACGTACAATTTCAGTAGTTTTGTATATACAAATTGTAATGGCCTTATTCATGCAGAAATTTGTGAGCAGAAACTGTTCTTTTGCTTGCAGTTCTCTGGATCCTAATCCAGTGTGCATTATGAATAATTATCTTAAGACCACTTTCTGTTTTAAACTTATGTTAAGAACATAGTTGTATTTTGAAACCTCGGTCATTTTGCCTGGCCATAGTATTTAGCATGGTGGACCTCAGGACAGTCTCCATTTGTAAACATATATGAAATGTGTGAGCAGACATCTACAGTCAGCCCTCCACATTTGCAGGTTTTACTTTTGTGGATTTGATTATTCGCAGATTATTCACAGATTATTTACTGTCACCTCTGCTGCCACCCTATGCCATTTTTAATAGGGACTGCAAGCCTCATGAGACTGAGAAACTGTGAACAAGGCTTGTAAGTCTCTCTTAAAAATGGTATGGGGCAGCAGTGGAGGTGGCAGTAAGCCCCACCAGCCAGCCACTTCTGCCTTGCGAAGAAACTCTGATACCTCAAAGGAATCCATGATGGGTGATCATACATTTCTGTGTGTTAAATATGGTTTGGGAGGGCCTAGAATTATTCACAGTTTTTTCCACTTTCACGAGGGTCCTGTGCCCCTAACTCTAGCAAATGTAGAGGGATGACTGTACCTGATTTGCTCTGTTTTCTATTTTAAAATATGGAAGACAATATTCCTACATGTGTACCTATATAAATGTCGGGAAGGTTATATGCAATCCCAAATCCTATTCACATTTCCGACAACACATGCATGATTACTGGGCTTGTTAACAGCCCAATTAAATATAGTTTTGCATAGCATGCCTAACCTAGAGCAAGACTAAGTATGTGTGCTCTCATCCCTCTCGTGTGGTTGGGAAGACCTTTATGGCAGCATTTATGTTAAGTTTCCTCTAATCTTAGCTTGCTGTCTGTGGACCTGATATAATGGTTTATCACAAACTTCAGTTAGTTGAGCAACAGCTTTAACAACCCATGGTTGATGTTGGCCTATTTCTCAAACTGACTAGGATTTGTTTTAAACCTCGTGTCTTGAGTTTGTACACAACAAGAAGCTGAGATTAAGAGAACGCAAAGAACAAATGCCGTCAAAACTTCCTCCAGGGTTCAGGAGATGAGAGGAAAGTCTCTGAACCCGAGGCTTGCTTGGCTCATTCAGATTCACGCACACATTATTCTGATTCATGATTTAAGGAAAGGGTAGAAGGTGAGGGCTAAGTTCAATTTTAGAAAAGTTCTTTGGGGCTGAATTCCACTGGTGGGCAGCGGCAAACAGGAAAAGCTGTCATTAAAAATAGCAACATATTGTCACTTAAAAATGCATTTCAATCTTGTAGAATGGAGAAAAAAAATGTATGGAACATGAGAAACTGTCAAATGATGATATGAAAAAAACAGGGATGTGGCCATTGGGGGGAACCTGAGAGAACCAAATTCAGCCTCAGGGCCTGAGGTTCTGTACCCATAGTTTAATATAATGCATGAATGTAACTTGTATCTAAACCAGCAGTTTTCACCTGACACTAAAAATGTTTGTGTCATTAAATGTTGATTGTTAGATTAAACCTACACATTAAAAGAACTGATAAAAATTTCTTATACTCTGGCAGAGGTTCTCCAGGGTCTTAGGCTCTCAGAGACTGTCAGGAATGCTGAGTTACAGTGATAACAAAAATGTTCTCAGTTAATGCAGCAGTGCAGCTAGTGTGGTGTAGTGTTTTGAGTGTTAGACTAGGACTCTGGAGGCCAGGACTTGATAACCCGCTCCACCATGGAAACCGACTGTATGACCTTGGGCAGGTCACACTCTCTCAGCCTCAGAGGGGGGCAAACGCAAAACCCCTCTGAACAAATCTTGGCAAGAAAATCCCATGATAGGTTCACCTTAGGCTCATCATAAGTTGGAAACAATTTGAAGGCACATGACAACAACAAGAACAATAATCAGCCCTAATAAAGAATCCGTCTAAAAGTGGTTCTTAGAGTGATCTGAGCTGCATACCCTTGCCTTGCGTTCTGAATATATTGATGGAAAGCAGCCTTAGTTGGTATGAATGTAGTTTATCTTCATTTGAAATTTGACTGTAAATCTATGCCTGTCTTCCTTTAGAGATGGTTCTGCTGTAGAAATCGTTGGTTTATGCAAATCAACAGTTCGCTGGTTATTGGAGTTGTCGAAGAAGAATATATTTCCTTATTCTGGAGTCACTGTGAAAAGACATGGTAAGGAGCAAATTAGAACAGAAACATGTACTGCTACAGCTTATTTATTCATTTACTGGTAGCAGCAGTAGTGACACTTCTATAGTGCTTTCAAGCATTAAATGTTTTTCATGTGCATTATCTAGTAGTAATTCTTACCACAATGCCATAGGGAAGCCATTACTATTATTGCTACTATACAACAGCACATAATGATAATTTTCTGAATGTATTAGCCAGGATCCAGCTGGTGACTTATGTAATTCTAGAAAAAGCACATTCTCAAGCAGTATGTAGTGGTGTTGAGAGGGTTGCAGTAAAAACTTTCTGCTTAAGGAGAAAAAGCTGCCCTGCTAGTTCATGAGCTGTTTGGGAACCAGCTGGGCAGTGTCCTCTCCTGACAAAAAGCAAGATCTGTCATAAGATCATATTCATTATTATTTGGGACTTCCTGGAAAAGCATTTTCAGTCCATACAAACCTCTTAAGCCAGCAGGAAGGGCTGAGGAGATAAAGAAAGCTGAGTAGGCAGTATGGCTAATAAACATCCAGATTTCATAATGCTACAAACAACTGGCCAATCATGTGTGTGTCTTTGCTTCATTATCGGCTCAGGAGACTGGATGGGCACATCTTTTCTTTTCTGTTTTTTTTTTAAACGTACAGTGTTCCAAGAATCTTACTGTTCTAGCGTAACAGTATGCTGTGCTCTCCCTCCTGCCATCTGGTGAAGAGAAAAAAATGTCCTTTAATCAAAAGTAGCAAAACCATATGTCCTTTGCAAATAGTTGTTTTTTCTTGGCTGCAGTGTATCTTGAAAAAAGTCATGTCATGTGGCTGTTTAAAAAAAATATTAGCAACAGATAGAGCAACCAACAGGAACACTTCCTCCACCTGTTTTCCAGTGGAAATGGCTCTTGCTGTCATTCCTGGTACCTTTGCAGCACCCATATCCACTTTACCTCTACTGCTTCACTGCTGTCTGTGCTTCACTGAAAGGTGGCATAGTTTCTCTAGCAAGAGGACTGTGGCCTCTGAAGATTAATACTTTATGATACTGTTTTTTCAAACTAAGGAGGCTTCAAACTAAGGACCTGTCTGAAGAGATCCCTGATCGTCTATCAGTGAACCTGTCAGCAGTGCACAGGCTTCTATAGTGCATTTTAGATACTGTTCGCCTTAGTACAACACCCAGATCTGTTAAGGCTGCACTGTTAACCTCAGACTAGTAAGACTGCACCCTAGACCCCACTCAGCATTGCTTTCTGGCAATTTGCATTATAAAGAGTGGCAGTACTAAGAGAACTCCTCAGAAGGTGGAATTTTTAACGAAGCATAGAAATACACAGTATTGCACAGTAATGACTGTGCATCAAGATTCACATGAGGAGACCCACTAAAGTATTGTTAAATCAGTATGACATTTTAGCTGTGAAGTCCCACAAGGTGTCGTCTTATCTCCCATTCTCTTTACTATCACTGTCAGGTTGGGGAGAGTGTGGCGTGTGAGCCACATGTGCCCCCTAATGCCACTTTTGGTATCTTGATACATCTCCAATTTCCACCACCCTGCCCCTGTCCCTCAAGAAATCACTTCCTTTTAAAAAGCGCGGGGGGGGGCCTCTCCTGGTTTTAAGTGGCTCTGGCAGCAGAAAACATGGCAATATTGCCCCCTAGGGGCATTTGGGGGCAAAAGTATTTTTAATTTTTTTTTCCAGAGATGGTGACAGCAGGGGTTGTGGCTTCTCAGTGCAGCCCCTGAACCTCTGATAGTTATCCATCTTCAGTTTAGTTGCAGCCACTGAGTGAAGTCAGCTGAAGAGTTAGAGAAAAGTGCTGTCAGTCTACCTGTGACAGCCAGCCCTGTTTGTTTGTGTCATTGAAATCAGGTGAGGATGACTGAATCACTAACTGATCATAGTAAAGGGCAAGACACGAGCCACTAAATTGCAGCTGGATACTGAGAAAACAGAAACATTATGAGTTGGTGGTTTCTAAGACCAAGTTCAGGAAGTTGGTGTACAACTTCTTCTAAGTGGGATCGCCCTTCCCCTGTAAGAGGAAGTGTGGAGTTCAGGAATGTTGAACATAAAGTAACTAATTAATTAATAAGTGAAAATGAAATATATTAAGAATAAGAAAGGGAGATACTTGCAGTTATAATGGTCAGAATACACTGCACTGTTGCTATGGTTTACTGGCATTTGTAATTTTTGTCTGTTATGTAGATAATAGCAGATTGTGAAAACTAATCTTTTTATATTACACTATTTTCCAGGGAAAGAAGTGACTGTTACTTATGATGAGTGGAATAGAAAAATCCAGGCCCACTTTGAAAAGCTCTTCTTTGTCTCTGAGAACCCATCAGATCCCAACGAGAAGCATCCCACTCTGGTTCATAAGCGGGGCATATATAAGGACAGCTATGGTGCATCAAGCCCTTGGTGTGATTATCAGCTAAGGGCAAATTTCCCTATAGCAATGGTTGTGGTATGTGTTGTGTAAACTTACTTTGCTCCCTCATTCTCTCTTTGTTTTTATTAGAATAACGCTGCATTATATGCTTTTATTTTTCTTTGTGAATTCATTTCAAACTGTCTCAACGATACCATTAAAGATGACTGAAGTATAATGTGTGGTTGTGGAGGAGGCATTAAACCTTACTTCTGAAATAATCTGAAATAAACCTTACTTTCTGAAATAATCCCCCAAAATTCATATCACAGTCTTAGATCTGTTAAGTATCTTTATCATGATACATTTATTGAACATGAGCATGAATATTTATTGTTCCTGAAGTACAAATATGTTGAATACATTTTTTTACCTGTCTGGCTGTTCTTATACATTCTTAGGGTATGATACATGGCTCTGTTGCACCATGCATAAGACTTAGGCATTGTGCTATATCACATAAACAATTATGAGGGATGATGGTAGGTGTAGTCCATCTGCAGCTGAAAGACCATAGATTGAACACCTCTGCCTTAGCTCCAGTAAAACCCAGGATTACTTGAAACATAGAGACAGCAAAGTCCATTGCATGCAACAGTCAGTAGTACCTCTGGCTGCAACAGCTGCCTGTGAAAAGCCACTTACTTCTTATGCCTTCAGTAAGCTCTGTTTCTCACCAAGTCATAGGAGGAGGATGGTTGTTGTGGAGCACATGGTCTGTGAAGTCTCTGGACTTTAGGTACTCCTGGCATTTTCTTGGACTTAACTACCTGCCCTAAATAGGGGAAAAGAAGGAAAGCTTAAACGAGTAAACCAGAAGACTTACGTGGATTTCATTCTTTAATAAGCCATTTAAACATGAATTTTAAAGTAGCATTAAGTTATGGACACATTGGAAGGATTAAAATGTGGGCAAAATGGTATGTGTGTTTTGCTATTGTTTTGAGGTGAATTATTTTCTCTATTGTTTGTTTTGTTTTGTTAAGGCACCTGAACTGTTCTCTGTTGAGCGTGCTTGGAAAGCACTTGAAATGGCGGAGCACAAGCTACTCGGTCCACTTGGCATGAAAACTTTAGACCCAGAGTAAGTATGGTGGAGAGCTGGTTAAATAACAAAGACCATCCAATAACAGTGTATAAGTTTATTCCCTCTGAGCCTGGAGCTAGTATTCTTGCTGAGCTTGGACTTCTTCAGGTCTTCCTTATCAAGAGAAGTCTGGAGTGACGTTCCATCAGATATACAGCTCGCTAACAGAGAAGTTTGTTCAAAACTTCCAAGAAGGCCAGGTTGTGTATAGTATCTCCTTCCCCAAAGTTCTCTCTTAATCTAGTTGTGCTTTTGTAGTTTTAACATGTTTGAGAGGGAAAAGATTAAATCACAACATATAACTGAAATGACGCCATGTTTCATCAATGAAAGCATTTTGAATTGTGTGAAAATAAATTTGGCAGTCCTTTTGTTCAGAGAGCTGTCTGTTGGAAGCTACATTTTGAGCACTTAAAAATTAATTTTGCAAAGCAGAAAACTGGATCACAGCTGAATCTTCCACAGTATTATTACCTTTTCTGTTCTTATGTCTTGGAAAGTGGGTCTCTCCATCCTTGAGGAGCTTGCAAAATGGAGCAAGCACGTTCTGCTTTATTGCAGGGTGAGGTCCACAGATGGGCAATGTTTGTAAGCCTCCTAAAGTTAGTGAAAGATGGTTGACTTGTTCATAGAGCAGCATTGTTGTGCCGTATGTCTTTGGCAATGGATGGTGACTGAAGTGGATGTTGGCAGGAAAATAAAAGTTAACATGCTGCCCATAAAATAACTGACCAACCAACTGACAAAAAGGCTGTGACACCCAGCAGTAAGACCCCCTACAAGGTCTACAGTTAAAATCAACTTTGATCAGCTCGCCTTTGAAAACCTTTGGAGTGGAGGAACAAATTAACCTGCCAGTCTAAAGCCACTGAGAAGCAGCAGTTCAAGCCTCTTGAAGCATGGAATTCTATAACTTTGATGCTACTGTCACCATCTATGTGACTTTCAGTAGTTAGAAATAAGTTTACTCATATATTTTATTTATATATTCCCAAATATGTATTTATTCATATATTTGGGAAAAGCTGTGAATAAATTTCTGATGATCTAAAACCAATTTTTCATCTGAAATTTTCATATTTTATAATACTTTTTTTCTAAAAAGATATTTATTGTCTTTTATTTCTCTTTTTTGCTACAGTGATATGGTTTACTGTGGTGTGTATGACAATGCCTTGGACAATGACAACTACAATGTGGCTAGAGGATTTAATTACCATCAAGGACCTGTAAGATTTGTGCTTCAGCACTTTTTAACAATAGATTTAGTTCTTCCTTACCAAAAATATTCATTTGTAATGTTGTCTTTGTTGCTTTTTTTTTAAAGGAATGGCTTTGGCCTATTGGATATTTCCTCCGTGCCAAATTATACTTCTCCAAATTAATTGGGCCAGAAATCTATGCAAAGACTGTGTTCTTGATTAAAAATGTTCTCTCTCGCCATTACGTACATCTTGAGAGGTATTCATTCACTCATACAACTTTATATATTACTGCTGGAGAGTGTCCATTCTGATACTCAGTCCAAAATTAGATAGATGTCACAATTTGGATATTTATGTACACAGCAGAAATTGGAGTGTGAAGTAAAGAAGGAGATTGACTGCAGATGTTCCCCTTATGGTAATAGACAGGGTAACCAGGTAGACTGGATCATCCTTTTCATAATCTATTCAGTGCAGGACCTTTGAAATGGGAACTGTGAGCAATAATAAATGTGATATTTACGGAGCTTGAAAAGGATTGAGAGAGGGCCACATGTTCACCTGTCATTGAACCATTCACCATGGAGAAGTCTGAGAGCTATAGTCCAAAAATGTTACATTCCAAAGCTCATATACTTCAGCCCTGAATGATTTTTCCATTGGAGGTAGCCATCAGTCCAATCTACCATTGGTAATCTGTATGCTGAAGCAGAAACCCTGTGATCCATGCACAATAGAAATACATAAAGATCTCCTGTGGCTAGGAATGGGAATGAAGAAAAATATGGCACAAAATATATTGAGCAAGCAATATGAATACCAACCAGTGTTGTCTACAAGGGGCAAAGTTTGGGTTTCCCACCCCTGTAATTAGGTTGCCCATGTAAAAGAGTTTCCCAGAATAAAAGTTAGTTCTTTGATGAGGCCAGGGAAGCATATTGGGAGGTGGGGGCTTTGTGCTTCTATTCTGTATTCTGCGAAGTGCTTGATCATGTGCACAAATAAATTGCAGCCCCTGTCTTCTTGCTTTAAAACAGCCAAAAGTATGTGCCCAGCCCCACAGTCTTAGATGAGCACTGTGAGAGGGTACAGTTTTCCAACCCCAGTCTTTGGTGTAGCAGTATATAAGTGCACTACATGTATATGCTGTTCCCAGGACTGGAGGTCTATACATTTTGAAAGTCAGTGGTCTGGTACTATAGCCCTATTTCAGCCTAGGTCCCGGGAGCTCACTTTGCTTGGCCATGTTAGTACTAAATGGAGAAGCAGATTTTAGTAACATACAAGGACAGCAGACATAAATGCTGCCCAGGAAAAAGGAGATGGGACAATGAAATGATCTATACATCTTAAGTATTTTACCTTTCCACATCATCATTATTATTAGTAACTTTGATTTTGCTTTCAGTTTATTTAGCACAGGTCTAACAAAGTCTTTATACAAGGCCTAGTCTTTTCAAAGTGCTGCAAAATAATACTTTTGCATGATATGAAAAATCTAAGATTGAAATGGGTTGCTTTAAGCCAGCTTTAACGCTGAAGAAATGACTTCCTTTCTTGACCATCCAGAACTCACCTTCCTTTATTCTTCTTACTATTGGTAACTGTTTCCTTCTTGATATTTGTTAAAAAAAATTAAATTAGAAGTATAGTATAGAAGTATACTTCTATACTATAGAAGTATAGACTAAGCTATTCCATTCATCTCATTCCTAGCATGCTGTTGAGTATATATCCCTTTCTTATGTGCAATGTCTTCTTTTAAGTTGATAAATGAAAATAGTTACTGCTGCTGAGATGGTAATAATATACTGAGTATTGACTGTGCTTTCTTTACAGGTCTCCTTGGAAGGGTCTTCCAGAACTGACTAATGAAAATGGTCAATATTGCCCTTTCAGCTGCGAAACACAGGCCTGGTCAATTGCTGTGATCCTTGAGGTTCTCTACGACTTGTAAAAGCAGTTGTCCTTCTTTAAAATATACACGTGCACACCCTGTTAGCTCTTGTCTTGAATGCCAGTTAACTGCTTCTCTTGTAAGTTAAAGTCCTGCTTTTCAAAATGCTTTGTGCCTGTACTTCCCAGACATTTGTAAGAACACTGGCAAGGGTAGGGTACATCCTTCAGTAGTCACACCATGCTTTTTGCATTCATGAGGAAATTGAGGCCAAATCTAACTGATAGTCCTAACTGGAGTGGACCCATAGAATCAGATTTTTATGTAATTGTTGACCCTACCCTTCAACAGTTGCTTCAGCAGCTCTTCTCTGATTGGAAGTTAACAGTGACATTCAGGTCTGACAGTTAAAGTGCCATTATTGAGAATATATTCAGATATTTTAAACGTAACAGTTATACAAAATCTTACTATATTGTGACAAAGTTCAAATGCAGAATCTCTTGCATGCAGCAAGATTTTATGGGATAGCAACTTAATTTTCTTTTCTTTGCCACTTCATTCATTACGAAGACAAGTAGAATGAACTGAAGGCCAAACTAGACATATTTAAATCTAGAGCTGCCACAGCAATGTAGAAATTTAAGGTCAGGGAGAATCATGTTTAGTAAAAGGAATTTACAGGTGAGGAACATGGAGACCTCACACGAAACTGCCATCTGTCTGTCTGCCTGCAGGTTCCAATATCTGATCCTAGCTGAAAGAGCAGTGGCATCAGAGACAATAAATTTTAAGAACAAAATGGGAGCAGCAATACTTTGGCTAGGCATTGTACACCTAGCTCACACAAAATTGGACTACCAAAACTGCCTGAGCTTCCATGTGGAAAGCTATTATCAGATTGAGCTGCTTCACCAAAAGAAATCTCTTCTCACCCCTTTACTACAAATCTACCTGGGTTCATACAGAGATGAGAAGAAATTGATTTTTAGCAGGACATTCTAAGTACTCTAGATTATCATTGTGTTCTGTGGTTTAGTGCAGGGGTGAACATTGTATGACATTCCCATTAGTCCTAGCCACCATAACTAGTGGTGAGGAATGCTGGGAGTTGTAGTTCAACCACATCTTAAGGGCCTCACAACTCAACCATGGTTTTAATGACTGTATCTGGAACTCAGTAGCTTGTGCCATTATTTCAATGCAGTTAATTGACAGTAGCCAAATTAGGCAATGATGTCTTCTGCAGAAGGAAAGAGAAAGACGTGGCTTAAAATGCAGTGTGATGATGACGCACATTTTGCTGCCTATTTTTAATTTTTGTATGTAATAGTAATGATTTTATAGTGTATCTTATGAATTTCATCACTGTTATCGAATGTTTATCTCCAAAAAAGAGAAATAAATAGTTGGCAATATATCTGATGACATGCTGATGACAGAGGCATGCAGACAAATGGATTAGAAATAATACTGTATTGCATCTACATTGTGGTATTTCTTGCCTTTTAAAAGCTAGTATTTACTTTGTTCATACTGGTGGTTTGATAGCATGAATAATTTACAAGATCTTAATGGTTGACACTTGCACTACTGTTTCCTTTGAATAAGCCTAATTGTGTGAGCAAGTTTCATCTAAATCATTTGAATGCTTTTTCATTAATAAAGGATAAAATTGTATTTTAAAAACATGTTTTTGACATTCCTAACCATTTCCAGTCATGGTGATGAGCGGCTAATTATAGTTCTAAGTATCCAGTTTTCTTGTGGGCTTTTTAAAAAGCACATTTACAAATAGATAACTACTCATTCATTAGTTTTTTTTAAAGCCTCATTAGACAAAAAAAAAGTTGTTAAATTTCCCAAATAAATTTTCTTAGCTAGTGAATATGTCCTCAGTCTAACATTTCTTGGCATTTATAATGCATTTTACTTCAAAAAAAATGAACCTGCAGTCCTATCCTCACTTAATATGTCCTATTGAACTCAATAGGTTATTACTTTGGGGTAGGCGTGTATAGGTTTGCTCTATATATATTTAGAAAATGGATGATTGAATCTTAATATCTAACTTGGAAATTAGAGTCAATTTATGTGGTCCATTGATGATCCACATTGCATTCTACAAACACTGAAATGGAAATAGATGGATGTTACAGCAGAGCATATATAATAGCTACATTTTATGCACCTATGTGTCCATACTTGTTAACTTATAACCATATGATTTGGCAAGAAATATAATTATCCTCAGATCCTCTTTCTAAGTTGGAGTACTTTAGTATTAAAATCCTAAGGTGGGTGAGGGGGGCCTTAACCATTGGGGTCAAATTTGACACTCACACAGTGACCCCTCAGGGGTGTTTCAAAAAGCCATGCTCCTTTCCCCATGACACTATCATTTGGTGATTTCCTAGCTTTCATACAAGTTTTCCCCCTTCTAAAAAAATGAAATGCCTTTGCTCAACTTAGTTACTGGCAGTAAGAACTTTAAACAAATGTGGGAAAAGTGCAGCTTGTGAGCTGCTTGTGGTCCCCAAGCTCCATTTTTGCAGCCCCATACTCCCCTGGTTAACCCTGAAGTCCTCCAACCCACGCACCCCCAAAAAAGTCCAGTTAATCTGGGGACCTTTTTTACCTGTAAAACAGCCAAAATGACCCAACATGAGACACAAACGTGACAATTACACTTTCCACCCCATAGCACCCCACCAGGTCTCTCAAAAGTAAAACAAAAAGACAACTAACCAAAAATGTGGTCAGAAGCAATACAACATCACTTCTGATGCACCTGGAACACAATAGTATTATCTGCAGGGGGATTTATGTGGGTAATCATTGGTCCCACTACCACCGCGCGCACACACGCCCACTCCTGAATTAATCTATGCAGATACTTTTAATCTGACCTTTTTGTCTTTGGTACTACCCACCATTAAAATGCAGCCCCACAAGACCCCCTTTTAAATGAATTCAGCTCTTGCCTTAAAGGTTGGTATCCTGAGCTGAAAGAAGTATGGAAGACTTTTAGCAGCAGAAGAGTGACCTGCAGATTCATTTATTCATTCTCTCCATCTCTGAGCAATTTCATTTCAGCCAAACCTCAATGCCAAAAATGACCTCAAGTGGGGTAATAATATCTGAAGAGTGTAGCTGCTAAGAATTGAGCAGGAGGAGCTTTTGCAGCAGATCTATGTATGTGTGATCCTTTTGGTATTAAATTTGGACCACTCACCACGTCTTTGTTGGTTCAGGCAGGTCTGGTCCTTTACTCTAGAGCTGAATGAAAGCGGGTTTGTATCAGCATGGAATTTGAAAACAGAATTTTGGTGCTTTTAAAAACTCCATGTGGGGGTGGGGGTTGAATTGGGAAGTGTATATGCAATCATTGGTTCATCCATTCTTTTGAAGTTTTGTGGGTTGCACTGTCTTGTCTGAAAGCATTACATGTTTCTCATCCTAGCAGTGTTTGTACATTAGTGTTAAAGCAGTTTAAATACATTTCACTTCCATAACTATATGCAAATAACTTATAAAAAGATTCTTAGTTACATAACTATAACAAAAATATATAGATATTTAAAATGTTAATTAATATGCCTTATTTCAAAAGCTAAGCATGATACTTTTAACAATCATCTCCTCATATTTCATTGTCCATTATGTCCTTATATGTCATTGTCCATTACACTTATGGTGAAAATGACACTTCTAAATAATAATGCCAGTTTTGGCAATGATCTCAGGCATTAATAATCTGCTGTAGAAGTCATAGCTGGAATCTGTGTGGAGAATTTTTCAAAATTAAAATAACAGACTTGACAGTTGGGAAATACCAATATTATTCGCTGCTGTTTTCAACTTGTTCTGATAGACATAATGAAGTCAGCTATAATACCAATCGTGCAGCTGACAAAACTTTTGGTAGGCAGGCTGGACAGATAAGTGTATATCTCTTCTACTGTCCCCTTTATGGTATAACTACTAGCAATCAGTGCTTAATTCTTCAATACTAGAGCAAAGCTGTTCAGCTGTCAGATCTATGCACATTGCTGTTTCTCTGTTATAACAATCATTTCATTAGCATCAAGCCAGAAAACAAAAACCCAAAGGTGATTTATGGGAATACTGCATGTTGCAAAATGGGAGATGCAATTGTTGTACACACAAGGCCTGTGTGTCTGTCTGGTACTATTATTTTTGTTATATGGATGATATTTTTCTGTAGTTATCTGTGAGTGACATTCAATAAAGTCTAACAAAAGAACCGGTTGTGTGTAGTTATTAGTCTCCTCAGAATCCAGTGGAGAACTGAGGCTGGGAGCTACAGGGACTACCTTATGTTGCCAGGAAACAGATCAGAGTCAATCTTCTCCCGCTCCACCACTGAGCACGCTTGCTGCCTTTTCCAAGGCCCATGAAAAAGGCACAGGGCTCTGGGAAGGAAAAGAGGCTGTCCTGCAGCATTCATCGTGTTCTGGTGCTGCCATGTTCCTTCAAAGCACACTCCCAGCAACATAGAAATGCAGTTCTTTAGGCCTGGGGTAGGCAACTGTGCAAGACTAGGGGCCACATTAGTCCTCCTGGAAAACTTGGAGGGCTGTATCTGCCCTAACAAACTAATAAACAAATATCTCCTTTTTTTGCCCCCAAGCTTCCTCTTTTGAACACGGAGAGGGGTTCTTACTGGGCCCCTAGAGAGCATTTGGGGACATTTTAAGGCAAAGTTTTTAGGAAAAAAATAACAAAATTTCCACATTTGACGTTTCCCCCTGCCACATCCAGAGGGCTTCCGGGGAGAAATTACTTCTGCATGCCCCTAGAGATCATTTATGGGCATTTTGGAACAAAAAAGGAAAAAAATCTTGAAAGAAAATTTGGGATTCTTTTTTAATCCTGTGGGCCACATATGGCCTGAGGGCTGCACTTTTTCCACCCAGGTCCTAGGTGATCTCTTTTCAATCGGAGCCTCTGATTGGTTAAAAATCTTGGTGGTTCATTGCAAGCTGAACCCATCTGTTAGGTGATAAAAATTTGACAGCCATGGTGGTGTAGTCATGAGAGTGTTGGTCTGGGACTACTTAGCAGCTGCAGCAGTAGTAGTGGTGGTATTTATATTCCACTTTCTTCCCAATTGAGATTCAAGGTGAAGTGCAACAGTTAATACAAGGAAAGTTAAAAATTAAGAGCATATAAATGTTAACAAGCAATTCAACCATCATAAAATTTAAACCAGTTAAATAAATTAAAAACAACAACAAAAGTCCATCACAGACTTGAGAGATCTAGGCCAAAATCTTCACTAAGCCAGGAAACTCGCTTGCAACCTGGAGCCAGTCACACATTCAAGACTGACCTACATCACAGAATTGCTGCAAAAACAAAGAGAGAACCCATACACTGCTGTGAGCTCATTGAAGGAAAGAAGAGGTATAAGAAGCTTTATGGATCCTCTGTTCCCTGGCATCCCTGCCTGAGGGAAGGCGAACTGGGATTTACAAGGAGCTAGTATTTCTAAGCAGGTATACAAGCCAAAGAGGCAACTAATGTTAGTTGTCTTTGGCCTCAGCTCTGCTGCAAGGGAGATTTTTTGCAGCACTTAGAATGATCACTGTTTAACCCCAAGTAGAAGTTTTTATATAAAGATAAATACATTGAAGAGTAATGTTTGTCAGCAAGCTCCTTGAGAGTAAATTGAAACACTAATGAGTATAATGGAACTGCTCCCTAGTAACAGTGCTGTGGGTTGAAAACTTCAAACAGATTACATAAGTGATGATGTAAAGAGTGTTTTGCTATTTAAGACACTAGCAAGTGTTTCACATGGAAAAGAGTGCAGGAGCCATTTCTAAATCCAGTGTAACTTTGGGGCCATGAAGGTCTTACATTCTCATTACAAACAAATTTGAAGTTAAAAATAGTTTTATGTGAAAAACCACGCGCTGATCATAAAGGCTGTTGTAAGCAAATTAATATGGAAGTAAATTACAACATCATTGGGATCCAAATCAATATAGTATTATATTGTTAAGTAATTTTCACACATTACACTTAAAAAAAACCCCATTGACAATTTCAATGTTGACAACACATTAAAACATTCACATCGTATGCATTATTGTAATCCTTACAGTGTATGCTAATGGAGAGTAGAAGGCTGAATATAAAACTTCTCATGGCCGTACCCTATGTAATTTTTAATGTATTCTCTAATAGCTTTTATGGGATCTTTTTTTATATAATAAAAGGAATATTCAGCCATTGACATTACACAGATTAGAACCCTCTTTCAAAACTAGGTTAATCTGAGTGGTATTTTAATTAAAGCTAACCTTAATTATAGACTCCTAAAGGGCAAATTCATCATTTTCAATGTCATAATCATTTCAGTCTAATATTTACTTACTGGAAGTAAACTCTGAGAGCAGGAGAGTATATCCACAGCCCTTTCTAAACTATGAATCTTCTGAACTTGAATGTTAATATAAAACAAAGGGAACCATGTTGGTCCATGAGAACAAACTGTTGCACATTAAATTCACAGGTTAGCAACGAATTTAGTAGAACCAATCAAAATTTCAAAAAGGTATATACATTTTTGCATACTCCAGCACTCTTCATCAAGTTAGTTAGTTCAAAATATTGAGAGTGGGGGTTGGAAAATCCAAATGTTTGGTCACCATTTTTTCTCCATCCCATCTGGCATTGCCAGCTGTAAAACCACAGCTGCACTCCTAGCAACAACATTTTGATCCACAATCTGCATTTTGGGATCGAGTTTAACTACAGACCTCATGACTGCAAAAGACTCTAGATTTCCCTGCTTTTCCTACCCCTAATTTTTGGTACCATCTAACCTAATGAAGATTTGGCAGAGCAAAGTTTTGCCCCCTTGTGGAATTGCACTTGGTTCTAATAAAAGTATTGTCTCCCTGTGCATTTGGTTTTGAAGCATTTAATTCTAGTTGTTCTCTCAGAAATAGATGGTGGTGGTGGTTTTCAATAAGCAGGTATTGCCAGCCAAAGAAACATCACACATTGGCCAGCAGAGGGATTATAAACAAGTACAATGAATGTGACTTGTCCTACTGAATGTAAGTGGCTGGATTTGTTACGAGGGGGAGAATTTTCTCTTTAAAAGAGAAAATTCTCAGGAGCCCAAAAGCAGGCAACAGGCCACTTTTCCCATTTCAGCAGAGTGGCAGTGGGAATGTTCACACTACATGATTACAACACTATGAATCCAGTTTAACTGCCATGGCTGCATCTTGTGAATTCCTGGAAGTTGTCATTGGGAGATAAACTAGAGCTCTCTCTTTTTGAGAATTCTAAATGACCTTGCCTAACTTGCAAACTCCAGGAGTCTGTAAAATGTTGCCTCAATAATTAAAGTGGAATCATAGCAGTATAATTGTGTAGCATGAAAAGAACCTTAAATTCTGAGGCATTTTTTTTAAGGAAGAGAAAAATTAGGGAGGCTTTGTGTCATGTAGGCCAGTCTTATGTTTGAAGGACTGTCCATGTCATATGCAATTTAGAGAGAAAAGACCTAAGAAGGCAGCGCAGGCACCGTCTGTTGTCCATCAATAAGTAGCACCCAGACTAGAGGTGGATAAAGTGCACTGTTTGGCCCATGCTGAGGTCACAGGGCATCCAATGTGGCACCCTTACCTCTCACATATAACTTATTTTAAAAGGCTCCTTGTGTCCTATAAAGAGTGTGAGGAGGCAAGTTTGCCATGTGTTCACTTCCCCTCATATGGGCCCTTTCCACACGGGGGACGGGGAAACGGGGCAGCGCACGCAGGGACGGATCTTACCTGAAAACGGGCTGCTCCGTCCCTGCGGGGAGCGCGCGTTTGCCGCTCCACACGCTGGCGAATTTCGGCGGCGTTCGGCGGCGCCCAAAATGGCGGCCGGCGACTTCCGGCGGCGCTCCGCCAATCAGGGCAGCGCGCCAGCCGGAAGCCCACCCCCGGGCAGCTCTGCAGGGACGCACTAGCGCATCCCTGCAGTTTCAAACGGGGTGCTGCAACGGGTTAGCGCGCTCGTGTTTTTTAAAAACCACATGAAATGTGGTTTTTAAAAAACGTGCCGCGCCACCCCTTGTGGCCACGCTAGGGCGGTTTGAGGTGTGGAACCTCCACTTTTCAAACCGCCCTAGTGCACCCCATGGTGTGGACGACCTCCGGATGAGGTCGCTCTAAGCCGTTTTTTTTACCCCGTGTGGAAAGGGCCATGATTTAGGCCCCCAAGCTAGGCTTTTTTCTAAGCAAAAAAATGATCAGATCCCAGTGTTCTGTTTTAGGCTCAGATATTCAAGATTCCATGCACAAGTGACTATTGTTGTTGTTGAGTGCTTTCAAGGGGGTTTTCCATTTAATTCTTCTGAGGCTCAGAGAGTGTAACTTGCCCAAGGTCAGCCAAAGGATTTCTCAGGCTGAGCAGGGATTCAACCCCTGATTTCCCAGAGTCCTATTCCAGCACCCAAACCACTACACTGGCTCTCTGGAGTGACTATAGAGATAGATTCTACTTCTTTCCCCTGGGAAGAACTATTCTATTTATACAGAAATACAGTCTGTTAATTATAATGTTTGACAACTCTCATGGTTAGATGTGACTGGGTGCATGTATAGCTGACAAGTAAATCATAACCTCACGTTTATAGTATAGTTTCATATTAATCAACCAGTGGAGCTCTTTATATGTCAACACACACCTTCCAAGTGTGGTGCTCCATCTCAATTCATTTCTTCTGAGTGGAGTCCCAAACATCTACCCCCAAAGTCCTGCCCTCATATTACCACTAGATGTAATATATGACATTCAGATCACAAAAGAGAGCATTTCTTTAAACTACTTCTTAATGGATGTTTTTGTCGTGCCTTTTCATTATGTTTGTATAAGTTACAGCATCTGACCTGGGCCTCTAAGTGCAACTGGAATGCAACTAATAAATAATAATTACCTTGGGTAAGTTAAGCTCCTAAGGCTCCCGCTGATATCTGCTTTGCTTCTGGCATGCAAACAATGCATTAAGCTTGTGATGTGTCAGAACACGTAGAACAACTGTGTACTGTTTTATGAGAAATACCTCACCTCCAAGATGCGGCTGCACTAACTGTAATAGCATGTCTTTAGAGAAGCAAAGAAATAATACACCACATCAGACCACTGAAATATTTGTCCAATAGCACAGTGGCATAAGCAATTCCTTCTGGAGCAATGTAAATGTGTGCACATTAGAAATCCATATTCTGTTTATTTGTCCATTTCCCTCTGCCACCATCACCACTTGTGACTGCATATAAATTTTATTCAGTGTGTAATCTGTTATATTTTAGTGGCAGAAAAACATTTGCCAGCTGCTAAAATATAGCACAAATATCAATTTAAAATGTGTTTCATATGTGGTGTTCATCAATTCCTGTCAGATTGCTGGAAAAACAAGTCTCCAAGTCTGGTAGATCCTACTCTCTGTCCAGGTGTCTGGGAATGTGCATGGAGATAAAAGCTGAAAGCAACTGAATCATGTGAAAGCAATGCCAGCAGTTTATGCAACTAGTCTCAATCACCACTTGTGCACTGTGGAAAAAGATCCTGAATTTCCTATGTCGACTCTACTTTCCTATGGACTCTGGACATATTCACTCTTCCTACCTGTTGTGCTTGTGGGGAAAACAAATGACATGCAACTCAAGGAAGTTCTCTGCCCTTCCATTCTACTTCCAGGCCTGATCAAGAGACATGTACAAATATCTTGAAGTTCTTGACAATGGAAAAGAGCTCCCTGTGGAGATGGCTATAAGAGACATATTCAGGAGCTGAAAATAATGCTGGAAAAGAAAGGGAGGAAAGAAGCCCAGTGAAACCTCCCTTCCTACATAAGGGCGAACACAAGGACCTTTACTTCCTAAAACAAAGGACACGATGACAACCCCAACTTCCATTTCATCTCCAGAAGCTAACCAAGCTGGCTACCTTCTTTAACTGTACCCAAAGACAGCAGGGCTGCTTGTTGGTTACAGAAGAGATTTTCTCTCTCATTCTCTCTCTCACATACAGAGGAGAGAGAGGGAGTTATCTCCCTCACATTACACATTGCCATGTGAAAGGGCCCCTTGAGCGTTGCATGAATGTGATGAATGGTCCACACGATGCACTCACAATTGCGTGACGCTCCAGGGGCTGGCAGGCACCAACCGCACACTTTTTCATTTTTGGCTGTGAGCCGAAAATGGAGCGCAATCGCGCATCGCTCCCCGGGGCCCTGCGCACACTTGCCGTGTGTGCAGAGCTCTGGAGCTACGGCGCTTGCGCTTCCTGCCTCAATGCAGCCTGGGAAACTCCCAGGGTGCACTGCAGAAGAGGCAAGGCTCTCATGCGAGCAGGGTGCAGCTGCAGAGCTGAAGGAACTGGGACGCGAGAGCCTCTCGCTAGAGGCTGCTCACGCAATCCCCACACCCCAGCTCCACAAAAAGGTGCATTGCGGAAAGGGCCTGTGTTACCCTTTTTTGCCAAATCCTGTCCCAGGGTTTACAACTTTGATATAAAATTGACCTAGCCCACCAGAGAGGTCCCTCGGATGTGCACGTAGGCAATAGAAACGGCCATACATTCAAAAGGGAGAAAATCCAGACCAGGCCAGTATCCCTAGTCATGTAGCAACAGAAAGACTTCATGGTATATTGCCTTGATGGACAAATGGTATGTGACCATTTCAGGGGTCCATTTGAAGGTAGTTAAAAGTGTCGGGCACTGAAAGTAATCAAAACCTTATCAAACCATCTCCAGATGCTCAGACCACAGCTTCAAAGCGGAGGAAGATCCTGTTATTTAAATGATCCTCCGATATCAGAAAAATGCCAGGTGTGAAGATGTTTTGGTCTTCTGCCCTGTTTGTTTATCCTGGGAAAGGATTTTGCCTTCAAAGTAGATTTTTCCTACAAATAGTCCATGTTTTAAGGCTAGAGAAAACAGAAACTCGGGACTCAGAAAACAAAGGGACACAGGAGGAGAAAAGGCAATTCAATGTTGTGGTCCCTGTCTCTCCCTCTCTAACAGAAGACTTCAGGAGAGGTGCACTATAATCTCTTACTTTCACTTCCTAAATCTATTAGCCCTTGAATGAGTGTGGGTGTGTATGAGATTAAGTACCAACTATTGTTAGTTAATAAAGTTATTCATTGCATCCCATTGTGTGATTTCTGACTGGCCTGACTCAGTATGCATTGGGTTAACGATCCTTAATTAATTGCCCTGTCTTCTTTGCATAGCTAAAGCAGTGCAGAGCTAATTTTTCCCCACAAGAGATGGTTTTGACTACTTTTGAGATTCCTTTAAAGTAGTCCTAAGAAGATAGGGTAACACCTGGGTCATTGTTCCCTGTCCCCCAGCACCTCACACCTGAAGTGGCTACTCAGTCTGCTGCATGGCAGGTCTGGCTCTATCCTACACACACTGATGTACCCACGGGTTGGAAATGGAACATTGCCATACTTCATACAAGAAGCAATTCTAACAGCCCAGTATGGTGTGTATTTGCTATTGTAACACACCCAAAGCATGAGAGCTCAACCAGTACTCGACTTGCTAGTTAAATATAGTATAATATAACATCTAAGCAAACTGCAAAGACAGACTCAACACAGAGGTGGATCGTAGAATCATAGAAATGGAAGAGGCCATAAGGGCCATTGAGTTCAACTCCCTGCCATGCAGGAATACACCATCAAAGCATTCCCAACAGATGGCCATCCAACCTCTGTTTAAAAACCTCCAAGAAAAGAGACTTCACCACAATCCGAGGCAGCACATTCCACTGTTGAACTACTCTTACTAGTGAAGAATCCACTGTAACTGCTCTACACATCATAAGTCTATTTTTTGCCTTCCACAAATAGGCACATATTATTATTATTATTATCATCATCATCATCATCATCATCATCCTTTATTTATATACCGCTATGTACATGGTGCTTCACAAATTTAAAATACAACAGTTGACCTAAATAAATACATAATAAAATGAAGATACACAAAACGAAAAAGATCAAGGTTATATGCAATTACGACCAGTACAACATAACATTAGTATAATGCCAATAAAATATAATTTTTAAATAACAATAAAAACTAGTCCAGCATTCCAAAGATTTCGGAAAACAAAAAAGTTTTCAATTTAGATTTAAAAATAGTAAGAGAAGGGACAGTTTGCAAGGTCACCGGAAGGCGATTCCACGCATAAGGGGCAGCGAGAGAAAAAGGGCGTAACCAAGCTAAAGAGGAGGAGACTCTAGGCTGGGTAAGAAGACAAATATTCACGGACTGTAGGTTTCCAGCAGGCTGGTAAGGAGAGATGAGAGCAACAAGATAAATTATGTAAGACTTTAAAAGTCAAAGCAAGGATCCTACAAGGGATAGGTAACCAATGAAGGGAGATCAGGAGAGGGGTAATGTGATTAAAATGACAGGATGAGAAAATAATTTTAGCAGCAGAATGAAAAACAGAGACCAGAGGGGAAAGATGAGATTGAGGAAGACCACTGAGTAAAAGATTACAGTAATCGAGACGAGAAATAACGAGAGCATGGATTAGAGTCTTGGCAGGAGAGGGAGAAAGGAAGGGTCGGATTTTAGAGCTGTTATAAAGAAAGAAGTGACATGACTGAGCAACAGTCTCAATATAGGAAGCAAAAGACAAAGAGGAGTCAAAATTGAATCCAAGACTGCAAGCTTCCTTCACTGAATGGATAAGTGTGTTGTTAACAGTGATGGAAAATGGAAAGTAAAGAAGGTTGAAGGGGAAAAATTAGTACTTCTGTTTTTGCCATGTTAAGTTTGAGACAGTGATGAAGCATCCATGAAGAAATACCAGGAAGACAATCTGTAATACGATCTTCAATAGCTATAGAAAATTCAAGGAAATAAAAGTATAGTTGAATATCACCAGCATAAAGGTGATATTGAATCTCAAAAGAACTAATAACATTACCTAGGGAGAGAGTATAAAGAGAAAATAAGAGAGGGCCCAAAACAGAGTCTTGAGGGACCCCCACAGACAGAGGAAAGGAAGAGGATTTATGATTACCAATTATCACGTTAAATGAACGGCCAGAAAGATAGGATGAAAAACAACTGAGAACAGACCCAGTGAACCCTAAGGCATGAAGCGAGTCTAACAAGAGAGCGTGATCAAACATATCAAAGGCAGCTGAAAGATCGAGAAGAATAAGAATAGAATATAAGCCCTGGGGCTTGGCTAAGAGAAGATCATTGGTTATTTTGGTAAGAACTGTCTCCGTGGAGTGTAAAGGATGATACACCGATTGAAAAGGATCAAGTATAGCAGCCTGAGACAAAAAGGAAAGACAATGTATATAGACAACACATTCTAACACTTTAGAGAGGAAAGGCAGGAGAGAAATAGGGCAATAGTTGGTAAGAGAAGAAGAATCAAGCGTAGGCTTCTTAAGAACTGGGGAAACAGTGGCATGTTTGAAGGCAGAGGGAAATGAACCGGAAGAAAGAGACAAATTAACAACATGACACAGGAAAGGAAGAATGGCAGGGGAAGTAATTAAGATTTGGGAAGGAATAGGATCCAGGGGACAGATAGAAGGATTAGAAGACTTCTGAATTTTGGACAATTCATCTAGTGAGACAAGGGGAAAGAAGAGAATGTAAGACAAGTGGACACTTGGTAAGTTGGAAGTAAGGAAGAGTCAGGAACAGAAAGGGAAGAGTGAATAGTTTTAATTTTAGTATTGAAGAAAGTGGCAAAGTCATCAGCTGAAAATAATGAAGGAAGGGGCAAAAAAGGAGGCTTAAGGAGAGAATTAAAGGTAGAGAAAATATGCTGAGAACAACAGGAATTAGCACAGATTAATGACCTGAAATATGTCTGATTGGCAAGAAAAATGGCACTAGAAAGAGAAGAAAACATAAACTTATAGTGAATAAAATCTGCCTGCTGTTTAGTTTTCCTCCACAAACACTCAGCAGCACGACAACAAGAGCAAAGATGCCGAGCGAAGGGAATAAGCCAAGGTTGAAGCTTAGAAGCAGAAGCAAAACATGTTGACAAAGGAGCAAAATTATTGAGAGTTGAAGATAAAGTAGAGTTCAGCAAGGAGATAGCAGGGTCAAGAGAAATAACAGAATTAGGAAGAGGCAAGGAAAAAGCAAAGCTTGAGAGAAGCACACGGCATATATGTTCATGCTCTTCTCATTCTAGATAAAATAGCCATTTGTTGTGCAAGGGTGTGTGTGTAGAGAGACATGAACAAGAAGGAAAGCTCGACTGGATCAAACCAAAGGCCCATCTACTCCAGCATTTGGTGCTGACAGTGACCAATCGGACGCTTACGAGAAGCCCACATTCAGGACATAAGGGCAATAGTTTTGGTTTAATAACTGTGCTGAAAAGTTGTTTGTATATAAACAGCATGAGAACTGATGCAATGTGAGTCAGAAAGGCAGAAACAATTGCTGTACAAAGACATTACCAAGCTATTCAACTAAAGCTGCTGGCGCACCACCATCAAATGCATAAAGTAAAGGCTTGGCTATGGAAGTGTGAAATGCAGCACTCGAATGTCTGAATAATTAGGATATAAAAGCCCCAAGGCAAAAGAAGCGGCGGGGGGGGAGTCTGAACAGGCACTTGATGCCTATGAATTATCATCAGGAGTGGTGGTTATTTGTATATAGAAAGAACAGAAGGTTCCCTCTGAAAATTCTGTTCAGAAACAATGGTTAGCTGTAGGCTGGGTCTGAGATATAATGGCAATTCCAATTTTCCACATATTTTAGATTCCTCAAGATACTATCCCTTCAAAAAGGGGTGTTGTCTACCTTAACTATGCATGCAGAGTAATGCCAAAGGCAGCAGCAGGCTTCAGCATACATAAATACTAGAACCAATTAAATTATTTAAAAAGTTTTCTTTTGTTTTTGCTTTATTTTGTTTTTCTAGGGCAAACATAGGTTTGGATCAGACATCGTCATACTTGGAGTCAATCCACTAAAAGCAATGTTACTCATTACTGACTTAATTCCCATTGGTTTAAATGGGTCTGCTATGATTGTATTTGGACCCAGTACACAAAATCATTTTGTTGGAAGGAAACTTGGAAGTCATGTAGTGCAACAAGCGCGCACACAGGTCTAAATTCTCTTTCAAGGCTGATTCCAATAGACTCATTTAATTCATTAGATGTAGCTACATGTTAACCATCATTGAACAAGTGATTGAATGGGGTCTGCTCTAGTTGGGACTAACCAACAATATGCCCCCCCACCCACATTCTCACACTGCAGGATCCAAAGCAGAGAAATGCTTGTGGCATATTTATGCAGATTTTTTCAACTAATCAAGAAAACTGTGGTTACCCAATTAAAGCCTCAGTCTTAGAGTTAAAACTCCCTGTATTAATAATCTTAAGCATGTTTACTCAAAAAATAATTTTTGCTTGCAGTAAGACATAAGACTGTGGCCTTATTCAATTAATCATGAGAGTATGTTGATTAATCACTAAAACCTTCATAAATTTACACAGACCAAAGCAAAAGGAAAATCTACTTTCTTTGCTTTTCAGAGCCATCATTTTTAGAAGAGACGTTCAGAGTTCCTGACTTCTTGTCAAGCAACAAGAAACAGGAGAAATTGGTAGATATGGTTTACCTCAGTCAAAAAAGGTTTTGATAAAGGCCATCAACTAACAGTCATGGTAGGAACAAGAGGACTGGTTCTCTTATGAATTAAGTAACTGATTAAAGAAATGGAAAAGAGAGAGTCAAAATAAATGCCAGTCTTCAAAAAAGAGGGAAGTGAGCAGTGTTTTGTTTTTCTTCTCCTATGAATCTGTGCTGGCTTCGGGGCTTTAAGCTTTTCGTGGATGACCTGGAGTTTATTGATGACACCTAATTATTTAAGATAATTACATTTTTTAACACGATGTAAGAGTTCCAAAGGGATATGTCCAAACTGGCAACATGGGCATTAAAATGGCAAATGTGTTGCAATGTAAGCAGATGTAAAAAATGCAAACTGTACTGTTGGGGTCAAAATTGGCAGCAACTGCTTAAGGGCTATATCACAGGAAGCAAGTAAATTACAATTACAGCAGCATAACAGTGTCTTTGGCTGGGACCTATCTCAGTGGGACACCATTTGGAAAGCGTTTCTTTTACAAAGGAAGTCATTAATGGATGTGTTTGTGTTAATAAAAAAAAACTTTTCAAATGAGTAGAACAACAGAAGAGAAACAAGATCATATGATAAGTCCCAGCCAAAGATGCTCTTATCCTACTGCAATTACAAGTTACCTGTCTTGTTTGACAATAAGAAAGAGATCTTGGGGTTGTGATGGACAGCTTGATGAAAAATCCCAGATTTAAATCCCATATTGAGCATCATTCAAAAAGGGAATACAAAGAAACATACCAGTACCATACAGCCCTTACACGTAATTGTGATATGACTGCATTTGAATTACTGCTCATTGTTCAGATTACTCAAGCTTAAAAAGTATATTGCGGAACTGGAAATAACCGTGTAAAACACAGCAAAATCAATTGCAGCTGTTTTAGAACAGGCGCAATTTGACCAGGTTGGCTTAAACTTGCCAAAAAGATAGGCCACTATATTCATGAGATTCCTTTAGCTTCTACACTACAGCAGCTTTAGTGGGTGCATTGATAGTCAGCCACAAGCAACTGAAGCTACAGTATTAACTAAACAGGAGGGTTCCATCACTGTGTAGAGCTCAGTCATGTTCTTAAAGCTGTTCACCGTACTCATGCTGATAGCGGGAACACAAGGCAGGACTTCCTCCAAATTGAATTCCTTTGGGACCTTTTATTCCCCTTCGGTCAGACTATCCTTCCTGACTCCAAGGAACCTTAAAGCAGACCTGACCCCCAGTGTGGATCCCATCAAACTCATCTCATATCAACCTATGCTTTTAATTTACTGAAAAACCCTCATGCTCTGTAAGAGCAGTGGGGTGAGCACTTTTGCCAGGTTATTAATCCCTTTCAGAGGTGTTTGAAGCCAGGCGCCCTTTTTCAAAACAGAAAGCGACTTCTAAGTTCAAAATGCAAAAGTAGTTTCTACTCAATTTACTCTGCAGGGTGGAGAGCAGGGCCTTCTCATTAGGGTCAGACAAAAGAAGTCTGCTCAAATCCTTCCTAGTTTGGGTGTTCTTCCTTATTAACAACAATTTCCATCTTGGTTGGGGCTCATTTGGGCCCACCCTGTTTCTCCCATGATTCTTAAAATAGAGAAGAGATTATCATGGGGGGAGGAAAGAATCACTGTCAGAAAAATAAAGAATCAAGCTAGACATTAGTTTAGCATTTCCCTCCTATGAAAATGTATGCCTCAGAAAACAGACTTATAAATTAAGCCTGTGTTTACCTTGCTGTATCACTCAGTTATTGTGGTAGATGTGTTTCTGAGCATTATTTTGTCGACAGAAAATTTGGTACCAGAGGCAGAAACAGAAATAGAATAGAAATAAGAATAGGTTCCTCCACCACAAAAAAGAAAAGTGATATATTTCAGCAAACATTTTGTCTAAAATTAAATGAAATAAACAGGTCAGGTAAGCCTTGCACAGGTTAAAAAGAGAAAAAAAGGGAAAAAAAACATTTTAAACCTTCTAGATATATCCAGGGATGACTTTTTGTTTCACTAGCTTCTACTCTACACTTATGATTTCTATTTGGTAGCCAACCTTGTGGATCTATGTTTCTTTAACATGCTATTGGGGAGCTGATGAGGCTGGCTGTCCTGCTTTCTCCTTTCTCTCTGTTTTGCTGCTCATGCATATTCACTAAGGCATTCTGGAGACAGCCCTGTTTACATAGCCTCTTATAGACAGCCACACAAAGATACAGTAGGATTGGCTAGAACAGAATCCCATTCTTCCCCAGCTCAAGCTCTATTGCATTTTTTACTGCACACATCCTGCTGCAACCGAACACTGAAAGTATGTCTTTCTCTAGCCCTCCTTCACCCCCCTCCCAAGGCTGATGCTGCTAAAAATCTTGGAGCTAGACAGAGCACAAGGGGGCTGAGTGGGTATGGAAAGACTTTGTAAAAAGGAGCTTCCTTTTCAGAGGCTTTGTTAACAGAGGTAAGTCTGTATATCCAAGATGCAGAAGTGGTGGAAATCATGTTTTATGGGAAACAGATCTTTTGCTAGTTCAGGGAGCACCTCTTCTAAAAACGTGCTGAATATTTCCTCTCATTTGAGAGAGAATGAAGTGGTGAATGTAAGGGAGGAGAATGCAGGATTCAGCAGGAAATGTTGTCTGCTTCTGGACTGGAGACGTGGCTTCTTTCTCCAGGTTCTGCCAATGAATGTTATCCCTGATATCTTAGTATTGGTTCATTCCATGTACAAAAGCTAACAAGACTGGCAGTAGAATCAACACTGGTAATGGAAGAACATCACCTACCACATCTGAAAACAGCAGATGAGCTTTAGGCACAGCAGAGCAAGCCTCACTGCTGAGCATTTTCTCTCTCCAGCAACTTGCAGCCATCTCCCAAGATCTGCTACTTGATATTACTGCCTCTCTCTGCCTAATGATAGAGCAGGCCCTGCACACTGTAACACTGGTTGTGCTTTACAGAATAAGAATCAATCTGTTTTTAAGAATAATGTAAAATGAAATGAGGAGGAGAATTATATAGCCTGCTTTGAGTGACTGGAATAGAGCTGGCTATAAAGATAAAGGTTTTTTTCAAAAAAAAAAAAACCAGTAGAATAATGCAGAGGCTATTTATTATTTACTGATGAGCCCAGTCAAGGGTCTGTAGACTAACATCTTGATGTTGTGTGAATTGCTATATTATACTATAAATAATAATGCCATTCAAATAAATCTGGTTTATTTCTCAGCGGTCGAAAGTTTTGTGTGACTGATGCTGTTATATGTTGCCTCTTAGCCAAAGCAATTGTTTAGTAAAAACGCTGAAAACCACAGCAATGCCAGCAAATTGAAAGCCTATGGATTCATTCTGAAAGCTTTTATGACCCTTTAATGCTTCATTCTCTTCAATATTGATTCTCCCTTTCCCAGCAGCTATTTAAGTGTACTGTTAAAAAAATAATAATGATAACCTGTGATTATCTTCTCTGCCTATTGCTTAAAATTTTACACTTATGTCTCACTGAAGTGGGATGAGCTCTGAATCCGAGTAGGAAGTGAAGCAGCAACACAGAATGCAAAGTATGCAATACAATAAAACAGACAAAAGAGTTACTTTGACCAAAGGATCCTGCTGATAATCAGAACTACGTTCAGTCTAACCTACTAGCAATAGTGATCCAGAAGGATAACTTTATTCTTCAAGCTTCACGTTTTTATAATATTTTGTTGATTAGGAAAGCAGAATAAAACATACATCAGTAAGATTAGTATTTCACTTAGGACTGACTACTTGTTATTTCTTATTTAACTCTTCCGTCAGCTGTCTGGAAAAACAGAACAGTGTGTAACTATTATAATGTTCCAAACAAATCTATCACTGATATAACAAATGTACTCCCAGTTTCAGCAATAGTTTCATGCAGAAGTTGACAGTACAGAGGTTATTCAACAGAAGCAGTTCATATTTTTGTTAATCATACTAATGAGAGGGCAACTGAGAATCTTCTGACATCCTTCATTTATATTTTAAGCCAACATAGTACAGGTGAAGGCCCATAACAACAAGTTGGCAACCAGTAATACCTCTTGAAGCAGTGCAGTCTGCATTTTCACTGTGCATTGGCACCAGTGGAGCCTCATTTAGATCATCACACAAGTGCTGGATGGGAATGAGCCACAGACAGAATCATTTATCTCTGATCACTGACCAGAAGTAAAGGCAACAAGCAAGTTGGTGGGATGGATGGGGACTTCCTGTAGACCACATCCAGCATGTAGGCTGGAGTTTTCTTGTCCCTGGTGAAAAGTATCCAGAAATTTGTCCTCTTTGTCGTGACCTAAACATGCAATTATCCTGTCGAGTTTGAGAGTCTTTGAAGTCACCCATTACTACACTATTTCATTCACTTTCCTAATTTAATTCTTCATTTCAAGATTGTACTGATGCATTTCCCAACATTTTTCCAGAGGAACAACAGCATGTCTCTACTATTACATTCCTGTTATTGTCACTAATAGCAATTCTTTCCTTGGTATGCTAGTTTTCTGTGCATCAAAAACCAATTTTACATTAAGGAGCATTGAGTCTTGCAATGTCTGAAGTGGTTCTGTTAAGAGTTGTTTCCTAAACATGAGTAAAAATTGCACAGTCTCTGAGATAACAAGAGTTTTAGAGATCTCTTACCCTTGACTGTGGTGCATCTTAGCAGATTTGTTCCAGTAATTCACTCATCTTGTTCACTCTGAAAAGTATTACTGAACATATATGAATTGCAAATATACACAGCTTGCACTCTCAGAAAACAGCAAATCATATTATTTGCACAAAAAAGCAAAGATTTGGGATGACTAATGATGAAAGTTAAGGAAGAAAGTGCAAAAGCAAGGTTACAGCCGAACATTATGATGACAAAAATAATGATCATAGGTGACTTACATAATTTAGAAGTGAGTAACAAGGACATTGAAATAAAGATTTCTTATACCTTGGTTCAGTCATTAACCTAAATGGAGACTGCAGTCAAGAAATCAGAAGACTCATATTTGGAAGGGCAGCAATGAAAGAATTAGATAAAATCATCAAGCATGAAGAGATATCATTGAATAGCAAAGTCCAAACCACCCATAGCATAATATTTCTGATTCTTATGTATGGTTGTCAAAGCCAGACAATGAAGAAACCTGACAGGAAGAAAATGAAATCATTTGAAGTGTAGTACAGTTCTATCATGTCTGAACTCTTCCTAGAAACTAAAGTGGCTGAAGTGAAGTGTTATACTTTGGACACATCATGAAATAATTTGTTGGAAAGGACAATAATAGTTAGTAAAGTGGAAGGCAGTAGGAAAAGAGGAAGACTGCACTACAGATGGGTTGACTCAATCAAGGAAGCCACAACCCTGAGTTTGCAAGACCTAACTAAGCAGGGCAACTGATAACCAAAGACCTTGGAGATCTCTCATCCATAAGTCAAAGTCAGGCCATTTCCGCACAAATCTGTTATAGCGCGATGATTCCACTTTCAACCTCCTATGGAATCCTGGGGTTTGCAGTTTCAGGAGGGGCCGGCCAGCCCCTCCCGAAACTGCAAACCCTAGGATTCCATAGGAGGTTGAAAGTGGAATCATCGCGGTATAACAGACTCATGCGGAAATGGCCTCAGTCTGATGGCAAATAACAATCACCACAAATACATTGTGTGTGTGTGTGTGTGTGTGTGTGTGTGTGTGTATCTGTGTCTGTCTGTCTGTCTGTCTGTCTGTCTGTCTGTCTGTCTATCTATCTATCTATCTATCTATCTATCTATCTATCTATCAATAACAGACACACACTTTAGCAGGAAATTAATAAACACATGTGCAATGCAGAGTCCTACACATACCAGACTTACAGGATATAATGAAATGAGTAAAATTAAAATCTTATAAACCAGAACTCAGTCTGAAGGAATTAATTTCACAAGTACACTTGCAGCTTAAAGTAAAAGCTTAGAGATTGGAGGACAAGGTCTACATGGTAGAAACAAACTGGACTGGGCCTGGGTTGGTTCTTGAAGTGGACTGTATAAGGGTAAGGGCCAGACCTTTGTGAGGAGTTGACCTCTTGGATGACAAGTCTCCAAATCCTCTGAGATTCATGATTCATACAAGTCTCTTTTCAAAGCTTTGGTCCAGGCTGACCAAATCAGTACGAGGCCCCTTAGAATCCTTTCCTTGTTGCATACCCTCAGTGGTAGAGCTTGGAGTGTGTGGTAGGGGGGTAGGGGGGCTACAGTGTTTGGAGGCATGGCTGCCATGCATAGGGGCAAGGCAACAGTGCGTGCAGGCGTGTCCAGAGCATGTGTGTGTGTGGCTATGAGCTGGGACACCCCCAAAACATTGCCACCTGGGGCGAAGAATCCTCCCGCTGAAAGGGTTAAGTTGAAGAAGCTAACGCTAAGGTAGAAAAATATAGAAAAATAAGGTGAGCAGATGCGCCCTTTATCTTATCAAGAGGCTTAGGTATGTGCTTAGCAGTGCCGGGAACCTAGGGAGTTTTGATGTTGGAGAAATACTCCCTTGGTACCAAAATACATCATTTTTGAAAGATGTAACCCAGGTCTGCCTGACCTGTAAACACTTCATATATGGTCATATGTAATCATTTCCTGTAACCTGTTTACAAGAGGGTATAAAAAAGAGAGCTAATACCTGGATCGGGGCTCTCAGGCTTTGGAAATCATTCCACTGAGATCCCTGCAGTAAAATAAACTTTTATTTTTGCTTTCTAATCTGGTGGTCTCAATTCTTGGCGAGCTACTTCACCGCCCCCCCATTCCTACGCAACTGCATACCCTCCAACAATCCCAGTTTGGCAGAAGTAGTCCCAATCAATCCTCTGTCATTCTATTTTTTCAGCTGCTTTTAAAATGTCCTAGTTTTTCTCTTCTCCTCCCATTTCCCCCTTTGCCCTCAGATTACTTTTACTGTTGCTAACTAAATTCAAAACTCACAAGTAGTTTGTATTCAATTCAGCACAAGGGATAGGAGAAGAAAGACCAGGCTCTTGCCCTTCCCAGTAGGCTCAGGTAAAAGCAAACTGCTGCAGCCTTTTCTAGTCTGCATATTCCTTCCTATTAATAACATCTTAACCACACTGTGATGTTAATTGGCCCCATGTTTCTTGGTTTCTGGAAACATTTGGAAGATATCTCACTGAAACAAGGTTAGCCATAACAAAGTTTTAAAATACTGTAATAATATTTAAAATTAAGATTCAGTAGAAGATCTTTTTAGAAAGCTAAAAGTGGGGCAGGCTTTGTTTGAAATTGCAGGGATATTTATGAGCTTATTTCTGCCAGAATAAATACAGTATCTTATTTAGATACTGTCTACCTAAATGTACATATAAATTTGAACATGTCAAGCCTGATTATCTTCATAATATAACTACTAGCTACATTGCCAAAAAATGTAGCCTGTTTCCAGTTATTACTCTTTGATTATGCATAAATACAGCATGCTAAAAGATTAGGTTTCCAAATATGGTAATATCATATAACATTATAGCAGTATAGAATTACCAAAAAAATTCTACACTATTACAGATACACAATAGGTTTTTTCCAACACAAATATGTAGGCAGTCTTTAAAATCAGGGTAGGAATTAGGCATCCATTCCAGATGTTGTTTGACTACAGATCCCAGAATCCCTCACCGCTGTCTATGCTAACTAGGGCTGCTATAAGTAGCAGTCCAACAGCCTCTGGAGAGCCACATGATTCTCACCCCGATTGTAAAAATCTACTCCAAAAAAAAAAAAAAATGAAAAATGGTGTTTGCATGGAAATAAAAAGAAATAGTATCTCAGGTCCCCAGTGAAGAGCTTCGTAAGAAAATATTTCTTCAGTCACAAGGGATTAGTGGAGAAAGTTCATGGTACGGGATCTACCACATGCAAGCATTCTTAGACTTCTGCTGGCCAAGATAAAAGGTAGGGCAATGATGCAGTAGAGCAACTCATTCTTAATGTCAAAGGCCATCCAAACCCACAGTCTTCCTGTTACGAACTTAGTTGCAGTGCTCACTGTAATTTATGCATGAGGAAACGGATACATTTTCCAAGAAACCACATGTTATTATGAGCTACCAACAGGTGTTCTGTTGTGGCTAGGGCTTGAATAGGCCATTAAGATCTATGAGTTTTGCAAAACGCCCCCTCTAGGTGAAAGTTAAAAACTGCAGTAACTGGTTTGTTAATATGGATCAGGACAACTGCCTAAATTATGAACTCTCTTTGGTTGAGGGTGTTACCCCACTGGCATGCCCTATCCTGGGGGCTACAATTTTTGATATCAAATGTGATCCAGCATGCCAGAGAGGTTGCCCGGATGGGCATGTAGGCAAAACGGTCAAACGACCGAGAACTAGGTCAGACCAGGAAAATCCTTAGTAACGTAGCCCAAGGAGACCTCAAGCTGTGCAAACTCACAAAAACAAAGGGTCCTCAGCCAAAGAGGAGCCAGCTTGAGGGGATTAGCATGTTTTCCCCAGGTTGAGTACCTGTGACTCCGGAAAAATCCTACAAGGCAAGCCCTATCTACATAAATTTACAGTGCAACCCATTGCAACTGAAGATCCTGAAACACTGGCAACACATCATAAAACCATCATGCAAACCAAGTTGCCTTTGAGGGACAATCTTTCCTTTGCTATGACTGTTGTCTTCTCCGGGAGAGGATTTGCCCTTGAGGTACGTTCTGCCCTACAAGTAGTCCTAGTTTTTGAGAATTTCCCTGGAGAACTCCCCGCCACGCTAGCAGACCATCAGTTAGTTGAGTGATCCCCTCAGCCGTTTCTTTGCTGGGTTCCGTTTTGCTTGCTGCTTCCTGGACCAAGGACTTCAGGATAGGTGCAGTATCACCCCTCTACAGTCCCTTGCTATATCCTCTATCCATTTTTCACCTCTTTTCTTTCGCAATAAGCCCTGTGTGCATGTGTGAGTGAGTGTGTTGGTGCGTGAAAACATTTTCATTGAATAAAATCCATTTATTTGATATGTTTGTCTGGTTCGTGGTTTGGCCTGACCCCATAAAGTTGGGTAAAAGACCCTGTCTCTTGTTTTGCCATTCCTGTGTTTCATTAATTTCCCCAACCATTATACATGGCATCCCCCAAGGGACCCCCAGAAATCAGGGTAACAAAGGAGTTTTTATGATGAGCATCTACACTTCAAAATTTTACAGTGTCTTACTGTTGGGGTGACTATGAGATAGATCCATGGCCTTCCTACTAAAAATTTCTTTCCTGGTTGTGGAGTATGCTCGGGATGCCTGGTTGGGGAGGGGTGCTTGGGATCCTCTAGATCAGAGGTTCTTAACCTTTTCTTAACCACAGACCCCCTTTAAATATCTTGTGTTGCCGCAGACCTCCAATACGTAACTCAAGATTTAAAACACTAAAGTGTATCAAACATATATTTAAAGTTGCTCATCAAAGTTCTTAAAATTTGGAGAGAAGGGGGAAATAAGTAAATTCACACACTTCCATTACAATATTTTTTATCGGAATGATCCCATACAAATTTTAATCATCATCATCATCATCATCATCATCATCATAGACCTAAACACTGAACTCTTGCCTAATATTAATTGTTAATTTTAATTAATTAATTAATTAATGAGAATCTGGTGCTGCATTTCATTTAGAAGCCTTGTTATAGTAGGATTAATAAGTGAAATTTCTATTCTGAATTCTGACTCTATGTTTTTCAAATAGTTTCAATACTTATTTTTAAGATAAATGAGAGCAGCGAATGATTTTTCACAAAACTATGTCATTAGAAAAGGCATTAATGCTTTCATAGCCTTTGTCAATCTTTTTGAAATCACTATTTGACCATCCATCCATCCATCTGTCCATCTGTCTTTCTTTCTTTCTGTTTTAAATATAAAGGTTCATAATATGTCTTCAAGCCTTCATAGACCCCCTGTGAAGACATCACGGACTTCTGAGGAGCTGTGCACCACAGGTTAAAAACCATTTCTCTAGACCTAGGACCTTTTGTAATCTGCTCCTGGCACTTCTCCATTTTCTTCTGTACTGCTGTCAGAGCTCTGAGTTTGGAAAGGCAAAGGCAGAAACTACTACCACTGCAAACATCTTGAATATGACCAATCTTGTCTGATTTTGGATTTTAAGCAGGGTCAGACCTGGTTAGTGGTTGGATGGAAGCCCGCCAGGGGACACTAGGGATCTTCAGGTAGGACTAGGAAAGAATTGTGCCTGAGACCCTGAGCAACAGCTGCCAGTCAGAGTTGGTATACTGTGCTAGATGGACTAGAGGTCTGACCAATGGTGTAGTGGAGCTAGGACTTGCAGGGTCAAAGCCCTGGGATCTTTTTTAATTAGTAGGGACTATGATGTCATCTTCCATACCACTCCCCTCAATGCTCCTGTTCCTCTGAATTTAATGTTGATCCCCACAATAACTGGAGGGATTTTCCCACAAGCAATCTAGAGTTATAAACGATCTCTGTTGTGATGATCCAAATCATTTAGGGATGGCTTGTTCTTCAATTGACAAGACCCATTAGCTTCACAAAAATCTTGCTCCTGCTAGACTAGAAAAACTGCTAGAAATTGTTTTAGATCAACACAGCCATCAGGGGTGCCAGTACGGGGGGGGGGTGTGTGTGGACAAAATGAAAGTGTTGTCTCCCCCACCCGCTTACGAATATTGCTCCCAAAATGAATTTTTTCTTCCTTCACCAATTTCTAGCATTGCAGTAACATAAAACTTCAGCTGAGCCTTTAGAAATGTAGTTCAAGCATCTGAAGGAAACGGGTAGTCAAAGTGGCAAAGGGAATGTGAAGTCAGCAAATAGAAGTGTTTTAGGTAAGAAACAGTTCTCAGTGTCTCAGTCTTTGCAATGCTAGAAATGTCACTGGGGAAGGCAGAATTCTTCTGGTGAGGGGACAATGTCCTTATTCCCTTCCTTCTTGTGTATTACACTCCTGACAACCTCCTGCGCTTTTTTCGTGCTATATTTTTTATTGATGTGTCCACAACATTTCAAAAAATACAAATATGTACATACATGTATCTATATACATATCCATCTACAAATAATTCTTTTCTTCTTATATCAAAATAAATACATTGAGATAAAATATCTGTAACTTCTCAACCTTATAAGGGGAACAATTATCTCAAATATGCAAGTACCAACAAATTTCTCCTTACATGTTTAGCTCTCCCTTTTTTAGGGAGGATTCCATTTATAGATCTTGAGGTTGTTTTTGAATTAACTAACTCTTCGGAATCCTATTCGAAAGTGTGTTTTTTTTAATTCCTTATAAATTATCCCTTAATCTATTTTTACTTCTGGGCTTCCTACTGTTAGAAGTCTTACTGCTTAATTTATGTTTCTTCTCCTTCCATTCTAATAAACTTTATACTAAGACTTTCTGCTATTTCTGTGAATCTACTCTTGTTTCAATGTAAAGTATGAATCATGAAAAAGAAAAAGACATTGGCCACTTCCGCATCTTACTTTATCCTGTCGTCCTCCAGTTGTGATTCCAGCAGTACTTTTGCCAGGGAGGGAGCGCAACAAGAATGCTCCTCTCCACACCTGACTGGCTCCCTGAGGAAGGGAGCATGAGCAACATGCGCCAGCCTCCCGCAGTGCAGCCAGGCTCTTTCCCGTGTGGCGCTGGGGGAGGAAGTGCCTCCATCACACTTCCTACTCTTCTACATGGCTGGGAAAAATGGGACCGTTGCACAATCATAGGTGCTTAAAGGATTTATTCTGTTAAGCTAATCTCCCACGATCACAAGAGATGGGGGCAGGATGGCTGGAGGACCATGATAACATCGTGCAAAAATGTGACCTGCGAACTGCTGCCATCTCATCCCATCCCCATAGTGGGACTGTGATGCCATGCAGAAATGGCAATTGTCAAGACTGATTTTTAGTTTGTGTCAGTAACTCTACTTTGATTCTTGTTTATAATGATCTCATCTTCACCAGCTTATAGTTGCACCGTATTTTTTTACTAAGAAATTCCTTACTGGTTTCCATTCTACATAATTTTCCTCCTGTATTTTTCTCCTTAACCAAAATGTCAGATAATCTAGGTTTTTCATCTCAATCAGCTTTCATAACCATTCTTCAATCTCTAGAATATTGTTGCATTTCCGAACAAGTGCAGAAAGACTTCTGTCCATTGTAATCATATACAATCACATTCTCCAGTATTTTTTTGTAAGTTCACCATGAAGTCCATCAAGCCTGTTTAAAGGGAAGAGTTCAGATGTCATAGGGGAGGTTTGTCATAACCATGGAGTCTTTCACTATTTCTTCTTCTAGTTCTAACCTCATAATCATTTTATAAAACTGTGAAGTTTGATTTCTTGACGTGACTTGAAATTGGAAGGAATTGAAAATAGAAGAGAACCTAATAAAATAGAAAAATATTATTTGAGGTTTGACTTATACTTTGCATCTTAGGCATTTTTGGAGAAATTTGGCAGTCATTTTCCAAGTTGTATGCAATTCCCTTATCAGACCTTTTTATTTTAATCTAACAAAAGGTAGCCAACCACTCCCCTAGTATTACAATAGTTAATTTTCAAATGCTGTAACAAGTAACAAGGAAGTGCTTTTGAAATACTGTTAAATCACAAAGAAGTGATTCGTTTTAAAAAGGAACTTCTCAAGTTCTGAAGAGTGATAATTTTAACATGCTTCAGCAACCCAGCTGAAAGATTTACTTTTATCTGTCCTGTATACTTAAATATGCATACGTAAGCCCAATTGTGCACACAAACTGAGGGAGGTTTGTTCCTGTCAATAGCATTTCTGTTGGTTTTGTTTCTAATTGTATGAAGTATTAAGTGGACACTTTAAGTATTAAATGGCACATTTTTCTGCCACATAATTCCTTAGTAATTTTAACATTAATACTGATTATGGTAGGTAATATAGCTGCTCTGTGCCTCATAAATTTGTACTTACTCTATTAATATTTTATATTTATTTCCTCTTCTGTGCCAAATTAGCCCAGAGGTGCTTTAAATTATGTGTCTGGGAATTAAGTAATTGATGAATAAAATGAGCCAACCTCTTGGGAAGAATGCAACTTTCACATTGTGGCAACAACATTGAGCCTACTTTTTTAAAGCCAGCTCCAGTCAGCTAAATGCTTTGTGAAAAATAATGAAAGCATCAACATGAATGGCAAAGACATACTGAAAGTGTCCTTTGCTCCTCAGCAATTTTAAAGGGAAGGGCCACAACTCAGTGGTATAGCTTTTGATGCATACTTTACAGGTTCAGTGATAAACATCTCTATTTTAAAGTTTTTCTTTGATGTGAGAAAAGTTAGAATTGCTCTCTGCTTAAATCCAACTACCCAAATGAATAATACAGGCTAGCTGGACCAGTTTGTGCCTTAGTGTGAGCATAAGTAGAGAGCCAGCATGATGTAGTGGTTTGAACATTGGACTACAGCCTAGGAGACCCAGGGTTCAATTCCCCACTTGGCCATGGAAACCCAGTGGTTGATCTTGGGTGCATCACACACAGAGAGACCCTTTCCACAACTCACCCATTTTCAGTGCTGGGTTGCGGTGCTCGTGCGAGCAGTCTCCAGAGAGAGGCTTTCGTGTCCAGGGTCCTTTGGCTCCGCATGAGCTTTCTGCTCACTTGAGAGCCCCACCTCTTCCTTTCTCAGGCTGCACTGGGACAGGAAGCGCAACTGGCCTGGCTTCCAAGGCTCCGCACGCAAGGTAAGTGCGCGCAGGGCCCTGGAGCGATGCGCAAACACACAGCATTTTCCGCTTCAAGCCGAAAATGAAAAAATGCGTGCACGGTCCATGTCAGGCCCTGGAGTGTAGCGCAAATGTGAGTGCATCATGTGGACTGCTCCTCACATTTGTGCAATGCTCAAGGGGCCCTTCCACATTGGAAATGCCATGTGAAAAGCGCCACTGCCCAGAAAGCCCCATGACAGGTTCACCTTAAGGTCACCATAAGCGGAAATGACTTGAAGGCACACAACAACAATGCACATGTATAAGGCACCTTCATATATTCATATGTTGCAAACCAGAGATTACTGTACATCAAAGATGCTTGGACTTGATCTTTGTGAGCACAGGCTGAATCAGCCCACCATCCCTGACAAATGTGCAGATCCGATTGTGACAACCTGTCATGACATTTCACCCTTTCTCTTACTATTGCAACACAATACTGGCTTAGAATTTTAAAAAATCAATGTATTTTTTAAAAATAATATATATATTCCTTAAAATAGAAATGCATATATTGAAAATAAATTGTAAATGAGTACTTTGAGATAAGACATATTATAAAAATACTTATTTCAATATCTATTTGTTTTTTGGTGAGAATATTTTTTAAATTACAAATTAATGAAGGAGATGAAAGAGCTTTATGAACGAACACATGTAAAAGTGATACAGGCTAGAAACAGACTGATTTGTAATCTGCTACTCAGTGCTTCATGACTTGGTATGCATGGCAGCATATTGAAGAAAGAAGTTTTATCTAGGACTGTGGCAGCTGGTGGATGGTACCCCCCCAAAAAAAACCCTTTTTGTGACTGTTATTTTTAAAATTTAAATATGAATCTGAAATACAATCACACATTTAATTTATTGTATAAATAAATGTGAATTTGATTCAGCTCATGTTTAATTAAGAACTGTCCACAATGTATAGACTAATTCATAAAGTCTAAAAAGACTTCATAAAGTCTAAAGAGAAAAGTTGATTTTTTAATAAAATCAAATGTGGAACAAAGTGAGGGTTTTTTGAGTGACTCTGAATCTCAACATTATGTTTGCCACCTTTATTTCCTGAAAGGCTCCTCATCTTGAACAAATACATGCATATACTCCAACTCTCCCAACCTGGGCCCATTTTGCACACCAATCCTGTTGCAAAATGGCCTTGGGAGCATCGCACAATTGCGAGGACTGTTCCACATGACATCCTCGCAATCGCGTGATGCTCCCAAGGCCATTAGAAGGTGATTATGCATTATATCATTTTTGGCTTGTTGCTGAAAATGATACGCAATTGCGCATCACTCCCATGCCCCACACGCACTTACCTTGCATGTGGAGGCTCTGGATACGCGGCCATCATGCTTCCTCCCATAGCACAGCCTGGGAAAGTACCCGGCTGCACTGTGGAAGGAAGGAAGGGGCAGAGCGCTCACACTTCCTTCTGGCCAGCATGGAGCTGGTGCGGAGGAGAAGCGGAGGGGACACGAGTACCTCCCGAACGAGGCTTTTCACACGATCCCCGCATGACGCCAGCAGCACCAGGAAAGGTGTGAAAAGGGCCTTAGCAGGAACAGTCTTGATTAATTTTCTGTCATCCCACTTTTCCAACTGCTTTGAAAATACCCCAGTTTCTCTCTCCTACTCCCACTTTCTCACTTTGTCCTTGGCTTACTTCAATTGTTGTAAACTGAATTCAAAGTGTACAAGTAGTTTCCACTCAATTAACTCAGTGGGTGGAGAAGAAGGAGCCCTTCTCAGTAAGCTTAAGCAAAAGCAAACTGCTGCAGCCTCTCTTGGCCCATGTGGTTTTCCTCATTACTACCTTTGGCCATCTTGAACACGCTGTGATGATACTTGGCTCTGTGTGTCTTGGTTTTTTTTAAAAAACTTCAGCGAGTATGTGTTCGGCCAGTGAATACAATATGGCAGTCAGTAGCCTCTGGCTGTTTCTGCAGCTTACCTTTCACTGAAGCCATCCCATAGGGATCCCGGGGTTGGCTCTCACAGGAGAGGAGCATGACAGAAGCACTCCCCTACACACCAGCTGTCTGGTAGAAGGGAGGAAGCGTGATGGCTCTGCCCCTCCCTTCCATAGCATAGCCCAGCACATTCCCAGGCTATATTGGGGGAGGAAGTGCAGCCGTTGCAGTTCCTGACCCTGTGCACAGCAGATAAGTGCAGGAGGGTGGCAGGAGAACTGCACAATTGTGGTTCATTGATTGACTGATTTATCAATGATTTATTCATCAGTGATTTGTTCCATGGTTGCAACGAGTGACCACAGGGTCGTGATCGGATTGTGACAATGTCATGCAGAACCGTCATCACAGTCCTGTCATGATCCTGTCACCATTGCAGGTTGGGAGCAGGCTGCGGAAAGGTCCTCAGTTGAATTTGGCTGGTGCAGAGAGTAAAGAACTTTGTGAACACTACGGAAAAAACCTGAGATTTAAACTTATATGGATGGGGAAAGAATGAGAAAGTAACAACTTCATCCATTCCAAAGTGCCAGTGAGATAACTATGCTCCACTCTGAGGCCCTTTACTGCCCTGCTGCCAACTAAACCAGCCACACCATGGGAAACTTCACAATAAAAATAAAACCAGTTATAGCTATTCCCCAATTTCACCTGTTCTCACCTACAGAGAAACCACTCATTTTATCACTACAGCTAGAAGGGTCATTTCCCAGCTTGCTAAATATCATCACCTTGTAGCTGGCTTCTCTCACTTTTATCCTTCCCAATACAGTTGTATTACATGAATTGCAGCATGTTTCTGCATCTAAGCGAGGCAAAGAAACAAGGGAGAATAGCTCTGAGTACTCTATGGACAAAACAATAACCATGAAGCAGGTGGAAGATTTACTCAGTGAGCACAGTAAAATGTGAAGCATGTGACAATGTACACATCACCGTTACCATCCAGTCACTTCCTGTTTGGAAAAGGAGCTTTTATAGGCCTTACAAAAAGGGTGAGAAGGCAAGTTAATCTCCCAAATTGGTTGAAAAGCTATGGGATTTGGGGGGCCAAAAAAGGACACTCCCACAATCTGAAGGAGCACAAGTAGGGACACTTGAAGTTGGGAGTCTGGGTACAACCTGTGGGCTGCACTTTGCCCATCCCTGGCTTTTAGCCAGAGTCTTCATCTATATTTTACAGAGCAGAGCAGTCCTGTCTGTCAGTACGACAGAGTTTGCTACAAGCATGTTATGTCCAATTACGTTGTCAGTGAGCAATGAACACATACCAGGCAGGACTCTTTCAGGAACAACAGAATTTCCTCTAATGGCAGTGCAACAGAACAGCTCTACATAGAGTGAAATTAGATGATCTTTTAAGTTCTTGCAAGCAATAGACATTTGCAAAAACTGTAGCAGGCATTAACAATGTTTTCCTGGGGAAAAGAACTTTTCATTTTCAGTATCTTCCCCACAGAGTAGGGGAGTTTCAGGATCTCACTTCTTTATCTCTGCACCCGATTTGCAATGTCTGGTCTACATGTAGTTGAATGAGGTGTCAAATTGTATCCACCTTCACACTGCCAGAAAAGATATACCACTTTTAAATTCTTTCCAATATAAAAAGCTCCCCACAAGGAAAGGGTTAACACACTTTAGAGAAAGTATGAACACGGTCCTCCCCACACTCTGCTAGCCCTTTACTTGCAAGAAGTGGTAAGTGAACTTAAAAATGTAACCTCTCATCTACATCTAACTGTGGTACGGTTTGCCCCACAATTTCATTCTTCCCATGTTGCCATTCTGCTGAATGTGGGGTATAGTCTCAAACGAGGGAGCTGATCTATCTTCTCCCCCAAAAAAGGAAAAAGTCACTCCTTTGCTGCGTAGGCCAAGGAACTGACTGGCTTTCCACTACAGATATAATCCTTCCTCGCTAAACAATAGCTGGGGGCTTTTACTGTGGGGAAAAGGCATGTGCAAAGGGTTATCTCCTCTTTCAGCTCTTTGGTTCATCTTCTTTCTTTCCTAGTTTTTTTTTTAAGAGATTAAAGATACAGAAAATCAGATAGCGGACCACCTTGTCTAATTCAGGGCTGATCCTAGTCATTTTGCTGCTTGAGGAAATTAAAGCCAGTGATGTATTTAAGTCTTTTACTCCAAGTCTCAAGTCCAGTCTCAAGTCCTTGAAGATACTTTCAAGTCAAGTCTCAAGTCTGTCAGCCACCTTTATACCCCAACCTATATTCCAGAATTTCTGGACAGAGTTGCATAAAGTCAATTTTAACAATTTAAGCAGAGCCAGCCTTCCACATTTGTGATTTTGCCATCTGCAGTTTTGGAAGCAGGGAATAGGATCCTTCTTACTCCACCTTCCCGAAGCTGGAGGCTTTTGTGCCAATGGGCATAAAAGAGTCTGCAGTTTCTGAAGTGGGAAATAGGTTCCTTCTTACTTTCCATTTCCAAAGCTGGAGGATTTTTCAGAAGTAGAGAATAGGATCCTTCTTACTCCCCATTACTGAAGCTTCAAAAGTTTAGAAGGATCCTCCTCAAGCCTGTTGCCTAACACATTTGCTGCTCCCCTCTGAGAAATGCACCCTGCACTCTGAGGGTGAGTCTTGTCTTCTGCTCTTAGGAAAAGTTTTATTATTATTTTTTTAAATTTTTATTATATTCAAAGTACATAAAAGCATATATTGACACAAATATGTATATCATTATTATAATTCTTCTATTCCCCTGCCCGCTTCTGTATACCAGAGGTTTCCTGTTGAATCTATCTTCCCTTTATACATATCTTATCAAATATCAATACATTAAATCCACAGACATTTACAGATTTAGCCAAAGCATTACCCTTTTCCATTCTCTTTCAAAATTTTGAACCATTTTGTTCTTAAGGGAGTTAGCTAATTTTTCAGTCTCTACCATATCTAACATTTTTATCTTCCATTCATCTAATTGAAAATATCTGTTTTATCTTTCCAATGTTGTGCATATGTCAGCCGTGCTGCTGTGATCAAATACAATAATATCTTCTGTTGTTTTCTAATCTCCCGGTGCTCTTTGGAAAAGTTTTAGAAGGCTCCTCAAATATGTAGCAGGGACAGGCTGCTGAGCAGACTTCAAGCCCATTGTTTAACCTGTTTATTGTTCACTTCTGAGAAATGAGCCCACACTTTGGGCTTGAGATGGATTGTCACATAACCAGTAGGCAAAAAGAGATGGAAGCATTATTCAAGGTCATAAGGTTTCTGGATGAATGTGTTATGTTATTGAACCAAGCACAACAAGTCAGTCACTAAAAATATACAAGTCTTGAGTCGAGTCGAGTCGAGTCGAGTCAGTGCATCATTTATTGCCAAGTTGAGTCCAAGCCAAGTCACTGAAGCAACTTAAGTCCAACTTGAGTCCAAGTCAGTTGACTCGGGTCCACATCACTGATTAAGGCAGTGTGCCATCCGGTTCTGTGTTCAGAAAGGAAGTGAATCTTTCTTCAGCAATGGCAATGAAGCAGGATCTTGAAGCCAGCAAGCCCAGGGCAGGATGCCTGGCACACATCTCTTTTCTTCAACACCTTTTCCACTACCTCCCAGCAACTAGTGTGATGATAACTTTCTCACTTTGTCTAATGATAGAGCTGGCACGGGTTTCATCTCGTTTGGCCCCCGTCTGAGTAAAAGCTAGGGTCAAATCATCATTAGCTATGAAATATATCAGATATCCTTGGGCATGCTAGTTGTTTGCTGTTTAAGCTACCTCACAGTCTTGAGAAAATAATTGCTGAGATAGTTCCACACATGCTACTCCACCCTAAGCTCTGGGAAGGGAGAATAAATTATAAATGTGATAAATAAATCATGCTAAGTGAGTAAGTTCTCTTGAGAGTGTGTCTCTGTCCTTTGTTTTGTAAATTAAAAAGATGTGTACTAATAGATCTCTTCTTTTTCCTCCTTGTGTGCAATTAACGAGTCACCTTTTCACCTCCTTTTGATAAGCTGTTTATTGAGTTCTTCTACTGTCTCATAATATAGTGGGTTTTTACATTTAATCAATATTTTCCATTTATCTTCTTTCAAACCTTTACAGATTTTCCAATATCTTTGAAGGAATGTCTCCACAAAGCAGAAGATGAGGGACTCCAATGAGAGGAATAACTTCTCAGTATCTTATCTAGTGTTTTCTGATGAAGATTTTCTAGAGAGGTAGTCATACATTGTTATAAATCCATATCTGTACCCACATCTTTGCCAAACAGTACTTCATGTCCCTGATGAAGTGATATTTAGTCATTTAATGCCACAATAAATCCATTGGTCTACACAATTCTTCCTTGTTTATGGTAAACAGTTTTCAACATCCCTTGGGGTCACAGGTTTTGGCATTGCATACTGCTACACCGATCTGTCTGTTTCACCATGTAACACTATAACTGAGAAACTGTGCTCACCCAGCCCTGTGTTGTTGGACTCCAAAATACCATCAGTCCTGCCAGCACGATCACTGGTCAAAGGAGTTACAGCTAACATCTGCGAAACATTGGATTCTAATAATACAACTCTTTTTTGAATACTACCCAGAGTAAGAATGCCAGTTCATATCCTGCACTAAAGTCAGAATGTTAACAAGTAGGAAAATAACAAGGTCAGGATGTTAATGAGACCCCCTTCATACTATTAGAGTGCTATGATTTGAGTACTATCATTCCACATTAACTGCCATGGCAACACCCTATGCAATCCTGAAAGTTCATTTTTGGGAAGAATACTCAGAATTCTACATCCAAGAGGTCTAGTGCCTCACCAAACTACAAATACCAGGATTCCACAAGAGTGCAGTGGTAGTTAAAGTGGAATCATAATGCTATAATTGTGTAGTGTGATAGGGCCCAAAGTCAAGATGTTAACAAGTAATGTTTATCTAGATTCACTCCTCCCTTTACATGAATGAACTAACAAAGATTTGCCACTTTAAGATAGGTTCCCATGATATATGAACCAGAAATTATGTTTTGATGTTATCCAACAAGCCAGGATTGGTGCACCAACTTTAAATCCTGGTTTTGCCAAGTTCCAAATTCTGGTTTATTTTCTCAGTCATGCTGAAGGATGAATAGAAGCTTTGTGTGAGTGAACACTCCATTTTTCATAATCTGTCGTATTAAGCTAGAACTTATAGCATATTGTGATGTAGCAGACGCAGGCTTGCACTTCCTTACATATATCAAAATATGGAGAAAGAATCTGTAGCCCTGACATATGGTAAATCAGATTATTTTGCCTTTGAAATTAGATGATTTCCTGGAATTGTGATTACCACAATCAATTTAATGTTGGAAGAGCACCAGAAAAGAGAATCTGGTGTTGCACAGACCTTGAAGATGGGCCAAGACAGACATGCCCTGCAAACTGGCAGGAGTTCACTAGGAGCAGGAATGTGTCACACACAATAAATATCTTAAAATAGGCTTAGTTTATTAGTGTATTTTCCCCCCACAACACCTTGTGATCAAAGCAATGCACAAAATCAACATATTAAAATGACATTAATTCCATTATAATCCGTTCCAAACATATCAAAACTTTGAAAGGGCATAACATACTCCAGAATATCCAGTACCAATTCAATCAACATCTTTGTTGCAGGAATGATCATATGCCAGGATTTTTTTAAAAAAGAACTTGGACTGTGTGGACTATTTTCTGAGCCTAGGAAGAAGTCAAGTGTATTGAAGTTTAAGACTGTTGTTAGGATTTGGTTGTAGTGTACACTATTAGTGTTTCCGGGTCCCAGTGAGAATTTAGTGTTCCCCTTCCTCACCCCAAATATGGCCAACCTACTGACAACCCAAACATACTTTTTGTGTTTGGATGTATCCTAGCTCCCTGAAAAAGTGCATAGGACATCCCCCCTTCACAAAAATATACAATCTTGGGTGTGGCAAATACTCCCCCTTTTTTTCTCTGTGATCATAGAACCAATCTGTACGTGACACATACATGTCTGCATTTTAAACTAATAGCTGCTGTCAATTAGAAAAGACAGCTTGGGATTGGAAGCCATGAGTTACAAGCAGGGAATTACAGGGATAAGAGTCAACTGAATATTCTCCCAATCCACACAGGTGTTACCCTGATTTCTGGGGTCCCGTGAGGGACACCTCAATGTGTTCCAAATAATGGGGAATGGGAATTAGCAAGAGCACAAGCTGTAGCAATGCAAGAGACAGGGCAACCTAGCGAGATCTTGGACCCAATGTTTATGGGGTCAGGCCGAGTCAATAATCAAGCAGAAGGAAATTAAAATTATTTTCTTTATTTAAATGACAGTCACTGCGCACATATGTACTCACTCACACAGACCTAAGAAAGTAAAGGAAGGAAATTGATAGAGGATTTTGAGAGGGATTTCACAGGGGAAATACTGTAGCCCGGGTAGCCAGAAGAAAGTCGGTAGGTGCAGCGATTCTCAGCACGTGGAAGCTGAGGGGAAGGCTTGGCAAACAGAGCGGCAGTAAGGCAGGATGAAAGCCAGGAGCGATCCGAAGAAGCGCTCAAAATCAGGGGGTCTTATAGGGGAAAATGTGCCTGTAGGCTAGTCCGTTCCCGGGGGAAACAATGGGTTTCGGGCTGGAGACAAAACCTCCGAAGGTCAATATTTAGCATGATTGAATTTTGACGGTGCTGTCAATAGCGCAGACAGTATGCAAATAGGGAGTGCTTGACAGTTGGTTATTTGGAAACATTAATCTCGTCAAGCTGCCTATTCGGGGCAGAGAATCTTTTGTATTCTTCGTGCATACATAATGTAGTTTTAAAGTGTACTTGCCTGGAGGTCTCCTGAAGCTGCATTCCAGCAAATTACTGGCCTGCCTGGATTTATCTTGTATTTTTCAGCTATTTCGGCCATGCCTGTGTGCATGCTTGTCTGGGGGCCTCGCAAGCATGTGGAGAGGAACGGTTTGTGATGGCCAATTTCTTGATATCAAATTATATTTAGTAGACCACAGGCCCGGACTAGAAACTACAGTAACACAGGGCTGCCCCCCACCTCCACCATCATCCTCAGTTATTTTTTCTCTATGGAGAATCTGGTTAAAGGAGCTTGTGGGCGCATGTTCTAGAGTAGGAAATTAACAAGTTAGAAAGGAGTTAACCTTTCCCCCACACTTCCTGCTGTGCTACTCAAAAGTGTAGCTTCCTGAATCAGCTGCTCCTTATGACAAGACTACTTGTTAGCATTTAAACATCCATTTGTACATCTAATCAAATCTGTTATAAAAGTACTCTTTTTTTGGTAGTTGTATTGAAATGATTTTTTAAAAATCAGTGGAGGAAGTCCTGTTGGAGAATACAACCTTGGAAAATACAATTCTCAATCCTGCTCTCGCTGTCTTGAGCCACAGTGATATAGCAGTTTGAGTGCTAGACTAGGGCCATTTCTGCACTGCACTGTTATAGTGCTATTATTCCATTTTCAATATCCTATTGAATCCTGGGGTTTGCAGTTTAGGGAGGGGAATTCAGAATTCTCAACCAGAGAGGTCTTTGGCCTCAGGTAACTACAAATCCCAGAATTCCACAGTATGTTGAAAGAGGAATATAGCACTATAACAGTGTAGTATGGAAACGGCCTAGGACTCTGGGAGACTAAGGGTTCAAATCCCAGCTCAGCCATGGAAACCCCTGAGTGACCTTGGGCAAGTCACACTATCCTAGCCTCAGAGGAAGGCAATGGCAGACATTTTCTGAACAACCTTACCAAGAAAATCCCATGACTGGTTCCTCTTAGGGTCATGATCACTGTAAGTCGGAAATTATTTGAAAGCACAAAACCACAATTATCTATCTGTCTACTGGATGAGATGCATACTTCTGCATAAATAACTCATGCATGTATACTCAACTGCTTATACCCTCCCCTTCTCCCTAACATTACCCTTTCCCATTTGTTACATTTGAAGAACATGTGGTGATCATTTTAACTTGCTCATTAAAGACTAGCAAATGAATTGTGGCATGAGATTTCATAAGCAAGAGCCAACTTCATCAGTGAAGATACATCACCAGTATATCCTAGGGCCAAATTAGACTATGCTAAATATGTTGCTGCCACTGAAAAGGACAACCACATGTTTGGCTTCTTACTCTCCCTTCTTAATGCAGAGTCTGACTATGGCAGCTACTTATGCATCCCTCCACCACCAAAAAGAGGAAATGCATCAATAACAAAAAAGAGGATAAAAGGGCATATCTATTTCCCTAAATTTAGTATATGCTAACTTAAAGATATAGGTTCACATCTGGAAATAAGTACACTATGAAAATAGAAATACATCTCAGCTTATTGTGACCAGATGATCTGCACAGTTGCCCAAGTTCTTTATGTTTAAACAGGATATTGACTGGACAGCCTTTCAAAGAGATAAATGTCTTCTGAATAGTAAATACATCATAACACATAAAAGCTCTTAGACTAAAACCAATCACTTTTGCCCAGATCAGTTGAATAATGGCTCTGCTTTCTTTAAGAATTACCTTCTTTCATAAGCCTAGGAGTGACAAATTTGACTTCTAGCATACAAAATTCCAGCATTTTCAACCCTCATGTGCTACAGCAAGGCTGGAGATCTATTAGCTCTGCAAATGTTGCTAAACTGCAGACCCACCACCCAGCATAGCCAATTGTGAGGAATGCTGGGAGTTGCAGTCCAAATATATTGGAAAGACTGCACAATTTCCACCCCAATCAAAATGTTTCACCATGAATTATGTCTGTCAAATCAGATACTGGCATATAAAGGCTGAAGTCCTAAAACATTGAGTTGGGAGTATGTTTCAGGGCATTTTACTGCTGAGTAAACTTGTTCAGAATTGCACTGTTGTTTTGGGAAAAGTAACAGATATCCATAAAGTCCTAACTGAGTATCTGAGACTGCAGCCCTACCGCTGTGTTTTCTTTTGTGTTGAAAGAGTTTTATTTCCAGGAACATTTGGAATGCCAGGCAATGGTGATGACACTTTCAGTTATACAGTTGGATTCCTGTAGATATTGTTATGCTTTCATTCTAGTTGGTCACTTTGCAGATTAGCTGTTGGGTCAAAAAGTTGGATCCAGCTTACATAACTAGAGTAACAGCTTCAATTTACTCAGCATATTCATGAAGCCTGAAGGCCAAATCTGGCCTGTGGGGGTTTCCTTGCCAACCACCAGATGTCCTAACCCCCTGCTGTCCCACCACTACCACCAAAAAATGTTTGGCCAAAACCCCATTCTCTGAGGCGAATATTTTTCTTTTTGGTAGACAACACTATTTTAGGAGCTTCTCTACCCCAAAATAGTGAATGAACTTCTCCAAATGTCCCTGAACATGATGGAATGTCACTTCCAGTCAACCAAAATGGCAGCTGAAGTGCTGCACTATGGCCCACCACTGTCTTGGAGGGTCCAAAATGGCTTCCTGAGCCTGTAAGATGTCCACCTTTGTTTTAAGGCTTTAGCATGCAACATTGTAACCCCTCACTTTGTCTAACCAAAACCTAAATTGTGGTCTCTATGTTTTATTACATGAACCTGTATGATTGGGTGTAAGTAAAATGAGAATAGGAGTATGTATGGATTTGGTGTTCTTCAGAACATAAAAACACTTTGAGCAGAAGCCATGATGACAAACCTGATGTTGGAAGCAAAAGGGCAGCATCACTATTCTAAAACATTTGTATTTTGCGATACATTTTAGTAGAATAATTCACCTTTCTTTAATGAAGAGCAACTTGAACCTTGAAAACCTAATGTGTCTTAGCATTTCTACCAGCTTCCAGATATTTTTCAGGGTAAGTAGCTTAATTCAGCAGCCAGTTAAAATGAGTTCAATTTCAGATCTGCCCTGATTCACTATATAGACAAGCTTGGAGTCAAGTTGAAATGTGCTTGAGATTTTCAAACAGATAAAACAGAGACAGATGGTTTGGCCTGCTCGCTGGCTGGTAACATTCATTTTCATTCTGTGCCTTGAGGCAGACTGATAAAAGTTGAAGCAAAGGAGAAGCCATTGCAGATCCATGACACTATTTCAGTTCCCTTAGAGGAAAGATTTTGTTGTACCTCCAGCGCTGCCTGCACATCTAGAGCAGGGGGATCAAATACATCATATATCCCAGTTAAATGGAGTGAAGACAGAGATGACAGCAGAAATTGAATTGCTTCTAGATGTGTTCACATCTCAAAAACTGGTCTAGGAGGCACCAGCTGGTGTTTCACCACCTCTGTTAAAGGGCTTGAAAATTTGGAAACCCTGAACCAGATTTTTAACTAACAGAGATTGAGAAATTTACTTCCTGGACTACAAAATCTCTATGCCTGCTGTTACCCCTTCCTAGATTTAGTTGATTGTCATCTGCAGGGGTGGGCAACTTGTGGTGCTTCTGTGGTCTTTGAGCTCACTGCTTGTGCTGATGGAAGCTCTGCCCTCACTGCTTGTGCTGATGGAAGCTCTAGGCCAACAACCCATCTGTTCCCCCATTCCAGACTTAAAGCATCAGGTAGCAGGTACTGTGAACTATATCTGCTGAAGAGCCACTGCTAGACAGAGCAGACAATACCGGTCAAATAGTCAAAACTGCTATAGGTTAACTATCTTCCAGGCACCATTTTTAATACCTGCCCCACAACTGTAGTGCTAAATCTTCCATATGCAATTGACAAAACACTGCGGGGGCTTCCAGATGGAGGCTAGCATACAATGCCATTTAACATATAGTGTAGGTCTTCCATTTTCTCTACCATGACTGATATTTTTTAAAAGATAAGATACATTAGATTATTATGAGAAGACATAGAAGGTCTAAAAAATGAATACCTGTAAGATTCCATGGCTGAAGGGGGCCAATACAGTCAGCCCTCCATATTTGTGGGTTTCATTTTCATGGATTAGATTATTTGTGAGTTTCTCCAACCCCTCTCCCCCATTTCAAGTGCTTCTTTTCTGGGGGAATGTTTTCCAGGAGTCCTGTGCCCCTAATCCTAGCGAATGTGGAAGGCCAACTGAACAACGCTTACCTGAATGGACTGATTCTCTGGGATTTTTGGACAACTTTCAGTTAGCAGGACTAAGCCAGGGGGATATATGTTGGGAAAATTCCACCATTCTCTCTCCCCCCCCATCTTGTTGTTAGAACAAGTGGACATAGTTAGCATAGGGCCACCTCTCTGTTTTGCATGCCAGGGCTCCACCTTTCGTCTTCCTGTGTTCAGGTGATCAGATCATGTGACCCAAGACAGTTGCTTGGGTCATCGGTCCCATAAAAGAATGAGACCCCTCCTTCCTTTCTCTCTTTGAACTCTCCGCTTGCTCCTTTCTGACCACGTTTCGTATCCCCATCAGAAAAGATGGTGAGTTAGAACGAAGCTACCTCTATTCTTAGCTAGCTAGGCAGTAGGATCGCCAATAAATATGTAGATGTAGAATTCATTAGTAAAGTCTTCTAAGTTTGTAATCTGAAGCTGCCTGCGTTTGTTTTATTTCTTCAGTCAGTCCCAGATCAGGTTATAGACAGAACTGGCCACGTTTTTTTCTACTACTATGCTAATTGAGGCTGAATCCTCACAGTTTTAGCTTCAATAGAATTTCCCAAACAGAGCTAACACTCTGGGAAACTTTCATTTCCAACAATATAGGTGTGTTTTTGCGTATGTAGGCACATTTGCAGATTAACCTCTAGCTTGGCCTTAAGTATACAAGGACTCTGAAGTCTATCCGTGGAGCTGAACTCCACTATTTTTTACTATAGTCCTCATTCAAGTGGACTGGATTTTGATGCAGTCTTGTTTAGGAAAGACCCATGGGAATAAATAAGATTTAATTTTATCACAACTAACTTAATTCCCATTGATTTCAGCACAACTGATCATACATATTGTGTTTGCATCAGCAACTTCCTCATGTCAGAATCTATGCCTGCCCCTCCAGCTCCTCTTCTTCTGCTCTGTTAGTGACTTTTCTTCCTAGGAAGGTTGGCATAAAAATATTTTAAAGAGACATATATTTTTCTTTCCTTCATCCACTTCCTTTCTCTTCTATCTGTTTGCCTTTAAGTCACTTGTTGATTTATAGCAACTCCATGAATTTCATAGAGATTTTTAATTATAACAAGAACAACAACAACAACAGGAAAGGAGGAAGTCCTTTTCTTAGGCAATCGATATTCAGAGATGGTTTTGCCAGTTCCTTCCTCTGAAATGTAGCCTACAGTACCTGGCATTCCTTGATGGTCTCCCATCCAAGTATTATCCTTCTTCTTCTTGTTCTTCTATGCCTTCAAGTTGTTTGTGACTTACAGCAAGCCTAAGGCAAAACTATCATGGGGTTTTCTTGTTGAGATTTGTTCAGAGTGGGTTTGCCTTTGCCTTCCTCTGAGACTGAAAGAATGTGAGTTGTCCAAGGTAGCAGATTTCCATGGCTGAGTGGGGATTTGAACACTGGTCTCCAGAGTAACAATACATTATGCTGGGTTAACCTTCCTCTTAGCAGCTGCTTATTCAGTAGTGTCTATGGGTGTTGGTCCTAACAAGGGATGGATCAGGTCTAGCTGACTGACATTATAATCTTTTGCAGAGTGTTTTTTATTGCAACTTTTGAAACATCTGATTTTGGGAAAGATTCTTGTGTGTTTGGAATTTGCAGTTACCTTATTTGAGGGTTTAGTGTAATGTAAAACAAAAATAATTTTACAGAATAAACATTTCAAAATGTTTTTTAAATGTCCTTGTTGTTGCTTTGTACTGTATGCCAGCCCCTAAATACTCCAATAGAAATCTATTAAAAGCAGCAGAAGCAAAAAAGAGATTAAGGCACGGGCTAATAGAAATGGTGCAGAGCGTCCTCCAGGGAGGACGTCTGCACCTGGGAGCGGACTGGGTCGGACCTACTTAACGTAGATTCGCACCTCAGCCCGCTCCAGAACGACCCCAAGTGGTCGCCAAGCGTGCTTTTGAAAGACCATTTAAAACAGGTCTTTCAAAAGCCCCATTCCGTGCCTGCTCTCCGGTGCAGATTTGCAGGCTCGCACCAGTGTGAGCCTCCAATCTGCCGGGGGTGGGCTTTAGGCTGACAAGCTTCAGCGGTTGGTCAAGACCCTCAACCAACCGGAAGCCGCCATTTTTGTCCCCGGAGCGGGCGGAGCGACGAGCATGCACTGCTCCGGAGCAGCACGGACCGGACCGGGGAGCCAAGAAGTCCGGTAAGTAGCAGCACGGTGCGATTCCTTCGCCCCATGAGGAAATGGCCTAAGAGAGGAAGCGGACAACAAGTTTGTCTGAAGTTGCTGATATTGGAAAGAAATGTCCTCCTGGATGGTTGTACTTTTGCCATTGCTGGAGTATTTTTACTGGGTGCCAGGCTTTGTTAAAAAAGAAAACTGCAATGACTTTGCTCCTGAGAAATTGTGATTGTACTCTTGATGGTATTCAGACAGCATTCCTAATCAATGTTAGGTACTGTATATTCAGCAGAATTCTTAGACTCTGTAGCTTCACAGTGGTACTCAAATTTTAGCAATTTGCTTAAGAGAGCTTTTTTGCTGCAACTGCATTATTTGTTCACTCTGGAAATTAGTTTTTATCTGAATGACAGCCTATCTCTTAATGAAAATCAGGTACAGGATACCAACCCTAGCTTTTCCATTAAAAACAAACGCACATACTTTTTTCCCCAGCGGAAGTCCATCATAAGCTTGGCATCCTGAGCCCATGCATGTTTACTCAGAATTAAGTCCTGTTATGTTTAACAGTGCTTTTTCTCCCAGGCAGAGTTTGTAAGCAACAAGTTTCAAGTAGCCATTGGTATCTAAAATGAGTTCCTTTGGGGTTACTTAAAAGGACTTTTCAAAGGTAGCAAGACAGAAAATGATGACAACACCAGTAAAATAACTTTGATATCATGTTTAAAATGTGATTTTGTTTCTCCGTCTACAATTTAAGAGGAATTCTGGCAGGATTTTTTCCCCAAGTTTTATGCCACTCTCTTAACAACAGCTTTTTTTTCTCAAAAAATATATATCCGCAAAATGTTATGAGAAACACAACAAATTCATTTTTAACAGTGTAATGAGTAATTTACAAAATGATACTTTTTTCATCTTTGTAACAGGAACTGATTACTTCCCAAACTATCCTTCTAGATGAAAGTGTGTAGGAAGACAATTGTGATATCATGGACTTTTGGTGTAAAATAGTGTTTATTTTACTATGTATTAAGGTAATTTGTTTAGATATGCTTTAGATATCTACTATGTATAAGATACAGAGCTGTTGAGAGCAGGTAAAAAATGGAATTTTGACAGTGAGTGGTAATTGGTGGAATGTTTGGAAGGATTTGGATAAGTAGGTTGTTATGGGTTTTCCGGGCTTTGAGGCCGTGTTCTATTAGTATTTTCTCCTGTGGCTGGCATCTTCAGAGGACCTGGTAGCATGGAAGTGAGACAGAGTATATATACTTGTGTAGTCCCCGGGTGGGAGGAAGCAATTTGCATATGTTAAGTTGGCCTGTGTGATGGCCTATTGTTAAATGGGATATCCCCCAGGGTTGAGTTGTTAGTCAGGGGATATGCATAAAAGTGCATTAAGTATATTAGCTATCTGTTGTATTGTTTCTTGTAGAAGGACCTCCAGAGTCTGGGTGGTGTTTATTGGCATATTTTGAGTCTTGATTTTAGTGTTCTTCAGTACTGGTAACCAAATTTTGTTTACTTTCCGAGTTTCTTCTTTCCTGTTGAAATCGTCCATGTGTTTATGGATTTCAATGGCCTCTCTGTGTAGTCTGACATAGTAGTTGTCAGAACGGTCTAGAATTTCTGTGCTTTCAAAAAGCATTCTGTGTCCAGCTTGGTTTATAACATGTTCTGCTACTGCTGATTTTTCTGGCTGGATCAGTCTGCAGTGTCTTTCATGTTCTTTAATTCATGTTTGAATGTTGCATTTTGTAGTCCCTATGTAGACCTGCCACAACTGCAAGGTACGCGATAAACTCCAGCAGAAGTTAGAGGATCCCTCTTGTCCTTTGCTGAAAGTAGTATTTGTTGAATTTTCTTGATCAGTCTGTAGATTGTTTGGAGGTTATGTTTCTTCATCAATTTCCCTATGCGGTCAGTGACCCCTTTGATGTATGGTAAAAACACATTCCCTTTGATTGGCTGCTTATCTTCACTTCTGTGGTTTTTTCCAGGTCTTGAGGTTCTTCTCACATCTGAACTAGAGTAACCATTGACCTGTAGAGCCCAGTTTAAATGATTCAGTTCATCTTTCAGGAGGTGGGGTTCACAGATGCTTTTGCACCATTGGTGGGTGACAATTGATAAGGTAGTTAGAGGTAGTTAGAGAGGATTAAAGAGTGAGTGATTACAGTTGAGAGAGTCAGTCAGTTTTAGGAATTAATTAGTGGTATTTAAGAGTCTGAATTAGCTAGGAATGGAATGTGTGAGAGAATGTAAGCTGTGTTTTAAATGTATTAAATAATTAATCAGATTTGTTATGTTTGACTTCTGTTAATAAAGTGTTGTTTTTGGATTTAACCACTTTTGGTCTCCTGGAACACGTCATAGTAGAAAGCCTGGGTTCAGACAAGGTGTCTGTGGTGGCAGCAGGGAATAAAGAAGGGTAGTGTCCAGTGAGGATGAAAACTACATAATATGTCACACAGGTACCTTGATGGCATCCCCATGGTTGGTGGCCACAGCAGTAGGACAAGAGGATGTCCATACATGAGTGGCAGAGTTCAGAACAAGAGAAAGCCCTCATTCTTGGTGGTAACTTGAGATACACATTTGGCAGTGGAGGTTTATGGAGAACCTCACGCCTGATGGAAAAGCAGTTTATTAACTGGTAAAGCCTCACAAGTAGCCTATAGACAAATCCTTTGCACTTTCATTAAAAAGTGAACCCTACTGAAATTAGTGGATTTACTCTCAAACAGGAGTGCATTGGAATGAAGCCCTTTAGCTTGTTCCTATGCACATCTCCTTAGAAATATACTCCCTATATATTATATATATAGATATAACCCCTCTGTGGGAAACCAGATGGGGCAGGATGGCAATATCTGGCTTAAAAATATAAACCCCGTACAGAAGGCATTTATTTCTTAAGATACTGAGATGTACTCAGTCTGGTCTTAGTATTTATTAAAAATGCATTAACATTGGGTAAGGATTACTTGCTTCTTTTGAATTATCACTATCATTGATCAGAATTTATGGTAAACGACAAGGAATAATACCTCAAAATGTGTAGATATGCAGGACACAAAATGTATTAGAATATAACCCAACAGGAAACGAGATAGGAAGTCAATTTGTTTTGTTTATGTTCTATTTGTAGGTTTTATTACTGTATATGTCATACTATATATGTCTTATTAATAAGGGAGGACTTGACTGCAGAATTTTTGCAGACTATAAGATTACAAGACATTAAGTCAAGTCAAGTAATAGATGTTAATGGATGATATGATATGTAATGTAATGTTTTATGTGTTGTAAATGTTTTTGTAAATGTTCTTGTCATCGTTTTGTTCTGTTTATGTTATTTATATTATATATTTCAATAAATATTAAAATATTTAAATATTAAAAAAAAGAAATATACTCCTATACATACAGTAGAATTTATCTCTAAGTAAATATGCTCAGCTTTGCTTTCACCTGATTTCAGTCCCCCCATAACAATTCTTTCATAACTATAACTAGTTTATAACTATTATTTTATCAATTATATATTTCACCCATTGCAACATCGGCTGTGTCTGTGGAAGATATAGATAGTATTATACTAGATCTCAGTCTTCCTCTAATTCTAATTCTTTTCATTCACGTCTCTTTTTCCTCCTGAACCACTGCTTTCTTCTGTATCTTTATGACAATACATGGATTTACTCCTGATGCTTGCTTCCAGTTTATTGGCCACACACATGCACACAGGGCTTCTTTCACAGAGCAAAAAATGTTGCCTGCTCTGTAACCTGTTTTCAGCCATCTTGTTAATGGACTTCCTACTACCACTCAGATTTCCCACTTTCTGGGTACAAGAATCCTCCTGTCTTTCAACACCAGTTATCTGACAACTCACTCTTTGGACACTTCCAAATTAAGGACAAGTTCCTTTCATCTGATGGGGGTTCCACTCTTTCATTTCTTCTTGCTTATGGAGGCTTACTTGAGACCATTCAAGTGCATGCATTGCTTGCAAAGCAAGCTGCAGGGGAGGCGCCAAGCCAGCTGAGAGACTTTGCAGCATGTGTGCAGTCAGTCCCAAGTGAGGCAACCTCCGCCCTACACTGTTATGGTGCTATTATTCCACTTTCAACCATCAATGGGATCCTGGGGTTTGCAGTTTAGGGAGGGGCCTTTAGAATTCTCAGCCAGAGAGCTCGTTGGCCTCAGTAGACTACAAACCCCAGAATCCAACAGGATGTTCAAAGCGGAATAATAGCACTATAACAGTGTATTGCAGAAATGGCCTGAGTCTCCATAATTCCTCATTCTCCCCACAGTGCAATATATGGGTTCCACTTTTCAGCCCATTCTATTTTCTTACAGTGCTACTGTCGCTAAGCTGTCAGATAAGGAGGGGAAGCTCGCACTCTTTCTTGCCTTCACTCATACCCCAAAACCTATCTTCATCATTGGAAACTAAGTGAGATTCAGTCCCAATCAAGCTGACAATTTTTCTTTGCCTCACAGAAACTGGACAAGGGTGGTGAATAATTTTCCAGTGAAGTTGGAATGTTAATAGATGTTCTATTCTATCATACTAGTTCAACCACATTGTATCATAGATTTCAATATAATATAGATTATAATAAAGTGAGAACTAAAGATTATGGGAATGCAAAAAAGCTACCACATGTAAATAGATCAGGTGCTAAACATTACCAGAATATGGTGCTTATACCCTTCTAATGTTATACAAATTGTGCTTATACTCTTCTAATGTTACACAAATTAACTTCAGGGCTCAAAATAGAACCTACCAGACATTTCCCATGGTGAAACACTCAGTTCTTTACAATCCAGCTGAGACTAGTAAGAAGAAGCACAAAAGGTTAAGGCTTTAGTTTTTTCTGTACTTAAAGTAATTTACATAATTCTTCCTTTTTTAAAAATTTTAAATGGTAGGAAAAGTGTACATATCTGCAAGTGTTTGCCTTTTCTAGTTTTTAACTTGTGTTTTTATTATGCTGTATGCTAATTTTGGCATTTTTAGCAAAAGAATAAGATATTTGAGGAAAGGGCCAATGACCAAATTTTAATCAAAAGTGTGGTGAAAGAAAGAAGAGATATAAGATTAAGTTGCATGTGTGCTTGAGGGGTTGCTTTTGTTATCTGCTATCCAGCTGATTTCATAGGTGACCCTATGAATAAGAGACTGCCCTAAAGACCCAGTCATCAACTACCCTCCTCAAGTCTTGCAAACGGAGCACTATGGCTTCCCTCATAGAATCAATCAACTGTAGTGAGGTTTCTCCCTTTTCCACTGCCTTCTGCTTTACGAAGCATTATCACTCTTTCCAGTGAGTCACGCTGTCTCATGATATGTCCAAAGTATGACAGCCTCAGTTTAGTCATCATGGCTTCTAATGAGAGTTCGGGCTTTATTTGCTCTAAGACCCATTCATTTTTTTGGAGGGATTCAATACACTAATAATGCTCTTGGAAAACGGGGGGAATGCTCACGGCAGTCAGGGCAACGGTTACTCTGAGAAATTTCATACATCATTTCTTTCATAGCTTTAAATGCTTTAAATGCAGGGGAAAACATTATCTACTGCCAATCTGCCCCTGAGGAGATTAGTTGGGAAGCATATTTGCTTCTCATCCCCTCCTTGCTCCCTCTCTGTGATTTTGTTTTCACTCAAATGCACTTGCTCCATAATGGTAAACCTACAGTGTTCTTATTAATATAACTGGGCAATCAGTAAGCCTAAAGCTCTACCTGTTCATTCAGAACATGTGTCTCACGTGTGTATGTGCCTTCAAGTCTCCTGTCAACTTTCATAGGGTTTTCCTAGGCAAGGAATACCCAGAGGTTGTTTTGCCAGCTCCTTCTTCTGAAACACAGGGCCTTTCCGCCCTACACTGTTACAGTACTATTATTCCACTTTCAACATCCCGGGGAATTCTGGGGTTTGTAGTTTACTGGGGCCAAAGAACTCTCTGGCTGAGAATTCTAAAGGCCCCTCCCTAAACTGCAAACCCCAGGATTCCACAGGATGTTGAAAGCAGAAAAATAGCGTTATAACAGTGTAGGGTGGAAATGGTCATAGTCTACAAAGCACCTTATATTCATCATCTTAACTGTCAGATAAATATGTACAGAATTCAGAATCTGGAATATTATTTTTCAAAACTAATTCATTCTCATTACTCATTATGAAATGGGTGAATATCTGTATAACTAATTACTTGCTACCTGAGTGTAGCACCTTATATTACTTCTTAGTAGCATTTTCTAATGTGTTACTTTGTCAATGTTTGTTCAAAGCACTGAACAAATTCAAGAAAAGGCTTTAAAATGGCCAAAAATCCACCCAAATAATCTCTGCAAAGCAATGTTGTGGAAACAACAAGTAATTATTCATTGCACTAAAATTTTTGTAACATTACTGTGAGTTGTTATCCTATAGCTAATGTGGTTACTTTTAGTAGGTTACTGCAAGCTCTGATAGAATTACATTTATCTTAAATTTACATGAAACTTTCCCTTAAAACTCTTTAAATTTATATGAGCAGTTTGTTTCTTTTGACACAGCAGTATTTTTTAAAGTTTCATTTTCTGTTGAACTTCAATGACAGATTTACAAAGGAGGTGTGAAACCTCACTGGTGGCTTGCTAATTCGTTTATGGTTACATAAAGCCTGTCGTGAACTGTCCGCTTGATTGTATTTTCTGGTGATGTAAGAGGCTCGTACTGTGACATATATGAGGATGAAAGTGTAATTCCATTCACTCATCAGTAAACCGTTTATTGTTTTTCTCTGTTGTACATTGTGACTAATCATTCTAATGTCTATTATTAATGGAGAATTGCCGGAGTGAGTGCAAAGCCCACATCTGCTTTTAGAAGAATGGAGCTATTTAGGATTTGCATCAGACTTACTTTGAAAGAGTAGATGACAGATGTCTAACAGATTCACTCAATCCATACAAAGGGAGGCAAAACAGGAACTCACATGGAACCGTGGAAGCTACTTAATAATGGAGTATTAGGATTTAACCAATTTATATAATGCAGCATATAAGTATCTTTGGTGAAGAACTTCCTAGCCCCCTTTAAGTCCCTAAAACTAAAGGAGGCTCCATCTAAATACACTGGTGAAATAGAATTAAATAGCAGAGGGCTCAATGTCCAGGTACCAAAAGTGGCATCAGTTTCCAGCACTGTAATATAAAGAAGGATATCTTATGTTTACAGGGAGAAACAGTTCCTGCCACTCAAGCTAAACGAGATAGGCAAAAGCTAGGCTGGTTCACATCAGTTATTCTGCACCTTAGAATAAAAGCAATTTGTTCTCAACACTTACTCAACTTTAATAGCTCTGAGCAAAGCATAGCAGAAGATCTACATGACTGCTTGCACTTCTGTCTTCTCCCTGAATCACCAGCACGATAATAAGCAATAATTGCAGAGCCTGCTGTACCATTAGGTAGAATGAACCCTTTGCCTCCTCAGTTAGCAGATGGGGTAATCAGCAGATATAGGGGGATCAGCTCCAACAGTGAGGAACACACATGCGCATATGCACATGGGCACACACAGAGTGTTCCTCACTGTTAGAGATCAGAACTCTGTAGGCCACACGACTGCTTCGGGTTCAATGAAGGGTGGCATTTCATCATCGCTAGACTTCTATGTGAGATTCAGCTGCCGGTCCTTGCTTCCGCTGAAAGAGCCATAACTTTTTTCCTTTGCCTCAGGCAGCCAAAAATCTTGTGCCTGTCCAACTGACCGATTATACAAACTGGCAGGGGGTCATATATGCACAAAAGTGAAGCCATGGCAAGGGTAGCAAGCCAAATCCCCATCAACTTAGAATGGTTCACAGTCACTGAGGCCTGCCTTAGGTGCCTCTTTAAATAAAATCACTGGTCTATACAGCTGGCTCTAGCCACTAGGTAAATTTCCCACAATGCACTGGAGCAATATTACACAGGAAGAGAACTGTGGGAAATTTAAAAGAAAGAATGATTATTTGTAAATACTGTTTGTTATAACTTTAATAAAAAATAAAATTAAAAAAAAAGAAACAGATGGTGCAGTGGTTTGAGTGTAGGACTCCAGGAGACCAGAGTTTGAATCCCTACTCATAGAAATCCATTGAGTGACCTTGGTCAAGTCACACTCTCTCAGCCTCAGAGGATGGCAATGTCAAACATCTTTGTCAATGTCAAACAGCAATGCCAAGAAAACCCTAGAATAGGGTCATAATCAGTCAGAGTTGACTTGAAGGCACATGACAACAAACAACAAGGGGGTTTGGTCTAGCTGGCAGTGGTTCCTCTGCTGCTTCCCTTTCCATGGGACCCACAAATGAAAGAAGGAGCGCATCAGTGAACACTGGAACATTCCTCTGACTTGGGACTGGCTCTAATGCGGGCTGTCTCTCCTAGCACTGGACTTGGCTTGCAGTCCGTCTGCCAAAACTGACAGCCACAGCCAAGCTTCTCCTATGAGAACCAACAGAACTTAATCTTAGACACATATTCCTCAGATAGACTAGTTTGTTGACAGGGGCCTAACGACCAATGACTTGAAATAAGTAAGCCTCTCGAAATTTCAGGCAAGCTGACGATACCTTTCTGTCTTATTAGTGTTTGTTCCTCTTAATCATATGCCACCTGCTCTAATTCGGATTGTAGAGATAAAGTTAGCATGTGGACAATTCTGTTTTACTGGGTGTTCATGGTTACCCATTATCCCTCCACAGCTGGAATGCCTCCTGGGCCAGAGATGCACCTACAAGAAATAACAGACACAGCTGGCATCCTGTTCTTTAGTCCCAACTACAGTAGACCCACTAAATTAACTGTTGAATCAACACCTAGATAAATCTAATCCATCTACTCGTGTGCCTTCAAGTCCTTTTCGACGTATGGCGACCCTAAGGTGACCCTATTGCAAGCTTTTCTGGGGCTGTCAGGACTAAGCCCATTTCCGCACTAGACTGTTATAGTGCTGTTATTCCACTTTCAACCTCCTATGGAATCCTGGGGTTTGCAGGTTAGTGAGGGGCCTTTAGAATTCTCAGCCAGAGAGCTCTTGGGCCTCAGTAAACTACAAGCCCTTGAATTCCACAGGATGTTGAAAGTGGAATAATACCGCTCTAACAATCTAGTGCAGAAGTGGCCTAAAAAAGGACTGAGGCCATAGGGTGCTCTGCACATCACTGCGAATCTGTAGCAGAGGATATACTACGAATGAACTTCTCCCAAAGGTATATGTAGCTCCTCCAAGTCCGCACTCTAAGCATGCTCAGAGGCACGCTCCCCTAAAACCGATCGCTGAACAACGACTTTGAAAAGCGCTGGTTCTTGTACTAGCCGGGCTAGTTCTTCTATCCAATCAGACCCCTGCTGTTATAAAGCCGGTCCCAGACAACGCCGACGGTGGGACTGGGCGGCGGGAGGGAAGGCGGGCTGCGCGCCACGTCGCCGCCCTCCAGAACCGGAAGCCTCCCCTTGAAACAGCCGAGGACGGGGAAAGGGGGAAGACGAACGGCGGGGCGGCCCGGGCCGGCGTTGCGCCAGGAGCGCCGCGAGGGGCCTCTTCCCGGCTCCCGCGGGCTGCGCGCGGCCCCGCCTGCCCCCTCACTCGCTGCCCCCCTCGTGACGGGCGGGAGCGGAGGGAGCCCCTCCCTCCTGGTGACAGTTGCCAAAGGAGGCGGGGCCGGCACCGAGGGAAGGAGGGAGAAGCAGCGAGGCTGAGGGGCCGCCCGCGCGCCCGCCCCGCTTGGGCACGTCGCGCTGCCGCCTTGGCGCCGCGAGCCGCTCCCGAGGCAGCCAGGTGGCCCGTCCCTCGCCCGGCCCGGCCCCTCGCCTCGTCCCGAGGCCGGCGGCCAGGCGGGAAGAGCGTCCCCTCTCCGCCGCCGCCGCCGCCGCCGCCGCCGCCTCCTCCTCGGCTTGCTGCTGCAGCCCGCTGCGGGGATGTGCCATTGCCATGGCGAGGCGGCTTTTCGCAGGGGCCTGGCTCAGGAAGCCCTACTATGGCCAGGTAGGTAGGTGGGTAAGTGGGTGGGCGGGTGGGCCGGCGAGTTGGCAGAGGGGCTCGGCGGTCCCTCCGGAGGACCGCCTCGGCAGGGGAGGAAGCCGGGCAATGCTGGACTGGCGCCCGGGTGCGAGGGGGCGGCGGCGGCGGCGGCTCGCTGGGTGGCTGGCTGGCTGGCGGGGGCACCGCGGCGGCTGGCATTGCGGCTGCCAGGAGCGGCGGCGGCGGCGGCGGCGGCGGCCCTTTCCAGGAAGGGGAACGGAAGAGCAGCAGCGAGGTCGGCAGGCGTAGGAAGGGGGAGGCAGTGTTCAGGCGTTCCTGTGGGAGAGGACGGTTCTCGCTCCCGCCACGGGTTTAAGGATGCGTGTTCGGTGTCACCTTCCGCTCATCACCACCAGCACCGCCGCCCCGTAGACAGTTACAGTGAGGAAGCGGATGTTTCTGTGCGGGGGCCCCTCACTGAGCCGCTTCTCAGGCCCTGTGAAGGAGATCAAAGAGTAAGCCTTTTCCTCCCCCTTCTTTTTCCTCCTCCCCCCCTTCGTCCCAGTTCTACCCTTTTGGGCACGCTTTAGTCTGATGGTGTCCCTCCTTGAAAAGTGTTTCTGCTCAGGCTTGCCTCTTATCCTGTTTTTGAGACCGAATCTGTAGATTCTGAGCTGCGCACCCCTCTTGCAGTTCAGCGGATCAGAGATGAATTGTTCTGACAGGCTGTAGCCCTAGGTCAGCGGCAGGGTAAGACCGAAGGGATGGGTTAAAAGGCAGAACAGGTGCAAGGAAAGGGTTAATCTTCTGGAGAAGTTAGTGCAGAAATGTCAGATGTGGTCGTTGCATTTTGCCTTCTTTGTGTGTGTGCTAGAGAGAGAGAGAGAGAGAGAGAGAAAGAGAGAAGCAGAGAGAGAATCATTATCCCTGAAGAAACACCTATTGTTTGTTCACAATCTTTGCATCACATTGCCACTTCACAGAACTTGCCCTGCTGAACTTCTACATGATCATTCTACACCATCAGTGCTTTCAAGAATCAAAGCAAGGGACAAGCATGTACCAACACTGCTTTACCAGGATTAATGAGTGTCAACAGCAGAAAGAACCTCATATGTAACAGTCTCTGTGCAGAGTTGTGAATAATTCTGTGGAGCAGGGATGGGAATCCCATGGCCCTCCAGATATTGCTGGACTGCAGCTCCCACTATTTCTCCTTATTGGCTACTGGCTGGGAATGGAATCGTGGGAATTGTGGTGAAACAACAACCACATAATTTTCACCCCTCCTTTAGAACCCCGTACCCCCAATGGCTTGTTAAGGGCTTTCTCAGAACGTCCAAGCTAAGGCATTCCACAAGATGTTCTGTAATCAGAAACACTTTCCTAACAGCTCACAGCCCAGACTCACATTCTTGTTATCATTATTGTTGACCTGTTCTTTTGACGTTAAACTCTTCAAAATGTCTTCAGTGGCCACACTTTCCATGCAGACTTAGGGCTATAGAGTTCATTCACCAACAGACACTGTTGGTAAGTGTAGTAAGGAGAAGCAAAGCTGTCTGTCCTCTTAAAGTATCCTGGTGACTTTGTGAATATTCCATTTTATTTATGGATAGTTTTACAGAGGCTGTTTGTACACATCAAACTAGGTTTTATAGCGCAATGCTTCTCAGGCTACTTGAGGTGGAGGAACAACCCTTTTTTTCCCCAATGTGTTAAGGGCTAGCGCCATATTTCTGTCCATTGGCTAAAATTGCTTCTTTCTTGGAAGCATATCAGGGACCAGCAGCCAATGGCTCAGGAGCTGACGTAGTGCTTTGAGTGGCACTGGTAAAGAGGAAATGTCGAAGGAGACTACAGCTATCCTTCTGTAGCAAGACTATATTTGAGACAATTTTAGATGATATTTTATTCCACTAGCCGTTAGAGGGCATTTGCAGCAATTCCATCTTTCCCGCCTAATGGATTTTCCAAGACAAGAGAGGAGACAGACAAAGCAGTGGAAGATGAGGGTGGAGGCTACAAATTGAGGATGATTGGCTTTATGTATTGTCTCTCTGCTGAGCTTGCTAAAAAGAAGTGTGTGCATAAATATATACATATATGGTTCTCTTTCTGGGAACTCATTGAGGGTTACTCTAGATTAGACCTCTCGATTAGACTACTGCAATGCACTCTACATGGGGCTGCCATTGAAAAGTGTTTGGAACCTGCAGCTACTGCAAAATGCAGCAGCCAAACCGGTGTCAGGTATGCATTTATAACACTGATACTGCAAGAATGACACTGACTTCCAGATTGTTTACAAGCTCAATTCAAGGTGTTTGTGTTGATTTACAAAGCTCTAAATGACTTGGGGCCAAGATATCTGAAAGATGGCCTCCTCCCATATGAACCTGCCAGAAAACAGATCTTCAGAGGAGGCCTGTTGCATCCTTACTATGGTAGGCTGGTAGATAAACTTAGCAGGACTTCCTCTGTGGCAGCACCTCAGCTGTGGAACTCCCTACCCAAGGAAGTTAGGCTGCCCTTGTCTCTTTTAAGCATCTGACAAAATAATGCTCTTTCACATGGCATTCAGTGTTTGAAACTGCTGTTTTAACTGTTGCAGAACTGGATTCTAGGACTGTGTTTAGACAGCTTTTAGAGTTTTTAAGGAGTGTTTTAATGTGTTTTTAAAAATGTTTTTGTATTGTTTTAATTAGGTTTTATTTGTCCATCAACTCAGATGTTTTGTGGACTGGAAAGCGATACATAAGTACTTAAAAGAAATGGATTGGTTGATTAGGCAAATCTAAATATTATTAGACTGGTATCATCCTACTCAGTTCCTCTGTTCCTCCACTTCCCCATTTAGTCTGTTTTATGATTGTCGTGTCTCTGCGTGAATGTCAGTAAGTGTGGGTGAACTGTAGCTAGGAGTATGCATTGGGGTTTTCAAAAAGGGTGAGGGAGGACATGAAAAAATCTTAAAACTACCAGCTCTTAGCTTTCTTGGCTTGCAGGCCCCTTTGAGAATCTGGTGAAAGCTCTCAATCCGCTCCAGAAAAAAAGAGCACTTACATGCCATTTTCAAAGTAACAGGAAGGAAACAAATGGGGAAAATGCTTTTTCTTGCATCTGGTTTATAGATGCCTGGTTCACGGATGTGAAAAATCCCTGCCTTAGATAGAAAAAAAGATCAGTAATTGAGGCAGGGCAATAAAATCTACATCTACAACCAACTTTGATCTGTTGCATATGATATTGAAATGAGTAGCACTTTTGCAAAAGTATATAAAAAGCTCTTAAAGCGCTGTATTGAGTTGCAGTGAGTCAGGAGATAAAGGGAACAAACGTTATAAGGTATTTGCATTTGCAGGTATGTTCACTGTAAAAACTGAGATGAGATAATGGGCTACTTCAGAATTTTGAGGTTGTATTATTTGTTGCTGTAGTTGTTGGGGAGGCCAGGGAAGGTTTATATCCAAATGACAAGTCTGTTGTCTCAGAATATTTTCCGATGGTTCCTGGCACCATCTGCAACATTTTATCCCCAAGTGTGTTTCTTTTTAATCCCAAGACATACTAGAACCATATGTTCCCTTTCTTTTTGCCTTTTTAATTTTTTTTCAGAGTTCTTTGTATCAGTGAAACTATACTTTTGCACAATTCAACCCAAAGAAGAAACTTTTAAAAATTCATAGTGGAGACAATTTGCCCTTCAAACTGTAGCACCGCCTCAGCCCCAGTTTTAAGAAAGCTTTGGAAGAGTCCCAGTGCAGATCCAAGAAATCTTTCTAAACAGCCTCCCAAAAGATTAGAGTAAGTAGACATGGAGGTAACAACACCCAGCCAAATCTAGCTAAACTTAAAGAATGATATTACCTACCCTCCAATGTTTTACAGATGAAAAAGGGATGTATGCCCAAACAACATCAGTGTGTGGTCAAAACCGCAAGTTATTAATGAGGGAGAACAGACAAGCTAGGAGAGCCTGCAGCAGCTTTTGCCTGACCTGCTGAGAAGGGCAAGATTCTGCCCCTCCTCTCCTCTCCCCTCACTGAATTAATTGAGTATAAATTAGTGTTGTGCTTTGAACGTACTTTGCAGCAATCAAAGGAGGAAAGTTGGAGGAACAGAGAGAAACAGACATTTTAAAGCAGCTGAGAAAATGAGACAACAGTGGGTTAACCAGGATTAACCCTGCCAAATCAGGACAAATGGAGGGTGTGATACCTTGAAAACTCTTGATTCTTTAGATTGATCTGGAAGAGCCCAAAGTCTATAGCACTGGACAGGTGGAATCTCTAGTCTCTCTTTCCCTTCACAGCCTAGATCCCAGTCCTAAAATTAAGAAACATGGCTGGAAATGACAGATTCTGGAGTTGTCTCTTATTTTTATAGGGTCATACAATGTTGGTGGTCACCTAGAAATATGAAATGGCATGCTAAGTAGAAGTTGTCTTGTCATTTAATGATTTTATTTTTGACTCATAACATTTGTGCTGTCGTCTACGGCCGTTTCCACACTACACTCTTATAGCGCGATTATTCCAAACCCCAGGATTCCATAGGATTTTGAAAGTGGAATAATCGTGCTATAAGAGTGTAGTGCGGAAATGATCTATGTCACACATCAGGTAGAAATCACATATTTTCAGCAACAACATTTTGATGATTGCATTACAGGAAATGCTGCTGCCTTTAGGAAACATATTTGGATCCATTGCCCTAGTTAAGTAACAACTGTGTTATTCAAGGAAAGCTGCTTGGATTCCTTGCAACAGTTTAATGTCTGCAGAATATTTGTGGGCACTAAAAAATAATTTGGAAAGTTCTTTGGTTCTAACATGAAACGGTCTTGGATGGTCACACAGCTTCACAACAATGTTTATGCTTACTTTCTCTGCTCCAGTTCACCATATCAACTAAAGGCAATTCTCTGGGTTCATGCAATCACAATTTTAATATTTCTATTAGAAGACTGCAAAGTAATAACTTTATGATAGGTTGAAGATTTCCCCAAGTGTTGAAGTCCACCTAATTGCCTCCATTGACCTGAAATTATTGAAACTGTCCCCAAGTTTTTTTTTTAAGTCACATATCCTAACTATGATCCCATAGGGATCATGTCAGTATTTCTGATGGATGTATAACAATGTAATACGGTACATTATTCTGCAATAGTCATATGCTTCCCCGTTCCCATGCCTCACACTAGACAAATTTATTAACAAAGCAAGGAAAGAACAAGACAGCCAGCACCACCAGAGTCTGGTTTGCATATGTTTGAAGATCACTATTTGTCTAATAATAATGAGGGAACCAGTGTCTAAATACCCTAAAGGCACCAGATCTTGTCTGACCTTGGAAGTTAAGCAGGATCAGCCCTGTTTAATACTTGGATGGGAGACTGCCAATGAATACCAGGTCCTATGGACTATATTTTAGAGGAAAGAACTGGTAAAACCACCTCTGAGTATTTGTTGCCTAAGAAAACCTAATGAAATTCACAGGATCACCATAAGTCACGGGCAACTTTAAGGCACGTACTCGCTCTCCCACATAATCCAGGAACGAACAATGAGCAAATAATCAGGAGGATGTTCTCCCTCTCTTTCTCTTCCAGCATTATCTAATTTTTTGGAAATGTATAGCTTATCTTTTGATTTTTTTATAAAAAAAATCAAGACAGCTTACAAAGAAATCAAGATAATATAAAACATCTCAATAGAACATCTCAACCTGTAGTAAAACTAATTCTGAGTAGGATGGATTAAAAAGAGTTGTATACTCTATTAAATGGGGTGATGTGGTTACATGCAAGGTCAAACAAATGTTCCCTGTATCAGGACAAGATACTTCAATATTTTTTTTAAGCCTGTCCTAAAAATAAACAGCATTAATGGAAACAGATCTATGGACTTCCAGAGGAGAGAGCAGAAGGTAAGCTGGGTCTGTGAAGACAACTTTGATAGGTGTTTTTGCAGGACTGTGGGGCTGAGTTTGTTTGCTTATTGCTCTGTGTTGTGTTTTTTTTTGTGGGGTTTTTTTTGTGTTTGTGTGTGTGTGTGTTTGTTTTGGGTTTTTTTTGTTTTTTTGCTAGCGCTGGCCGTGTGCTCTCCCTGAGCTCACAGCCTATTGTCAGCTAATTGTTTGTTAGTTAGTCAGTTAACTGTCAATCAAACTAGGAAGAGTTAATCAAGCTAGGGGGAGGAGCCAGCTAGGGGAAGGAGGCTTTATTAGGAACCCCAGCGGCACGCGCCTACGGCGCGCGCAATTTCATTCAGCCACTTCATTCCTTCAAGTTCAACCATTCAAGTTTAGGAACAACCAATCCTTATAGCGACTGAACAAATTTAGGAAGAGTTCAACTGAGCTTGGGAGTTAGCTGAGCAGACATAACTTATACAGCTCAAATTAAGAAAGGAGGCCCAGTTTTTGTTTTTGTTTTCTTGTTCTATTCTCTGTATTATCAAGTATGGAAGGGGAGGGAGCTGCTGCTGTCACCTGTAGCATTTGTGGCATGTTCCTTTTCTTGCCACAAGATGTGGTCGGGTACACCTGCAGCAAGTGCAAGCTGGTCACCTTCTTAGAGGTCAAGGTGAGGCAGCTGGAGGCACAGGTTTCTAATCTTCGTCTTATTAGGGAAGGTGAGGACTTCTTAGATAGGGCAGAGAGGACCTTCCTGAAGACCGGATATGTGGAGGAGCTGCCTGATGAGGAAATCAGTTCCGTGAGCCAGGAAAGCGATGCTTGGAGGAATGTCACACGGAGAAGTAGAAGGGCCAGGAAGGAAACAGAGACTCTGAAACTACAGAATCGCTTCAACGTTCTTGGTGCTGTGAATGATGAGGAACACCAGAAGGAGGGAACACAACATCAGCAAGAAGGAATCCAACTTCGGAAACTGGAACTTCAACACCAACAGGACAGCATCCAACCTCGGGAAGTCCAGCACTCCTGACCTCAACACAATGCCCAGGCAATCCTGGAAGAATCTGCTTGTCGAAGAACCCCGGACAGGCCTCAGAGGAGGCGAGTTCTGGTGGTTGGGGACTCCTTGCTCAGAGGAACCGAAACGGCAGTTTGCAAACCGGACAAGCTCAATCGAGAGGTCTGCTGTCTTCCTGGGGCCAGGATAAACCACGTAACGGAGAGGCTAGCCAGGCTGGTCAAGCCCACTGACCGTAAGCCCCTCATTTTGGTTCACGTTGGAACCAATGACACGGTGAAACGCAGCTTTCACCACATCACAAAGGACTACGAGCTTATGGGGAGAAAGCTTAAGGACCTTGGTGCGCAGGTGGTCGTTTCATCAATCCTCCCTGTTCAAGGATATGGTGCACGAAGGGAAAGGACAATAGTAGAGGTCAACAGCTGGCTCCGCACATTTTGCCACCGCCAACAGTTTGGCTTTTTGGATCATGGCTTGAATTCCAGGAACATGGGCTTCTGGCAAGGGATGGGCTGCACCTCACGAAACTTGGCAGGAACGTTTTTGCAAACAGTCTCACACGGAGGATTAGGAGGGCTTTAACTAAGTACAACTGGGGAGGGAGACAAGATTATTCAGGACAAGGACTCAGCAAGTGCAGGGGAAAAAGGCCCAAATGATATTGGCCAAGTAGGAATAGCATCCAGTCGTGGGAGGGGTAGAAAAAATGCTATGGGACTTGCAGGAAGGGCACGGGGACTTAAGTGTCTCTACACTAATGCACGGAGTATGGGAAACAAACAAGATGAATTTGAACTCCTAGTACAGCAAAATAAATATGATTTGATAGGCATCACTGAGACCTGGTGGGATAAGTCTACGATTGGAATGTAGGAATAGAGGGGTATAGCCTATTTTGTAGAAATAGACCAAATAAGAAAGGAGGAGGAGTAGCCTTATATGTCAAGGATGTTTTCACCTGTGAAGAGATCCATGACTTGAACACCGGAAACCAGGTCGAGAGCATCTGGGTAAGAATTAAGGGAGCGAGAAACAATAGGGATATTATAGTGGGGGTTTACTACAGACCTCCAGGCCAGACTGAGGACCTCGATGGCGCTTTCATAGACCAAATGACTGCACATTCAAAAAGGAGAGATACAGTAATAATGGGAGATTTCAACTACCCGGATATATGTTGGCAGTCAAACTCTGCAAAGGCGGCAAGGTCCAGCAAGTTTCTTGCTGTCTTGCAGACAATTTCATGGTCCAGAAGGTGGAAGAGGCGACAAGGGGATCAAATATTCTGGATCTGATCCTGACCAACAGGGAAGACCCTGTTAATGAACGTAGAACTGGTTGGATCTTTAGGAGAGAGTGACCATGCCCTATTAGAATTTGGCATTCAGTGGGGAAGAGAAGGCAAGTGTAGCCAGGCATTCGTCTTAGATTTAAAAAAGCAGACTTCTGTAAACTGAAGGAGCTGCTGGCTGAAATCCCGTGGTCAAGAATAGTCAATGAGAAAGGAGTTCAGGATGCATGGGAGTTCTTTAAAAGGGAGGTACTGAAGGCACAGGCTAAAACTGTGCCATTAAGGAGGAAAAATGGAAGGCATCGGAACAAACCGGAATGGTTGACTAAAGAGCTCTCAGCTGAGCTAAGTATTAAGAAAAACATGTACAGGAAATGGAAGAAGGGGGAAATCACCAAAGAAGATTATAAGCAAGTAGCCAGGAGATGTAGGGAGAAGGTCAGAAAGGCTAAAGCACAGATCGAACTTAGGCTGGCCAGAGACATTAAAAACAATAAAAAGGGCTTTTTTAAATACGTCCGCAGCAAAAGGAAAAAGAAGGAGACGATAGGGTCACTGCGCAAGGAAGATGGTGAATTAATAACAGGAGGAAGAAAAAGGCAGAACTCCTCAACACCTTCTTCGCCTCAGTTTTTTCCCAAAAGGATAAAAACACGCAACCTGGCAGTTGGGGAGCAGGTGAGGAAGTGGGGGAAATGCAGCACAGAATAGATAGAGAGGTAGTACAGGAATACCTGGCCACACTGGATGAATTCAAGTCTCCAGGGCCAGATGAATTGCATCCTAGGATTTTAAAAGAACTAGCAGAGGTCATTGCGGAACCTCTTGCTATAATCTTTGAAAACTCTTGGCGGACCGGAGAGTTCCGGCAGACTGGAGGAGGGCAAATATTGTCCCCATCTTCAAGAAGGGAAAAAAAGAGGACCCAAATAATTATCGCCCAGTCAGCCTGACATCAGTACCTGGAAAGATCCTGGAGCGGATCATCACACAGTCAGTTTCTAATTACTTAGAAAACAATGCCATAATTACGAAAAGTCAACATGGGTGTCTCAAAAATAAGTCATGCCAGACTAATCTTATCTCTTTTTATGATAGAGTTACTTGCTTGATAGATGAAGGGAATGCTGTGGACATAGTATATCTTGATTTCAGTAAGGCCTTTGACAAAGTTCCCCATGACATTCTTGCAAAGAAGCTAGTAAGATGTGGGCTGGACAGGGCTACTGTCAGGTGGATTTGTAACTGGTTGACTGACCGTACCCAAAGGGTGGTCACCAATGGCTGCTTCTCATCCTGGAGAGAAGTGACTAGCGGGGTGCCACAGGGTTCTGTCCTGGGCCCGGTGCTGTTCAATATCTTCATTAATGACTTGGATGAAGGAATGGAGGGCACGCTGATCAAATTTGCAGATGACACCAAATTGGGAGGGGTTGCTAATACGCCTGATGACAGGATCAAAATTCAAAAGGACCTGGACAGATTGGAGAGCTGGGCCAAGGCTAACAAAATGAACTTCAACAGAGAGAAATGTAAGGTCCTACACTTAGGCAGAAAAAATGGTATGCAGAAATATAGGATGGGGGACACGTGGCTGGCTAACAGTACGTGTGAAAGGGATCTAGGAGTCTTCATAGACCACAAGCTGAACATGAGTCAGCAGTGTGATGCGGCAGCCAAGAAGGCCAACGCAATTCTTGGTTGCATCAATAGGAGTATGGTGTCTAGATCGAGGGAGGTATTGGTACCACTCTATTCTGCATTGGTTAGACCTCATCTTGAATACTGTGTCCAGTTCTGGGCACCCCAATTCAAGAAGGATATGGATAAGCTGGAGCAGGTCCAGAGGAGGGCAACCAAAATGGTGAGGGGCCTGGAAGCCATGCCCTATGAGGACAGACTTAGAGAGCTGGGTATGTTTAGTCTGCAGAAGAGAAGGTTGAGAGGGGACATGATAGCCATGTTTAAATATTTGAAGGGGTGTCATGTCGAGGAGGGAGTGGGCTTGTTTTCTCCTGCTCTTGAGACCAGGACAAGGAGCAATGGATGCAAGCTGCAGGAGGGGAGATTCCGCCTGAACCTCAGGAGGAATTTCCTGACGGTCAGGGCTGTCCGGCAGTGGAATGTGCTACCACAGAGTGTGGTGGAGTCTCCTTCTTTGGAGGTTTTTAAGCGGAGGCTGGATGGCCACTTGTCGGGAGTGCTTTGAGGGTTTTCCTGCATGGCAGGGGGTTGGACTGGATGGCCCTTGTGGTCTCTTCCAACTCTACATTTCTATGATTCTATGATTCTATGACTGCTCAGGGCAAGTACTATATCTTGTTTCAGTATCAGATGCTTCTCACTGGTGTGTGTTCATGTATATCTGCATATGGTGCAGGCAGAAGGGAATGTAGACACATAATCGTAAAATGACTGAGGATATATATTTTCTTATCATCAGCACAGTATGATTAACAAACGCCATTTATGAAAAATGAATCAGGTTATTTTGGTAAAACATGACACAGTGGCAATTATAATTCCCCACTTATGCCTTTGCCTTATAATGTGCATCATGGCTTGCTTTTCTTTCCTAAGCATGCATTTTAAGCCTCTCTTCTTTATGAAAATCTCACATAATTGAATCTTTCCATTGTTCCCTCTTCACCCAGCTTGTTCTAACATCTTCATATCTTTGGAACCTTTTTTTCTTCTCCACAAATATTACTAAAAGCCCAACAATTCAATGAAACATTACAGCAGTCACTCCCTTTTCTGTTCAGATCTTGAACTTTCATTTGCTTCTATTTTTAAACACTTAAGAAAGACACTTTAGTTTTTAACTGACGATTGCATTTCGTGAAGCATTGGAGAACTGTTTTCTCTAACAGAAGAGACACATTTTCTGAGGTCTGTATTTTAAAGTTACTAGTTAGAGAAGGCTTAAAATGAAGGCCTCAGAAAATGTGTCTTTTCTGTAAGGGAACAGAGCTATCCAACGTTGCTCTGAATGCAACTGTTAGTTATAAAACTAAAAGCCAGTGTGGAGTTGTTCTATGAATGTTGGACTAGGACTCCAAGAGACCCGGATTTGAATCACTCCTCAGCCATGGAAACCCACTGTGAGACTTTAAGCAAGTAAAACTCTCTCAGCCTTAGGAAAGCAAAGGCAAACTCCATCTGAGCAAATCTTACCAAGGCAACCCCATGATTTGGGGTTGCATAAGTCAGAAATGACTTGAAGGCACACAACAAAAACACAGTAACTTGGCACAAAGTGCTGTTGTTGTGATGAGCCCTCCCCCAAAAAAAAGAACAGAGTATAAAATATGACAAATACATTTAGAAAGGTATGGAAGCTTCATGACTACTCATAACTGCTTGAAAGAATTTTGTTTCCAAAAAGAGAAGATCCTGTCGCATTTATGCATATGCCATGTGTGGACACAGATAACAACATGGACAAGTTCGCTAAATGGTGGAATATCTCTTTTCACCAAAAACGTAAGGCATGTACATTCAGTGAGAATGGCATTTTCTGCATTCTTGGGTTGATAACTGGTTCTTTAGGAGAGTTGGTGCAGAAAGAATACTGGCCCCTGTTAGCTATGTGTAAAGACCCTGAAAGCCAATCATGAGGATAGGCTGCTTCCCTCTTGGGTCTGTCTGTGTTTCTCCACTTTGAATGTTAAATGATAGCTTGGCACTGAGCTAATCAGGATTTTGAACCTCATGCTGTCCTTTAAAAATATTGAAGCCACAGTTCAACAAATACTGCTTATTTGTCAAATTCACATGGTATTAATTGCTGGAAATATTACTGAACAATAATTTGAGACATACCTTATGTTCTGTATGCAGAAAATAGACTTATGGCAATAAAACATTTTTTTAAAACATGCAAGTGATGTTTTACTTGAAAACAAGCTATGCAATTTACTGCTTGCTTGAGGCAAGAACTATTTCCTTCACCCTAGCAAGCAACTGAATGGCAAATGCAAAAGCAGGTCCCCACCTACCACCATCTGTTTGCTTTTCCTTTTCCTTTACAGCCCCTCACTACCACAATGGAATCCATGGGCATTTATCTAGTTGCTGACTGCCTATTCCTTCAGAATAAATATCAACGATTAGTTGCATTTAAGATGTCTACTTTGTTTCCCTGTCGGAGGCAGTTGAGAGGGTCAGAATTTTTGAGTTTTTCTAAGTAAACTTTCCGTGACATCTGGCAGCAAAACAAAGCTAATGCAACTGGCAAAGTAGAAGGAGAACAATGTGGGCCATCCAAGAAAAAGGCGTGCAACAGTCCATGTATTAAATTACAAGACTCCTTTACACTTCTTTGTAGGACAAGAATATTAAAATACAGAAGCTCAAGCAACTGGGCAACAATTCGTCTCATTCTCTGCTGAAGTCTAGTACTGGTATCAATGTGCTCTGGATTCTGTCCAGATTTAACTTTGCCAGAAATGGTGCTGCTTCAGATGCATCATGCATGGTGAATAACTAATTACTATGCAGTTCACACTATTTAGTAGAATTGATTCTGTAAATGCCTCGCTGATTGTTGTCATCTGTTTTTTCTGTTTGTGTTTTCTGGTTCACTTTCAAGAAGTTTAATGGGAATGAGAAAGGGTTAAAGAAAAGCATATGATGGCTCTAAAACAATGTTATTCTAATACCACGCTCATCTCAAAAGTCTTGTACTTGTTCTTTTACAGTAGTTGTTATATCTTCTCTGCTTAAAGCTTTCTGGGTAGCTAAGGCATGTCTGGGTAAACAACACCCTCTCAGTTAACGGAGCAATTTTCTGTAGTATCTACAGTTGAGTTGGGTTTTAATATCAAATATTTAAACTATTGTGTAAATTTGGCACTCTTAAAGGTGAAGTCCCTAATACATGTAAGGTCAGACTAGCGGAAGTACTTTGGTCAGCCGTTTTCCCTGATACTTCCTTATTGTTTATTATTTTGGAGTAAAAGTTCAGAGCAGCATTAATAATATGCTACCTCTCTTGATACAGCCACAATGGTTTTCAATTTCTTGGGAAAACTAAAGGTGATTTCTTTAAAACCCTGCACTGTCTGAACCCTACTCATCTGCAGGAATGTTGCCTTCCATACATTGTTCTTACACATGCTTAAATCCTAGTGTCTTTAGATTGACAAAATCCTACAATAGATATCTCTTCTGTTTTACATCACTAAAGCCATTTCCGCACCAGACTGTTATAGCGCTATTATTCCACTTTCAACATCCTATGGAATCCTGGTGTTTGCAGTTTAGGGAGGGGCCCACTGGCCCCTCCCAAAACCACAAACCCCAGGATTCCATAGGATGTTGAAAGTGGAATAATAGCGCTATAACAGTCTAGTGCGGAAATGGCCTAAGTTTTACACACAGAGTAAATAGGTGCTTATGCTAAGAGTTGTCTTGGGTAGTTTCTTAGCCTTTCTAATGTTGCGCAATAAACGTTATGTCTTTGATCAATACACACAGACCTAGAGTTTGTCAAGCAATATTATTGTTTATTCTAGCATGCCATAGCAGAACTTGTTGAGCAGGGAGAGAATATCATTTGATCCTTGTTGGTTACTATGTATTTTTAGAGTATTTCTGCACTACACTGTTACAGTGCTATTATTCCACTTTCAACATCCTGTGGAATTCTGGGGTTTGTAGTTTACTGAGGCCAAAGAGCTCCCTGGCTGAAATTCTAAATGCCCTTCCCTAAACTGCAAGCCCCAGGATTCCACAGAATGTTAAAAGTGGAATGATAGCACTATAACAGAGTAGTGTGGAAATGGCCTTCGTTTGCCATAGCAGCTCTTTCTGGACTGGACCAATCAGATTTGTTTTTTAAAGTACCCATGTAATGAAAACTCAGTGTTAAATATTTTTTCCCAGTGTGATATCTTTGTAGTTAGGACAGATACAAACAGTATATTTAGCTACTTTTCAATGGCTTTGGTATCTGTTTTAATCTAACTTGTCTAAACATGTTGGTTCATCTCATTCCAATGTTCTGCTCCCAACAATGGATAACCAAATGTCTCAGAGCTCATAATCAGTGCATAAAAGACGACATCTTTTTCTGACTCCAGGGTGTTTAAAAGTATATTGCCTTTATTTTCTCTTACCTGGATAATTGTTTTAGCTAATAGCAATTATACAGTGGATCCTGCTAAATCTGTGGCCCGGTGTATCCTTGTTGGTTGCTTAAAGACAAAATTCAACTCCACTGCAAGTAAGAGAAGAGAAACATGATCTAAAACCAGTCTGTATTTTAATGCAGGAGTGGACAGCTGCAATGGGACTTAGTGACCCTTTCAGGTTGTCCAAGTAACTCAAGGCCACACTTGTTTATCTGTTTAATTATCTCGAATGAAAAGGTTAAATATTATTGAATTCATTTCAGATTAATTGCGTTAGTTAAAATGTATTTTTCAATAAACAGTACTGACTTTGTTAAGTGCATTATAAAATAAATTACATAAAATTTATTTTTTTTATTGGTTGTCTGTCACTGAGTTCCTTCCTCCAGCTCTATTGCTTTGTGGGTCAATATAATTTTCCAACAGTACTCTTCCACTAGTACAGCCAACTGGTGTTGAACCTGAATGGGGAAATGTGAGTTTAGAGCTTCATCACAGCCACTCAAGCACACTGAGCTGGCGAGTCACAAGCTTTCATCCTGCCAATTTTATATGGCAGTCCAGACAATGATATGAGAACATTTATTTACTTACTTGTTTGCTTACGGGTTTATTTATACGTGCCTTTCTGGAGAAAGCGAAATGAAAATTCAGCATTATTTACATGAGATTTTCTTGTAAAATAAAGTTATCTACCCTATATTAGTACAAAATGTCTGACTCATTAGTAAGTTCAGAACACCTCCATCTTTCATTTACATAAACAATGTTTGGGGGGAAATTAGTTAATTGCATCAATTATTGCATTAATTAATGCTTTTTAGAAAAACCCTAGGATTGACAGAAATGCATACATTTGGTTGATATTACTGAGCCCAAGTGACACATTTTGTTGTTGGCTGCTTTGACAATATTGGTATGGTATAGGCCTGCTGTTTCTTTTTCAACTTCCTCAACACCATAGCAATCTAATTAGCAAAGACAGTTTATGAAGTTTCTCTTGCAGCCTGGCTGGCAAAGTACAGGCCACGTGACATCACTTTTTCTTTCTTCCTCTCCTCAAACCCCATTTCTCCTAGGCCTCTTACCTCTTTGGGTTTCCATTTCTCCTTAATAATTCCTCCTCTGTATTTGATAGTCTCCCCATTGCATTGTTGTTTTAATCCCTATCTAAGTGGTCAGTATTTCGTCACTTGGCTTTCGCCACCTTCTCCCCAGTCATCTGCTCCAGTGCTCAGTTTCCATTGGCCTCTCCCCTACTTTGCTTCTCTTTAGCAGGAAATCACAAACCAACACCTTCTTGAACCATATGAAATTAGCCCCCTTTTTTCTTCCTCCTTCACTAACATTTAGTGAGCAGGCATCATAAATTTAGGAGTCAACCTTCTCTAAATATTATGCCCATTTTTTTCTGCAATAATTTCAATCCCCACTGAATTTACATGAAAAACTAACATTCCAGGGCAATTGTTAGCTGCAAGATAAACAAATTAACATAACTGTGTTAAAAGTAACATGTTATTTCCAAAATTCTGTAGTAAGAATGCTACCACAAGGTGATGAAATGTTACCTTATTTGGACCTTATAAACCTTTTCCCCCATTAAATGGCTGTCTCACAGAACCATAAATAATTTTGGTTTGCATTTTATTTCTCTAGCTAACATGTTTACATTCTGAAGTGAATAGAATTCTTCCCATTCCGTGTCTTTCAGTTTTGTCAGATATCTCACATCAAAGCTGTTGGCTTTTTTCATAATGGAATGGATCTGAAGTTGGGTAAGATTCTCAGGAGAACTGAAAAACAGCAGAATTTCTGCTTGAGGGAAGAACTGCATTGTAACTGCAGCAACATCTTGAATACCATCCCCAGTATGACTTGCAAATAATTCCTTGATGTTTTGAATGCCTGGGCAATGAAAAGTAGACAGATTGGCCTGATGAAAAATCTTGCTTGAGGACTTGTGACTTTGGCCAGACATGGCACTGTTTAACTTTTGTGAAACTCAACTGACTGTTGTTACATACACAATCCAATGCTTGTCCATTCAGTCAACATAAAAGTTTAACGTTGGTTGTAAGTCTGTCTTCTGGCTCACAAAGTCAGGAAGGAAGTGTTTGGCATTTCTTAAAAGAAATGGGGTGGGTAATCTCCCACACCCACCAGTTTGAGTTCTGTGGAATGGTTTTAGACAAGACTGCAAAAAAGTCAGTGTGTCACTGGCCAAAGCAGTAACACTTTCTCCTGTAGAGCTGTCCAAACATCATCCGAACTGCAACTGATCTGCCCAGTGTTTTCTGAATATGTGCAAGGACCGGTATTCTTTCTTTTTTTCCCCAAATCAAAACTGGCCCTGGTCCAATGTGTTCAGTGCTGTTTCTGTGCCGGACTTCCAACACATATAACTCTCATGGATGCAGTTCAGAGAGGGTGGTAATAGAATAAGTGAGGCCTTCTGAGGCAAGGATAGTACCACCAGATGAGGATTCTGTCAGAGAATAAAACTCTAGGAGATCCTGAGATGCTAGGCAGTAAAGCCAGTTTTGGGGGGATTTTTTTGGTAGTTTCTGGTACCTTTTTCTCTCTAATGAAAGCATACATGGGAACAGTGTGACTTGTGAATAAATGTTTTGTTCTTTGAGGCCCACAGGAGAAAGGTTTTCTTAGGAATCACTGCTCACTGTGTTCTGATTGTCTGTCCATTGAATGCTTTCCTGGAATTCCATTTATGGAACTGCTGTGTCCTGCAGCTTATTTTCTTGGCCATACTTCAAGAGCCTATTCCCAAGCTTAAAAAAGAAGAAAAAAGTTGGTTGTAAAAGACATGTTCAAAACTTACAAACTGCTGTTAATTTCTATTCTCTTCCACTTACTTTGTATAATTCTCACTTTTAGTCTACTCTAATTATCAAACTGCCATATCTTGGAATCAAATTAAACAAAATTGTGGTCTGTTGTCAAATCTCTTATCTTATGGTTCAGTTAAAAAAACAAAACCATTAACTGAGGGTTCAGATCCAGATTGCACTAGAATGGAAGTTTAGCTTCTCTTTGCCCTGTACTGTATTCTCAATGGAGTTTGATCCACCCAGCCACATGTGAAGCTGCTGTTTTCCTTACTGGAAAAAGCTTGTACTTAAGACCTAGTCCCCGCCAGTGCACACCACAAAGTGCATTTTTAAAAGTGAAGACTGTTAATCCTGTCATGTCACTTTATTATCTTTTCTCGTCTGACTTTTACTTTTATCAGGCAAAGTAAATCTCTGATTGCGAAAGAATGAAAAATAGTGTAATGTCTTCTGATTTGGAAAGTTTTTTGTATGTGTCTGTTGTTCAAGCTTGTCAGATTTGAGAATGCAGAATTTCCAAGTAGATCCACTTAGATTTTAATTTTTAGCTTTCGAAAAATTTTCTCCTTCCCTTGCCAAAAAAAAAAAAAAAAAAGGTGAAAGACTTTTAGATGGTGTGAAAGCAGCCACAAAATTAGAAAAACTACAGTAGCCTCCAAAGACCAAATTGGAAAACCCCAATTATATGTTTAAAAGTGACTGTCAAGAAGCACATTGTTGTATATAGTCCAAGCCTTGTTTCTCATGAGAGTGCTTCCAGACAGACAGCTTTAGTGCCATTAGTTAAAAGACATTGTTCAGCAATTCTGTCTTTCCATTGTCAATGCATGTTCTGTAGAAATGAAACAACAACAGACAGAACAGCAATAAAACAGTGGAAAGTTGCAAATGAAATATGCTGTCTGGATCCCTTGAACAAATCATGCCAGTTGCACAATAAAAGCCTCATTTGGGAGCACCACCTCATTTGGGAGCAACCACATGTTTGGTTGCTGTGCTGCAACAGATGCCCGAGGAAAATAAACAGTTAGGGGAAAACAGTAGTATTTATCCCCTTCCGTTTCTAACTTATCAACCAAACCATGATGTGGGGGAGAAACCATATTTCGATGAATTCTGGGCACTTGCACACAGGGAGAAGGTGAGAGAGGAAGTCTGTCACCTTTCTGAGTGTTTCCTGGGATCAGATTGTACTTGTTAGGTTCAGTATCTTTTTTTTTTTTTTAAGGTTCTCAGCCAGAGATAGCTACAATAAAAGTGGGAGCAGCCAAGTGACTGTAATGGCTGGTTGTGAGGAGACAGTGCCAACTGGACTTTTGAGGGAGAACTAAACCTGTCTCACTTAAGAACAAACTCCAGACTTTCCTCTTGTTTTACTGCTTCTAACATGAAGTAGTGAAAGGACTGGCCCTGGAATCACACAAGTGGGGTGACTGGTATAGATGCCTGTTGGTATGTAAGGTGAAACCAGTATAGTTCTGTGACAACAGCATAACTGCAGTGTCACAGCTGGTGTCCCAAGACCACAAGACAATGGGGAGTGCCTAGCATTACCTTTGCCACCTCTAGCCCCACTCCAGAAGCACCAGTGCTGCAGAGAGGGGAACCCTATCTAGCTTGACTCTTGGCAAAATGTTGAAAATGGTACATAGTGGCACTGCAAGACTGCTGTTTGCTGCTCTGCTAGATAAAGATTTCATCCTTTATTGTATTGATCTTGTGGCTCTTATATTCTGGTGTAGGAGTGGATTGACACACCGTATGTTGGGTTTTCTTTCACCAGTATAGGAGGCTCTGTAGTTATCCAGCCTTCAAAATCTGCAAGTTTCCCCCTTTTTATTCCTGAGTTGAGGAAGGGAATCCAAGCCTTTTTGATGATGTGCGCTTTGTTGGTATCACGGTAGAACTAGGATAAACAAGATGTCATAATATATCACTGAAAACACTCCTTTTGTTTGTCTCTACCTTAAGGGTCGCTTCTCTTATACCCGGATGAAGTATCTCTTCTTCTCTTGGCTAGGAGTATTCATTGGCAGTTGGATTATTTATGTTCAGTACTCCTCTTACACAGAACTTTGCAGAGGACATGACTGCAAGAAAATAATAGTAAGTATTAGTGGGTTTTGTTAAAACTCTGTTTTGTTAGCATTCTTTGTATTAATATTTTTATAGATAAACTTGGTGGAAATGATAGACTGTAATGATACATAATGAGTAATATTGTACATTGTATTCATAACTGCATAAAAATGATCTAAGGAATGGGCTCCCAGAACCCACATTAAACTTGAGGAATCTACTGAGTGGTGGATGTCTGGATGCAGGCAAATGAGGCATGATGCAGGATGATACAGTTAGCTCTCTCCAGCCTTGAGGCATGGTTCTGCTAGTTGCATGATAGCTTGTGGGCTCCCTTGAATTTAAGGTGGGTTCTGGAGGCAGGGATTTACAATTGTGGCGATAGTTCCATGAACATGAATATATAGCATATCTGAATATGGATCAGTTCAGTTCCATAACTCTAGATTACAAATCTGTAACTGCAATGCATGACGCTGGCCAATATTGCTAAGTATCACTTTTGCAAATCATCTGCTATTTCTTTAGAAAAAGCCTCACTGAGTTCTATGGTATTTATTTCCACATTAATACATGTAGGACTACAGCTGTAGTATCCAGTAGATTTTACAAGGAAAAATATACCTAAGCAGAGGCTATGGCTCATTTTATTCCACAGTAGTATGTTAGACTAGTATGCAGTGAATGATTGTGAAGTACAGACCATTGCTAAATCCAGCTATTAGTTCCAACAGGAGTGGCACCACCAAATCAATGGGAATGTAGCAAGTCCACATTGGTGTAAATTCCATTGATTCATGGATCTGCTCTACTTGGGATTAGCAATTGAATTTAAATCCATATTTTCAATAATTGTGAATGGGTAGGCCCCTATAAGATTTGATTAGGAGCCATTTTTTCTTTCTATATTTTGCATTTAGTTATGTAAATACTGTAATTCCAGAAATAGTCTTTCAAATGGGCTACCTTGTACAGCAAGAAGAACATAAAAAACAAACAAACCAACCAGAGCAATACCTAATTTTTTCAGGTTTTTCAATTTATTGCTAACCTGGCTCACTGAACAAAAAGGAAACAATTCAGATCCTGATAGCAAATAGTGTGCAAGAACAGAATAAAGAAAATAGTGGGTGAGCAAAGGGGGATTCAGAGATAAATGGAATTATGTTCTTGGAACTGTGAGAGGAAATGAACCCTCAGAGTAGACTATTGGTGTGGGAAGTTGCCTGATATGTTTAAGGGTAGAAAATAGTTGATGTGTAGTAAATAAGTAAAAATATCAGTAGCAGATGTTGAAGTAAGTGAAATAACATTGAGTGTTGTAGTAATGGTGATAGGATCTGGCTAAGTTAGTAGAGTGGCTGATCGGATTGAGGTGTAGCATCTACATGTCCTATAGAATGTTTAGTTCAAATACTGTTGCTGTCCAGATCAATACATGTAGTCTATAATGTGCATGTATATGTAGTCAGAGAGACAGCATGATATAGTAGTTTGAGCATTGGGATATGACCCTGGAGACCAGGATTCAAATCGCTGCTCAGCCATGGAAGCCCACTGGGTGACTTTGAGCAAATCACATTCTCTCTTAGCCTCAGAAGAAGGCAACATCAAACCCCCTCTGAACAAACCTTTCCAAGAAAACCCCATGATAGGCTCACCTTAGGGTTGCCATAAATTGGAAATGACTTGAAGGCACACAACAATACTATGAAATCTAATCATTTTTGCATAAAATAAGCACTTTCAGGACTTCATCTGCATTTACGTTTAATTAACAAATCAATGTGTCTAATGGAAAACAAGGTGATTCTCAGGTGGTGATCTTCTCTGCTGTTCTTTCCCAGTGTGATAAGTACAAGACTGGAATTATTGATGGGTCTGCATGTAGTAGTCTATGTACAAGACAAACTCTGTATTTTGGAAAATGTTTGTCAACCAAGCCCAACAATCAGGTATGACTCCTTTATATTTTTGTCAGGTTTAGAAAAAAAATGAGGTGATTAAAAAACCCAGACATTTAAAATATCTCTGTAAATTTTTATTTCAAAAAAAAATTCTAAATCAAAGAAAATCTTCACAGGTCTTGTGTTAAACTGTGTTAAATTTTTGAAGACTGGCAATGTTAGTGCTTTTTATATTGATAGCCACCTTGTGTCTATCTAAAAATAAAGTACTGGTTTCTGACAATAAGGAATTCCTAGTAGGCAAGTGCATATTAATGTGTAAATTAGCTTCTAAATTTCATATTGGAGACTTCAAAAAGAATTGCCTGTGTTTAGTGACTTCCAGAACCAAAGGAATGTTAGATGTGTCACTTGGATTAGGAAGATAATCATGGGATTAGAACTGTACTGCTTGGGCCCTTTATACCAGTGGTAGTCAAAGTAGTGGTACATGGACTGATGCCGGTCCACAAATCATGGGCTGCAGATTCACAGCAAATTTCCAGGAAAAAAAGAGTTGTAGGCAATGAGCACAAATATGGTGCTAGCCCATTGGATAAAAAGCTCTGTTGATCCCTGATATCAGATTGCTGAGAGATGCAGTTCTCTATATTATGCTAGTAGAGGAATGAGGCTTGAGGAAGATATCTCATCCTATTTTATATATGGGGAAGTTTCAGAAGGAGAGAACAGGAACGATGGCCTTTCCCCTTTATCCAAAACCCCCCTGCTACCCAGGCTCCTTTGCTATATATAAATAAAATGCTTGGGTTTGGGGATGGCAGTCAGGCCCAAACCTAGCTCCTTCTACATTTTACAGCAACCATGCAAAATGTTTTTCCTGAAATTCTCCTCTTCTTTCTCAGGCCAAGAGCTCAGCCCAGCCCAGACTGACAAAATGTTTAAAATTTGCTGCAGTATCTGAGTAAAACGATTCTCTCTAGTGTCATATCTACAGTATTATTTTTGAAAAAATGGGTGTGTGGGTGGGTCTGAACTCTTGACCAGTATTGAGCACTAAGAAGCTCCTTACAGGATACAGACACCATGGAAATATCCAATTCTAATTCCTGCAGATGTAAGTCTGCTTTTGAAGATGTAAGACCTTGCAGGATTCTAGACATAGTCTTCATCTCTTTTATCTTCTACAGATGTATTTAGGAGCCTGGGGTAATCTACAAGGTGTTATAAAATGCCAGATGGAAGAAATTGCTCACATTGATCTCAGAACTGAGCTAGAACCAAGGAAGGAAACTATTCTGTTTGATAAACCAACTAGAGGAACTACTGTTCAGAAATTCAAGGAGATGGTCTATGGCCTTTTTAAAGTGAGTATCCTCTTTCCCATCGCCACTGTCAACTAGTTATCCATGGATCTGTTAATATTTCCTGTAGGCATTGTTTTGCAGTAAAGGACTGAGAGTTATTATTTTGCTTGCAGTAGCATCAGATTTTTTTTTAATGACTGTGTTAGATAAGTTTTTACTTGCATTAAATCTTCTTTCCCCTGCCTTGAACATTACAAAAAAAAAAAAACTGGGCTGCTTCACTATAAGTAGAAATGGGGGGAAGAGCCTTCATTTGCTATTTGCATTGGAGAGTATTCTTTTGTCAAGACTCCTGGGCTGAAAATCAGTCTTAAACTTTCCCTCTTCACACACTGTGGTCCTGATTTCCTGAAGGTAAAAGGGGAAACAAAAAATTTTGTAGTCTAGAATGTTAGGCCTCTGGGATGTTTGGGACTTAATATTTTGAACACCATGGTCAAGATCCCACAACAGAAGACATTCATCTGTCACATAGCTATGTCTCCATAGTTATGTATCCTGATGATATCGCCTAGAAAATCACCTTATAAATCACTATGACACTTAACATGGCAATTTCTGTGTTGTAGGAGAGTGCAGGAGATGAAAGGTTCAGCTATTTTCTTTTAGCTAGGCTCACTATGACAAACATCTACAAAGACCTCTGGGGGTCCCCGTGATGTCCCTGCAGATGAGTCCTTTCAGCATGTTCTGCTACAGGAAAATTATTGGACACATCTTCACTTGTTATCCCACTCTCTGATCATATCAACATAGCTGTGGGCGGCACTGTTTACAAGGTAGATTTACAAGGGGATTTTGGACATTACGTGAAACAGAATTCCAGCCTCCACAGTGATCCAAAAAATGAGTGGTGATGGTGCAAGTCTAACTTATGCCATTGTAATACACAAACAACATGTTCCCTGCCCCATGTCTTTTCACTCAAGCAGTGCTACATGATTCATTTCTCTATAGCCTGGAGAGTATCACAAATGTTTTGCATCAGTAATTATGTAATTGGTGCTTACAGAGCAAGTCTAAGTTCTCTTATTTTCAGTCACAAGTTCAATTACTTGTCCATCTTACATACACATTGATTTGAGTTAGAAAATTTGTGTCAGGTACCTAGGGATATCGTGATGTTCTTAATTTCCTGAACTGTGGTGGTAATAGCTGTATAACTCAATCACAAATAACAGCCAATCACTAGAATACTATATGACCTGTTAGGCTACATAACTTCACATATACCTAGCAGGAGTGCTAAGAAATCTCTTTCTGAATTATGAAGATGGGTAACAGGACACTAGCAAGCATGCCAATGTGCACTGATGCCCAGTGCACACCAAGACTGTTGGACCTTTTGTGCCTTAGGCACTGATGCAGAGCAGCCACTCTTGCTGGCTCTGCTACATGGTAGTGTATTAGCATCCCTCTACTGGATATGGACATCACACAAATGCACAGTTCTAATTCCCACATATGTAAGGCTGCTAGTGAAGACATAAATCCCCAACAGGATTCCAGCCAATATTTTTAAAGAACTGAATGCATACAGTATTTGACTATATATTCACACTTTCTTTCTAGGAAAAACTAGGTGAGCAAGGAAATCTTCCTGAGCTGGTTAATCTCATCTTGTCTGTTGCTGATGGGAACAAAGATGGTCGAGTTTCTTTGCCAGAAGCAAAGTCAGCGTGGGCACTTCTCCAGCTAAATGAATTTCTGCTCATGGTAATTCTCCAGGATAAAGAACATACTCCCAAACTGTTGGGATTTTGTGGGGATCTTTATGTGATGGAAAAAGTTGAATATACCTCTCTCTTTGGAATAAGCCTTCCATGGGTCATAGAACTTTTTATTCCCTCTGGTTTCAGAAGAAGCATAGATCAGTGGTTTACTCCATCATGGCCTAGAAAGGCAAAAATAGCCATAGGGCTTCTAGAATTTGTGGAAGACATTTTCCATGGACCATATGGGAACTTTCTTATGTGTGAAACGAGTGCCAAAAACTTGGGTTACAATGATAAATATGACTTAAAAATGGTGGATATGAGAAAAATAGTGCCAGAAATGAATCTAAAAGAACTAATTAAAGATCGTCACTGTGAGTCTGATCTGGATTGTGTGTATGGATCAGACTGTAGAACTGTATGTGACCAAAGTAAAATGAAATGTACTACAGACATAATTCAGCCAAACTTAGCCAAGGTATGCCAGTTGCTTAAAGACTACTTGCTTCGTGGGGCTCCTTTGGAAATACATGAAGAGCTAGAAAAGCAACTGTACTCATGCATTGCCTTGAGAGTTTCAGCAAACCAGATGGAAATGGAGCATTCCTTAATACTCAACAACCTGAAAACTCTACTGTGGAAGAAAATATCTCATACAAATGATTCTTAGTTTGTCTCACAATACTGTTGCTGCTATAGGAGCTAACCACTTTGTGTGAAAAGTAGCTTCAAAATACAAAATATTCTTTATTTAGCCTCCATCTTTCATCAGTCCTTCTTCAAACACTGCTACCAGTGAATTTTTTTTCCAGTTGGAAAATTATGTATGCTCTCTAAATATCTGCCTGGCAGAGACTACTGAAGCCATATGGCTATATAATACTCTCAGTTTGGGAAAATAACAGGTTCTGTGTTCTCCTTTTGCCCTTACCCAAGTTAAAATTGTTTGAGAAGGGCACTGAGTGTCTGTGGGAATATAGTAAATACAAAATTAGTTTTTTCTGAGCCAAACTTGCACGTTCACGGAAAGCACTTGTTACACTCCCAGGAGGTCTGTATCACTTTGGAATGCAAGTGAGGGATCACATTGGAGTACTTCATTATTTCAAGAAAACTCTCTGCACATGGAAAACCTAGTATTTCAAATAGAATTATAGGCTAACCTGTTCCCTGTTGCGTTGAACAGGGCATCTGTATGAAGTGGAAGAGTACTAAAATGCACATCCCACCTGCATTCAGAAGTAATGGCCTGAAGAGACCTGCAGTCTTCAAACACTGCTGTGCAAAGTTTCTCTTGTCCTCTTCCCCACAACTTCTTCCTTCTCTTGACTTGCCATTCCTCAACAAATAAGAAAATAGATTGCGGTGCTTTTAAAAATTTGTCCGAGTTTTGGGTTTTTTGAGTTTAAAGGAATTTACAAAAAAAAAAAAGCCTGAAAATCCATCACTAATAGAAATTAGCATGGTAGAATCCACGCTGCTGTTTGTAAGTTAAATGAATATAGGGGAGGGGGGGTTGTTTACTAACTTTAGCATGGCAGAATTTGCACATTTGTGATTTTTAAGAAAGAAAATCGGTGTGACAATTCAAAATGTTTTAAACTGGAAGTTTTGGAATTACAACTTTTTGTTGGATTTTTACATTTGTATGCACATTTACCTCATCTGTACACTGAATGTTACTTAGTTTGCTGAAAATTCCTAGTTGAAAGTAGTTATTGTACCATACTATCAGTTAAGGATTTAAGTGATGCATGTTACACTCACATATATACAGTAGCAGCAATATTTGAAGAGACATAAGTAACTGGAGCAGCTGCATTCATCTGGGTCTTAAGATAAGCAAATTTATAACCAAAAGGCAAGGAGCTGGATGGGGGCACTTGTGCTGATACTTGTACACAGACTGTGATATTCATAACTTGAATGCAGCTGGTAATCTGGTTACACTTGTTGCTTGAGCATAAAATATTTAAAAACGTAGGGCACAGTCTGGCCAAAACTAAATACAGCAGGCCCTCGGTATCCTGAGATTTGCTTCCGGGCCCCCCATGGATACTAAAATTCATGGATGCTCAAGTACTATTATGTACAATGGTGTAGTAAAATGGCATCTCTTATATAAAATGGCAAAATCAAAGTTGCTTTTTTGGATTTTTTTTTTAATATTTTCAAGACGTGGTTGATTGAAACCGTGGATACTGAATCTGCGGATATCGAGGGCCAACTGTACATCCAGCAGTGCACTTCTATGCACATTTATTCTGAGGTAATTCCAGTGCAGTTCAATGAGAACATCTCCCAGGTTGGTGTAGAAATTCAGGCTTAGTTCCACTGATTACTGTGGGGATTTGATTATTGATATTAACAGAACAAACATGCTTAATATTAGCTGGAACTTGTCCAGCTGTAGCCATGAGCACTTAAGCCAACACTGTTGAATCCAAACTCATTCATTCAGAAGTCATGTCAGGTAACTGTCCTGGCTTTGTGGATCATACTTCTCATGTATCAACTTGAGAATCTAGGTATTATTTTCAAAGCTTGGCAGTAACCTGTTATAAGTAGCACTGTGGGCTGGCATCTTGCATTGCATCTATGGATTCATAACCTAATTACAGATGCATAATTGCTCCACAATTATATCACATATTCATGATTGTAGTACTAATGTCACAATTGTAAATGCCCTCAAATCCCACCTTCAACTCTGGAGAGCCACACTGAGCGACAGAGGTCTGTTCTGCTGGTGATCAAGGTGCAGCGGGATGACATTTCCAGCCCCTTCCCACCAGCAAGTGAAACTGTGACAACCAGAAGCCAGACTCTGTTACAGTTCCATGTTGCACTGCAGATCATTGCAGGGAAGGGGCTTGAAATGTCATTCTGCTGTGCCGTTAGGATTTAGAGCAGCTGCACACTCAGCTAGGGTTTGGGGTTAGGCCATGATGTGACTATGCATGCATGATGCAGGGTCTCAGCTGTGTTATCTGTAAGATATTATTTTTGGAGATAACAAATTATTGTTGTTGTTGCGTGCCTTCGAGTCATTTCCGACTTATGGCTACCCTAAAGGAAACCTATTATGGGTTTTCTCAGCAGAATTTGTTTAGAAAGGGGTTGCCTTTGCCTTCTTCTGACGCTAGAGTGTGTGACTTGCCCAAGGTCACCTGGTGGGTTTCCATGGCAGAGCAGGCACTCCAACTCTGGTCTCCAGAATTGTAGTTCAAGGCTCAAACCACTCCACTGCACTGCCTCTTGGAGATAACAATGGTCCCCTTAAAATCAGCGCTAAATAGTGGAATTATTTTTTTCTCTTTATAACAAGTAACATGTACCCATTACTTCTTATTTGTTGGGGAGGGTCATCCTTCCAAATGTTAGGCCATTTTCTTATATTTAACAACAGATTATTCTAAACAGCAGTGAAAAGTAACAGAAAGTAATGAGTAATGTAATCATTTTCTTTTTTGAAATTGCAAGAGGGAAATGGCAATGATCTTTCACAAAGTAACTTTCGAAACACTACTTTGGAATATTATGTGGTATATAAAGTTTTAGGACTAGGTGGCAAACAGGTTTTTGAAGCAAGATTTGCCTTACATCTGTAGTTCTCAGTTCTCACTTTGCTCAAAAAAGAGGAGTTGAAGCAAGACAGTATGTGTCTAAGAGCACTTTAAAGGAAAACACAACTGTGGTAATTTTCAATATTTTGCATGTTTCCCAAGCATAGCAGTAAAGTCTCTAATTCTGAAAACCTGGCAACTTTGATCACAAATGGATCATCTTTACTCCATAGTTCAGTGCAGACAGTTCTGTCTGCTCCAGTGACATTTTGTCATTGTGTGGGAATGTTTATATGAAACATCAGTGCACATTATGAGTGACAGTAACTCACTTTTGCCATCCTTCACTTGCACCTTCACAAGAGGGAAAAGATAGGGAATAAGTTTTTTCAGTTTGCCTTGGTCTGGGTTTTTTTAGAATCATACTTCTTTGTACAAAAAAGCCCCCTTTTTCAAATAAAGAACATGCACTTACAAAGCAAAGTTATCTTACAAAGCAAAGTTATTTTTGTTCCCTGTACCATGTGTGAAACATTAATAATTTGCTCTAGGATTCTGCGCATTTTTGCCTTGTGTAAATATTTTTACTAACAATATTCTTGCACAATGTGTGTTTTGTTTTTAAATTGACAAGATACTCTTTTATGAGACAGTATTTAATATTTTCAGCCACTATACAATCCTGTAACATACTTGGCTGGCGTACCTATGCTGGGTAAAGCTGAATGTCAACATCATTACAGTCATTGCTCCATTGGGAAAAAATACTGAGCCAAATATTTCTAGACATTTGAAATAATTTTAGAACAATTTGTTCAATGCAGTTTGTACTATTTTTCATTTTGATTGCTGTTATGCCATCTTCAGTTTTCATTTTGAATATGAATTGTTTACAATAAACTGGAACTATTTCCCCTTTCTGGTAATTGTGTTTGTTAGATGAAAACTGCCAGCAGAGTAGAAAAGAGGAACCTATCTCAATTCTCCTTTGAACGCCAGCAAAATAGAACTGTAAATGTAAGCCATTAGAAATGACAAAAAATAATAGGTTTGAGTGCATAAAAATAAGCAGCACTCATTTTGTTGCAGCTGCTGATGTATATTTGCATCCATTGGTCCTTCTGATACAATAAAGACATCGGTAAGATATTTGATTTTGCCATATTCCGTCAATAAAGATGAACAAAACACAGGCAACTGTAGCTTGTCGCTTCACTGCCAAACTATGATGCTAAGCAGAAGTTGGAACTTCTGTAATAGGAAGCCTCAACTGCAATAAAACGTCTTGAAACCATTTGCCTCCTAGCTTCCTAGGGTGCGAACATCAGTTCTTTTAGTTAGACTATAGTGTCCCCTAGTGAAGCTCCATGGAATTAAGCAGAAAATTAAGCAAATTGTGCAGAATACCCACAGATAGCCCTTGTGTATCACTTTGAGAGCAGGGAATTGGAGAGAAGTGACAAAAATTAGCCGGCTCCAGAAATGCTGGCTGAATTATGCTCAGATATTGATCCACTATACTACTATTCTGTTTGCCTTGGTCTGCCAAAAATGAGCATTAAGTATGCAATTACAGGCAAATGCATATCCATCTCCATTTTAGTTAAACACTGTGTATAAAATTTTCTCTATTTGCCAGGAACAATGAAAAAATGAACATTTTAAAAAATTACACAGCCTTACAAAGCACACTAGAACTAAGTCAATCCATTCCCTTTTTAGAGGGAGAGGATAAAATCTGCAACCACTAGAACTGCAGTTTTGTTAGCCTGATACATTTTTAAGATTTAGGCTTTATAGCAAAGGTAGGCAAACTGTTAACATTTTCTTAACAATTTGGTCCAACTACCCTCAGGCATCTACCATATAACAGGATTTTATAACTGGCTGCCAGATAGGACACTCTTTTGGTTTTAGTGTAAATGTACTTTTCAAAAATGGGAAAAATGCATTATATGAATTCCATTCCGCACCCTACTCTAACCTGTAAGTAGATATAACGTTTATGTAGTTCCATCATACACCCTACCGGTAACAGAAAAAAAGTGGCCGTAAGATTTCCACAACTTAAAAAGTGTACAACAAAGACATAATATTTAAACCTCTTATAATTTGGGTCAGTCATCAATAGGAGACTGTAGTCAAGAAATCCAAAAAAATCTTAAGACCTGGAAGGGCAGCTATGAAGGAACTATAAGGAATCATCAAGAGTGAAGATATTAAATACCAAAGTCAGAATAATCCAGTGATATAGACTCAACTGACTCAAACTCGTTGGACTCATATGTCACTTCAATGACTCAATTTGGACTCAGCTCAGCAATGAACGATGCAAACTCACCTCATGACTTGTGTATTTTTAGCGACCAACTTGCTGCCCTTAGTCTCAGTCCTCAACCAGTGAATAAACTAAACACAAAGTACTTCCCTGGAAGGAAACTGGTGTTTCTTCTCTTTTTGCTAAACCAAATAATGGAAATAACTCCAGCCAAGTTGATTCTGATGTTGAGATGCTTTTTTAAAGCAGCAATATTGACTTTGGTCCAATTAATGTGTTAGGATTTGGGGGAAAGCATTGCAAAGACCTACCATTACTACGTAAGATTGCTGTTTTTGGTTGCAGCCAGTTCAGTTGAGTCGGTAATGAAGGTGGAATTGTTATGAGACCTTGCCATAGCAGGCTGGATGCCCATTTTGTAGAGAAAAAAAACCTTTTTCTAAAATACAATCTTGATACATTTGATTAATAGCACTGCTTTATTTAAATAAGCCTGTGTTGAACTTCCCTACAATTGTTTAATATTTTTAACCTAACTTTTTGCATGTCTTCTTGATTTTCTAGTTATTGAAATCCCCCCTCGCATCCCACCACTACCTCCTTTTTTACGATTAAAGTTGGCTCCCGGATTTGAGGCTTAAGACATGGTTTGAAATAAAAGACTTAAGTACATTAGAGGAATAATCCAAACCATAGTATTTCTGATTTCTGTGTACAGTTGTGAACGCTGACAGGAAGTCAATTTAAATGTGCTGGAAGACAGTTCCATGGATATCATGGGAGTGCTAAACAGAGAAATAAATGATCCAATAGACAATCAAGGCTGAACTGTCATAAGACACCAAGATGAGTAAACTTCATACTTTAGACACATCGTGGATGATGACGTGATTCGGAAGATGTTTGTTGAAGTGGAAGAAAGAAGGAAAAGATGACATTACAGATGGATTTATGCAATTAAGGAAGCCGTGCACCCTGAGCTTGCAAGCCCAAAGGAAGGCTATGATGGCAAGAATTCTTGGTGGTCTCTTATTCATAAAGTCACTATCTGTCAAAGCAGCTTGATGACCAATAACAAAAACGATACTGCACTAACATACATACATGAAGCTTGTGTATCCCATTCCACTACAATGCAGTATTTAAGATTAAACTACAAGTAATGTGTACATATTTTAACCATATACCCCACTGGTAACAATACCACACACTAGACATCTTGTTTCTTATCTATCCTTCTCCCTATATATTGCAGCAGCAAACTTATATAACTGTTTATGGAAACTTTTAAGCAGAAGTTAGATAGCCACCAGTTAAGGATGCTGCAGTAAAATACATATTTTATCAGTAGGGTACTGGACTAGGTCAGTGATATTTATCTTTCACAGCTGCCAGGGCTGATATTTGTTTAGCTGATGAAACTGTAAGGAAAGGAGCCACGGTGGCAGGGGTGGGGGCCGAGAGAAGATGACAAAAAATTAAAGCCAAAGCAGAACCTATCCTGAGAAAGGAAGAGGGGAAGTCAAATAATGAAAAAAAGGTTTTTCTTCTCCCACCCCATTTTTCCTGTTTCCTCTCACTTAACATCATTCCAGGAGGATGTTTTTGCATGCCATGTACCAGAAGGCAAAAGAGGAAGGGATAGAAAGAGGGTGTTAGTGCAAGTGTGCTCTCTCCACTGCCACCTTAGCATTGCTGGGTGGCCTGCCATAGGGCAACATGGGTAGCAGAGGTCAGATGAGGAAAAGGAGAAGTGGGAAGACAGATGAGGAAAGAGGGAAGGCAGGAGAGGACAACAAACAGCATAAGCCAAACTGGATGCAATGGCCAGGGTCGGAGCTGCTCCTGTGGGTAACATCTTCTCACTTCTGAGGGAGCTTTATTTTACTGAAAAAGGAACATGGAGTGCAGTAGGGGAAAGGGAGCCTGAAGCACCTTCTTCTGAGGTTAATTCTCCTGTGAAAGGTATGGCTAACGATAACCAGGTGTGCACTTTTTCCCTCGAAGGCAATTCCATCTGAGAGGAATACCAGGCAGCTTCTACAGCTTGGATGCTCCCCAAGAGAACCTGCTGTACTTAACAGCCTATTCTTTTTGTGCCCCCTCCCCCTAAGCAAGTATCACACCTCCTAGTTTTAGAACCACTGTACTGCATGATCTTTCAGGGCCCTTAAAATGCTTCAATCTTCCAATGTTGTCCATTACTATAACATTTCAAAGTGGTTCACTGTCAGCAGATAAGCTGCACTTTTAATATTTTAAGCAACACAAGGAACGGCTATTCCTGGAGTTCCCTCAGTAACAGCGCTACATTAAAGTTCCACTGAGATTGATCCTCATCCCCTTCTGGCATTATCATTTTCCCTGGAAAACAAGTAAGATTTTCAGTGGGAATAAAGTAAGTACAGCCATTACTACCTGGGTAAGGAAATCAACATTTGATGTACTTACCACTAAAAGTCCAGCAAGGGAGCATAATACACAGTATGCCGCAGTATCTAGCAGAACGTTCCCATTTGTTTGTCAAACATCTATCAAGGAATTCTTTGTGGTATCTCAACACACCCCTATATACATGCATTCACAACAAGGATAATAGCATGAGAGACTATTCATCCTGCCAACTCTGCCCTAAGGAATTGCTTTTGTTCACATGTATTGGATCCCCCAACAGGCAAGATGTAGAAGCTTGCCACAGCTTCCACCCAACTGACAGATCTTTTTGTAGTTTGTAGCTGTAGCAAGGGCACTTAGTTTCCTTGTACTAACTCCACATCTGTAACTTTTTATATAAGATTAAAGGGGGAGGGGAGCCCAAGGTTCCAGAGCAGCTATAATTCAGTGTCACTAAGTCAAGGCTTACAACATTGGTTCAATAAGTTTATTTTGTTTTCCAAAATCTTCATAGAAAATTATGGAAGGCATCTTAACTATCAGCCACACGTTCCTGAGCCCGAAGGAAGCTAGCCTTCTTTTGAGCCACGCGATCTTTCTTCTGGGCAAGGGACAACTTCGGACGGTTCCACCTGCAAAAAGAGTTTGTGTTATTCTCATTGACATACACAGCCTCTGCAATATTTAATTTTTATCCACTTTCCACTAAAAATAGTGTTCAAAGCAGCTAATAAAAACGACTATGAATAATTATTTCAAAAATACAAGCACTGACACTAATTACCTTAACATTTCAAGCTGTTAAGATGACAAAGGGCTATTCTTTAAGTTACTAATCTACCACTATAGTGTATTTACTGCTTTTTAAATCAAATTACATTTAAAATGCTATTTCATCCCTTATGTGGCATCTTTCAGAGGGATTCACTCTTTGCCTACAAGTATTAATCACTCTATAGCAGTGGTTCTCAACCTGGGGGTCCCCAGATGTTTGCGGACTTCAGTTCCCAGAAGCCCCAGCCACTATGGTCAATGCTCAGGGCTTCTGGGAGCTGAAGTCTAGAAACATCTGGGGACCCACAGGTTGAGAACCACTGCTCTATAGGTATAACTATACGAAACATCAACATTCTTTCTGCTCAGAAGCCGCCAGGAATTGCATTGCTTACACATTGCTATAAAATAGAGGACTTTCGTGTCTCTCCAGCCAAATTCTTGACTCAGAGGGGGGCAAATTCAGCAGTTTCAAAGCTAGTTTTTCTTTCCTGGGACGTATCAAGAGGCTGCACATACAACCATTAAAACAAAACCAGAAGTAGCAGGAAGTCTGCTTTCACTTTTGTAAAAGTCTTTATTTGTCAACAGATCAAGGCACATGTATGGTTATGTACTGTTTTAAAGGAAATAGAGGCTGCCAGAAAGACAAGTCTCCTTCTGCACTGAAATTCGACACCGGGCTGCAATCAGCTGCATGCTGTCTACTCCTATTCTACAATAACTGAATCAACAGTGGGAGTAAATATGCCAGCTATATACAAAGTCTGCACTTAATATGGTAAGAAAATGGGAAATCATACATACTTGTGCAAAAACAGTTGCAGACAACTGCCCCCACCATCTCAAATACTCAAGGTGACATATTCCACAATCCAAATGTCAATAGCTAGACTAACAAACTGATATCAAAATGGCCAGTCCATTCAGGAACTCTTCCACATTCCCTCTGCTAAATCTTACAATCACTACTAACTATTCAAGCAAGTTGGTCACTGGGGCCAGTAAATAAATAAGAGCAGGATGCAAGGAAATTCAGAGATTAGGATGGAATCTCTAATGCATTCTGAAACAACATTAGTTCTGATAATTTAAACACTTACTTGACCTGTCAGAAACCAACTCACAAGTACTCTAGGAACATTTCAGTAAACTATAACACCATTTGATTGTATAGAGCAACTCTGGCTAAACTGATCCAAGTCAATGAAATGTCTTAAGTGTGTAACCAGTGCTTTTCTGCAACTGAATTAATCGCTGAAGAACTGGCACTACACACATTTCTTCACTTAACTATATCAACAGAAGACTCGCGGCTAGTATTGTTCTTTTTGGACAAAGGGAAAGGAAGAAAAGTCTCTTCCATATTCAGAATGCCAGTATTGTCATTTGCTGTGATGGGTCCTTTTTTGTTTTTTATCTTTGAACAAGGAGCAGAATCTTAAGGACCACAGGCTACACACATCTTCCAAAGATTCAACTCCATGTATAATGAAGACCAGCAATGAACCATCACAGTCAATAAATACAGGACTGCCACAGGAGAGCCTCTGCAGTCTGGATGTAGTCCTTCAGCCTCATGTTGCTTGCCTCAGTTCTAAACATAGAATGCTGCTTTTGAACTTGCTGTGTTGTAGCCCTAGTCCCTCACAAGACAAAAGAATATTTTCTTTTTGTATCCCCCAAGGCAGGATACTTCATTTCAAATATAAATGTATTCTGAAGAGCTATTTTGGCCTCACCAGCACAGCACTTTCTGATAAATAAATTCTGTAAGGAAATTTCTATAGCTTAAAGAATTTTAACCTGCCTTTCCAAGTAGACTAACTTCAAAAGATGGGTTTGCAAGATTACAGAAACATGAACATACAACATATATCATCCAAATAATTTTAAGCACCAACTAGAGACTGGAATATATATTTTGATTTTAAAAAATAGCCAACAGAGATGAGGCCATATGTCTCTCCATGGGGTGAGAGTTCCAAAAGTAGTAGACTACAACCAAGAAAACTTTATCCCTAGTATCCACCAGCTGCATGGCTCTTACTGAAAAACTAGAGCATAACACTCAGGCAGACTCATAAAAATCTAGGCAAAAAACATGGTTCCAACTCATTTCACGTTTCAAAGGCCAAAACCAGAACTCTAAAACTCTGCACCTAGGAACTAACAAACAGCTATTGTACACAACACATAACAGGTGGAGTATGATACAAGTTCCCACAATCATTGTATCTACTACATTCTGTAACAATTGCAGTTTCTGAGCCATCGACAAAGAAAAACCCACAAGGTACTTCACAGAAATCTCAACTACATGTACCAAAGATCATCTTTTTCTAAATTGAGTTGTAGCTTCAAAACAGCTTAAGATGGTAAAAAACACTCCAACCAGCCAACAGCACCTATAGCTCTGTGGATAGCCCTAGCGCCCCATACCTTCAATCCCTTGAGAGTCAGGTCTAAACCTTCAATCAAATTAACACATCTCCTAATCCACAGTATTTTTCATCTACATTAAGCTTCACTTTATTAGTTCTCCCATTCCAATACGGGTTCCCAAGCACCTCTCCAATACAGCATGGAAAGGATGAAAGCCAACTCACCTCTTCTTTTTGACTTCCCTCTTGGGTTTCTTTTCGTGGACTGGATTCTCACGTATTGCTGCATGGGCTTTTTTGTACATCTCCTCCATCTGAAATAATTTAAACATTAGTTTATATTTAAAAATAAATATTTAAAAAACCTTAAGATATTCTAATTCAGATAAAATGCCTCCTTATCAACACAGACAAGATCTGTTCTACACAAAAAATAGCCTAAAACCAACTCAATACAGTGCGAGGAGCAAGATGAACTTTCAGAAAAGAAAAATTTAACAAATCTTGAGATCTAGAAGTAGAAGAACATAAAGCAAATTCATACTCTGTGCTGTATGCAACTGTTTAATGAGATACTGAACCCACCCACTGCTGAAGTCATCACCCTACTTAGCCCTGATGAAGCAGCCAATCTAATAGTCTCTTGGTCACAAATTGGCCCTGCATTTTTTCCTGCAGTATTTTCATGTGGTCATCGTATCTAAATAAACGTGGACTGGAGACTGAAAATTATCAAGGAAAATTTTCACAGGAATTCCAATTGCCAAAGGCAAATTGCTTAACACTATGAACCTATTTTCTCTGGAAAAAGCAAGAAACAATCTCAACCACATTAAATATACTAATAAACTATTGTTAACTAAAATGCTAGGGTGCCTTAAGCAGCCATACAGATCAGCTATTCTTAGTATTCTGTACCTGTCTCCTGAACACTGCTTGTCCTGAACGAAGGGCTAGTTGTATGGCTATATTTAAGATTCATGGCCTTCTAGATATAAGAAAGATTCAAGGAATCACAGCTCTCTGTCTGGATTCCACATGAAAAATCCTTCCTTCAACCTTTTCCCTGAATCCCAAACTACTATTAAGATTATCCAAAAATCTGAGAATTGAGAGAAGCCCTTTCCACAGGAAAGAATAATTCAGCAGGTATTTATGAAATACTTGCTCAATGGAACAAGAAACTTACAAGAAGTAGGAAAACTGATCAAATATCCAAAGGGGATTTGTAAAAGAGACATGTACTGTAAGTCCTATATAGGCTATATGCATACTGAACTTAATGCTTATGGTTCAGTGAGATGCATGCAACTTAGAAAATATAAACAAGTTCCACAGACTACCTGTTAGTATTTTTCCTATAAAACTACATTGCCAGCAATAACTTTTCTGAATAGGACATACTTCTTGTCCTGAGAGAACGAATAAGCAACATACCATGTCAGGTGTCACATTGTTCTTTATGTACTGGGAGAACTGTTTCTTATAGGCATCTTCATCCTCCTCCATCAAGTAACGCATGTAATCTGCAACGTTTTGACCCATGATGTGCTTGCGATGGACCTCTGCATTAAAATCTTTACTCTCTGAGTCATAACCAGGGAAGCGCTTGGTACTGTGAAACAGGAGTTGAACAACAGAGACACATCTGAATAAATTCTGGTAAGATTTGCAACAGGCATAGCTGGATTTAAGAGCTTCAGCCACCATCAGTCCCGTCTTGAAACACTGAGATGCATCATACACATGCCAAGGACCAACTACAGAATGGTCAGTCAGTGGAGTATCATCACACAGCAGCCAAATTTAAGACTAAGGAAAGATGGTCCTTTGGGAACTTTACAACTACTGCTTGTAGGACAGCAGAAAAGCCAATCCACTTTACAATTCTGGCTAATATTTTCTCAAATATGCTGTGGTAGTCAAAACAATGCATGATTTAATGATCAAATGCGGCAAATCTTCACACAACCAAGTGCTCACAGAAAGCATTCTGTTCAAGTAGAAAGTTCACTTTGGTGGATGAGAGAGTAAAAGTAAACTCCAAGTTCAAAATGAATCTATATTAAGAGGAAAGTAAACTAAATCCTGGTATAGTGGGAATCTGTGTACATGCTTTCAAGTTGCCTATTGACTTATAGTGACCCTATGAACTTCAAAGGATTTTCTTGGGCAAGAAATACTCAAAGGTGGTTTTTGGCCAGTTTCTTCCTCTGAAATATAGCCTAAAATACCGGGTATTCATTGGTGGTCTCCTAAGTAGTAGGCAGGCTGACCCTGCTTAGCTTTTAAGAACAGACAGTATCTGGTGCCTTTAGGGCATTTGTATCAGCCTAAGGCAAAAGCACTGAACGAAGATTATGATGACAAAAAGAAGCAGATTCTCTCATTTCTACAACAGACTATAAGGATGGCAGTTTAAACAGTAAAACAGCTCTTGCAAAAGGTGAGTGAGATTAACATTTAGAAACCTAACTAAGGTTTCTGAGTAAGCAGAGATGACCACTTCCAAAAAAGTGTCCTAAATCATGGTGGGAAACCTGATACCCTCCATACACTTTGTCCTACACCTCCACCGATCATAGCTAATAGCCAAGGATTCCGGAAGGTGTAGTCTCAAACATCTCAAGAATACTAGGTTGCCCACCCTGCCTCTATCAGTCCAGAGAACAGAAAGGTTACCTGTGTGGAATTGAAAGACCACCATCCACTGCTCCTTTTAGAGCACCAAAGACCTTGTTCCCAGTTGTAGTTCGAGCAAGACCAGCATCCAGATAGCACGTAAAGGCACCAGGTTGCCCATCCACACTTTCAACATTATACTCATCACCAGTCACTTCAACTTGGCCTTCATAGATCTTATCAAGGCCAAATTTGTTGAGAAGCTGCAAATGAACAATACACACTCAGTTTTCCATAACAGACCTCAAGTATCATATAGTGAGAACAAAGTCTGAATGAAATGTCCCACAGGTCACTAGAACTGAAGATGGGCAGCTGGCAACTTCCCCCATGAAGGGCCGTTGCAAGCACATTTCTAAAAAACCAACAAACCCTTAAAGTCAGGTCTGGGTGATGAACAAGTCCAAACTTACAGACACAAGTAATCTTTTTAGGAACCAATTATTTGCAGGACTGAAAAGCTACACAATTCAGGAAGCATGGGTGTGCCATCACACATTTTTCCAGTCCTATTCTAAGGCTGTTCTTGCAAGGAATATGTTCCTTGGAATATTTAATTTAATATTTTTTTAAAAAAGATCAAACATTACACACAATCCAATTAAAAATCCTTTTGCAACAACCAGTTAATAACCCAAAGCCTGTATAAATAAAAAAGACTTTGAACCTGGGCAGAAAGAGTGCATCTGGGGGACCAGGCTAGTTGACAGTAAAAAGGAGTTCCACAGACTGGAGGTAGAATCCCCACATTGTCACCAATAGCAGGACTGAGAAGGAAGGCCCTCCCCCATGTCCTCACAATGTATGCCCAGGAAGATGGTGAGACTGAGAGATATCCTTCTGATGGATCTCAAAACTCAAACATACTCGTGTGATGACATATTGTCTTTCAGATATAGTGTCTTCCAACCTGTGTCAAATAGGGAGGCAGAAATTATTTTGATTTCGTACAAATACATACCCTGCGGGCCAGCAGCAGGCCCGTGCAATACGCAGCAGCATAATTGGTCAAGCCAACTTTTACACCATATTTTGGCAGCTCATGAGCATATGCAGCACAGACAATCATGTCACCTTCAATTCTGGCATACGCAATCTGACAATGAAAAAACAGTGATAAAGAAAGACTTCTAAACACTTTTTTGTCACATTCATTCAATACTGTCTTCAGACAGTCCTATCAAAGAAAGCAACACTACACCTGGAGTCCCCTCAAGGCCAACCATCAAAGACCCCTTTTTCCAAACTAGGAACTTCCCTGGCTCACTCCACTGTCTGTTAATGTTACATCTGTGTGCACAAGGCACAAATGTGTTCTGTAAGACAGCAGCTCAGCAACAACTGCATCTTTTATGAATAAGAAAGCATTTTAAGAACTTCCTGATAGGAGATTTCTTTCATTTCACCTGCTCAATACTCACTTTGCCCCACTGCTCCTTCATACTCCATGAATTCAGCAAATCAAAGTACATCTCCACAATACATGGAAATGCACATAAAGACACATTCTCAGCTCTGAAGGGCCACTGGCCTATAGCTGCAGGCAGCTGTGATTGTCCCACATTCTATTCAACTGATTCTATTCAACAGAGCCAGTGAGACAGCAGACGTCAGTTTGCTACTCAGCTTCTCACCAGAGAGAGCTGGTTCCTCAAAACAACATGTCACATATCTGATACTTACCACAAGTTTTACTAAGCAAGACACCACATTTCCAAAGCATTCCTGCCCACTGGAAATCCAATGGTAACATGCATTTAGTTACATTTGGTTTTCCAGTTTTGACATGTAATTTGCAAGTGCTCTTTAAAGTAGGCTACCAAGTTTTATCTCTCAGCTAAGTCAAACTATACCTTCCATGATCCACAGCCAGCCAGGTACCAGAATGGCGAACAGTTCTCTGGAATCTCTCTTTTTTCTATCTGGCTGCCTGTTTTTCCCCCTACATCTTCCTCCTTATCCCACAGATTGCCAGTGAAGGGCCACATTCAGTCAGGCTGACAGCTGCAGGTTGCTCACCCTTGCACTTAATACTGCTGTCAGGAGACGAAGACAAGCACAATAACAGCTCCATTTGTTCAGCTTCACAGGTGAGAGAATCAGAGTCATTCTGCCTAAGACTTACTTAGAATAGGTGGCAGTTTTCGGAAGAAAGCATCTACAGCACAGATGGGCAACCACTGAGGGCTGGGGGCCACACTGGATGATCACAGATCCCTGCAAAATTAAGTTTTCTTTCGCCCAAAATGTCCCCTGAGGTACACCAAACAGAGGGGGCAATTTCAGGCCCAGGACAGGCCTTTTTTTTCGAACAAGCCTGTCAACTTGTAGGCCATTTCTGGTTGGAAAAAAAAAAGGCTCCCTATAACTCAAGGGGATGTTTCGCAGTATCTGAAGACAAAATGGAGGGTGGGGGTGGAATTCTAAAAACAGTCTGGAGGTCACATACAGCCCAGGATAGGCTTTTCCCACCGTGTTCTACAGCAAGTTATGAGATGCAACTTCAATAACTTTTTTTGAAGCATCATTTATTGTCAACTTTGCATTCTTATCTCACATTGCTAAACATAATTAATAAGTGGTCTGTGGATAGAATGAAGTCTGTAGTTTTGAAGATCAATCACATCCATTTATCAAGATTATGCTCAAAATTTGACAAACTCTGGATTATCAACACAATACCTTAAGCTATTGGTTATTCCAACGTTAGGCGACCTGTAGCCTTCCAGGAGTTTTGGACCACAAGTACCAGATACGGTATGGACAAATCCTGCAAAGGATGCTCCCAAATGGGGTAGATAATATGTAACACTTCAGATTTCTTGGTCCACAACTCTTTTAATCCCACACCCTTAGGTACGTCGATTGGGCTTGATGGGAGCTGCAGTTCAAGACAATCTGGAAAGCCACAGATTCCCTATCCCATTCTACACTTACTCATAAATTAGTACCAGACAGCATCCTCAATCTGTAGCCCTTATAAAATCTAACACACAGCACAGTACCTTCACCATGTATCATTTATGTACCCCTCATATTTCTTGATGACCTCCATAAATGGCAAGAATTAGGAGTGGAGCTTTTTTAAAAAGGAACCAGAGCAGTCAAAAATGCAACATAAAGATTTGTGAAGGATTAATTTCAATTCCATATTCACCATTTTACACTCTACTTTTGTCTCTGCTTAAAGTATACAGTCTGATTCAATAGAAGATGCAATTTTTTGCACTGAGAAAACCATCAATTTGGCTAAGTAAATCAGCTGGCTTTATTCAACAGCAATATAATCACCTGTTCTTTTCAAGTGGCAACAAACCAGAGTATCTGAATATGTAAGAAGATACAGGTTGAGCGTCTCTTATCTAAAATGCCCGGGATCAGAAGCATTCCATATTTCGGACTTTTATGGAACACAGTACCTTTTTGGAATAGCATTGTGTCTTGTTCATTTGCTACTTGTGTTGTGCAGGAGACACAAGGCTGAAGAGAGATTGAGGACCTGTAAAATGGTGGCAATCGAAACAAAGTGCTCAACATGAATCTACATCTCTCACCATTTCACAAATCCTTGGTCATTCCCTTTTTGCTGTCAGCTGCCCACATCTGCCTTTGAAGAGGCAGCTCCAGTGCTCCTCAGATATGAGAGACAAATAAGGAGAGTCACAGATGCTGCCTTGCAGACAGAGGTGGAGGCTGGCAGCCAAAAGGTTCAGTTTTCTGGAGATTTTCTGATTTCTGGATTCAATCTATATAACCTATTTCCCTTGTATATATCTATACCTAAATGTTCTATGCAATCCAAACAATTTGAGGTGGTTCAAAAATATTTTAAGCCCAGATTGATTATAGAAAGAATCTATCACTTATTCTAAAGCTTTTTTCCTAAAACAATATTCAATATATCTTTCAAATCCTTTAATATCGTCCATACAGTAAGTCTGCTTCCCTACAAAGGTAGTAACAGTGCCATAAAAATATGAGCTATTCTACTGTGTTCAAAATTTCTGTCCAACCATTAAACTGCTGGAGAAAATACTAGTGGCCCTTTGCAATTTAAAGGATGGAAAAGTGGCTTTACCTGGCAAATGATATCTCTGTTGGTAACACGTACAATCATCCTATATTTAGGGGTGTTGTACTTGTTTTTATCTTGAATCACCAAACGTTTACGAGCATAGTAATCGGTCTTTCCCTCTAGAAAAGAAACATGACAGATCACTTATTCAGAAACTGCAGATACAAGCCTCTTTCTGTTTAATTCATTCAAAGCATGTAAAGAAATTAAACATACCTCTCCTTCTTCGGAATTTGACCTGATACCTCTTGAAATACGCCTTGTTCTTGACAACTTTGACGAACCCCTTAAACAACAGGAACATAAAAACATTAATATCAATGTGTGGGAGTCCTCCAACTGAAGCTCAGAATAACTAACAAAATTCCCAGGTATATGTGAGCAAGGAAATACTATTCCCAAATTCTGGGGGCTGCAAACCACTAAACACACATTCTGTAGGTATTTTTCTGGAGTGATATTTATCATTTTATCTAATTCAGCAATGAGCATATATGCCTCAAGAACTACAACTGGATCACACAAATTGCCTGTGATGATGCTAAGTACAATCAGTACTACGTTCTAAAACTCTAGAGGCGTGATCATCCTCAAAGGGGGCAGAACAGGTTTTTTAATATTTCCCCCACCTTACTCAAGGCTTCCTAAAAGGCATTACATCTCCTTTGGAAATAAATATTTTAAGGTGTCACATCACAACCAACTCTTCAGTTAGCCAGCATTTGAGGGACTCCCCCCTTTTAAATTTGGTAGCAATAGACATTACTGTTGGTATTTCCAGCATTTTGTTCCAGAACAAGTCCGCAACCTAGTTAACTCATCATCAGAAACGGTCACATATTTCTCCAGGGCTGAACCATATCTGGCCCTCTATCCTGCACAGCTTATGACTGAGAGATGGTCAGAACTAAATTCCCTCTGGACCAGTGGTTCTCAACCTGTGGGTCCCCAGATGTTTGTGGACATCAGCTCCCAGAAGCCCTGAGCATTGACCATAGTGGCTGGGGCTTCTGGGAGCTGAAGTCCAAAAACATCTGGGGACCCACAGGTTGAGAACCACTGCTCTGGACAGTCACACATACTTCACCCACGTTACAAACAGTAACATCCATCTTTGAAATTGATACCAGCCAGAACAAATCCTTACTTCCAAATGGCCATCTACATATGACAGTATTATCTGAAAACACCGTACTGTTCCCTGACTGGTTCACAGACACAGGTCAAAGTGTAATGTGTGAAGCAGCCCCGAAAACTGCTGGAAGGAACACACCCTGCAAATGATCGTAGCAACACGGCACCAACAGAGCAAGACACGAGATTTTGGAAAAGCCCTCAGAGGAAACAGAAAAGCCCCCAGAGAGGGAGACTCTGCCTGACAGAATGCCCCAAGTAAGAGCTGTCTTTCAAAAAAACACGAAGCTAACGCGCCTTTCCTCCCCTCAAATCGAGCCGCGACGGCAACCCTGCCAGTGAGCGAGGCCCGACCCCATGCTATATGCATCCCAGGGAACGCTGTTCAGACGTTCAGAGCCCGCGTTCTCTTGCCGCTTTATCCCTGCCAAATGCCTTCGCGGTTTAGGAAAGGAAGTTACGAAAAGAGGCATCGCGAGTGGCCTGAAAAGGGGACCAACAATGGGGAACAGAAGCGGGGAGGGCGGCCAGAATGGAGGGGAACCCGGACAGCCGGGAGGGTGACTTGGGGTACCGGGCAGGAGAGCCCAGAGAGGCCGAAGCCGCTTCCCCCTTCCCAGCAGCTCTTCAGAGGCAGCCATTAGGCCACGCTGGAAGCCGCTTCCGCAGCCGGGCCCACTTCCCAATCCGAAGCCATCCGCCCGCCCCGGGACAAGCACGGAGAAAGCCAGGCTCCAGGCAAAGCAAACGGATCCCTCCCTGTCCCCTGCGACCCGTTTTGGACCGGTACTGACCATAGTTCTCGCTTCTGTCCCCTTTCGCTTTAGGCCGTGGGCCACTCAGCGAAACGTCCACAACCCGTAACGCTGGGAGAAAAGGCCGACGCTGGTGCGCACGCGCCACACGTCACCCGGCTAACGAGGCGGAGTCCGTAGCAGCAAGAGCGTCGCTAAGGAAACAGAATGCTCCCCTCTAGAGGCTCGGAGGGGAGCTCTCTCCTACACGGCCGTCGGTGGGGCGGGGGCTGTGACGTCACTTCTCACCTAAGCGTTCATTTCCTCCTCTGAGCTCGCGGTTGTGACGTCGTTTCTGCCTGGCAGATGATCAGCGTGCCGTTTCCTAGCAACTTTCCCGTATTAAGCTGATTTGGTTCATCGTCATGGACATCCTCATTGTTTAAACTAATGCTGCCCATCTTGGGCCATTAGGAAGGGGTGGCCCCTCCCTAAACTGCAAACCCCAGGATTCCATAGGCTGTTGAAAGTGGAATAATAGCACTATAACCAAATAGCCTTCCCCAGATGTTTGTGGACTTCAGCTCCCAGAAGCCCCAGCCACTATGGTCAATGCTCAGGGTTTCTGGGAGCTGAAGTCCACAAACATCTGGGGACCCACAGGTTGAGAACCACAAGAGATGGTGGGGCAGAGATTTGCCTACTAACAGGGATGTGGCAGAAGGACGTCTATACTTCAGTCCCATTCCCATGAAGATTTATCAGCTTGAGTGGATGAAAAGATAAATCATTTGGTATCTAGGGCACAACAATGGTGACGAGAATGTTCCAGAGGCAACAGTAGAAAGCAAACTTTGAGACACACTGGATTGCAGCCTGGGTCCTCCCCTGCTAAACCAAATCCCCAGCAAGTCACCTACCATAGCAAGTGAATTCTCAACCTATAGCAACACCCGCTGTAGTTCCCAACAAACCCAGTTCATAGCAAGCAACTTGATGCAGTGCTATATGACTGTGAGGGCCCCCACCTACCAAAACGACTTGACTAACAGTTCTTGTGCTCCCAAAGGAAAACGTCTTCTATAACATGTTGAGCCACAGACTTAAAAAAAAAAGGGGGTTCCCTTTTCCAAATACTGTTTTGAGGCTATGTTCTCCACACCTTGCTTTTCTGTTTTATTGTGCTCTTTTGTATTTGCTACTTGCCTTTTTCCTGTAATACTATTTAACTCCATAATGGAGGCCTGAGCACTGTATAGTAGAAAATAATAATGTTAGACTGTCACAAGACTTTTTGCTAAGGTATACAAAACTAGAGTTTGGATAGCTAACTTCTTTGAATACAGTTTCCAGAAGCCCCTAGTCAGCATGGACAACACAGTCTAAAAAAGTAACTTTTCCTTGTTGTGTCTTGGTGAAGTGCCATCATGTACTGAGGGAGGCAGAGAGGAGGAAAGCCAGTGAGCAAGCTTTGCTGGTGAACACTCTAGTAGTTACTTATTGTTAACATTGTCAAACTCTTCCAACTTTTTTTTCCTTGCAGGATCAGAGTTTGAAGTTCTCCTGATACTCTTCCCTACAAGCTCCTGCTGGTGTAATAGACAATGCAGTGGCCATATCACATGTGCCGTGTGTGCACACACATCTATTGATCTCCCTTGCAACATTTTCCATCCCACAGACTATTATGTAAAGTACTGTTTCCTCCTCTGTGTGTGACCATGTTAGGATCCAAATCTATGCTCAAAGGAATTTGTCAGCTATGAGTTCTCCATAGAATCTTCCTAAACCAGCAGAGGTTCATAGCAGCATTGGGAGGGCTTTCCTGATAACTCACTTCTCCAGTGGGCATGGAAGCAAGTATCAGCCTCAATAATGCCCTCTCACTATTCCTGCCCTCATGCCATGTTTCTGTCTCCCAAGCTTGGACAGATAGGGGTAGCTCTGCATGGTTATGGCAGGCAGGCTCAGATACATGGGAAATGGAAAGGCATTGCCATGTGTTGACTCATCCTGTCCATGCATGTCTAATATAAGGTAACATTATAACTTGGTTGGGAAGCTGTTGAAGAGATCATAACATTACATGCCATGGGAGAGGAACACCTTACCCTCCAAAATGTTGTCAAATTGCAACTCCATCAGCCACAGCTAGCATAGCGATCGTACAAATTGCAGTCCACCATCATACAGTGATAAGTCTTTCATGCTATATGCCTTATTTTCTACATGTAGTAAAGCTTAGGAGTTTGCTGCTCAGAGTACGAGATGCTCAGTAATGTTGACCCTCAAACAAGGGCACTGTTATATAAATCACAGCTAGAATTTCAACAAAAACTGTTGTCTTCCACACAAAAGTACTAGATCTTTTCTGCGTATCAGTTCTTTATTTTATCAGTTTGCTCAGTTTTTATTTTGTTAGTCATTATGAAACACCAAGAAAAAAGAAGCATAACTTATAGATCTAAAATAAAACGTTAAAAAAAAGTTAACATCTATAATATAATCAGTTTCATTTTGCTTAACTCAATCTACTCATGGCTTATCTAACATGGTTTTAAAATGCAACAGCACTTGTATCTTCTGGAGGCCTAACTAAACAACACTTTTAAGATACTAGCAATATGTTTTTCTTTTGCAGTCTGGGACTGTGGGCAGCCGTGAGAAAACTGTCTGTCTGATTTGCATTGCAGTGTCAGAAGCAAGAACTGTGTGGACTGCAGCTTTGGTTTTGGTCTCTAGTAAACAGGGTGGAAAATTAGCCTGATGCAAAAGAGGATTAAACTCCTGCATCCTTAACAGCAGTGTAGAAGAAGGAATTTCAGCAGATGCCATTTGCATGACAAGCAACATCTGCTAACACTTTCTCCCATCTTCCTCATTATTAAAGACACACAGTCCTGTCCCCTTTGGCAAACAGCCACCCTAAAGGAAGGGGATACAGGGTCACCTATCATCTCTGAAAAATCATACATCTACACTTTGCCTGATTAAAAAGCAAGAAAATCATGTAAGAAAGGAGTAAAATATCTTCTTTGTTGTTGTTTGCCTTCAAATCATTTCTGAATTTCAGCAGCCCTGAGGCAAACCTGTCACAAGATTTTCTTGGCAACATGGCCTTCTTCTAAAACTGAGAAAGTCACTTGCCCAAAGTTACCCAGAGGGTTTCCATGGCAGAGCTGTCATTCAAACCCTGGTCTCCCAGAATCCTAATCTAGTGCTCAAGCTATTATACCATGCTAGCTCATAAGATCTCTTCTATCGCTACCTGTTTAAAACAAAATTGAGGAATTGCTATCACTTAATATTTATTTTTAAGCCCTTCATATTAAAAAAAATATTCTCAAATAGCATACAAAAGCATCATATATACCCAAGGGAGGGTATGTGTTAGAATTACAGTCCGCACAACTAATCCTACACATCTACTCAAGAGTTAAGTTCAACTGAATCCTCACTTTCAATCTGTATATTGTTGTCATAGGTACATGCCTTTCAAAAAGTTCTCAATCAGCTAGAACTCAAAGGGTAGACCTCACTGCTAGGTGAGGTGAAGTCACCCATCAGACAGCAGAGACTGGAGATGACAGTAGTATCAGACAGGACAGAGCTGTGTATTTTACACACCATTATTTGGCTCCTTAAACCAACTTTCGCAGGTATAACAGAAAATACAGTCCCATTACAAGTGCTAAAGTAAAATTCAGCCAAATCTTTTGTCTCAGGCACCAACATCTCTTAAAAGAAGCAAGCTTTACATACAGTGCAATTGGAAAGATTATGCTGGGAGAATTAATCAAAATCACCAGCTCCGCCTCTTTGGGGTAATTATAAATGTAAATCAGGTCCTTTCACTCTTCAGTATGTTCTTTTTAAAAGTATGTTTAATTCCCTAGCCTAGAGAAAGCCTTGTCTCTAGAATGGATACTATCTCCAGGCGCAGGAGTTTCCAGGAGGTAAATACACAGATATTCTTAATAATTGCTGAAGCCTTTAGTATGAGATGGATAGCTCCTCCTCTCATGTTATAGCTGTTTTTAGACAGAAATGGCAGTACTAATTCTAAAACTGTTAAAAACCACAACACTAATCATTGTGTGTAGTGCTTTAAAAAAAACTTTAAAGCACATTTTCATTTCTCCTTCAAATCCTATCAGCATAACTGTAAGCTTAATTGTCTAGTAAAAAATTGGGTCTGAATAGAAAACCGCCTATATAGTTTTGTATAATGTGATACTGTTAGCGTTGAGTGTCACTTTGTGTAACCTAAACAGTTGAGGTGTTTAGAATACATTTCTTCTGTTATTGTTTGCTGATACTTAAGTTGTTCTTCAGTATCGTGTAATTCTCTTGTTGCTGGGTGAAAAGAACACTATAGAATTTCTTAAAATAATAAAGAATGGTAGTGTTTCATCAGACATATGAGAGCCTAGTTTATATTGCCATGGTAGGCCAATGCAATGATGCAGTGACTCCAACCTGTTACACAGTTAAATGAAAATATTTAAACATCCTTGAAAGGAAACTAGTTGTAGCAACTACTGAAAACAACAAGAAGTCTTCAGGATTAACACCGTCAATGAAATTGATTGTCTTAAGAATCTCTTTATTACATATAGGTCGACACTGAATTCTGAAAAAGGTAATTTTTCCAGCCTCTGCTTTTCATTGGCGGATCAATACCTTCACTGAACTTGAAACAAACAGACTTCAGTATAACCACCATTTAGGCATGCCAAAGGTAATGTGAGAGTTGGCAATTTAGTCAAAAAAGCAAGCATTTGAAGTAAAACCTTTTGTTGTTGTTCTCTTGTTATAGTATTTGTTGTTTCTGCCTTGCGCTGACCCTCAGGCAAACCTATCATGGGGTTTTCTTGGCAAGTTTTGTAGATGGGGTGTTGCCTTTGCCTTGCTCTGAGGCTGAGAGAGCATCTTGCCTATGGCCAGCCAGTGGGTTTCCATGACCAAGCAGAGAGTTGAACCTTGGTCTCCAGAGCTGTAGTTGAATCCTCAAACCAGTAAACCACACATATACCAGAACCAAAATAGTTTCGTAACCATATATATGCTTTTAATTAGAGTTGTGTTGTTAATAGATTTGCTGTCCCTGTGTTTTTAGCTATAACTCAGTGAAACCATTAGCAAGGGGTCATATTGTGCAGAGTTTACCTTCTGATTTCTGTAGACTGGATGTTGCAAAACTTTGGTCATTGAGATGTTTTGGACTATAGCTCCTACAGACTATTACCCTTGGCCATAATGGATGGGTCTGAGTGGAGTTGTAGGCCAAATCATTTGCAAGGCCAAAGGCATCCCATGCGTGCACTGTAGATCAAGCTACTGTTAAAGACACATGAGTATGCTAGTTATTTATCCTCTACCTTCGGCATCTCTCTATATAAAGTGTGTGTCTCAAATGATTATAGCTGGTTCTTTTTGAGCAGCCACCTAAAGCTTTAGTTGATTGATTTGCTAATAAAACTGCTTAAAGTCTGCAATACTAACAGACAGGAATCAGATATAGTGGTCTCTAGATAAAGGATTCTGCTTGTAGTTTAAACAACAGAAGGACTAGTGGTACCCTGAAGACTAATACATTTATTATGGCATAGGTTTTTATGAGCTGGGGTCCAATTACTTTGATGCATCTGACCAAGTCAACTGCAGCTTATGAAAGCTTAAGTCTTAGTAGATGTGTTGCTTTTGGTAAAAAGTCCAACAGTGTTACCTTTCACTGACCACCAAAATGAATCTAAGACTAGGTGTGTCTACTCTCAATTTTGAAAATTCTTTCTGTATTGACTCTTCTTAAAGGGAGTAAGAAACCTAGCTTCAGCATCTAAATCAACCTGAACATGCAGTTGCTGTCTAATGTGCATAGTGGTGTTGGGTAGGGTTTGCATAGCATCCAATCATGATTGTTTGGATAATATTCTATAGCTCACAATATTATTAATTATACTGGGATATTCAGGTGACTAGAAATTTGCCTTAGGTGGTTTTTCTCTAGATGGCAACCTATTAACTAAGGAGATAAACTTATGCTACTTCTGTAAACACAAGCAAAAGCCTTTGGATGAGAATCAGGTTGCTGCAAAAGCCTTTGTTATAAAGACAGTAAAAACTGATTGCAGCTTTTACATATATATTGCTGTCTGTGTAACACACAAATACTAGATGCTAAAGCCAACATATTTCCAATGAGCTAGAACTGTCACTCTAATAAAATTAAAGGTGTGAGCTAAATGTCATTACAAAAGCAAGTTGGTTGCTTCAGTGATGTCACAATGAAGCAAATTCTGATACCTTTTGAGCACTACAGTGGTACTTTGAGTGCTACTCAAAGTGGTGGTCCCAGGACCAGAATGAGTCCACAGCCAGAAATTACTAGTTGCTGGAGAGTTTCCTGGGAAGAAACAAATGTAGTTAGTGGGCACAAAAGTCCCCCATATCAGATAGCGTTAAAAGAACTACTGTAGGGTATTCCTCTATCAAGAGCATATGGTTTGTTTTTATGGTGTGTATATTTCCTTAAAGTAGATTCATCCAGAATTTCCACTTCTCATTAGACTAGTGTGTGTGGTGGTGTGTGTGTGTGTGAGAGAGAGAGAGAGAGAAAGAGACAATATGCCTGTCAACACATTTTGTCATGCCCTGGTCAACAACAAAATCATCTAGATAGCTACTTAAGGAAGTTGGCAAGTAGTCAGGTTGAATTCTGTACCCAGGAAAAGCCCTGTAAGCACGTTTTGTTGTAGGAGCTATTTCCTCTGTATACATGTTTGGATTCTGAACTGGGATGCTAGAAGGTCAAACAGTAACCCTGCAGTATCTGGATTTGGTCTGGCTTCAGCAGTTTCTGACCTGTGGTCTGAAGGTTGCTTGAGATGCAAGGAATAGATTGAAACATCTCTAGAACTAGCCTTTTTAGGGACTTTGTTAGGAAAGATTCCTTATCTCCAGATGTGATTAATTCAATATTCTACTACATTAGCTAAGGAGTTCCAAAGGAATTAAACTTTAATATACCTTCTCCACAAAACATCCAGTTTCTTTCTGCTTTGTTCGTTTCAAGGCAAATGTCCTTCTCATTTTCAGATGCAGAAGTTTACAGATCAGTCTTGGGCATGCTGACTTTGAAGCAATTGCCTTGCATCCTTATCCTCTATCCCTATAAAAGCCATCATGGAGGCAGATTCTACAGGTATTTTTCTCAGAAGACTGCAATGCTATGAACAGCTGCTTGAGAAAAAGTTTTATCAAGCACAGTGGGATTTTGTTGTTAACTGCTGTCAAGTCAACTTTGACTTATGGCAACTCTATGTATAGGGGATCTCTGAGCCATTCTATCATCAACAGCTCTACTCAGGGCTGTGGCTTCCTTTATTGAATCTATCTGTCTGAAACATGGTCTCCCTCTTTTCTTATTGCCTTCTACATTTTTGTTGTTATTGAACTCTGACTTGTGGCAACTTCATGAATGAGAAGACCTCTAAGTCACCCTCAATCAACAGCCCTATTCAAGTCTTTCAGATTCAGGGCCATGGCTTCCTGTGAGTCTGTCCATCTGTAACACAGTCTTCCTCTTTTCCTTCTGCTTTTTACCTTACCAAGCATTATTGTCTTTTCTAGTGAGTCATGTCTTCTCATAGAATCATAGAATCATAGAAATGTACAGTTGGAAGAGACCACAAGGGCCATCCAGTCCAACCCCCTGCCATGCAGGAAAACCCTCAAAGCACTCCCGACAAGTGGCCATCCAGCCTCCGCTTAAAAACCTCCAAAGAAGGAGACTCCACCACACTCTGTAGCAGCACATTCCATTGTCGGACAGCCCTGACTGTCAGGAAATTCCTCCTGAGGTTCAGGCGGAATCTTCCCTCCTGCAGCTTGCATCCATTGCTCCTTGTCCTGGTCTCAAGAGCAGGAGAAAACAAGCCCACTCCCTCCTCGACATGACACCCCTTCAAATATTTAAACATGGCTATCATGTCCCCTCTCAACCTTCTCTTCTGCAGACTAAACATACCCAGCTCTCTAAGTCTGTCCTCATAGGGCATGGCTTCCAGGCCCCTCACCATTTTGGTTGCCCTCCTCTGGACCTGCTCCAGCTTATCCATATCCTTCTTGAATTGGGGTGCCCAGAACTGGACACAGTATTCAAGATGAGGTCTAACCAATGCAGAATAAAGTGGTAGCAATACCCCCCTCGATCTAGACACCATACTCCTATTGATGCAACCAAGAATTGCGTTGGCCTTCTTGGCTGCCGCATCACACTGCTGACTCATGTTCAGCTTGTGGTCTATGAAGACTCCTAAATCCCTTTCACACGTACTGTTAGCCAGCCACGTGTCCCCCATCCTATATTTCTGCATACCATTTTTTCTGCCTAAGTGTAGGACCTTACATTTCTCTCTGTTGAAATTCATTTTGTTAGCCTTGGCCCAGCTCTCCAATCTGTCCAGGTCCTTTTGAATTTTGATCCTGTCATCAGGCGTATTAGCAACCCCTCCCAATTTGGTGTCATCTGCAAATTTGATCAGCGTGCCCTCTATTCCTTCATCCAAGTCATTAATGAAGATATTGAACAGCACCGGGCCCAGGACAGAACCCTGTGGCACCCCGCTAGTCACTTCTCTCCAGGATGAGAAGCAGCCATTGGTGACCACCCTTTGGGTACGGTCAGTCAACCAGTTACAAATCCACCTGACAGTAGCCCTGTCCAGTCCACATCTTACTAGCTTCTTTGCAAGAATGTCATGGGGAACTTTGTCAAAGGCCTTACTGAAATCAAGATATACTATGTCCACAGCATTCCCTTCATCTATCAAGCAAGTAACTCTATCATAAAAAGAGATAAGATTAGTCTGGCATGACCTATTTTTGAGAAACCCATGTTGACTTTTCGTAATTACGGCATTGTTTTCTAAGTAATTAGAAACTGACTGTGTGATGATCCGCTCCAGGATCTTTCCAGGTACTGATGTCAGGCTGACTGGGCGATAATTATTTGGGTCCTCTTTTTTTCCCTTCTTGAAGATGGGGACAACATTTGCCCTCCTCCAGTCTGCCGGAACTTCTCCGGTCCGCCAAGAGTTTTCAAAGATTATAGCAAGAGGTTCCGCAATGACCTCTGCTAGTTCTTTTAAAATCCTAGGATGCAATTCATCTGGCCCTGGAGACTTGAATTCATCCAGTGTGGCCAGGTATTCCTGTACTACCTCTCTATCTATTCTGTGCTGCATTTCCCCCACTTCCTCACCTGCTCCCCAACTGCCAGGTTGAGTGTTTTTATCCTTTTGGGAAAAAACTGAGGCGAAGAAGGTGTTGAGGAGTTCTGCCTTTTTCTTCCTGTTATTAATTCACCATCTTCCTTGCGCAGTGACCCTATCGTCTCCTTCTTTTTCCTTTTGCTGCGGACGTATTTAAAAAAGCCCTTTTTATTGTTTTTAATGTCTCTGGCCAGCCTAAGTTCGATCTGTGCTTTAGCCTTTCTGACCTTCTGACCTTCTCCCTACATCTCCTGGCTACTTGCTTATAATCTTCTTTGGTGATTTCCCCCTTCTTCCATTTCCTGTACATGTTTTTCTTAACACTTAGCTCAGCTGAGAGCTCTTTAGTCAACCATTCCGGTTTGTTCCGATGCCTTCCATTTTTCCTCCTTAATGGCACAGTTTTAGCCTGTGCCTTCAGTACCTCCCTTTTAAAGAACTCCCATGCATCCTGAACTCCTTTCTCATTGACTATTCTTGACCACGGGATTTCAGCCAGCAGCTCCTTCAGTTTACAGAAGTCTGCTTTTTTAAAATCTAAGACGAATGCCTGGCTACACTTGCCTTCTCTTCCCCACTGAATGCCAAATTCTAATAGGGCATGGTCACTCTCTCCTAAAGATCCAGCCAGTTCTACGTCATTAACAAGGTCTTCCCTGTTGGTCAGGATCAGATCCAGAATATTTGATCCCCTTGTCGCCTCTTCCACCTTCTGGACCATGAAATTGTCTGCAAGACAAGCAAGAAACTTGCTGGACCTTGCCGCCTTTGCAGAGTTTGACTGCCAACATATATCCGGGTAGTTGAAATCTCCCATTATTACTGTATCTCTCCTTTTTGAATGTGCAGTCATTTGGTCTATGAAAGCGCCATCGAGGTCCTCAGTCTGGCTTGGAGGTCTGTAGTAAACCCCCACTATAATATCCCTATTGTTTCTTGCTCCCTTAATTCTTACCCAGATGCTCTCGACCTGGCTTCCGGTGTTCAAGTCATGGATCTCTTCACAGGTGAAAACATCCTTGACATATAAGGCTACTCCTCCTCCTTTCTTATTTGGTCTATTTCTACAAAATAGGCTATACCGCTCTATTCCTACATGTACATTCCTACATTCATGATATGCACAACAGTCTCAGTTTAGTCATCTTAGCTTCTAGGGAGAGTTCAGGCTTGATCTGCCCAAGGACCCATTTGTTCATCTTTTTAGCAGGGCATAGTATCCTTAGAAGTCTTCGCCACCACATTTCAATTCATTTTCTTCCTATCAGCTTTCTTCATTGTTCAGATTTCACAACCACAGATAGAAATCCGAATTATGATGACATGGATAATCCTAACTTTAGTATTTAATGATATATCTTTGCACTTCAGGATCTAGTTTCTTCATAGCTCCAAGTTCTGGTTTCTCCAACCCCTGCCCCTTCCACCTCAAGTGCTTCTTTTCTGGAGGAACAGCTTCTCCCAGCTTTTCTGATCAGTTGTGTAGTCCATTAAAAACCTGCCTTTGGTCTTCTTCCTCCTCCACCAGCCACTGCCTGGCCAGTTAAGGGCAACTCACAACCTGATTTCTCAGCACCAGAAACCCTCTCCTGATGCCCTCCCAGACACACTCAAGGAGAGGAAATATAGGGCCACAATGCTGGCCAGCCTCCTTTCCTTCTCCTTTCTCTGACCTGGGTATGGACCCTAGGTGCCTTCTCTCTACACCATCCATTGGCCCCCTTCCCCCAGACACACACACATTTTTATATGTGTGCTTTTTCTGCTCTTGCAGCGGTCCTGTGCCCCTAACCCTGTCAAATCGGGAAGGCCAACTGTACTCTAATTTTTGATATGAGCAGTTTGTGATCTGTGCCACCATCTGCTTCTGGTCTTGTTTGGGCAGACAGAATGGAGCTTCTCCATCTTCTGCTTCCAATTATGTAGTCTATTTTGTTTCTATATTGGCTTTTAGATGATGTCCACCTATACTGTCAGCTCTTTGCTTGCTTGAAGTGATGAACAAGGTGTTGGCCTTGCAGAGTGCAATCAGTTGCTCTCCTGCTTCATTTCTTGATCCTAGGCCAAATTTTCCTACAATCTTTGATTCTGCTTTATTTCCTACTTTTGCACTCCAGTTGCCTGCAAAGTCCTGTTTTGGTGTGTGATCAATTTGCTTTGGGACTTCTGCATAGAATCTTTCAATTTCTTCTTCTTCTGACTCTGTAGTTGGAGTCTTGGATTATGAAATTTATGGATTATGGAATCCATAATATGAATTATGGAGACTTGGATTATGACTATATTGATGGGTTTCTCTGGAAATCCTATTGATATAATTTAGTCATACTTCACATTTTATCCCTTGAGTGCTCTTGCTACATCTATTTTCGCTATTAATGCCACCCCATTTCTTTGATTTTAATTTCCCAAGTAAAACACTGGGTAATTATCTGACTCAGAATGTCCCATTCCTGTCCATTTTAGCTTGCTCACTCCAAGTATTTCAGTGTTTATATGTTCCATTTCTTGTTTTACTATGCCTAGGATCCCTGATTCATGCTTCTCACATTCCATGTTCCTATATGTGTTGTACAGCTTCAGACTTTCCTTTTACCTCTCAGCACATCAACAACTGAACATCCTTTCAGCTTGAGTCCAGTTGCATCATTAGCGCCAGTGCTACCTGTAGTTGTCCTCTTCTGTACCAAAGTAGCTTGTTGAGTACCTTTTGATCTGGGAGTGTCATCTTTTGGCACTATCTCTTGTTGCATTTTTGGATCGTCTCATTATAGAGTTTTCATTGTAAAATACATTCGAAAAGGGTTTACCATACCTCCTTTTGCACAGTACTAACAAGTGTTAGCTATAGTGCCCCTGTGGTGGTCTCTAAGAGATCCTCCACGAATGTCACTCCCCAGGGGACATGTAATCTGGCTCCTCAACAGAAGCCTGGGAAACCCTACCAGCAGCACGACTGCCATCAGCATGGCCTCTTGCCTCATAGGAGCACACAATCCCACCACCACGGAAAGGTAGTGCCATGATGAGACAGTGGGATTTACGACAGGTAAAGCATTCAGTTTGGTGAAGAGAAGACTGGGGGCAGGGAACATGATTGTGCTCTTTAAATACCTCTGAGACCATCACAAAGACAAAGAGGCAGGCTCGTTCTCTGCTGCCCCGGGTGTAGAACTAGGCCTAATGAAGTTACAAGAGGATACATTTTGATTGAACAGTAAAAGGATTTCTTGACAGTAAGGTAAAATCTCACAGATGAAAACCAGGACACATGGCCAAACAACATCAGAATGTGGTCATGATGGCAAAAGTTGTTAAGGAGGATGTACACTAAAGATGGGAAAGACTGTAGCAGTCTACTTTTGCCTGAGCCTACTGGAAAGGGCTCTTCTCTCTCCCCCTGCTGAGTTAATTGAAGCCCAAAGGCTCAATTAAGTACTATTGCCCTTTGAACTCAGTTTGCAGCAACTGAAGTCAGCTGGGGACAAAGGAGGGAAGTGAGAGGAAGACAGAGAATCTGGGACATTTTAAGAACAGCTGGAAAAGTGGGATCAGGGAGGATTAAATGGAGATTGTCCCTGCCAAATTGGCGTAGTTGGAAGATATGCTGGAGCAGGGCTTTCCGAATGGTGTGCCGTGACACTTTAGTGCGTCCCTTGAAGTGCATAGGTGTGTTGCCTACAATCTTAGAAATGTGTGGTGTTATTTATGAATCATATATTTTAAAAAATATGTGAAAGGTTTTCAGGGGATAGGTTGGGTCCCCATACATTTTGTTATTACAATTTATAAGGGGTAAGTTTAACCTCCGGTTTGCTAGTAAGGCTGAATGACTGTGTCACGAAATGCTGCGTGTCTAAAAAAGTGTGTCACTGAGGAAGCCCAGTCGGGCGGGTGAAAAACCCAGCAGAGACCGTGGCCATTTCCGCACTACACTCTTATAGCGCGATGATTCCACTTTCAACATCCTCTGGAATCCTGGGGTTTGCAGTTTCGGGAGGGGCCGGCCGGCCCCTCCCGAAACTGCAAACCCCAGGATTCCAGAGGATGTTGAAAGTGGAATCATCGCGCTATAAGAGTGTAGTGCGGAGCTGGCCCTTGTGTTCCCCCCGATAAAGGAACAATGGCCTTTTCCGCGCCGCCTCACTCGGGGCCACAATAACGGGGCAGGAGAAGGAAGGACAAAGTTAACACAGTTGGAGGAAAACAGCTCGGCGCCACAAGGAACGGGCGGGCCAGGAGGGGCGCGCCTTCCCCCGAAGGCCTGCCGGGAAGCCGGGGCAACGGCCCCCGCCCCCGCCGCTATTTGTCTGCCGCCTCGCCGGCCCGGGCCGGAGGGGTCCGCCTGGCCGGTGGGGCGGGCGGGAGAACGCGGCCGGGCCCGTGTGCGCCTGCGCGTGGGTCTCCCTCCAAGGGACGTGGCCCGGTTTCTTGAGGCTGGAGCGGCGCCGCTGGCTCTCCGAGGGGTGGGGGCAGCCACAGCGGGAGAAGGGAAGAGTCGGAAGGCGGGACGACGAGCAAAGCAGCAGCTCCAGCAGCCGCGGCGGCTCCGGCGGGCCGGCCTGGGCTGCACGAGAAACTGATGTTCCCCCCTCCTCTCCCCGGCAAAGGCTTCCAAGGTGAGCAAAGGAGAAGGTGACCCCAGCCGCCGCCCCCTCGGGGTGTGGGTGTGTGTGTGTCCGCGCTGACCTCGCTGTCCGCCTTCCTCAGCTCCCCCCGTCTTTGTGGGGCTGGAAGGAGGCCGCCCCATTCAAGCCCTTCCGCCACTAGACTGTTATAGCGCTATTATTCCGCTTTCAACATCGTATGACGTCCTGGGGCCAGGCCCCTCCCTAAACTGCAAACCCCAGGATGCCATACGATGTTGAAAGCGGAATAATAGCGCTATAACAGTCTAGTGCGGCAATGGCCTCAGTCTCCCCACCTAGCAACCGATGTGGGGAAGGAGGACCAACACAGGGATCCTCCCCAGCCAGAGACATCCGAGCTACTGGGGTGACAACAGGAAGGACATCGCTCCTTTCCCTCCCTCGATCTTGCAGCTTCTCGGGCCTGTTGTGGCCTGTATTTAAAAAAAGGGGGGGGGCCGTATCGCTTGCATCCACCAAATGAGTTGGCCTGGAAAAGGATCGGCTCGCCCCTGAACGCGTCGGGGTGGCTGCGTGTGCGTGCCTCGTTATCCTGCACTCGCCAGGCTCCGAAGTGAGCCCGCCGGGGTAGCCCTCGACTTCCTGCCTCCTCCTCCTCACATACGATCCGCCGGATTTCCTCTGCGGTGGGGAAGAAACTGTACGGGGAGTGCCCCGGGATCTGCGTTCGGGTTTACCCTCTTAGAGGATGGCGTCACTGAGTTTCCATGGTAGGCACCAGCCAGAGCTCTGGGAAAGGGCTCAGAAAGAGGAGGGCCTCTGTTGACCTTCCTGCCAAGTTTTTTAACCCCCTGGGACTTAATTTGAACTCAGTTCCTGAAACTGAGCTCAGCCCTGGAACCGGTGTTCGTAAACGTTTAGGTAGGAACGCGTGTAGCACGAGTGTCTCTGAGTGTGTACAGAGTGCTTGGTCCTTTGGTTGCTGAATAGCTGCAGCCAGATGACACAGATGGCATTCCTTGAAACAGTGGCCTTCTGGGCTTGGCTGGTGCGGTAGCTTCAGTGCTAAGAATCTGAGGCTATTTCCACACTGCACTGTTATAGTGCTGTTATTCCACTTCCAACATCCTATGGCATCCTGAGGTTTGTAGTTTAGGGAGAGGCGTTTAGAATTCTCAGCCAAAGAGCTCTTGGGCCTCGGTAAACTACAAACCCCAGGATTCCATCGGATGTTGAAAGTGGAATAATAGCACTGTAACAGTGTGGTACGGAAATCGCCTAAGTGTTGAAACCAGGGATGTGTGTACAAATAGAGGAGTAGGAATTTATGGCAGAAGGAGCAGTGGCCCCACCTTTCAAAATGAGGGGTCCTCATTCATTCTCATCGGGTATATAGAGGTGGTTGTTTCCTTCAGGGGCCCACCATACTATTACCCTCAGTCAGATTTGGGAAGGAAGTGATGTTTCCTTCTAAAATTTCCCTGCGCACACCACTCCACAGATGGTTTCCCCCCATATGGTGGCCACAGCAACTTGTGCGTATGTATGGGTGTGCGTGCTCTCCTGCAAAACAGATGGTTGGGAAGAAGAGAAAAACCCAGAAGGGAAGGGGCTCAGACAAAGTCTGAGCCACCATTTCAGTCCTTTTGACCTTGCTTGGTATACCCACCTTGTAGTGAGGCTGATGTATTTTCCCCACCCAAGGAGTAGGCAGCCTTTGACCTAGTTTTCCACAGCCACCTTGCCCACTACCGTTCAAAAAGTTATGCTGTCCTATAGGTATAATTTTTTGAAAAAATTGCTACCTTTCATCCCCATAAGAAGATTCCATGTTAATGAACCTTTTGATGTGCATGAATTTTATCACCATCCCAAGGAGAGAATGACTTAGGATATCTAATTTTCTTGGGTCCCTATGGATCAAGTTGGAGGAAAGCAACAGATGAAAATGCAACACATAACCTCAGCAATCAGACCATACTTTAAAAATCATAATTTAAAAATTGTCTGGATAGGCCTACTGGAAGAGATTGGTCTTAATGCATATTCAGCTGTTGAATTGGCGTTTGATTTAATGGGCCTACTATAGTTGGGACTAACCAGCAGGATCCTGACAATTGTTTACAAGTATTCATTTGATAATACTACAAACTTTGATGTGGTTCTGCCGGATTCTGCCTTAGCTCTAATTCTGTGTGAGTTCTGTGAGAAAACATTCTCACGGGAAATAAAATGCCCAGTCTGCCTGGGTGAAGGTTAAATACTAACCGAATGCATTGAAATCATCATTCATAAATTGCCATGTCATTTTAATTCTGGCTGGTTTTAGGAAGGCTCTTTCTGTACTGGTGCAGGAAATATTGATTTTTCTATTTTAATGTTTCTGGGTTTTTATTTAGCAGTTCAACATTAGCCTTGCTTATTATAAATAGGTTTGTGTACTGCACTGTTGTTTCTTCTGTCAAGTATGAAACTTGGCCATGTGATAGGATTTTCATGTTGCTTGCATAAGAATAGTGTCATCTCATTGAAGAATAGAGAAAATGCTGACTTCCTGTAAAAGTGTTTTGTCGTAAAAAATACAACAACAACAACAAAAAAAGCTTCTGTCAGCTGTTCTTATATTTTGTGTTCTGTAAGTTATCCAAGGACAGCTTTCCAGGAAGATTAGTTTGCTTTGTTGAAGGAGTTCATGTTTCCTGAAAATTCATCCCAGAACAGCTTGTGGTAGCTTTTATAAGATAATAAGTTAGGTTAAAGTAGATCAGATATTATAAATCAGATGTGTATGTCAGTCTGTGGGCTATTCTTCCATTTTTACTAATTGAAGAAGGCCAGTGTGTAGTGTTAATTACAGAAAAGCATTTTGATACAATTTTAACTTGGCAATTTTTTGAAAGCTGTTCTCATGTCTCCCCTCTCTCTCTCTCTCTCTGACTACTTCAAGTATGTTCTGCTTGAGCCATTCTCTCTATTAGGCTTTTCTTCATAATTCTCTTTATATTACAGTCTCCCTTCTTTTAATTCCTATTTGTATGCCCAGACTTTATCCCTTTTTCTGCCTTCTGGTTTGTTTGTCTTACTTTTAAATCTCTCTCTTCCTACTTGTGTCTTACTTTTCACTAAACACACAGTTTTTGCTCTCCCTGCAGTTTGTACCACTGAAGGTTTCTCAGATGTTAGTGAGCTGTACACCATACCTGAAAACCAGTGCCAGCTCTGCAACATACTTCAGTGTTTGGGAGGAGGAGGGACAAAGCAAATGCAGTGATATGAGTATTTACCCACCCTGTTCCCACTCCTAATAGATATGTTGGGAGTTAGTTGTATGTATGAGAAAGAGCTGAAAACAAGAGAAATGTGGAATTCCCCCACAAACTAGCAAGTACACTAGAAGGAGACTGTAATCTTATTTTGTGCAGATCTATTGTGAAGAGATGATAAGGTGGTGAGACTGACCTTGAGGAGAAAAATAAACCTTGCAGTAGTTGAAAAAGGCCTGATTACAGGGTTAAGAGTGTTACCTAAGATATCGTATTTCACCCTGCAGAGGCTGGAAGACCCAGTAAGGGACACATTGTACATTACATTGCCACGAGATTTATAATTGATTTGATTCCCCCCCACGCACACTTTTTACTAAATGTAGTTGGGAGTGATAGTTTTATTGAAGATATTTTACTCCTTACTTGTTGTTCACATGCTTTTGAGTTGACTGCAACTTATGGTGACCCTTTCTTAGAGTTTTCTTGGCAAGACTGATTCAGAAGAGGTTTGCTGATACCTTTCTCTAAAGCTGAGAGTGTGTGACCTGTCCAGGATCATTCAGTAGATTTCCATGGCTAAGAGAGGATTCTGCCGGTGTTCTCCCAGAATCCCAGCCCAACACCCAAACCATGGTACTGCTCAAGCTCCTTAGCCTTACACCATTTTCTTAATGTAAACTGCTGCACTCAAGTCATTGTTAAATGCCGTGCATAGGAATAAGCAGCATGGCAATATCCCCTTTGCTTTGCTCTTTGTGTAAATAGTCACTGGAGGAGTGGAGGATTGAGAAAATGATGTGGGAATTAAAAGTTATACACATACCTGCCATGCTGTTTTGATCTTCAAAGAAGCAGTTCCTTCCTCTGCAAACAGATATCGTCAGCTAAATGCAGAGAAACCCAGGCACCAGGAAGTTGGTCATGGATTTCCCATCATAAAATATATTGTGTCTATAAGATAGCTCCGTATTTGTTTCCTTGCTACTGTAAACTAATTTACATAATTACATTTGGGTGAAGATTTACTTGTGTTTTGTCATATTTAAAGATTTCTCATAAACCCTGACTGGAGTTTTGACCTATGCTAGAGAAGCTCCTTGTAGTGTTTGGGAAACTGAATGTCAAGAGGCATATCGTAAAGTAATGGGGCACCATATATTCCGCTTAACCCAATTTCCACACCTTTTGCGTGCAGTTTACTCAGTGTAATGATTGACAGCGGTTATTGACAGGTACCATATAGAAGAGCATGGATTGCACTGCACACATGAACAATGACCCCCCCGGCCCCCTAAAAATGGAGGGAAGAAGAACTACAGAAGGGCAGAATCTCCATAACACGATGTTCTAAGCTTCTCCTGAACCAGGTCAGCCCCGGCGTATCATTTTAATGTTTTCAGTCTAACTCTGAACTGGACATGTGAACCCCATGCAAGTGTAACATCAGAGTAAAGAGGCAGGCCAGCAGTGTGAGTATAGATTTTGCATTATCATGAGATCCACTGTTGTCTTGGCCATGTGCTTTGGGATGAGCTGCAGCCTCCAGGATTTTTTTACACTGTTGCACATAAGCAAGTTGTTTCCAGGAAGGATTGTTATTTATACTTATATATGTTCATATGCACAGATTTAAATTTCTTGTCAAATTGTTCATGTGTATTGTGTGTGTACACATTTTAATCACTGCCTCATCTGTGTGTACCTCTTTGTGTTATCTCTGCTTTAAACAGTACAATTCTGTATGTACCTTCTTGGAAATTAGCCCCATTGGTTTTACTGGGACTTTCCCCAAGGTAAAAGCTTTCTCTCTAGCTTTCCTTTCACCTTTGGTGACAAAAAGGGGGAGGGAGAATCTGGATTTTCTTCCAGCACCTAAATGTGATGAGGAAGCCCACTGAGATTTCCTTGCCTTTGTCCATCCTTTGAATACTTTATGTGGGAAACAGCTGTAGAAAGACTCTCAGGTCCTCCAAAATGTTTCAGTGGACTTGTTGGAAGCAACAACAACAAATGATCTCACCCAAATTAGCCAGCCCACACTCCTCCTGGATCACCTCAAAGACACAGCACATTGGTACCCTACAGCACCCAGTGGGCTTCTATGACTGAGCAGTGATTCAAACAGTGGTCTCCAGTTATAATCCAACACTCAAACCCCTGTGCTGTGCAGCAACACATATGTGCACATGCTTTCAGGCTGGAAAGGGGGGAAAAGGGGTGGTTCCTCAGAGAAAAATCCAAAAACATCAGCATGTCCCCTACCTACCCAGCCATGGTATAGAGTTGAAGCTGAGACTAAACTGAGATATGGAGTACGCATTATAAGGGCCCCAAAAATTTCAGGGAAAATTCGATAAAAAGGTGATCCTTTTTATCTCAGGTTTAACATGTAAGAACAAGAAAAAATGAAGGTTTGACCTGGAGTCAGCAAACATTATATGTCAACACAGGGCTACATGCAAGGCTGAAATGCATTTACAGCCCTGTGTAGGTTGGGCCAAAGAGTTCTTGTAAATGGTTTTCCGTATGTTTGATTCAATATAGCAGAATCAACTTCATCTCAGATTACTGATGTAGATTCCCAGTTGCTTTTAGACTGCTCTTAGCTGCTACATGCTATTAGCTGGATATCAGCAATGCTTCGTGGTAGAAAAAACCAATGAAGCATAATATTTCTAAAGATTAGGAGTTAGACTGCTACACTGACCTAATCCTAAAAATTTGATTACATTAGTACTAGTAGATTGTGGGAAGGCAAATAAGGAAGTGGGGAGAAATAATATGATTGGAATTTCCCCAACAGCTGGATTTTCCTTTCTAAAAGTAGAGGAATGAGTGGTACTGCTGGCAGTGTATTAATCTGAAGCTGGGATAGCTTGAAAGCAGAGTTCAATTAAAACCAGTATATTTGTTTTCAAATAAATATAGTTAGGACTGTGCGTCTCTCTTAGATGAGTCTTCTAAAGTAGAAGTGGGGTATATGAGGCCCTCCAGATATTGTTGAATATCTTCCTTAGCAAGCATAGCCAGTGAAGAGTGATAGGACTTGCAGTCGAGGAACATCTAGAAGCCACGTATTCTCCATGCCATCTACAGTTTGCTTCGTTCATTAGTATTTTTTTTATAGAAATATATAAAACATTTCACATATCTCCAGAAAGAGTGATGTGCATGAGATAAATGTTTTTATCACATAGACACCAAAACAAGGAACCGAAAGTAACTTTTGCTTTCTACCGCATATGTGGGTGATGGCAAACTTGCAGGGCATTTTTGAAGAAACTGTTACTGGTTGTCTGTTTTCTAATTGAAATAGTTTATGAGTGGAAACTTTTCCAGTGGATAGAATTTTGACCTTCAGATTGTGGTGAAAGTGATTTTTTATTAAAAAAAAAAAAGGCGGGGGAGGGGATTGATACAGATCAGCAAATGTATTTACATACATCTTAGCAATATTTTTTAACCTGGCCAGAGAATACCTGAATTAAAAAGAAGAATAAATCCTTGAAACTCCTATCAAACCTTAGAAAAACATAAGTCTGGTCTGGGAAAGTACATATATATTGATTATTTCAAACCTAAAGTAAAAATAATTTTTAAAAAGACATTAAAACAGGAGTGGAAACGTTATGGTGTTCTAGATGTTGTTAGATTGCAGCTTCCAGCAGCCTTTGTCAGTGGTGAGGAATGTTGGGAGTTTGAATGCAACAATATCAGGAAGGTGCCATTATCCCCACCTCTGCATTGTAACAACTACACACCACACAAAAATAAAATATACTGAAGCCTCTAATGCCAGAACTTTAAGACTGAAGGGCTGAAATCCTGCTAGTAACATATATGGTATAAGTCAGGGTTATGTCCATGTATGTCTTCTAGTTAGCAATGCATAAGAAATTTGTCCCTTGTAGACTGTTCAGTCCCTGCCTCCAGGCAGCTGCCAGGCCCTGGGGAGGGGGACAAGATGCTGCTGCAGCTATTCAGTGGCTGGGAGGAAGAGGGTGACCCCAGTGACAAATAAATGGCCTGTCCTTACTGCAACTGCAGGTGTGAGGAAGAGGGGAAAAGGTTGCTGTTTCAGAGGGACAACAGCCTCATCTTTCCCCTCTCCTCATGGCTGAGATGAGCAGCTTCTTGGTCACTTGAGTTCCCCCACACACAGCCGGTTTGATAGCTACCCAGATTAAGAGAGATGTAAAGGAAGATATCTGAAACATTATGTTGCACAAGCATGATACAGAATCTCACTCCATATGTATATATAGAATTAGGATGGAGAAGAAAATATTTGATAGTAAGGAGCTATGTCCCTTTCTGCAAAGGAGCTTTCCCTCTCTTTCCTATCTACGGCAACAACATTTTATAAATCCAGAGGCTTTGGAGTTGAAAACAGACATCCTGTCCCTTTCTCTTGCCATCCATCACATATTGACACAGGTTACCTGTTTTCAAAACAGCAATGCAAAGCAGCCTGTTGCCAACTCAAAACTGGCTAGGACAAGTAAAAGAGGCCTATATAGGGCCTGCCTCAAGTCTCACAAGAGGCTGGCTGCTCGTGAGAGCTCTAAGCTCACTCTTCCCTGCAGTAAAATCTTATGATGCCATGCCAGCTGCCATGGTGAGATAATGCATTTCACTGGTTGGAGAGTGCAGTTCACCTGAGTTTGGGGAGCTGAGAATAGGAAAAGCAGGCATCAGTCATGTTCACAACAGGCAGACTCCTCTACCCAGCATTTAGTACATCATTAGAGGCCATTGATGTGTGCCAAATGCTGTAGGTGTCTGTTCTAAGTGTGGCTGGAGCCTGCTCCTGCTGCGCATGTCATGAATAAAGGCTTTGGAGCCTTTGGAGCTTTTCATGTCACACAGTTATGGGACAGGATTTTTGGCCCCTAAATATGGGAGTTTTACTTACAAAAGAGGAAAACTGGCAATCCTTGCATGCATCAGATCTAGTTTTCTTAGAGTATGTATGGATTTAATTCATGCCAGGTTTCAGTCCTGGAGCAAGTGATTTCAATACTAAAATGAGTCCTTTTTGGCCCTCTAAGTTGGGGAAGGAATCACATGGCCCATGGATCGCATGATGTCCTACTAATTTTTGCAGGTCCTGGGCAGCTTCTATGTCGGGGTGGGCAATTATTTTTTCCATGGGGCCACATGAGAAACTAAAAATAATGTGGAGGGCCGGGCATATTGCCCACGCTAGAGCGACCTCTCCTGGAGGTCTTCTTCACCGGTGGGTGCGCTAGAGCAGTTTAAAAAAGTGAGGTTCTAGACCTCAAACTGCTCTAGCGCAGCCGTGGGGGTGGCGCTGTGAGTTTTATAAAAACCACCTTCGCAAGTGGTTTTTATAAAACTCACCTGCGCTGCCCCGTAGCAGCCCCCAGTGAAGAACTGCAGAGACGCGGTAGCGTGTCCCTGCAGATCTGCCCGGGGGTGGGCTTCCGACTGGCGCGCTGTCCTGATTGGCGGAGCGCCGCCGGAAGCCGCCGGCCGCCATTTTGGGCGCTGCCGAGCGCGGCGTTTGGAACGGCGGATCCGCGCTCTCCGCAGGGACGGAGCAACCCACTCGCAGGTAAGTTCTGCCCCTGCGTGCGCGGCCCCGTTTCGGGCCCCTCCCCCCGTGAGGAAAGGGCCTTAGAAAGTATGTTTATTTTGTAATTTCCAATTAGCCTTACAAGGGCCGGTCAGAGCCAATCAAAGGGCCGTATGTGGCCCGGGGGCCATACAATGCCCAGGTCTGTTCTATGTCATTCCCCCAGTGGGGGAGGTGAGGAGAATTGCTGTTCCAGGCATTATCTGCATTAGAAATAAAGTACAACCATACATATGCCTCTGCGTCCTATCCTGCTTACCCTAATCATTCAGGAGAAGATACTGTAAAAGTGAATGCATCTGTAAATAATGGCAAATATAATAAATATGCCACATAAATTGAATTATCAATTAAACCAATACCATTAATAAAATATTAGTGCCTTACCTGTTAATATTTAGTTACAACATGGTCCATTTAACAGGCATATTTATATAAAGTCAGGCTTTATATTGAGGATGGGCAAAGCATAGCCGAAAGCCAGCTTGCTGGAGCAGTTTGAGCATTGGACTATGATTCTGGAGTCCAGGGCTCAGTTGCCCACTCAGCTATGGAAACCCGCTGACCTTGGGCACATCATACACTCTCAGCCCCCAGAAAACCCTGTGATAGGGTCACCTTAGGATCAACGTAAGTCAGAAACGACTTGAAGGCACACAACAACAAAGCGTAGCCACACACAAACAAAAACTGTTTATGCAACTCTTGACCTCCTAGACTCCTTGGACTGCCCTTTTCTTGGTCAAGCCTTCTGGAGGAGCCATTCGCCAAATAGGTTGCAGGGTCTATTTAAATACAGTTGGCCCTCCGTATTGGTTGATTTCACTTTCACAGATTTGATTACTTGTAAGTTTTTCCAACCCTACCCCACACCTCAAATGTTTCTTTTGTGGGAGAACCTTCCTTCTTGCTAACTACAATCAGACTCTCAACCCTTTAAAAACCTGCATCTGGTCCTCTCTCTACTCCACTGGCCACTGTCTGGCCAGCAAAGTATGGCTTGCTGCCCAGTTTCTCAGCACCACTGTCTCCTGGCACCCCCCCACCAAGGAAAGTGATGGGGAAGAGAGATGAAATATAGGATCACCATTCCTATCCAGTTCCTTTTCCTAACTTAGTTTGGATCCTGGGTGTCCATTCTCCCCACCATGTCTTGCCTGCCTTCCCAGACGCATATACATACATTTTGATATTTGTGATTTTTCCACTTTTGCAGGGTCCTCCACCTCTAACCCTAGCGAATATGGAGGGCCAACTGTAGGTCCTATTACCCTAAAAGACATGATTAGAGGGAATACAGGAGAGGGTCTTTTCAGCAACTGCTCCCAGGCTTCGGAATGGTTCCCGCTTTGTTGTCCTTCTCTAGGCAAGTGAAGATGATTATAATTATAATGGTGATGATGACAATGATGGTGATTGCAGGCATTTGGGAACTGACTATATGTAAGTAAAGCTACTTTTGATACATTTTTTTTTTTGCCTTTTAGAATGGATCTGTTTTAAATTGTTCCTAATTTGATTGGTCCCTGCACTTCTTGGTTTGTTTTGGCATTTTTCGCAGTCTGCACAGCCCATCCCTCAAATGTCCAAGGGGTGTGAAATTGCTCATGGTCCCAGAACTGTTGCCTACGTCTGCTTTGTAGCCTCATATAGTTCAAATCGCCTTCAAGTTACTGAATGTAACAACTGTAAAGAGAAATGTTGACATTATTGTCTTGTATTTTCAAGTTGCTTCTGCCTTATGGTGATTCTAAGGTGACTCTATTAAAGGTTTTCTTGGCAAGATTTGTCCACAGGGGGTTTGCCACTGCTTTCCGCTGAGGTCGAGAGAGTGAGACTTGTCCATGGTCACCTGATGGGTTTCCATGGCTGAGTGGAGATTGAATCCTGGTCTCAGAGTCATAATAGCAAAACAAAATCCATATGATACTGACTGTTGTGTTGATGAACTGAATAGATGAGGGAGTAACTGATATCTTCATGTCTTTAAAAGTCATCCAGGATATTTAGGATATCCAGCGTTACTGTAATTTTCTTTATATATATATATATATTAAAATTTTGAATAAAGAATAAAAAAACCCCTCCCCACTTCCATGCGTCTTTTTTCCAGTTGAGTCTGTGGCCCTTTCCTCACAGGGGGGGCCGAAACGGGGCGGCGCATGCAGGGGCTGCGATTACCTGGTAGTGTGTTGCTCCGTCCCTGCTCTGTCCCTGTGGGGAGCGCGGTTTCGCCGCTCTACACGCCGCCGAATTTTGGCGGCGTTCGGTGGTGACCAAAATGGCGGCTGGTGGCTTCCAGCGGCGCTCCACCAATCAAGGCAGCACGCCAGCCGGAAGCCCGCCTCCAGGCAGATCTGCAGAGAAGCGCTACCGCGTCTCTGCAGTTCTTCACCGGGAGCTGCCACGGAGCAGCGCGGGCGAGTTTCATAAAAACCACTTGGGAAGGTGGTTTTTATAAAACTCGCAGCGCCACCCCTGCAGCTGCGCTACAGTGGTTTGAGGTGTAGAGCCTCACCTTTTCCAACAGTGCTAGCGCACCCCACAGTGAGGACGACCTCCGTGTCCAGTTGTCGCACCGCGGGGTTTTACCCCCGTGTGGAAATGGGCTGTGTTTGCATTCCATACATACATTGTTTCTGTTTAATGAATAATCTTACACTGTTACTTTTAACATTGTTACATAACAACTTACGCTTTAGTTACTGTAATTTTCTAATAAAACTCTTTCAACACCTTTAGCTTGTTTCTTTAAATTACATCTTTAGTATTGCTCTCCTCCTTAATTGGAAAACTGGTTGCTAATATACACTAGAATTGCTTGTGTATCTTGGAATGCAGTAAAATAACCTCTTTTATCTTTTTCAAGACCTTCATGAATAATAGCTCCCAGTGATGTTAGTTTTATGGAAAATACTATAATATTATGAAGTCTAAAACCTTTTGGGTGTAGAATTTGGGGCCATAGTATTCCATTTCATTTTGAATTTTCCCCCACAAAATAATCAATATCATTTTTATAGTTGTCTTGCAAACATCTCACTTAATGATACATGACATTGACGTTTCAGCATGACAACACAGTTTAATGGCACTTCATATTTAATGGTAGTGAAAGTACCTGGCTTTACTCAGGTTGGTTTCACTCTTAATTTGACACAGTGAAGCCCTCAAGAGACATTGCACATTGGAAACATGTATCTATCTTACCTGATTAAAACCAGGGGAGCTGAGGGAGGGATCTACGGTTGCATAACTTTGAGGGGACCTGTCGTACAATAGGGGTAAAGGACAGCTCTGTGATTTTATCCCTTGGACTGCTCCTTTCCATTTTCAAGGTATAATGATTGTAGTTAGACATCCAGTGTCTGAAGATGGCACTATAGGCTTCAAACAGTTTGAAGTATCTAAATTAACTTAAATTAATTTGTTTTGAGAATTCTATAATCTTTAGGTGCTCACCCTTTGAGTCCCTTTAATATGCATGGTGGGTTTCAGGTACTTAATTTTCATAGTCTTAGTAGAAACCTCTATCATGGATTTTTCTTGGCAAGATTTATTCAGAGGAGGCTTACCATTGCCTTCAAGTGAGTCTGAAAGACTGTGACTTGCCCAAGGTCACCCGGTGAGTTTCCATGGCTGAATAGGGATTTTGGGCCCTGCTCTCCAGGAGTTGTAGTCTAACAGTTAAAGCACTACACCAGCAGTGGCTCTCAGCAAAGTCTTACACTAAGGGCCTTTCCACGCTACACTTATAGTGCTATTATTCCACTTTCAGCATCTTATGGAATCCTGAGGTTTTTAGTTTAGGGAAGGGCATTTAGAATTCTCAGCCAGAGAGCTCTTTGGCCTTAGTAAACTGCAAACCCCAGAATCCCACAGGAGGTTGAAAGTGGAATAATAGCATTATAACTGTGTAGGGTGGAAAGGCCCTATGATATACACATCCTATTACTGTTATAGAATAAGCTGCTTAGAATTAAACTGCAGTGGTGTCACTGTAAATTCATTTTATGGCACACAAGGACATGAAGTCTGTGTAGGTTAGTGATTGAATACATACTTTGTTCAGTGGATTTTCAGATTCATGTATTTTATTATAGTTTGATTAGTGTATTTTTGCACAGAACTCAAAGTATGTGTCACTGCCACAGCTGAGAAATGTTTCTGGTTCCTTGTCACAAGAGAGCAATGGGATAGGATTAGTATAAGTTGAAGCTGTGGGTTTAGGTTGGATTCTATAGAGTACTATCTGAAATCCATGTAACCTGGGAGGAATGGGAGATCATTTCTAAAGCAATCATTGGTTTAGGTAGCTGACCCATTAACCATCACAGCTAGAGTTCTGTACATGATATCATTTCAGACTGCATCAGGGAGTGAGGCTTTTCTGTCAGTGATCAAAGTGCTTCTTTCAACTCTGTTTGTGGCACTCATAAGTTCTTATTCATAACTTAGTAGCAAATACATAAAGGTTTTCTGGGTACTTTGAGAGGAACCTGAAGAAAAAAAATCTTCATAGAGTTCCTTGAAATATTTTTTTACCATTATCTGACTTCACAGGTGTACCTGCTGGGAAATCCATATGTTATTTTTTTTTCCTGTAAGACATACTTGTTCTCCTTTCTATCTGCTTAGTTCAGCTGCCTTTGCTTGTATCAAATACATTCATTCAAAGTGCTGGTGTAGAAGAAGGGCATTTTGATGTGTGGATTCCATTAACCTCAATAAGTCATGAAGAGATCCATCAAACATCAGATTTAATAGTAAGCAAAAGTACAGGATTTTATTTCCCTTTACAGGTCGGGAAAAGCAAGAAATACATAATACCCAGTAAGATTCATGCATACATTAGAAGGCATATGTGTGTTCTAGTTCAGACTTTTTGAAGGACAACTATGAAATTTCTTCTTCTCTTCTTCAGTGATAACGAAGAATGTTCTGAAGAGATACGTGAGTTAATGTGCGAATAAATTGTCAGAACATTTGGTAAGATCTGTGGTAGCACTACTCTCAGGAAAAAAGCAGTGTAGAACAGAGACATTGAGGATAAGGCTTGTTTGAAGGCCTGCCTGCGCTGTAGGAGGCCTGCATGGATCATTTGGGAGGGAGGTTCCATAGCTGGAGGGGGGCTTTTGGAAAGGCCTTTCTCCTGTGCCAAAAAAACTTTGTCTCTTTTTGACCAGCAAGTACTCAAGTACCTGGTAAAAGAATAGAAAGAAAGATTATATGGGTGAACCTGAGCTCACATTCTATTCAGTAGTTACACAGTCATAAGGTAGACCTAACAGTCTCATAACTGCTGGGGGTTTATGGAACTGTTAATGAACAAACGTGACTCCAAAAACCTACTGTTTCATCTTGGTAGTACCCCAAAGGTTTTATGAGATGCTGCATATTGGGGCATTGGGAAACAATGGCAGCAGGTTTCTCCCATTTCTGGGATGCCTTGCCACAGAACTCCAAAGGATCTTTCCACCTGCCTGTTCTTAATGTACGCCATGACCAGCAGAGTGCTGCAGATGTCATTTCCCTACACCCCAATCTGCAGCACTTTGGAAACCCTTTGTTGGGGCACTTCCAGATGAAAAGGGTAGGTTTTGGGGGCTGGCATTGTCAGATCTAACTGTGATGATGAAGCTCCATCATCATATTCACATCTGATGATATAGGGCATGGTCCTTAGGCATTAATCTCCTGCATAAACAATACTCTAGTTGTAAGCTAGAGTGCTTTCGTAGTCAGTTTAGTTTTGTACCATTGTTTAGCAAAGGTTATGAAAAAGTATCAAGGGGAAGTTCTATTTTTAAATAGTCTATTTTGTTTGATTTAAGTTGTTTTAAATTGCCTTGATTTAAAAAGTCCACCCCGGGGGGAAATATAGAGTATTGTCATTGCTACTTACAAAGGAGGGTAATAGTTTAGTTTTAAATTGCCAGTAGTTCCTGGTCGTTGGAATGCATGAAAAAAGCTGTCCCACGTCAAAGTCCCAGCTTGTACAGTTGTACAGGCCTTAGATGACAGGCTTGTACTTGCCTTTCTTCATCTATGAGCATTCCATTTTGCCATATGGAATCTTGAGTAAAATCATGGGGCTGCTAACTTTGTTGACATCTGTGCCATGATCACATCTCAAGGACATGAGGGGGCAACTATGTTTTACAAGAAAAGGGGTGTGTAGGTGTAGGGAGCAGAAGCAACTTGTTTCCTGTGCTGTCTTAGGGTAAGTACATTTCTTTCAGTTGGCTCTGATACCAGGGCCATTTCCACACTAGACTGTTATAATGCTGTTATTCCACTTTCAACATCCTATGGAATCCTGGGGTTTGTAAACCCCAGGATTCCATAGGATGTTGAAAGTGGAATAATAGCACTATAACAGTCTAATGTGGAAATGGTCCAGGGGTATATCACTGTGGCTGTGGAGAAAAGCGTTTGACAGCAGGGTGGAAAAGGTTCATCTCCCCTTGCTTTGCTGATGTTCAGTGGCTTTTGGTCCTGCTTTATAAAGGAAACAGTGCACTGTCTCATGGGCTCTTCAGAGGATGCTTTTCTGTTTGAAGGGTTGTCCATTCCATGTCTGGCTTAAAGCTATAAAGGCAGAGCGAATGTCTTAAAGTTGGGATACATTCCCCTCAACCAATTACAGTGCTGTCATTCCACTTTAACTGCCATGGTTCCATCCAGTAGAATCCCGGGATTTGCTGGTTAGGGAGGAGCATTTAGAATTCCCAGCCAGAGCGCTCTAGTACTAAACTACGAACCCCAGAATTTCATAGGACGGAACCCTGACAGTTAAAGTAGAATAATAGCACTATAATTATGTAGTATAAATGGTGCCCTGGATAGTAGGCACATGTTGCTTGGTGAGATGGATGGCACTTCTCTGTAGGCTGTAGTAATTAATTCTGAGTTTGCATATGTCAGTTACCATGTGCAATAATGTGCCCTGTCTCTCTCGGTGCTGCATTTCCCACATTTCCTCTCTCTCTCATTCTTTCTTTCTTTCTTTCTTTCTTTCTTTCTTTCTTTCTTTCTTTCTCTCTCTCTCTCTCTCTTTTTTTTTTTAGCAATGTTTAGCCTCTGTTTGCCTGCCTGCTTTATATGTGTCAGATAGACGTGTGAATAAACTGACACGAGTGCCTAAGCATCTCAGGTTTAGCTGACCAGCTAGTTGCTGATTGAAATTTGGATATAATTCTGATCAGCACTGAGGCAGACTAGAAAAGCCAAACCTACCTTGATAATAGAATTTCATGCTCTGGAAACATGAGGATTATGTTACATGAGCAAAATGCTGCCATGTGCTGGCATTTCAAAGTGTAAAGTGACAATTCAGCAGAAGCTTAAAAGATACTTCAAATTAAAGCCTTAGCAGTTTATGCCTAATGGAAAATGCATGGCTCAGACCAAACATTTTGCTCTAGTTTTGTAGAAACTTGCTTGTAAAAGAGGAAGAAGATTTTACTATTCTCCCCCCCCAAATTCCTCTGCTTTGGTTTTGAGGACATTAACATTAGACAAGCTACTAAACAGACTTCTGTTATTGCTGAGTTTCACTTTTGTAAAAATAAAGCTTCTGAGAGCAAAAGTTTTCTTTTGGGAACAGAAACCAGTTTCTGCCTTACTCTTTGTTGCTTCTGATGTGTCCAGGAAAACAAATCTGTTGGCTTGTGAAGGATCACCAGCAGGAAGAAGTATCTTGAATATAAAATACCTGTGGCAAATTTGAAGTCTGACAAATCTGATTGCTCTCTGAAATAGAATCTGTAGAGGTGAGAGGCACAGGGCACAGATGTAAATGTTTACTTGAGCTCTCTCTAGGCAGCATTGAGGGCCCAGTCCTCCCTACTGGGAAGCCCAAAGGCAGTGAATAAGGGAGAATGTAGCAGCTGCCGCTGTCTTCATTGTTTGTATGTGTTCATGAACAATCCCAGAAATGGCAAAACTTAGGCCATTTCTGCATCACACTGTTATAGTGCCATTAGTCATGTTGAGGAGGGAGCGGGCTTGTTTTTTGCTGCTCCAGAGACTAGGACAAGGAGCAATGAATTCAAGCTGCAGGAAAGGAGATTCCACCTGAATCTCAAGAAGAACTTCCTGATAGTCAGAGCTGTCCAGCAGTGGAATATGCTGCCTCAGAGTGTGGTGGAGCCTCCTTCTTTGGAGTTTTTTAAGCAGAGGCTGGGTGACCATCTGTTGGGAATGCTTTGATGTGTATTCCTGCATAGGAGGGGGTTGGACTGGATGGCCCCTGTGATCTCTTCCAGCTCTATGATTACACTTTCAACATCCTATGGAATCCTGGGGTTTGCAGTTTAGGGAGGGGGCTTTGAGGCCCTTTCCTAACTGCAAACCCCAGGTTCCATAGAATGTTGAAAGTGGAGTAATAGCACTGTAATAGTCTAGTGTGGAAATGGCCCTAGAGGGGGAAGAGAACCATAATGACTCCCCAACTGGTCTCTCGCCCTCTCTTTTTTATCCTTTCTTTCTCTTGAAGGGGAAAGAGTTCTATTCACTCATATAGTCCTTAAAATGGAAGGGGTGTTATTGCAACTCCTTTTTATTCAATTGTGCAATTTAATGTTATGTATAGTTAAGCCCTGAAGTGAGCAATAAATCTACAGGCTTATGGAAACAAAGTCGGGGTAGGAGTAGAGCTCACTCTACAGTGAAACAAAACTCCTGCACCCATTTTTGTTTGCAGCTATTCAAAGCTTCTCTTGGGTTTTCTGAAAACCTTATGTTAGCTGACCTTTTGTCCTCTCTGGGTCTTACTCTGACAATAGTATGATTTGACCATGCTGTCCATGTTGAGATCTGTGTTGGAACTCTGTTAAAAACTTAAGATCTCTTTCCTGATTACACCAGGCACTCACTTCACATCTGGCAAGAAAATCATCCCAGGTGAGCATGAAGAAAAGCTTTTGTAAATGCAAAAGCCAAAATCCTATAAACTTTTAGCACAGTATAAATGTACGCTAGAGTAGTTTCACGGGATCCCACAGTTTTGCAACTGTTTGTACAAGAAGAACCAAGGCTTTGAGCTCATTCATTGTACAATGGCCAGCTAGTTCCCCACCACCAAGTCAAAGGTCAGAGAAAAAGGGCTGTGTGTGTGCTTGTGGAAAGTTTGGCTGCATGTGGGACTGCACTTACACAACCTCTGAGAAAGCACAATCACTTGTGCAACTCTCCTTATACTAGCATAGTACTCAAACCGAATTTTAGGCGTAATAGGCTTGGTCCTTTTTGTTTGCTGTCTGGCCATTTGGCTACAAATGGTTAATGGGTATGTGTGAGCTGGTTAGTAAAATCTGTCTGTGTGGTTAGTAATGCTTGTGGACATCATATGCAAAGTTGACACAGCATCTAAATGGGTTTTCCAGAACTTTTCTCTCTCTCTCTGATGATGTTATAGCTTGTCCAATCCATATTGCAGCAGCAGGATATCTGAGAGAATATCAGAGGCATCTTCTCTGTGCATAACAAATTGTAGTTAGTTTGCTCTCTCTCTTTTGCTTTATTCCATCAAGTACAGAATGCAAACTGGTCATTTATTGGCAATAGTAATAAGGAAAAGGAAGAAGAAAAAACATAAAGGGAAGAAGCTCCACTGAAGCTGAAAATAAAACCTTACTGGTGTAATAGCGATATCCATGTGAATAGATGTGACAGTGCTTGCTGTTTTGACCAGGGTGATGTTAAATGACACTTCACATTTGTTTTTCTTCCTCAGGTGGCGACAGACAAGGTTACAGGGAAGCTGAGTTCTACTCTCTCATGGGTGAAGAACACTGTCAGTCAAATGGCCAGTCAGGTGGCAAGTCCATCTGCCTCATTACACACTACATCCTCCTCTACCACCCTGTCCACTCCAGCATTGTCTCCTTCATCTCCAGCAGAATTGAGTCCCGATGACTTAGAGCTGCTGGCTAAATTGGAAGAGCAAAATAGGTAGGTGGCACATTGTCTTTGGCATTTAAGAGAGAAGGGGCAAGGAAAGGGATGGTTTGTGGAACCACGACATGCTTTAGTATGGCCTTAAGTGAAGCTTCTTTCAAAGCTTTGAAGGAATTGGTGGCATTCATCAGTATCCTGGAAGTATAAAGCCAGCTCTAGTAATGTGTGTGTTTTGCAGTTGGTTTACCTGGCCATTGATGATGGCATGTATAACTACTTGTGTTAGGTGATGATAAGCTCAGGCTGGAAGTTAGCCAATTGCGTGGGGTGTAATAATTCTGTAATGCCAATCCGTTGCCAGGTGTGTGAGTCTGGAAAGCCTGTGACACATAGGATTGTGCAGGCAGGTGGCTCAGATTAAGAGAGGTCCACGTGAACAGCATTTTTGTGCTTTCTTGAAAAAGTGGAGCTCACTGTATTCGAAGCTGTGGGATGTATCATATCCTTTAAATTACTATGTTTCTATCTTATTTCAAAACCTTTTGAAAAACCTTCCTGCATCCAGGCTACATTCCTTTCTTTCTGGTTGAGTTTCATGCTCCTGTCAAACCAAACAGGCTGCAGTTTTGTCATAACAAAAGCATTGCCCTCTCAGGAGAATGTAAGAACTGTACTGTAAGGACTGTAAGAACTGTAAGAACTGTACTGTAAGGACTGAAGTGTGGTTTTTCTGCTTATTGGCTTCTCAGTTCACTTGAGGCCAAATAAATCCTTTTCATATCCTAAAAACAGGATTATTTTATTGTACACTCATTTCAATACAATTGATTTTACTGAGGTGTTTGGCTTGGCATGTGTAGTGCTTTCTTTCAGTATTTTGTCTTACATTGCATTTTGTACAGGCATTTACAGGAAAGATTAACAACAGTGACTTTTTTTTAAACATCTGTTCATTTGACACGTCATAAAGCTTAGCTTGTATCTAATTGTCCAGATTGTTTAACTTTCAGCTCAGAGTTAATTTAGATTAAATGAAGCAAGAACATCATAGCATTTCTGACTATTATTAGGGCAGTCATCTGGATTAGAGCTCATTTAGGTGATCTCTTGTCTTTCTCTGTGTTGCCTTAAGCATAGAGCAACAATGCCATGTTTTTAGGTACAGTTTGTTTGGTTGTCTGTGCTAAGGAATAGGAGCCTCAGGCTATTGTCAAAGCCTAAACTATATAAATAGATTTTCAACTGTTTTTAAAAAAGAGTGGTGGTATATAAGAGACTGAATAAGGGGCTTTGTGAAGAACAGTTCAAATTCCATTGTCTCATCTGCAGAGTATGAGTTATACTAAACCAGTGTAATAACTTAGCCGACAGATATCTTGACCATTTTATGCTATTCATTGTATGATAGTGAGTTTCAATAGCAGCTGTTTTTCTAAACTCTTCTCATAGGTCATGTTGATTCTAAACCTGGTTTGTAGAATCATATGCTCTCTGAATAAGATCAGGTAAATTCAAGGACCTTTTCCATGTAATCAGGGTTTTTTTCTCCCTTTTCCAAACTCGCAATCTTGCTTATTTTATGAAGGGGACTATGCACCTTCATTTCAGGTGGCATTTTTGCTGCTGGCTCTTCCCAGCCCACAAAGTATTTAGAGAATTTTTTTCTGGTAAAAATTGCAGTCCTTTGTTATTGGTATTTAATTTTGTTTGTTAATTTTTCACGTGAACAATCTAATTTGCAATCAAAGCAATATGCAATCAAAATTCAAGAAACAGAAGAAAAAGGGGAGAAAAAGGAAAGATATACAACAAATATACAACAGGGCTCTGATACCCCCCCATCCTTACTGTAATGAAAAGAAAAGAAAAATAATTTACCACTACGGTTCAACTAAGTAATCCTGCTAAAATTAGTAATAACCATACCCACAGATTATTAAATTGTTTGATTTCTTATTTCTCAAAAAATCCACGAATGGTTTCCAAATTTTCAAGAAATCTTCAGCTACCTTATTCTTTAGAACCCATATTAATTTGGGCTAACTCAGCAACCTTAGCAATGCATTCTTTCATTGTTGGTGCTTCAGTCTTTTTCCAAGTTTGAGCGAACAGTATTATTGCTGCTGTTGTCATATATCAGCATCATATAAAGGAAGTAATACAGTTCTTTATCCCTAATGCCCAGCAAAGACATTTCTGGTAACATCACAAAATCTATCTTTAAATTCTTTCTGCTTAACATTTTCATCTCAGATGGTAACTTTTCACCTTCTTACACATCCACCACATATGCGAAAAGGGCTCTCCTTATCTTGACAATCCCCAACATTTATTTGAAACATTCTGGGACATTTTCATCCTCTTTTAGCATTAGATAAATAATATCCTTGGAAAACAAAAATAAGTTATCAGATACGATAAGCATTTTTAAAGTATCTTAAAGTGGCTATATATCATCTTATACAAGTTTTCTTTTAAATTACTGCACAAAGTAGATTGTATATCTTTGGACCACATTTTTCCCATGGACATTATTCCCAAAATTTTGGGCCCACCTTATCATATATTTTACAGGCATGTCTTCTGCCTCTAGTTTCAAAAGCCATTTATACAGATTTTTAATTATATGGCCATCATCTTTACAGAACTCTAAGTAAAATTCATTTTCTCTAACCTCTGTGGCTGCATTTCTCTTACCTTCATTAAATTGATCTTAAAGTTATATTTTAAATCTTATATCTTAAATCTATCTTAAAGAATACAGTGGGCCCATTAGGGTTTGGTTCCAGGACCCGCTGTGGATATGGAAATTTGTGAATGCTGAAGTCCCATTATGTACAATGGTGTAGTAAAATGGTATTCCTTATTTAAAATGGCAACATCGAAGTTTTCTTTTTGGATCATTTTTTTTGAACATTTTTAAGCCATGGTTGGTTGACTCTGTGCATATGGAATCCACAGATATCGAAGGCTGTCTGTATAAGCAAACCAATTAAGACCTTTGTGTCCCTTAAGGATACTGATTTTTAGTTTTAGAAGTGTGTATTGTTGTCATTGGCCATCTTGGATGCCTAATGCAGAAAGATAACATTTTTTTGCTCTTTTAGTTCTTCATAAATTATGTTCTTTTTCTATGCTAATATGTCATCTTTTTATCCAAGCCTGCTCCAAGAGTTAGTTCATTTCCCTTGTTCTCTCTCCCCCCTCCCATTTTCTCCAAGCAACAGGTTTGGGCTAGTCAGTTTCACCCTTGTCCTCTTTTAGCATTAGAGTAATACCGGTAATATCCTTGGAAAACAAAAAGAAGTTTTCAGATGTAGTATGCATTTTAAAGTATCTTAAAATGTACTTTTAAAACTGAAATTCCTATAGACCAAAGCTTGTTGGAATAGAGTGAGGTAGCTTTGTACACTCTTAAAAATTTATCCTCTTGGAAACCTGAGGAATTACTTGGTTCCATTCACTAAATGTGTGAGCTGAAGTGCTCTTTGGAACTCTAAAAGATTCAGATTACACGTCTTTCTGAGGGGAGGACTTTGACCTGAGCATGTGCACAAGTCTTGAGAGAAACAGAAGTGTTAAAGAGAGAAGTAATGAAACTTTATCTGGCAAAAAATACAAATTTTTTACTTTTTGTAGTGCTGCTAGGTCAAATGATGGGTTTTGTTCCCCTCCAAGATATGTTGGAATGGTTCAGTCCTAACAAATAAAGAATCATATTTGTGGAAGGTAAATCATTGACAAGAATGAAGTCATTTGTTTTCTGCTTAACCGCTTAGTGGTTATTAAAAACTTCTGGGTCTGGATTAAAAGAACAATGGATTCACCAAGGTAAGATTTACACCATAGAATTATGGAAAATATTTTACAGTATGCATGTTCTGTATCGCCTGAATTTCCAAGATCATAACTTACAATATTAAATATTTGCTTCAAGATTGCATTTTCTAATCTGTTCTGGAGTTTGGACTTGTTTACCATGAAGCTCAAAATTGAGGAAAGTTTTCTTCATCTTTGTGAGCTTGTGGAGTAGTGCAGATTTGCTTTGTAAACTATACGGAATATATTCCTTGAATCATTCTGCTCCTTGTATTCTTACATTTAAGGAAGAATATACAGAGGATTGTCTTGTGATGTGCAGTAGCTCTGAATTTTTATTTGGGTTTCATGCTTCCTTTCAACTTCAAATCTTTCTTTGCCCCCCCCCTTTTTTGCTTTACCTGTAGATCACCTAAGGGTATAATGACTCTGATGCTAACCTTTCCTGTTGCAGATAAATTACCTGTTAATTTGTTCACATAGATTAGCTGAGTGAGAGGGTGCCTTTACATGTGTATTGAGAGGAAGAAGAAAAAGTAACAGATGAGTTGACTCATCACTTAGGACAATATTAAATCCCAAAATTTTAAGGAAGTGAAAAATAACCTCCTGTGATTCCACCTCTAACCATAACATTAATTCTATATTCTACAGCATAATCTTAACCTTCTAACCAGGAAATTCTGTTGTAGGTGGTGTTTCAGAATTTCTTCCAATTTCCTCTGGACTGACACTATTTACTAGAAAAATAATTTGACATTGGGGGCTGGGGGGAGGGAGTCTGAAATTGTTGTTGATGGTAAGGTCACCTTAGGCTCACTATGAGTTGTTTACAATTTAATGGCATACAACAGCAACAACAGCAGCAAAATAGTATTTGTTGCTGATATTGTCAAACGCTTATTATAAATATTTCTGTAAATCTGGTGGTTAAATGATGGATCCATTAAAGGAATAAGTGTTTGTAATTTTGTCTATAGTTGCTGCTCTTATTAGTGCTTGATTATTGCTAAGTTCACTGTTTGGACACAACTAGCCTACATATTTAAAGAACTGCACATTCATTCCATCAGTAAACCTGTATTCCTAAAAATCTATCTGTCAATTTGAATACAGGTGTTGGGAGACAATTCAATGGTACGATCAGTAAAAGGGAACCTTTCCTTGGAAAACATCCCCTTGTCCATTTTTGGAGTCTACTTGGCTTGGGGTAGGGATGGGGTGAAGCATAATAAATATAAATGTTGAATGAGCATAAAATGGATAAATATAATTGGGTGTGTTTCAGTCATACAATTTCAATCATACACATTTATCAAGTAAGTCATATCCCTACATGGATATTGCTGCTAGCAATCTTACTAATATTTACTACTTAGTAAGATTTTATCTGAATGTATGTTTTAAATTATTGTAAGCTGCCTTTGTTCCCATGCCAGGACACAGGTGGGGTATAAATTAAATAAATATTTATCCTAATAAGTCTCTCCATGATGTTTGACCTATCAGAGGCATAGTCAAATCTGTATGATTACACTTTGAAAAAAGTACAATATCTCATGAGGCCTATTAAATACTTTCCTATTTTTTTAAATAAATTTAAATAACAAATAAGGGTCTTAGTATAACCTCTACTGTTTACAGCCAAGGGGTCATAAAGTTGATCGTACAAAAAGGCGTACAAATTTGGCCTACGATAATATTTTGAGTTTTATAATTGAAGGTCTAGCTAAGCAGAAATCTCAAGCTGGTTTGTGTCTGCTGCAGATTGTTGGAGACTGACAGCAAATCCTTGCGATCAGTAAATGGGTCAAGAAGAAACAGTGGCTCCTCCCTTGTATCTAGTTCATCAGCTTCTAGCAACCTCAGCCATCTAGAAGAAGATACCTGGATCCTTTGGGGGAGAATTGTAAATGAGTGGGAAGATGTACGCAAAAAGAAAGAGAAGCAAGTTAAGGTATGTTGACTTGTAGGGAACAAACGCACTATCTATTTTCAGAGTAGGCATTAGACCTAGCACCTCTCTGAATCCAGCAGCGTACAAATTATGTTTACTTTAATCTGTTGTACAGTACAAGAGTATCACTGAAGTTAAACTCTAAAAACCACAACTGGAGATGAAAGGAAACAACGTGTTCCTTTTGGGCCTCTCTAATGTTTGCAGGTCCATGTGTAGCAGATAAATGGCATCTTGGCAGATTATTTATTTATTGTTACACAGTCTTCAGCACTTGATGCAAGCTAAGCTGCACTTTGAGGGACATTTGAGATTTTAATTAAGGTACAGTTTGCCCTCCACATTTGCTAGGGTTAGGGGTGCAGTACCCTTGCAAAAGTGGGAAAATTACAAATATCAAAATGTGTGTGCGTGTGTGTGTGTCTGTGAGAAGGGGGATGAGACACAGTGGGCAGAATGGACATCTACGGTCCAAACCAGGGTAGGAAAAGGAGAGGAAGCAGAGAGGTTAGCATGGTGACCCTGTACTTCCTCTCCCTTGCCCGTCTCCTTCCTTGGCTATGGAGTGGTTTGTGGTGGTGAGAAATTGGGCTGCAAGGTGTCACTAGTTGGCCAGGCAGTGGCTGGTGAAGGAGGAGGAGGATTAGAGTCAGGCTTTTAAAGGACTGTCTGGCCTGATTGGACCCAGAGAGAGGAAATGTTTCCCCAGAAAAGAAATGTTTGAGGTGGGTGAGTAGGGTTTGAAGAAACTTGCAAATACAGTGGCCTTTCCACTTTTGCAAGGGTTTGAGGTGCGTAAACCTTGTGAAAGTGGAAAACCCCCAGATACCTCCTCCCTTCAGTTTAGTTCTTAGTGCTAGGGCCAGAGGCAAGGGAATGGGAGGAGGAGCTCTGGAAGGGAGAAGGAAGGCGTACACATGCCTCCCTCCCCATTTCCTTGCCTTTTGTCTGGGCGCTTGCCTTCCTTTTCTGTGCCCAACAAATGCAAGGGAACAGGAGGAGGAGAAGCGCGGGGAAAGGCCCGCGTGCGAGTAATCAGATTTACAAGGGTCAAACTTGTGCATGTGGAAAGAGGAGGACTGTAATCAAATCCATGAAAGTCAAACCCACAAATGTGGAAGGCTGACTATAATGTATCATAGTAGAAGCTAAATGGGGTTAAATTGTGTTAAATCTCTGCATTGGACAAATCTGTGAATATCCTTTGTAGTTTCTTTTTATCCTGCACATTTATTCATTCTTGTAAAAGAGATCAGAATTTTACAGAGTAAGGTGAAATTTATTACATTGTCTGATTTGGATAATTGTGATGCTCTATTAGCAAAAATACAAAATGTTTATTTTGGGGTTGTTTTTTTTTAACACTGTAGGAACTGGTTCGAAAAGGGATACCTCATCACTTCCGAGCAATAGTTTGGCAGCTTTTGTGCTCAGCTCAGAATATGCCAATTAAGGATCAATATTCAGAACTCTTGAAAATGACTTCACCCTGTGAAAAGCTTATAAGAAGGGACATTGCTAGAACATATCCCGAACATGACTTTTTTAAAGAAAAAGATAGCCTTGGACAAGAGGTTTTATTTAATGTAATGAAGGTAAGTTACTGGCTTATACCTTTGAACAGAGAACAGATACTTAGTACTCACTTTGTTTTGCTTTTAGCCATGACACCTAAATGTAGCCCCTGTATTTGGCGATATAGACTTCTGGGTGCTAGATACTGAGTGCAAGGAAAAAGAGTCTCTCCATCCCATCCCCGCCCTTTTGTCAGCATCCGTGGTTGACAGTGGGGTGCTGAATTAGATGGTCCCTTTGCCTGACCCAGTTTTGCTTGGTCTTGTTTTCTTGTGTCAGTGTGTGTATAATCATAACATGGAGTAGCTTATCTTGCTTTGTTGAGCAGTATGAATGAAAGTTGATCAAAGAACTTGTGAAAGGGAAACTAGAGGACTCAACTTCACTTGAACTGTGATGTACTAAGTAAGAGCAGCACTTGCTAAAAATCAGGAGTGAGGTACTCTGGATATTTTTCAACTGCAGCTCTCACCAAACTATTTGAAAAACCATATCTCCCTGTATGAACCTGCCAGAGCCCTAAGATCTGCACGGGAAGGCTTTTTCTTAGTCTCACTACCATCCCATGCTCAGCTGGTGAGGACATGGGAAAGAGCCTTCTCAGTGGCTGCTCCCACCCTGTGGAACGCTCTTCCGTGGGAAGGTAGGCTGACCTCCTCCTTAAAAAGACATCTCTTCTTAAGCAGGCCGTTACTGGATGAGCTGAGATCTTTTCCTTATGTATTAGTTGTTTTTAAAATTTATTGTAAGTTCTATAATTTTATGTTTTTTAATGTTTTAATTGTTTACATGCTTTTAATGCTTTCTAACCTTTTGTAAGTTGTCTTGTGTTCCATCTTGGGAGAAAAGGCAGCGTATAAGTTCAATAAATAAATAAATACATAAGATCTAGGCAACATAGCCCATGGGTATGGGTTGATGGGAGTTGCAGTCCAGCATTATCAGGATGGCCGTATATTTTCCCTGGTCCTGCTTCTAGATCAGTGGATGAACAAATAATTTTCTGTGCTTGCTTCAATTGTTGTTTCTTTTACTTTATAAACTTATAGGAGTATCTTATTCTCAGATATTGCCTTACACAAAGCCATGAACTCAAAACAGTGTGCTAGAGAGATTTCTGCAATCTGTTTTGTAAATGTTTGCATTGCCAGCCCAAGGCATTTTGCTGTCTGAGGCAAAGAAGTAATTGACAACCCAGCCTTGCCTGTCAAAGTAGATATTACCAAGGCCAGTCAAATTATTTTGATATCTGAGTCAGAAAATCCCAAAGTGCTGCCCCCTTTCTGGGACTTGAAATACAATAATAATAAGTTAGCTAACAAGTTGCTTCCCTTTTATGATCCCCCTCGGTTGCTTTAGGTAGTTGCTGGCTGGTGTTGCCAGGTTTTCAAAATAGCAGTAAATTACAGTTGAAATTCATGACATGCAGGGTAGGCAGTCAGGAAGCGGCTAATAATAAGTTTTATGCTCTACCAAAATACTAAATGAAAATATTCATTTTAGTTAATGTAGCTATGTATTTCTCTGCAAAATTAATATGTTGTACACATTTATAAATTACATAAAGCACAGATTTCTGTCTTTATGAAGGGCACACACCCAAAAATTCAAGATTTTTGGGTAACTTGTTTGGTCTACATCTAAGGAAAAGATTCCCAGCCCTCAAATAAAGAACATCCATTAAAATAAGGACAGATGCAAGTCCTATAAGGAACGGGCTTTTCGTCCTCAGATAAGAACGTCCTGTCTAACAAGGGACACCTGGCAACCCTGCTCCTGGCAGAGAGGATTATACTGTCCCACGGCACTGTAACTGAAGGTTCAAAGCTCCACAGACAGTCCCAGATTGTGTGATTTATTGAGGCTGTGAGTAGTGCTCATGCTCAGAATTGCTCCTTTTCTCCTTCAGGGTTCATTTATGAGGTTCCTGACCAATAGTTGTTCTTTTTCTGAACAGCCTAGCATTTAATCCTCTCCAGCAGCCATTAGTAAGAAGTGATCCTTATACAGTTGGCCTTCCCAGTTCATTGGGGTTAGGGGCGCAGTACCCCCACAAAAGTGAAAAATGTAAATCGCAAAGGGGGCTGAGGCATAGTGTGGAAAACAGGCAACCAGTACCTAAGCTAGGTCAGGGGAAGGAGAAGGAAGGGGAGTGGGTCTGAATGGTGGCCCTGTACTTCATCTCTCTTGCCCATCTCTTTCCTTTGGTGTGGTGGTGCCATCCTCAGCTGGCCAGACAGCTGCAGGAAGGGAGAGAAAGAGGACAACTAGCCAGTTTTTAAAGGGCTTTAGGGCCTGATCAAAGCCACTGAGAGGGAAGGTTCCCCTGGAAGAGAAGCACCTCATGTTGAGGGCAGGGTTGGAAGAAACTTGCAGATAATCAAATCTGCGAAAGTTAACTCCGCAAGTGTGGAAGGCTGACTGTAGTTTCCTTTTCTTTCCTCTCAAAAAGTGATACTGTTGACAACAAAGTGGATTCTCTTCTTACCCTTATTTATTGTGTACAGGTTTTTACATGCAGGGGAACAATCTGTTCTTGGGTCATTCAAGAATAAAACATTGGTTTCTTGGAGGAAGATAGCTTTACACGTTCTCAGAGATACTTATCTTGCAGCACCAACCTTTCTTTCAACCGTGTTGGTTAAATGACACACGCAAAGGCTAAGAGCTAGCCATGGAAGCAAAACTGCAAGCCTATGCCCTCATGCTGCTTAATGCAAACTTTGTAGGTCTGTATGCATGAACCTGTACACACACACACACACACACACACACACACACACACGTTTTAAAAGCTGTATTTTCTGCTACATAAAGAATGAGTGGATTTATATTCAGCTGTTTCCTTCAAAATGATTTTTTTTAACAAAACAAACTGGAGAAATGAACTTTTGCCTACTCCTTATTTAAAGTTCCAAGAATGTCATTTTTAGGAGCTGCATCTGTGTGATAATACATAATTATTCCAGCTTTATGATGTGGAATTCAACACAATTTAAATTAAGAGATGGCAGAGAATAGAAAACAGACAGCGTAACCCTGACACAATAGAAAGAGATTTGTATAATTTTTTCAGTGTGGCGAGGGAAAAGAAACAGAGGAAGAGAAAGGGTGACTTAGCAATTATGAGTCATGGCCTCTTCTACAGAATTTTTTCATTCTCTTCTTCAACAAAGTTTATGTGAGTGGGGCGGGGGACCTTGGGACAAGAGTGCAGCACCTTATCAACTGCTAATAGGATTATTATATAATTAACGCCCAAGGTGTGTGCGAATGTGGAGATGTTGCGGCCATTGTTAATGTATCAAACGCCTTTCCCCTAAAGAAATGCAGCTTTTTATCTGTTACAAGTTGTCTGTTTTGCAGCAAAGCTAATGCAATTATTCCTTTTCGTAGCTTTAGCTCACTCTTTGCTTCTGGAAAGCTGTACCTCACCCCTTCTTCCCCTACCAGGCCAGTTAGAAGACTGGCAACCAGTAGGAGTAAATGAGTGAGGGAAACTCTGAGTCATTGGTTTTGCATCAGAACATTACAGAAGCCTGGTAGAATTGCCACAGAAGCTGCAAATTAAGAAAAGGAAGAGGATGGTCTTTAGTCTCCTCCTCCTTAAAGATGTAACAAGTAGAATAATATATAGTAGAAGCCAGGCTAGTGAGTAGGCAAACACTTGTCTTTCTCTTAGAGCAAGAAGGGAGAGCAAGCTTCCAGTAGCCCAAAGTAAACCAACAAGTACCTGGCTTTCTTTTGAGCAGTAGCTAGACAGTAACATTAGTTGAAAGTTGATAGACAAGGGCAGCAATGATTAGTTGGCTTCTCCCAGTCCTCCCAGTGCGTCTCCTTCCATTTGCTACCTGGGCAAGCACGTCAGCTTGCCTAATGAGTGGGCCAGTTAAGCGTCTCCAGAAACTGAACACATTTTGTTACGAAGATCCATCATATTCTGGAATACTATATGGCTCAAGTAAGACACTTTGATGAGTGATGTATTTGAATCTACCATATGAAAAGCCAAGAGCCAGCAGGTGTAGTGGTTCAAGTGTCAGACTGTGGGCTTTTCTGCACTACACCATTATAGTGCTATTATTCCACTTTCAACATCTTACGGAATCCTGGAGTTTGCAGTTTAGGGAGGGGTCTTTAGAATTCCCAGTCAGAGAGTACTTTGGCCACAGTAAACTACAAACCCCAAAATTGCACAGAAGGTTGAAAGTGGAATAATAGGACTATAACAGTACAGTGCGGAAAGGCCCTAGGACTGGAAGCCAGGGTTTAAATCCCTGCTCTGCTATAGAAATTCACTGAGTGACCACACGCTGATCACACTCTCTCAACCTCGGAAGAAGGCAAATGCAAACCACCTCTGAAGAAATCTTGCTAAGAAAACCCCATGACAGGTTGGCTTAGAGTTGCCCTGTTGGAAATGGCTTGAGGGCACAAAACAGAACTATATGAAATTACTCTTAGAAACTGGAAATAGTGTGATGTTTTTTACTTGAACTTCTGATACTGAGGGAGGAATTAGCCTATTGTTTCAAGTTGGAGACATCTGCTGTGTGCATGTAAGCCAGCTGAAAGAATGAGGTCGTGCATACTGTGAATTGACTTTACCTCATAAAAATGCACTCAAACATTCGGTGCTGATCTGTCTTTCCTTTTGAACAGAAGCATGGCAGAAAACCTTTTACCCTAAAAGGTGGAGGACCTTGACGTCCTCCAGCAGTACCTCTGCCTCCGTGAAAAGGTTGGGAATAATTAGCTCAAAAAGAGAGGCCTGCAAGAGGTGGGATAACCTTACAGGATCTTTTCACCAGTGTATACCAGTACTAACTGTAGGACACCAACTGGAGATCAAAAACAATGTTTCTGTTTGGGGGAAATTCACAAACATGCACAATACTCAAACAGTCTCACAATCACGTAAGGCTAGCAAAGGTAAAAGAGGGAAAGGTTGGCTAGTGAGAGTGTGGGGTAAAGTGGGTGATAATTACCATTCTTGAAGCAGCAGAAGATCAAGTATGCTTTCTCAGACTGGGGAAGCCAGACTGCTGTACAATGAACTGGAATCTGGGGGTGCCAGCAGCCAGCCAATGGCTGAGTTAGGGCTTAAATACTCTGTTTCTGAATTGCTCTCTGGTAGAACTGACAAAGTGATCCAGAAGGTTCTGACTGCCTTTGCAGCCATGTGACAAAGCATCGAAGGAAATCACGATAGCCTCTTAATTGACTAGAGAGGTGGGAAAACAAAAAGGACTGTTTCCATGGGAAAGGGTAGCAGGATATTAGCTTTTAGATATTCCTTCAAGCAGTTAAATTTGCTATTGTTTCATAGGCTTGGGTACTTTAGAGAACCATCTAAAACTCATCAGGTTTAGTTTTCCAGTTGATCCTCCTAAACTTATGACCTGGCTATGCTGAGGCCTGTTGTCCTAGCTTCAGGAAGCTTCTAGTCAAAGTCCTTTTTTGACACAGCCTTTTAGCCATAAGTGCAAGATTTATATTTATTTCATGCCAATTAAACAATGTTTATAGCCAATCATACCATATCACAGATTGGGGGTGTACAGCATGTTAATGAATCCCTGCCTGATTCTTCTTGTGTTAAGCGCATCAAATTGGTTATCCTGGAAGTATATATATAATATAAATACTTCTTTTGTTTAGATTGAATCTGTTATTTGATGTTATATCCGTGGAAAAAGAACCTGTTTTACTTAACCTGTATGAATAATGCACTGAGCATATCAGATGTATTTAAGAATATATCTAGGTCCATAGTTCTTAACCTTTGGCCCTCCAGAAGTCTGGACTTCAACTCCCAGAAGATCCACCCAGGATGGCATGTGATCAAGGATTCCGGGAGCTGAAGTCCAAAACATTTGCCAGTTTGAGTCCCATTTTGAGAGAAAAGTGGGATATATAGCAAACAGACTGTCAGATAAATAAATAAATCTGGAGGTACAAAGACTGAAAACAAACAAACTAGTGTGATCTTTCCAAAGTGGTTATTTTAAAGATAGACATGATTATATTAAGCACATATAAAACTTATGTGTTTTTTTCTTCAGAAACATCAGCTACTTGCAGAATGGTATAGTACTGTTTCTATTCAGTCTGTTGGCCTCCCAGTATTAGAATCATAGAAACATTGAGTTGGAAGAGACCCCAGGGGCCATCCAGTCCAACCTTCTGCTACGCAGGAACACGCATCAAAGCATTCCCAACAGATGGCCATCCAGCCTCTGCTTAAAAACCTCCAAGGAAGGAGACTCCACCACACTCCAAGGCAGTATATTCCACAAGGTCTTGTCAGAAAGTACGAGCATTCTCAACAGTTTTCAGTTCAGTGCATCACGTACACAAAAGATGTTGTGTGTCTTGACACCGGAACTGTGAATGGAAGTAATACTTTCCCTGGAATGGGCATAACTGCAACTATTAAACCAAGGTTCAAGGCATCATAAATCCCACTCCAAAAGTACACATTAGCTTAGAAATGCATTAAGCATAAAAAATGAGAATAATTCAAAAGAGAATAAATCCCTTTGCACCCCTTCCCAACCTGTGACTGGCCCATCTAATTTACCAGACTTCTGGGGTAGGGTCTCGGAGGAATTTACAAGCTCTTATGCTACGTACCTCTCTTTTTCTTATTCTAGCTACCTTCTCCTCTCTTATCTCTGCCTGTTACTTTCTCTGGGTGGTTTTTTGATGTTGAATCCTCCTTTGACCTTATGTAAAGTTGAGATCCACTTTGTTTTTAATTGCTACTTCATGCCAGCACTGCTTTCATCAGTTCCCCTCCACTTGTGTTAGATTTCTATGACATTGGGACCAATAGCAAGAAACATCTCAGACCAGTCCTTATATACTGCAGTCCTTCAGATCTGTGTAAACCTAATTTACAGGCCTTCGAACTTGGCGCTGTAGTCATAACTTTGTGCTCAGAAAAGCAGAGTTCTACAACCTGTAGAAATTAATGCAAACTTGAGTGTTTTATATAGTTTTGTATTTGTAGGCTGTGATGGGGACAAAGACACAGAAGTGCTTCCTTAAATAACTGAAAATCTTATTCATCCAGCCACATTTGTGTCTTTTGAAATGTTAACTGACATCGTCCACACACCTGCTTGCATCTATGCAGTAAAAAGAGCTAGAAACCTGTGTCAAACCTCAGGGGCAGAATTCTAGGGCTGCTTCTTTATGCTATGTACTTTCATCCCTAGCCATCCCTTTGGAAATTGGTATGTCATATGTGATTCTACTGTTGGTGTCTTACTAGCTTTTAAATTTTTTTCTAGGCATACTCTTTAGTGGACCGTGAGGTTGGCTACTGCCAGGGAAGTGCTTTTATTGTTGGATTGCTTCTTATGCAGGTAAGCAAACAGTATTGTACTTTGAAACTGTTCTTGAACTTCAGCTTTATTAAAAGCACAGTAGAATAATAATATCAATAACAACACTAGTAGTAATCTGAAACAGACAGAACTAAAAGTTCTGAGTTGAAGCTCTCTTACACATTGTCGAAACTGGTCTTTACTACAGATCTTTACTACAGATAACATGGTTGTTTCAAAGGAGAAGGTGGCTTTGTAAGCATCATCACGTTTTCTTCACTGACAAAATAAAGTAGCTGTGAGGCCATCAAGCCATGAGGGCTTCCAGACTAGCAGTTCTTTTTTAATTTAAAAGTTCAGTTAATATTTAATGCCACAGCTTAAAATGTGTTTAAAGGCTGCAGCCTCATGTTGTGTTACTCTGTAGCTATGTATTCTTGGGAATTTTCATTTAAGAGCTTACGAGTATTAAGCTTTGATTGTGATCCCCATCAAAACAGATGCCAGAGGAGGAAGCATTTTGTGTGTTTGTCAAGTTAATGCAAGATTATCGACTTCGAGAACTCTTCAAACCAAGTATGGCTGAGCTGGGCCTTTGCATGTACCAGTTTGAATGCATGATACAGGTATAACTGAGTTCTGTATATCTCTTGTACAGGATGGGTTAGTAAGTTGGAGTTCTTCTCCCCTTGTTGCAAATATTTTAGACTTGTGAAGCAGTGGACTAGGAAGATTAGGTGGCAGAGGCATATCTAGGGTGGATACGTGCCCCAGGCACCAGTGCCAGGAGGGTGCAAAAAAACCGTGCTGGAAGATTTAGCAGCAGCAGTGGAGGAGGAGGAGGTGGAGGCAGCGGCCCTGGAGGTAGGGGAGCAACTTCAACACTTGTCCTAGGCACTGATTATGCTATGTACGCTTCTGCTAGGTGGAAGGGGGTCATAATTAGATACATTGGCACAAGAAAGATGGCTCCAAAGTGTGGAAAGAAGGGACAGATGTTTCATCTGCAGTTACTGCTTTAGTCAAATTGCAAGCTGCTTTGAGTCTCATATTGGGAGAAAAGCACGGTATAAAATAAATAAATAAATGATAAGTAATAATGTAGACATCTTTGTATCTCTTATATTCAAACCTCCTGCTCTCCTTGTCTGAACACTCAATAAAATAATACCAGGGCTTTACAACCGGTTATAGGAAACTGTTTTTAGAAAATGATCCAGGCAGGTCATGGTATCTTTGTGCAGCAGTACACAGTGCTTCACTGTATGTGTCACTGCATGAGAACAGCCTGATCCGTATGCGGCCTTCAGGCTATCTTGGTCACATGCTTGATGTAGTCGTCATTCTTTGCTTAGTGTAAAGATAGGCATTGGTGTTTAGCCTGTGATCTTTTAGGAACACTACATAGAATATCATTCTAAAAGTTTTTACTACAACAACCATGTCACCAGGTGATTTTTGTTAACCTTTCAGGAGCAGCTGCCAGAACTTTATGTGCATTTTCAGGCCCAGAGTTTTCATACCTCTATGTATGCATCCTCCTGGTTCTTAACCATTTTTCTGACATCTTTCCCACTACCTACTGCAACAAGAATATTTGATATATTTATGTCTGAGGTAAAGTATTCTCTAGTTTCATTTTCTTCATATAGTCAAAAGTCATATTGGCAAAGAAGCCACTTCTAATATAGAAGATAGCGTTTGCTTGGATTAAACTTGTTATTTTTATGCTTCAGATAAAGCTTGCTTAGATACCCATTTATAGTAGAATGGTTTTTATTATATATACTGAAGTAGTACAGTTTTCCATTGAACCTGCAGTGAAAAATGGCATCAAATACTATCAGTTCTAGGTTTTAAATGTTTCAGTGCCTAGAAATACTTGCCTAAAATAAAATACAAGCCTTCTTTGTAGGGTTTAGAGATCGTTTTTCGGGTTGGCCTAGCACTGCTCCAGATGAACCAAGCAGAATTAATGCAGCTTGACATGGAAGGAATGTTACAGGTAAGAGAAGTGTTACGTTAATATACGAAAACATTGGAAAGTTTGAGTGTAATGTCAGTTTTAATCACTTGTGATTATATGCCCTGATTTTGTTTCTAGCACTTTCAGAAGGTTGTTCCACATCAATTTGATGGCGGGCCAGACAAGTTAATCCAAGCAGCTTACCAGGTCAAATACAATGCAAAAAAGATGAAGAAGTAAGTATTATTTTTTCTTCTTTTAAAGAAAGAAAAAATATATCAGTCCCAGAGCTAAGTGTTCTCAAGATAATATACAATAAAAAGGAACATAAATGTCATGCTCAAAAGCAGCACAGTAAGAAAAATGATTTCAGATGGTAAGAGGTTAGAAGCTGGAATAACACATGAAGACAAAACTACTTGAAACACGTTGGGCCAGTCACATTCTTACTGGGCCAATCATATTCATATTCAGGGACCACCATGCCTCTCAAGAGAGTCTTAAGATTATGGAATCTTCCTTCTTCTTATAGACAAGTGGAGTTACTCTCATTCTTCCTTTAAAGTGAGTCCTCAAATGAGATGGTTCTCTCCATGTTGCCCAGTGGGGGGGGGTTGGACCACCAGCTATGTCAGGCCAGGAGAGAATACCCCCTCCCCACGCTACCATTTTAGAGGCTTCTGGTGTCAGGTTTTGCCGGTATCCCCAGTGGCAAAGGTTGCCTTCACTCATGCCTGGACAGTGAAAAGCAGACTCTGGGTCCTTTTTCCAGCTCCTCTTCTGCTGGGTTATGGCAGATTTGCATGAGCTAGCGTAGGTAGGCAAAACGGGCCAATCAGCAACCTTGATGAGCCAGGGATTTGCATATAAATAATGGCTCCTTTATGTTACTGTTACAAAAAAGCAGAACCTCTGAATCGCTTCTTGGGTGGTATACTGTTGCTGGCATGCATACATGTATGCTTCTCTTGTACCTTCAGATGTCTTTTTTTGGGGGTGTTGAAGAGGTTAATAGTCTCTTCTTCCCTCTGCAGCTTCCAAAGCACCCACACAAACATGCACTTATTGTACAACTCTAAAGCCCTCCATGACTTGCAGAGAGAGAATGGGATCAGAGAATTTACTGTTTCCCCATAGCTAGACATAAAAAGATTGTACCAGCGCTAAAACGTCTGGAGGACCCTGGTGTTGACATAATGATTTCACATCTGGCTATGGGGACATAGCCAAATGCTCCTCCTTTCCTGTCTGTTCCCCACAAGGCACAGAATGGCCATGTAGGAACCTTTAGAGGCTATACGGTAAGCCTGTGTGTGTGCACGCGCGCGCGCGCATGTGTGTGTTTGCTTGTGGAATATGGCTCAGCCTAGTGTAGGTTTACAAGCACAGCTACTGTGCTACGCAGAGCTAGACAGGATTGTAGACCTTGGGCATTACTTGCTTTAGAAATTCTTTTAATGATGTTAAATTATGTTTTGCATGGAATCTTAACAGTTCTTTGCTAATACTATTAACTGGATCTTCTAGACAAAAAGGCAAGCAGCCACAAGAAATCTCTGGTATATAAGGACTACCCAGTGGGATCTGGTGGGCAGAAAAGGCAGTTGTATATTAGAAAAACATTTTAAAATCTTTTCATTTAAAACACACACACACACACACACACACACACACACTTTTTAAATTGTGTGTAATGGTATTGGCTTTGAGCCAATGGAGAATCTTGAAAGTTAATAATTCTCCTTTGGTTTGTAGTCCCCTGCCCCTTCACAGATCAAATAACCTGTCAATAAAAGACATCACTGGATACAAAGCTTTGAGTTTTTGAAACATGTATGGTTAAGGCCATGTTTGTTTAGGAAAACATCTTTTATCACCTCTGCTAATCAGCTAACCTTGATCACACCATACACACAATATACAATGTACATGTAAAAAACACATTCTCTCTCTCTCCCCCCCTCTCCGTTCACTTCAGAAGAGGCATCTGAAATGGGAAAAACAATCCTTAGTTAAAATTAATGCTAAAAGCCCATAGGGCTTGATGTATGCTTGCTACTGAATTCTCATGTATTCATTATTGAACTGCTGGTTCAGTATCATTAATTTGTCTACAAGTTTCTGTGGCAGTTTACTGATCAGAATGTATAGTGGTGTGAATAAATAAAAAAAAAGTTGTGTGACAGTTCCACAAATATTCAGACTGCCAGAGGTATGCTAGTCAAGTGATGCTTCCCGATGCATCTTTCCAAAATAGGGAGTTGTGTGGTCCTACCACATCATGGTGTGAATGTGTTTGAGAAAGGGGTTCTGTGTTGGGGAAAACATCAAATGTGAAGAAGCAGTCAATATCAGGCCCTAACATTTCAGGGTAAAGGGAGAGGAAAATCTGTGTCAGCAAGTACAGGAAACTACAGTCTCGTGTTAGATAATAGCCATAGAAATGAACATCAACAGTTATTATGAAATCTTGAAACTCTGAAACAAGTTTTTAATGGCTTTCACTCTTCAGGTTAGAAAAAGAATATACTACTATAAAAACAAAGGAGATGGAAGAACAAGTTGAAATTAAGGTAAGCAGGAGGATGTTAGTGTGTGGGATGACAGTTTAGACTTTTAGTTAATTCAAATGACATTAGATTTGAGAGATGTTTTAAGTTAAAGTTGTTGTTGTGTGCCTTCAAGTCATCTGTTACTTATGGCAACCCTAAAGCAAACCTATCACAGGGGTTTCTGGGGCTGAAAGTGTGTGACACAGCCAAGGTCACTCAGTTGGTTCTCATGGTTGAGCAAGGAATCAAACCTTGGTCCACAGAGCTCAAACCACAACACCATGCTGTCTGTCTTTAAGTTAATAAATTATGCTAATAGGAAAAGTAATAGTTATGAAAGCTGCTGTTGTGGCGTAGTGGTTAGAACAATGGACTTTATATGGAAGGGTCCGGATTCCAATCCCAGTCCAGCCAAGAAGTTCACTGAGTGGACTTGTATCAGTAATTTTACAGCTTAATCATCTTACAGGCCTACCCATCCTCATCTTACAATCTATCCATCTTCACAAAGGAGGGAAAAGAGAAAAGAACAGTGTCTCTTGCTTTGAATGCATAGATGAGGAAGACTCTTCGATATTAGTTTGTGTTGATAGGTATTCATTTATTATGAGAAGCTACTGTGGTACTTTCAAGATAAAATTTAAAATGGAATTACAGAGCTAGAGAGGTGTACCTAGGTTATGCTATCCTTGGCATCAGCTTTCCTCAAAGATGGTGGTGTCATGTGTGTGAGCCGACCTACTGCTTAACTTAAATTTATCCGAGCCCACCCCTTGCCCTTTAACCTCTCACTATTCGTTGTCCTTTCTGAGCTGTTTAGATGTAAATCCTGCCAAAACAGTGATTGTATGAGTATTGCACGTATTATGTATTACAAGAATGAAATAACAGCAATATGATAGATGTCGTTGCTAGGGTTTAGCGTGTTTGTTAACTTAAGACCATTTGCACAAAACATAATCCAGTGAAGTGGATGTGCCTCAGAAGAAGAGCATAAACTGTACTGGAGATAGATATGAAGGAGAATGGCTAGACTTAGAATTTAGAACTGATGATGACCAAAAGAAGAAATAAACTCACCCCTCCCCAAAAAGAATAACCTTGAAAACTGTCTTCTTAAAAGTTTATTCAGTAATTCTCCCCATTTCATTAAAACACCAGGTAGAGGCCATGCTGCCCACCAGAAATTGCTGGACTGGAATACCAGCATTCCTCACTATTGGCTATGCTGACTATGGTGGCTGGGATTTTCACTTTCCAACAACATCTGGAAGGCTTCATGAAATCCACTCATTTATTAAAGAAATATTTCATGTGCTCATCAGCACTGACAGCAAAGAGTTATTATATATATGGAGTTATTATTTATAATATTTATTATCATTGAGTAAAAATTGTTGCTTTTGGTCCTTGGCCTTGGGTTATAATTTTATCAGTGGTCGTCCAGAACAGTGATATATTTAGCGCTAGTATACACAAGTCTATAGAATCACATAACCAAAGAGGACAGCGTTGTGTGTGAGCTGAGCATTGGGACCAGGCAGTTAATTTAAATTACGAAAACCCTCCTTTCACCCTTTTGAAAAAAAAGATGTTTGGAGGAATCTAAGAAGATGTTATATATACATGTGGCCCTCTGCATTTGTGGGTTTGACTTTCACGGATATGATTCTTGCTTTCTCCAACCCCTGCCCCCCACCAACCTCAAGAGCTTCTTTTCTAGGGCAAGCTTCCCTCTTGGCAGCTCCAGTCAGGCTATGCAGTCCTTTAAAAATTCACCTCTGATCTTCCTCCTCCTCCACCATCCACTGCCTGGCGAGCTAAGGATGGATTGTAGCCCAGTTTTTCAGCACCACAAACCCTCTCCTGATGCTACCCCAAGGAAGGAGGTGGGTGAGAGAGAGGAAGTGGAGGGACACCATGCTGGACCCCCCCCCTTTCCCTGACCTGATTTGGATGCTGGGTGTCTGTCTTCCCCACCATGCCTCAGCCTCCTCTCTACACACATGCGCACACACACACACGCGCACACACATTTTGATATTTTCAATTTTTCTACTTTTGTGAGGGTCTTGCACTGATAAAGCTAGTGAATGTGGAGGGCCAACTGTAAATGATTGCCAAGTGGTTTTGAATCTAGGAACTTCAGCTGTCCTTGGAAGGTGCTTTCTAATTTTCCAATGCTTATTAAAAATTATATCCTTCCCAGTTTGGGGACATAAACATTTAATTTTCCGTTTAATTTCTCAAATAAAGTGTTTTTTTATAGTTTTGCTTGCTTTTCAGAGATTACGAACAGAAAACAGACTTTTAAAACAGCGAATTGAAACACTAGAAAAAGTAAGTGTTCTAGAGCTGAGTCTTGAATTTAGACTCTCTTCATTGCTTATATATTTTACATTTAGTAGTGCCATTCTGAGTAACAAGACTAACACTAATAATATTAACTGATATTAACTGATACTGGAAGCATCATGATGGTTTTTCATAACTATACAACTCAGGATTTTAAATTATGTGTATTTGTCATTCGTGGCAACTTCAGCTTAAGAAATGAGTGCAACAAAGAATTCTGTGTCATTTTTGAGGGCTAAGCAGTTTTATTGGTGCATAAGCTCTTGAGTTAATGAAAATATAGAGAGTGAAAGTGGTCGATGTATATAATGAACTTTGGATGAAAGGTCAGTGTCCTCAGTGTCCTCAGGCAATCTTCTTGTTGAAAGAAAGCTTGGATAAAGGCCAGCTTGTTCGCATTATGCATTAACCAGAGACTAATTAGCAAAGTATCATGGTTTTACGAGTTGCCTTGCTGTGTTATTTTGGTTCTCAAAATAAGCTTATAATGCTCTGAAAAATTACTAGTTTTATGAAATTATTATGCATTACTGAAGATTGTATTTTAAAGCGTCATCTACCATTTTCCTCAATTTCTCTAATTCCCAGGAATACCTCAGGAGTAAGAGGAATCATGAGCATTCTCTGAACAAAATCCAATAAAAGCCATGTTTGTTTGTTTATTTCTCAGCATCTGGAGCCATGACACCATGCCTTCTGTCTTCCTTAGAATAAGATGACATATACGCAGTTCTAATTATTTGTTGCATAGAGGGAGGGTGGATGCAAAGCTGCCAGAACAGAACAACCTATAAAGAGATGGAAAGTGGTCAATTAGGCTCTTGCATGATGAAAGCAAAAACCACCTTAAACAGCAAAGTTGGATTATATTTTGTATATATTAATATTGTCTTAGAATAACTGTCACTATTGTATGAATAGTATTTAAATCAGCAAGTATCAAGTGTGTGGGTTTTTTTAAAAAAAATCAGAGCCGAGTGCTGGTAATAAATGCTTCTGATGGATGTATTAATTTACATATATGCTGGTGCAGCATTTAAACCCAAACTGAAATGTGCTTATATCTGCCTATTAGCAGATTGTTTTATCTCTTCGGTCTTACTGCTTTTTGCTTCAACTGCGTCTACTATAATTTCTTTTTTTTTTAACTAGACATTTATTTTGTTCTTCTTTCTTTAAGATAAAAAAAAACACCCATCTGGAATAATAGGAGGTTCTCTTCTGAGCTTCTGCTTGTTGCTTCACTGGAAGTGATAGAGTTCTTCTAATAGCCAAAGAGGATTTTGTAAAATGTGTTTTGCAGATTGAGCCCAAGGCTGATATGTTTTTCTGTGCTATTCTGATTTCCAAAATAGAACTATAGAGTTGGAAAGGGCCTCACAGGGCAACAAATGCAGCCCCCTGCCCAGTGCAGGATGTCCATCTATAGCTTTCCCAGCAGGTGGCTGTCCAATTTCTTTCTGGAGTTATCCAAAGAAAGAGACCTACCACCTCTCTGGGCAGTTTGGTTTCATACTTGAACCACTCTTACTGTCAAGATGTTCCTTCTAATGTTAGTCAAAATGTAATTTCCTGTAATTTCAAATTATTAGACCTGGTCTTACTTTCTGGGGCAACATAAAACAGGCCTGCCCCCATCGTCTGTGAAAGTCCTTGATGTATTTAAAAAGTGCAATCATGTCACCCCATAGTCTTTTCATCAGCAAGCTGAACAAGCTTAGCTGCTTCAACCTTTCCTCATATGTTTTGTTCCCCATACCCTTTAGCATCCCAAGACTACCTGCTCCACCTTGTCTATATCGTTCTTAAAAAGAGGTGCCCAGAACTGAAAGCGGTATTCCGGATGAGGTCTGACCAGCATAGAATATAGTGACACTGTTACATCTCTTGACTTAGAAACTATGCTTCTGTTAATAAGGGCTAACTAGCATTCTCCTTTTTTGCTGCAGCATTAAAGTGCTTGCTCATGTTCAGCTTACAATCAATAATATTCCCAAGAACCTTTACTCATGTAGTAGTATAGCTATGCATTTGGTTTTTGTGATCTAGATATAGAATTTTGCATTTACCTCTATTGAATTTCATTTTATTAATTTCTTCCCATTTTCTAGTTTATCTAGCTCCTTTGGGATCTGTTCCTGCTTTTGATATGTTACCAGCCCTCCCAGTTTTGTGTCATCTGCAGAGTTGATAAAGATTTTCTTACCCTGCTATCTGAGTCATTGATTAAAATATTGTAGAATATGCCCTAAGACAGAACCCTGAGGCACTGTACTTGAGACCACCTGCCAGTTTAAGGTAGTCATTGATGGAGACTCTTCAGCCCAATTTTCCAAACAATTAGAGATTCATCTGACAGTGTTCACATCTATTCCACATTTAATCAGTTTTCTGATCAAAATGTTATGGAGGATCATATCAAATGCTTTGCTGAAATCCACATAAATGGCATCCATAGCATTCCCACTATCTATCTACTAAACTATTGACCTGATCAAAAAAAGATTCAAAATTAGTTTGGCAGTATTTGTTCTTGGCAAACCCATGCTGGCTCATACTGATGACTGCATTACCATCAAGCTACTTGAGACAGACTGACTGGCCTGTAGTTCTAGATCTCTCATGCTTTCTATTTTAAAGGAACAGTGTTTGCCCTTTCTCTGACTAAACTATTGACTCACCTGTTCTCTGAGATTTCTCAAAAGTGATGGCAGGTGATTCAGAGAGTACATTAGCAAATTCCTTCAATCCTCCAGGATGCAGTTTATCTGGCCCTGCAGATTTGAGCTTGTTTCAGTTAGCTAGATTATTTCTGACTAGCTCCCTATCAATCCTGATTTGTAGTCCAGATTCCACCAAGGTCTCTGCTACTACATGGAAGCACACAGTTCTCTTTTTAAGAGAAAACTGAAGCCAAATACGTATTGAGTATTTCTTCTTTTTCATTGTTATCTGTGAGCATTTTACCTTCCTTTTGAACAGTGGCCCCACTGTTTCCCTGGCCATTCTCTTAACCTTGAATGTATCTGAAAAAACCCTGCTCCTTGCTTGCCTAGCCAATCTCAGCACATTCTGAGTTTTAGCTTTCCTTATACTATTCCCGCAAGGTTGCACTGCACATCTGTACTCTTCCTTGGTGGTTAGTCCTTCCTTCCATTGTTTATCACATACCCCATTTTTTTCTTTTCCCTTCCCCCTTGAGTTTGCTGCACTGTCGCATTGACTTCTTCCCATGTTCCCATTTTTCATCTTCCATGGGATTGTCTGTGATTATACTTTATTGAAACTCTTCAAGAATTCCCACCCTTGCTTAGCATGTTTTCTTTAGTGTCTCTAGCCCTGGGACTCGACTCATTGTTTCCCTGAGATTGTTAAAACCAGCTTTTGTAAAATCCAAGGTCTATGTTTGGCTATACTCTTCTTTGCTCTGTCCAACAATTGTGAAGTCTAGCATTACACAGCCAGTTCCCTCTAAAATACGAGCCACTTTGATTCCAGTGACCAGCTTCTCCCTATTGGTTAGAATCAAGTCCAGGATTGCTGATGCCCTTGTTCCTTCCTCTCTCTTTTGAAATAGGAAATTATTTGCAAAAATTTGTTGGAGAGCCTATGCTTAGCAGAGTTAATCTCCCAGCAGATATCAGGGTAATTGAAGTCCCTCATAGCTACTAATTCTTCTGTCTTTGATATTTCTGAGGTTTGTTTCAGAAAACCATCACCCACCACCTCTTCTTGGTTAGTGGCCTGTAGTAAATTCTTTCTATAATGTCGCATTTATTTATTGCTCCATTTATTTTTACCCAAATGATTTGAACTGGTCCACTCTGGCCCACTCCCATGGATTTCTATACAACTGAATTTATGTTTGACATATAATGATGATCCCCCTCCTTTCCTGCCACATCTGTTCTTTTTGATTCAATTGTAATATTACAGTCATGGGAGTCATCCCGCCAGTTTTCTGTTATACTTACAACATCATATGTACTTTCCTGCAAGCTCATCTTGAAATGGCATCAAAACAATACCTCTGGATGGTTTCACAGTGCCCAAAAAACTATGACTTTCAAATGATTCAGAAGAACTTACTCTCTTTTGAGATATTAGTAGATTCTAGAGTAATCAGAGAATGTTCTTCTAGATTTGCTATTCAGAATGAAAATCTTTGGAACTGTTTTTTTGCTGTTTAAATCTCTGATTTGGAAGATCTTTTCGCTGTTGAAACATGACGAGTTTTTCCAGATACCGCCTCCAAATATCATTATTCTCCTATATCATATAAGAACCATTCACTTTTCTGGCAAATCCTTGAGAGCTAGCCTTCCCGAACATGGCAACATCTGGCTATTTTGAAGTGCAATCCCCATAACTCCTTAATGTTGTCCATGCTGGCTGGGACTGAAGGAAGGTGAGAATCCTAAATAAACAAAGGGGTGCAAGATTGCATAAGGCTGAAAGAGGGATGGAAAACCTTAAGTAGATCCAGAGAAAACAAGAGTCTCTTTCAAGAGCCCCGTGTTTCTCCTAATTCCTTTGGCATCTGGAGTTGCTACAGCCACATACCTTTCAAAAGTTTAGCTTTCAGCACCATGGCATGCTCCTATATGTTTTCAGAAACAGAGTTGTGCTTTAGGAAAGTATGGATGATGAGCACATGTCTCATTATAAGATGAAGTTAGATTGATGTCGTACTTTTCTTTATTCTCAGATACACAGCACTGGGGCTGCCTAACTTGTATTTTCATTTGCTTTTCCTCCAGGATGTTGGTAGCTTTCTGCACCCAACGCGTTCTCAGGATATATTTGTCTTGTTAATTTCCTTCCTTTTTGTTTGCTAATAGGGTGACACTGTTCTTCAGCTGATTAAAACATGTTCTGTTAGACCTTATCTAAACATATTCATAATCATTTGCATGTTGGATAGCAAGGTTCATATTCTGGTTCTTACTTATTTTTTTAAATTAATTTTTATGCTTGTATAACAAAAAAGAAGAAGGGGAAAAACAAGGGACTTTCTTAGTAAAAATAGTGATTTAAACAATTTGTCAGTGAAGTGTGTAAATTATGTAAACAGACCAATGTCAAAGAAAAATCTAATATATGTTATGACAGTAGGATAGATATTCAAACTAGATAGGACAGAGAGATCTTCAAACCATTCAGTAATAATTGGTGAGAGTTTTTTTCTCCGTCCTTGTAGTATAAGTTTCTTGGCAACTGTATAGACATGGAAAATGGATCTGCAAAGTTGAATCCGCTTTCAAGGATTCACAGTTGTATCACAGTTGTGAAATATGAGATGGGGAATTCTTCCCTTAATTGTTGAGATTTGTACCTTTGTATCAATTGTACAAATTGTTTGTATCTCAATGTTTGAGATACAATATATGTTAATGTTAATAGAGAGCAAAAAGGATCCATAGCAGAATCTTGATTATATTAACCTTTCTCCAAGTATTGTAGTTTGCTAATTACCAGCTTTCCAGATCAAGGGATATTTCTGCCAACACTGTGCTCAGGTTCAGCTTAACCATTTAAGGCCTATCCCTAAGGACAAGGTCATCAAGATAGGTGATAATTGACAGGCTTCAGCAAAATTGTCAGCTAGCAATTATCTGGATGATTTAAGATTGCCAATGGGCATTATGTCATATCTGGATAAATTAACAGTGAAATCAGAAAGTCTCCCCAAGCATGAATGCATTTTGTGCATCCTGGTATGGAAAAGTAATTTTTTCCCTGATAAATAATGCCACATTTCTTGTCTGGAAGACTATCATTTCTTTGTGTACCAAACCATGAATGGTGGCACACTGCTTATTAGCACTTGCTAAAGGTACCTGGTTCTTATTTCTAGCTCTTTCTCTTTTAGTTTTCTTCTACAAGATTTCCTATAATTCCCTAGATAGAAATTTAAATTCTTGACTAAAAATTCTGCCTTCTATATCTTTAAGAGTGAGGTATGGCCTTCTCCTTAGCACAGTGGTTCTCAACCTGTGGGTCCCCAGATGTTTTTGGACTTCAGCTCCCAGAAGCCCAGAGCATTGACCATAGTGGCTGGGGCTTCTGGGAGCTGAAGTCCACAAATATCTGGGGACCCACAGGTTGAGAACCACTGCCTTAGCATGAAGCTAATCTTTTTTCCCAGTAGTTATGCTAGATTCTAAAGAGAACAGGAAATCCTGCTTGAGAACTCAAAGCAGAAAAGGGTGAGGGGTCATTTCACTTTACAGAAGGAATGGATGACTTGTGGCCTTCCAGCTGTTGGACTTTTATCGGCTGCGTTGATGAGAGATGATAGGAATCATAGTCCAACAACATTTGGAAAGCCCATCCCTATTTTGAAGGGCAATTCTAAATTCAAATTAAATGTAACTATAGTTCATATGTAAATCTAGTTAAAAGAAGAATTTCCTCCATGTGTTCCAAGGATCTGTTTTTACTCTACTGATAAAACTTCATTTTGGCTTACTTGAAACAGTGTTTTGCTTATACATCTATTAATTAGTGTTGTCCTGGATGTGTGGATTTACCAGTCCAGTCAGAGAAGTAGAATACCCAGTATACTTGTAACTTGAAGATGGCCTTTTCCAGGTTGAAAGCTGCCTGAGTGATTACATTGCTCTGGCAGCTCTTTTCTGCTGCAGATCTGAGCAGGGAGAGCTTGAACTGTAGGATGGCTAATAGAATTACTTCTGGAGTTGGCTGAGGTTGTGTGTTTCAGCAGCTCTTTGTGCCTCTAACTTTGCATGACTGGACTCTTTATCTCTTAAATGCTACTGTTGCCCAAATGACTCTGCCTGCTTTGGGTGCTCAAATTATACCTCCTTTCAGTTCATAACATGTCAATCAAATGAATTTAATGTGCATCTGTATAATTCTCCATGTAACAAACTGCTTCCTAAAGCTTAGCACATCTTTTCCTTCATTAAGCCAGTTGAATATGGGATGTTCTTATTTCCAAACCAAACCTTCCTTTTTACTGCTGAAAAACATGGCTGTTAAACTTGCCTGTCTGAATGATATGTACTTTAAATTTATTGTGTGTGGAAAGTAGGTAGAATTTGGGCATAATTCTCTGCTTTTGATTTTATCACCTTGTTTTCTTTTTTCTCTTACTCCTATCTGATTTTTTTCCCTTTTTGTAGGAAAGTGCTTCCTTGGCAGATAGATTGATACAGGTATAGTTCTTTAGTCTTTCGCCTTAAAATGTTTCCTGCTCTCAGAAAAAACAGCTTTTCCCTTTTTAATGAACGCTTAACTACCTGCATTTTCAAACCAAAGTCAATTACCCTAGTTAACTGAATGACTTGCTAATAGCAATTCTGTATTAGAATAATATTTAGACACACACCTGCACGTTATTCCTAATGATACTTGAAATTCTTAGTAATTGCTGGGTTCTAATTCTGTTTTGTCACTAATTCAATAGACCACTACCAACTTGTAACGGATGTGCATGCACAATGGAGAAATAAATGCATGAACAAAGCTCTACCGAATGCAAATACACAATTGACCTTCCTTAGGGATACTAAATGTTTTAATGTGATGCAGTACTACAGTGCTTTACTTCACTAAATTGATATACTGGCTGTAACAGTTCTGTGATGATTTACAAGAATTTAACCATACGGCAGAATAAATATGTAAAACTCTCGGTCTTCCCTGGATCGGTCCTCCATTTGATTTAAAAAGAAAATTATGTCCTAAGGGACAAGTGACAAGGGCCCAGGAGGCTGAGGAAAACTACCTCATAAAACGGGAGCTGGCCACTATCAAACAGCAGAGTGATGAGGCTATTACTAAACTGGAGCAAGCTGAGAATACCATCAGGGAGCTCCAGCAGCAGCAACAATGGGTAAGGCACCTGGTAGCACCTTAATCTCTCTTCTTTCTTGTTTTCTTGTTCTTCTTTCTGTTGGTCATGGCATGGTCTGTTATTCTGAATACGTCGCTTCTCTGTGATATTTGCATTAATAAAAGTAGATCCATATGAATGAACTTAATTCTTATACAAGAATTCCTGCAGCTCCATGTTAACATTGTTTACTCAGAATCCTGTTGATTTCAGCACCTGGATTTGCAAGTAAATGTGCTTAGGAATCACATTTGATGTGTATGTGCAAAGTAGTGTCTTGTGATTGTCAGATTTCTTCTCTTCCTCCTATTTTCTGTTCCCCTGCCCCATTTCTCTCTTTTGGAAACAGGCTAAATGTTTTGCTCTTCATGGCAAACTGAAGAAAGCATTAATCTAATTTGTTGTACTGGTTAACATTCAAGGAGCTGTTTCACACTATTCAAGTATAATGTGGTATTTCATTTCAGCTGCCATGGCAACATCCTGTGGAATCCTGGATCTGGTAGTTTGGTGAAGCACTAGAACTCCCTGTGCCTGAGAATTCTAAATGCCCCTCCTTAAACTGCAGATCCTAGGATTCGACAGAATGTTGCTGTAGGAGTAAAAGAGGAATCATGGTGTCATAAATGTGTAATGTGAAAGGGCCTAAGATAACTCTGAGCCTTTCTTATAATAGCTTTCAAAAGTGGATCAGATTTTTATGTAACTGGCTCCACTTTGTATCCGTAATTATTTTACAAGTTTCATAGAACAAGAATACAGATTTTCTGTCTGTTGAGGCTGGTTTATATAGTTGTAGAAACTGTATATTATAATGAAAATTGTTGGGTTTTCGATTGAATAAGTAGCTAATATCAAATTTGACAGAAGCATGGGAGTTCTGTGCTTCCTGGAACACAAAAGTAGTTTTTGCATTCCCCCAGAAATATACCAAACATGCTGGTATTCAACACAGGTTTTTCTTCTTTCTTTCTTTCTTTCTTTCTTTCTTTCTTTCTTTCTTTCTTTCTTTCTTTCTCTCTCCTCTCTCTCTCTCTCTTCCACCTCCTCCTCCCCCCTCCCACTTTTTTCTCAGTTTGGGACCCCTTCCTATAACAACAACAACAACAACCCCTTGTATACTGACCAGCATGTAGAAGTAAAATAGGCAATAACACTTGCTTGTAAGATAAAGCCGCTTTTTAGCATATCCAGCAACTTGTCCAAATCAGTGTTGCCACTTTGTAATCTGGAAAGTGAAGTTAAATCTTTGAAGTTGCTGAATGTACCAGGAGACTCAGCAGTTGTGGATTTAGTGGTATAATATCAACTCTCTTGAATTGCAGTCTAGAAAGCACCTGTTGTAATACTTACAGTTAGTACTTGTAGCTGTCCCCAGACAGTTGAGGGGGGAGGTTAACAATACTGTGTCGGCTGGCTTTAAGGAAATAATAGATGTCCGTGCTTTGAAAAATACATTGAGCAAATAGATTTCACAACTTATTTTCCATATGCACGAGACAGTAGTGGAACCCTGCTAGATTGGTTTTCCCGCCACTGATAGTCAACATTATTTGGTCTTCATGGATATCTGATGGCCTGTTTTTTCTGGGGACATGAGGATAGTGAAGAAAGAATAACTAGCATGCTTTGGAAGCTATTAAGACTTTAGGAGGATGCCTTCTGTAGGAGGCAAGCATGTCTTTCTTATACCATAGTTAAGTTGTTGACATTCCAGACATACTGGTTATAAGACAACAGAGGTATGTCAGTGGCATCTTGGAAATTTACAGAGCTTATAGTGAACGCAGATGGAAGAAGGTCTGTGGACTAGGAATGATTGTTTGTAGGTAATAAATGATGGTGATTTCAGGAATTAAGTAGAGTCTCTGTGGATATACACGTGTTTTAAAAAAAAAACTTTTCTTTTTTTAGCATCTCATAGCCTGGTAACAGAGCTTGACCCATTTGACACAAGTCAACTGAAACAAACCAAAGCATGGATTCTTGAAGGATTTGCATATTTTTAAACATTGCTGTTGCTATGCTAGCTTCAGGGAAAACTACATAACCTCAGTGATTCATTCTGGTGTTTTACAGGTCATTTGCTTTGTTTTTAAAATTAAAATCTAGTAAGAAACATCAACAGCGGTCAACTAGCAAAGGAAAATCCAGACTGTAAAATTACGATCAGTATCTTAGACATCAGTGTTGTTTCAAAGGTGTATTAACTCTTCCTATGCGTGCTTATAGCCACCAGTAGTGAGATGCAAGGCTGCAGCACACAGCTATCTTATTCCTGTCCTTGATCTCAAAAGATCTTCCAGCATGAATAGTCCCCTCACAGGCAGAATTGGATGTTTACTAAAGCCCTGTGTTAAATGTTAAATTCTTTATATATTTTCCTCTAAATTGTGCCATAATATCTGTTTAATGATGCTCACTTACATGCCATATACATTGTGTATGAGTAATATTAATGAGGATGGTTAGTTGCAGTTTAATGTGAAGAGGTTGGATGACCTGGGCCATTTCCGCACTAGCCTGTCATAGTGCGATTATTCCACTTTCAACATCCTGTGGAATCCTGGGCCTCAAAAGCCCCTCCCTAAACTGCAAGCCCCAGGATTCCATAGGATGTTGAACGTGGAATAATCACACTATAACAAGCTAGTGCGGAAATGGCCCTGGTCACACATTAAGGATTGCTTTGATCAACCAAGAGAATGGCTTGGTTGTATCTTTCAGTATTGTAGGGCACCACCTAGTGGAAATACCTCATCAGTATAGAATTTTAAATTTGGCCACCACTCAAACAGCAATCCTCAGCATATCTGCAAGGAATTAAGTCTAATTGAAGTTGGTGTGACTGATGTCTGACTGAACTGAAATCATACAATTTAGCAGTGACTTAAAACACAGAGATGCCAATGGTTTCAGCCCTATCTAGTGCTGACTCAGTATCCCCGTAATTGTTACTTTGATCAGACTTTACTGTCACTTTGCCTTTTATTCAGCTCCCTGTCTCCTAAACAATTCTTGTTTGTCCCTTTCTGATTTCATTATTGTTGCCTGTCTATAGTTCTGTTGCTTACTGTAAGTACCATAAGTGAAAGAGTAATTAATTATGATGCATAAATGTTTCCTCCTTGCTAATATTTTGAATTTCATTTGTATATGAAAAATAATAGACCTTAATGGCTTTTACTATAACTTAATATGCAAGTGATAGTACTGGACCTAATCCAAACCTGAAAAAGTTTCCACTTTGTTCTTAACCTTCATTCACACAGATAAATACGCACACTGAATGGATTCTTGGGTGAATTGCTGAATTCATGGTAATTCCAGTGCAGTTCTGTGAATGCAGATCCCCTATCCCATGTCCCTCGGAGTGTGCATAGATATAGAATGTAGCTTTTATTCCAGTGTCCAGACATATAGAGGCAAAACACATATGTTCATATGAGGCAGAATATTTGTTTCTGGGAGAAAAATAGTAACAAATGCTGAATTGAATTCATGACAGCAGTTACACATGTGTAACCTAGAGTTTGTAACAGTTGTGTATTCACAATCCCTGCGTGTTGACTAGTGTAGGGAATACATAGGGATCTTAAAAGTCCCCCAATCCTAACTTACCAGTTGTCAGCGTCTACAAGCAACAGGAGTCTGTTCTCTTCAGACTGATTTTTCCAACCTCCTCCCATTAGCAATCTCCAGGTAAGCAGGAATTTTAACAGGAATCCTGCTTCTGACTGTCACCAGAGATTGGTTGTGGGCGGTGTTGAGGACTTTAGACTGCTGCATCCTAATTGACAAAAGAAGAGAATCCTATCACTTATGGTAGCTCATGCCCTGTAAGTCAGGAATGAGGTATATGGTTGGACTAGGAAATCTAGAATCTCAAGCTATTTTTTTTTTTTTTTGGTTTCCTAAAAAAGAATACTACCACTGCTGTTTCCAGCTGCAATCTAACAAAAAAACCTGTGAAGCAAAATACCTGCAGGAAAAAACCTCTTTGTTTATTTATTGGCAAAAACACCCGGCATTAATGGTATTGTGGGGTAGTTTTCTACTCCAGCAGCAAAATAGAGCCAAGGAGATGTCTGCTGAGGGCAACATCAACCATTCTTTGTGTGAACTACTATACAGACAACCAGTGCAGGTCACTTCATGCTGCAGTGGTCCTTGCAAGGAAATGTCCCTCATGTACAGTGGCAAAAGGCAGTAGAGTTGAGTGGCTCTTTGTCCCAGCCCCCACCTCCACTATATATGGCTGGTGGCTGAAACTCGGAGACTTGTTTGAAATTTTTCATGTGACGGTGTTGTAAAACGTTTCATTTGAAGTATAGTTTGCCACAAAATGTTCTGGTGCTAAAAGGTCTCTTCTGATTATAGAAGGTTGAACATAAATTTTAGATGAAGAATGCAATTTCTCTTTTGTTGACTATATGTCTTGTAATGACATGGAGAAATATAATTTTATTTTTGTAGATGTGAAAATACATCCATAAATGAATGTACCTAATCTGTTTTGAAAGGAAAGACAATGAGCAGTGTACCTAGGAAAAAACTGTTAGAAGTTATAATAATAGTGAAACCCACACCTCCTGTACTTTTTGTTTCACTTTAATTTGAATTACATTTTTGTTATTTTAAAAAAGTTCAAAATTATATAGAATTATATAGAGATCATATAGGGATCGGATGATGCATTTGGTAGTCTGCAGTGAATCTGACTGGATGGCCTTAGACAATTCACTGTGTCTTAAGGGGACTGAGAATATAAGAAATGGGTTTGGGTTGAGGTGATAAAATGAAGAGTAAGAAAAAAGTTTGCCACAAACTTGGGGAACATTCAATGTTGTTGTTGTGGTGGTGGTGGTGGTGGTGGTGGTGTGTCTTTAAGCTCTTTCCAGCTTATGATGACTCTCAGGCAAACCTGTCATGGGATTTTGTTCGCAAGATTGGTTCAGAGGGGGTTGCCACTGCTTTCCTCAGGCTGAGAGAGCGTGACTTGCCCCAGGTCACTCAGCAGATTCCAGTGGCTGAACCCTGTTCTCCAGATTCTGAATCCCAGCACCCAAACCACTGTGCCACTTTGGCTCTTGAACATGCAGTATGTAGTGAGAAAAGGAGAACAGACACCACAAAAAGGAACAGTGAGCTATATGAAATGTTTTAAAATCAGATGCTTGCACATATTCAGACTTCTCATGCTTAGCAACCATAGTCACTAGAGATCGATATTATAAAAATCCCTTTCAGGACACCTTACCATTTATTGTGCACCAAGTATGCACAAGTGTGTTAAACTTAATCTCCAGCAGTATATTTTTTACCTTAACTATCTTCACTTGGAAATAGGTGCAAAAGAGGTGCAGGACGGATCAGGCAGAAGGCAGCCCATCACCACTCAGGGAGTGCTGTGAAGGGTGACTGTGGGTGAAGAGAATGCAATAAAACCATAGAGGCTGTTTTGGGGAGATCAGATAGGGTTTTTGAGCTGAAGCAGACAGAGCTTGGGGAGTTGATAGAGACAGAGTGTGGATTTCAAAGGGATAGAACAGTTAGTCGGGAAGGAGAACTGACTCTCCTGCTGAGTGAGCCATGTAAAAATAGAATATTCAGGGGTTAATGTATTGTATTACTGAGTTTTAATAAATCTACAGTTGTTAAAATTCTTTTTTAAAAAGCTATCTCTGGCTGTCTCTGTATCAAGCCTTGTAAGGAGTCAAGACACACCTACCATACAGAACCCACACAACCCCAGTTCTGCACTCTGAGGCCCAGCAACCCAGACCAGAAAGGGATTCAGTGAGGGAACAAGAGCAGTGTGAATGGCAGGATTCCAAGGGTTTGGAACAGTGGGGCCAGCCTGGGAAAAGGGATCCATCACAGTAGGTTTCGCTGGAATTTAACTTCAGCGGAAAACCCAGGTTAGTGTATTGAGGTGACTTAATAAGAGCATGATGTTTTGAAATTATTTTGCACACTTCAAATATCTTTATGCCATATTTTTAAAAATTGTTAACATAAAATAGAAACATTTTCATAAGTGATGAAAGTATGTTCTTTTACAGGGGCTACAGTATTGATTTTAAAAATATGATTTAAACATACACCGTCTTAAAAACAGTGTAAATGCTAGTCCCTAGAAATTTATATTCATATTAAATAGCCACATTTTCTATTATTTGAGTTCTTCAGTCACTTAAAAAGTGACTCTCTAAGTATTATATCAGAAGTATAGCTGTTTGCACATTGTAAAAGGGTGACTATAATATTTCTAAGAGTACAACAGTGATTGCTTTTGAACAGGCATGTATGTAATTATACAGAGTAACGTAGGAAAGACCTAATCAATGTGAAGGGAGGCCTAGGCAGCTACTGCAGCTGCCCCTAGACTTGTACTATTTTGCATTAACTTGACAACAACTATGAAACCATGTACAGGAGAAGTCTGCTTGCAAAGAGTAGTTACAGGGGGCATAATTTAACCATTATAGTGAATATATTCAGGTATCGTCCATCTATCTATCTGCAATTGTATAGTAAAAGATACATTTACCATACTGTCATATTCAGTGTTTGTCTGATCTTCCACTCTTCCACTGCCTTTTGCAGGAGATGGGGAGAATCCTGAGTTTGGGGTGTTACTGGTGGAAAATATGGATGAGTTGCTGGTTGACAATAGCTAGCCAGCCCTCATAACTTAGGAATCATGTAGCCTTCCAGATCTTGCTGGACAGCACCTCCTAGCATTCCTCAGCTTTAGTCAGGATCGCTGAGAGTTATAGTCCAAAAGCATCTGAAGTGGGATGCATGACTTCCACTCCTGAACTAGATCCGTGGTGACAACTATTGCAAGCGTAAATCTTTTAGCAGTGATGAGTAACCTTGTGCTTGCCATGGGTGATGTTCCTTTGCCATGGGTGGTGCTCTAGCATTTCTTTCTGCTGGAAGAGGGATAGCTGTAAATGAGGTGCCAAATAAAGATGGCCTGGGAGTGCAAGACTGGCCTTTCATTAGTCACCACAGCAGACTGGCTGACTCAGATGATCTCTACTTGGAAAAACACAATGACTTAACGGCTAGCTGAAGAAGTAAAAATATTTAGATCTTAAAATACCTCTGTCATACCTTTAGGTTTGGGTGAAGCTTGTCAACAGGGACCAATTTTTTGTGGCGCCACATTCTGACTAACAGAATAACTAAAACAAGGCTTGGGAAAACCGGAGGTGTACTTCCCACAGCTTTCAAAACAATCCTATTTAAACCTCGGGTGTGGGGTATTGTAAAAATCACTGTCTCAAGCCATTCAGTGCAAGTTATTATCATTGAATGCCTGCTTCCTGGTGGAGCAAGTCCTGTTTTCTTCATCCTGATGATGTCCTAAGCAAGTGTTCAGTAAAGAAGCCTACATTTCTCAAAGCAGTGGACCCATTTCTTCTCCTGCCCATTATCTTGCTTTGAGTGCTTAGGCAGATATACCTACCTTTCAAGATCACAGACTTGTTCTTTGTGATCTCTATGACCTCCTTGTTTATGCCTGCATAGGGAGACATCTGGAAAATTCTAGAGTTGAGTAGCTTTCGGTTGGAACCTTGCCCCTACACCTCCAGCACACGTGGTGTAGCACACCAGAGCTACTCTTCCTCAGTTCTTTTCGCATCTGCCACCAGAACAAAAGCATTCAAAAAATTCTCCAAATGTCAATTATTACAGTGGTTTTTTCTGGGTTTTTTTTAAATCATCTTTGATTACTGTTGAGTAGGGTTTTTTTGTTTTATTACAGTTTTTTATAATTGTTTTCTAAAAAAGATGCTCATTAGTTCAATAGGCAATCACTGATTTCTCTCCCTTAATATTAATGATGGATTTAATTACTCTATAGCACAAGTGCAGTTCCCGTTACAGTGAAGATTTTGTGCTGCAATTGGAAAAAGAGTTGGTACAGGCAAGGCTGAGTGAAGCTGAATCCCACTGTGCTTTGAAAGAAATGCAAGATAAAGTTCTTGAGATGGAAAAGGCAAGTGAAACAAGAATATTTTGTTCAATAAAGCTGAACTTTGTAAGAATCTGGAACTTAGCATAACATTCCATAGAGTTTAAGCTTAATGTAAGTAGGTTGAATAACAACATCCCTTTTCGAACATGAGAATGGTTCATGCTTAAATGGTTCGTGATTAAAAAGTTTGGAACCAGGGTGTTTGAAATGACTCATCCCTCCATCTGATCTTATCTGTTTACTGATTTCAATATCAGAGGCTTTGGCATGCATACCTCCACTTTCAGAAGTATTATTATTATTATTATTATTATTATTATTATTATTATTATTATTATTATTATTTTACATCCCACCTTTTCCCCAATATTAGAACTCAGTTATAGTATTAGCTGATACATGAGATAGGTCTTTTTCTGTTGCAGAACTTCTTTCCCAGAGTAGCTCAGTTGTCTTTCTGACTTTTAAGCTTCAGACAAGCAATGAGACCACTTTTTATTTCCCTGAGCTTTTAGTGTGAGTCTTAGTACCTACTTTTACACTAACTTATATGTACCTATTCTGTATTTTAATGTTGAGTGCCTTCACACTCTCCTCGCTGATGTTTTCACATTTTATTGTATTACAATCTGGAATTGAAATAGAGTTAACTGGCGTTGTTAATACTTGGTGTACACAAGATACTCAACACTGTGAAGATGCAGAATATTTTTTTTGTGCCATGAATATTTTGCATGCATGCGCCACATGCGAGAAGTCTAGGAGTATCTTGTTTTTGAGTTCCTTTCAACTCTGTTACGTGCTGTGCAGTGCTGATGCTATGTCTGTAAGTTCAGTTTCTAAAAAGTTTATTTCATTGCAGAAGAATAGCTCTTTCCCTGATGAGAATAATGTTGCTAGGCTTCAAGAAGAACTGATTGCAGTGAAACTAAGAGAAGCAGAAGCTCTGATGGGTCTAAAAGAACTTAGACAACAAGTTAAAGATTTGGAAGAACACTGGCAGGTAAGGCCAGGTAACCACAGAGTTGATGTGTCAGTAAAATGTTCAGATTAATAGGTAAAGGATAAGGCTGGAATCCATGCAAAGGAAAAGCATCACATCAGTACTAGTAAGCACTCATTTTGATCTCTGGTCTTCAACCAATACTTTTTTATATCTTTTTTCCTGCAACTGAGATGGTTATAAACTTCCTGGGAGATGTGCAGATTCCTGGGCTGAAAAGGAAAAATCTTACAACTCTCTCCTTGTGCTTGTTTACTTGGAACTAACTTTAACTGAGTAATTCAGAGACTAGTTCTGGAATGGCTTTTACCCACATATCCTACAAAATAATGTTATCGTAAACTGGGTGTCTTGATCTGTAGTGTGAAAAGATCAGCTGGCAGTAAATGTTTCTGCTGCTGAGCAAAAGTTCAAAGCATTAGTGAAACTATTCAATACGCTGACATGCTTTTTTGTCATTATGAGCATATTCGTTGCTGAAAGCTCCTTGTTCTAAACACTGTTTTTCCATTCCTGCCCTCCCGCTTGTATTCAGTGTTGTTGAATGATGCTCTTGCATGCTTCATCCCAGCTGAAGAATGTTTTGATTTTCAAGACAGTATTTGTGTTAAAATGTAGCAATGTTTTTAGCGCCATCTAGTTCGCACTACAGGAAGATGGAAAGATCCACCTAAAAAGAACACTGTAAGTGAACTGCAAGATGAATTAATGACAGTCAGACTCCGAGAAGCAGAAACTCAAGCAGAGTTGAAAGAAGTAAAACAAAGAATGATGGAAATGGAAACACAGGTAAGAGCACTAGTTTCCTAAAGGGTAATGAATGAATGTCAGTGCTCCATTGAAAGAGTTCCCTGGGAGTCAGAAATTTTGAAAATCATGAGTGGAAGTCGTAGTATATCTCGAAGTAGGCAGTATACAGTCAGCCCTCCACTTTCATGAGCTGAGCATTCACGGATTTGATTATTTGCAAGTAATTTTATTTAATTATTTAATTACTTTAAGAAATTCTTACTGTATTTGCCCCTCTCTAGGAATCTCCCAGGCTTACAGTGTGATTCTGTAGTCTGCTTCCCACAGTAGAATTGCACTGGAAGACCAAGAGATTCATAGAGAGTTGCAGTGGTGGACATCTCTAGGCATTGCTAAGTCCTCCAGTGTGACTCTGGCATACTTTTGCTGGAAGTTGTCCATAGAATTGCTCTGGAGGACAAAGAGATTCCTAGAGAGGTGTTCACAAGTAAAAAAGATAGTGTTCATGATTTTACTTTTATTTGCAGTTTTCCTCTTTCGCTGGAGTCTTGTGCCTCTAAGTCCCATGAAGGTAGAAGGCTGACTGTAATATTAAAGCTCCACTTATTTCTGAAGCTTCTGTGGGCCAGCCACAGTTCCTAGCCCAACTTATTTTATAGAGGTTAAAATGGACTAAATCCTATATAAAGTACCTTGAGGTCTTTTAAGTGAGCAGGGAGAATGATTGTGGTGATAACAATAAAGATGTAAATCCTTGATTACTTCATCCTCGTATACAGTAATTAAAAGTAGGCTTCTCGCCAGTTCAAGACAAAACAAATATTCTTCCGCAATATTCTCCCCACATTTAAATGTAGCAAAATGTTGCATGGGAATTATTCTGCAGAGAAAAACATTTAGCTCTGGTGCAAAAAGTCTGTTTTCTGTGCAGAAAAAGGTTTCTTGTGCAAGACACGGTATTTTCTGCACAGGAAACCCAAGTTCTGTGCAGAAAACAAGAGGGTTGCACAGAAAATGTGTCTCTCTCTAGAATAAATTGCACCACAACTTTGAGATGTCAAATATCAGGAGAAAATTGTGCAGAATTTTGGCTGATCTATTATTCTTTCTGATAGACATTCCTGGCTGTTGGAAAGCTTGTATTTCAACCTCAGAATGAATAGTTACAAATGTTGTTTTCATCTATATATGATGGTAGCTGGGACTGACACAGCCAGGGTGTGATGCTGTCTGAGAAACCTTACAAATTACAAAAATGATAGTGACTGTAATTTTTCTGTTTCCTAAATGTCCTCTCCTGAATGTAGTATCTGAAAAAGGTCTAATAACTTGCAAAAATTTACACTTTCACTTTTTTAATAGACTTTTCCTAAATAAATAATAACATTTTTGTGTTAATACTTTTACAATAATATGTCAATTATTTACAGTTCATATCTGTATAGTTCAGATGCAGAAATATTATGAAAATGTTAACCTTAAAATATTATGGAAACGTTGATTAGTGAAGGTTTATGCAATAATACTGTGGAGAAATACCACTGGAGACATTCTGGAATGATATTCCTAACATTATAAAAATTTAAGTGTTGTTAGTGCTTGAAAACTGAATGATGCATTTTTATAATTACTTCTAAACCTAGCAAGGTCAGTCTGCCCAATACATAAAGTAATCTGTATATTTGAAAAAGTTGATTGCTGTGTGACTATATGTGAAGTCTAAAGTAATAAGGCAATATGAGACAGAGCATGGATCTAGCTTGCCAATATATGTACTGTCTGTGGAGGAATACGATTTATTTAAAACATTTAAATATCTAGACTTACATATAAAAACCTCAAGGAGCCTAACAACACTGTTCGACAATAAAAATAAAATACTAAATGTAGCAGGTTTTTTAAGGCAGCTACTAAAATAATGAGTCATCCTCTAACAGTAGAAGCAAATTTAAAAAGCATGTTTTTTTTAAAAAAAAGAAACAGATTTGTGCAGAAGCTTTAAAAAAAATCATGACTTCAACCAGTATGTCATACAGCAAAAAGTAGCTGGTTTCCCTAAACCTTTCAGTCAGTAGGGGGAGTAGTTGTTCTGTTTGATCACATATAGGTACCACAGATGATGTTTTCTCAAGTGTGCAGCCCACTCAATATTGAATATAAATAGTTTTCATATGTATAAGCACCGCAGACACAAATTCTGCATTGAAAAAAGTTAGAAGACCTTGTTCTAAGTGAGCTTAGCTTTTCATTTCATTTGGTCTGTTTTTCAACCTTGATAGCAAATGAATCACAAGTGTGATCAAGGAGATCACAAATGTCTTCTTCAAGATTACTTTTAAATAAATGAAATGAGATAAGTAATCCATGTTCACATTTCAAACTGTGCTCCAATTTATTACTTAGGGTGATACATGGGCAGTACAGTCTATAGGCAGTCAGATAAACCATCACTTTGGAAAAGTTACTAGGGAATTACCCACATTCGTGGCACTGCACACATTAAAATGTTAAGTTTAAGTCTAAGAATAAAAAAAGATGTTTCAAGAAGCTTCTTCCGTGTGAAGAAATAGTATGCTAGGCTGTGTTACTCTGAAGTGCTTAAATCCTTTTAGATCCTTGCAAGGATAGTATTTGATACATACTTTGTTTGCAGATACAGTCTCTTCACAATGTATGTGTGGTTGGGTCACTGGGTGGGTAGAGACAGAGACAGAGGTAGAGGAAGAGATGTTAATCCACTTATGCTTGACTCATACAAGCAGCTGTTTCTGAATTTCTATCTTTTCCTGTGTTGGTTGATGCTCAATGCCAAGGACAAGATTGTCTGGTTAGATGGCTACGAGCCTTCGTCATCTATTTTAATATTTAAATTTAACAGAGAGAAGAGCCTGATGAATAACTTTTTAAGGGGATGTTGCTGTGGCTGTTCTTGTTCTAATAAATCAATTTGGTCGTAAGAGTGACTTGCTGCAGAATATATTTGGCAGAATGTACCCACAAGAGTGCAACCATGGGAAGTTTTCCTGCTAAAGTGCTACAACTCTTTAATGTCTCTGGGTATGTTATGTTTGGTGGGTGCATGGTGAATTGGGTTGACAGCTGTTGGCAGCAACCAGTAAATGCTTAGTATGACTGCGGTGCCAAGGCAATGTTACCATGAAATTTATGCTGATTTGTAAGTATTTGCTGCTGCAAATGCTAATGCATTCCCTTTTTTCCTCATGCATATGTTCCTTACCAGAACCAGATAAATAGTAACCATTTGAGGAGGGCAGAGCAAGAGCTCAGCAGTCTTCAAGGGAAGGTCCAATATCTCTCTGCACAAAACAAGGGACTTCTGGCTCAGCTAACTGAATCAAAGCGAAAGCAAGCAGAGATTGAATGCAAGGTACATAATTTAGATAAATAAGACGCAATAAATATTTCATGTACAGATTTTAAAGTGTTAACAATTTATAGTAGTTGCATTGGCTTCGCCTGCCGTTTTTTTTTCAGGATGAAGATTAGATTTGATGCTGCATTATTGGGGTAATCTTTAGGTATTGTTTATACATTAGACAAATATGCTGACAGAGCACTTGATCTTTTTTTCTAAATAGCACTTTATTGTGTTGTTTTTATTTTGTACACCATCACATAACTTTTTGGAGAATATATCCAGCAAACTCTACTCCCAGGAAAATCTCCTGGATTCAATAATTATTGTGCATATGTGAAGGTAGAATAAATTATTCAGTGTGTCTTCTATGCTAAGTGATCCTTTCATTTATGTAATTATATAACTGCGTTTGGTACATTTTCAAAAGCTTTGTAAAATAACGTTTTATTTTATCCGATTGTTATTGTGTGCCTTCAAGCCATTTCCAACTTACAGTGACCCTAACATCTTTCTTAGCAAGATTTATTCAGAGGAGCTTGTCTTTGCCTACCTCTGAGACCACAAGAATGTGACTTGCCCAGGATCACCCTGTGGGTTTCCACAGGTGAGCAGGGATTGGAATCCTGGCCTCCAGAGTCGTAGTCCAGTGGTCAGACCACTACACTATACTGGCTTCATTTAATCCTTTTACCAGTGCTTTGATAATTTTAAGCTCATGCACTGTCAGTGCTGTCATGGAATATTTTGAAACTATACTTTATACCATTTACACTTTGGAAACACTGTTGTCAAGATAATTGATAGAATAAAAAAGAAGCCCAGCTAAAGTATAGTACCAGCTGTTTAAAAGTCTTGATCTTAAGGGAATTTGATTATCAAAATGAACCAGAAGAAGGAGAGTTGTCACAGCCATGATCTAAGAAGAGCCATTTGGCCTGCTAAGAGATTTTGTTTATTATCATGTTTTAATCATGCAGCCTTTCTCAAGAGGGCATTGTGGGATTTTTGCTTTGATTCTGATTGTGTCTACAACTGGGGCTGATGTGTTGGCATACCTTGAGGATGAGGCAGATGTGAAGCAGATGCCTGAATTTTTTGAGGATGCAACCACACATTTTTCCTTTGATTTGCTGCCTTATTGTGCTGTTTATGGATATGCAGATATGTACATAGGAAGAGCACTAAAAGAGCAAAGAGAGAAACACCTGGTTCAGTTGCTGGACTCATATATTGTAGAGAGGTGGTGAGGACCTGAATTTTTTTCTTTTCTTCAGAAAATGAAAAATGACTTGTTAAAATGCTGCAGTGTAACATGTCATCCTGGAAGTATTGGTGTTTGTATGTGCCTTCAAGTCACCTGTCAACTTATGGCAACCCCATGAATTTCATAGGCTTTTCTTAGAGAAGAAACACTCAGAGGTGGTGTGACAAGGCCTGCTTTTCACCTTGCAGACTGGTAGGGTAGCTCCCCCCACCAGTCTGCTTAAAGGGCCTTGCCACTTACCCACAGCTCTGCCTTTCCCTTCAAACCACCATCTTTGTGTAAAAAGGGTAAAACCTTTCAGTTGTTATTTGGATCCCCCTTAATTATCTATGGTAGTGTGGCTCTGTCTGTTTGTAACTACTAAAAATCATTTAGCTAAGTCAAAATTTATAACAATATATTATAATCTTTATTAAAATAACAAGCAGAATAAAGTATTGATTTTGTATGTATGTCGAAGCTCAAGCAGATCTCCAGAATGCATTTAAACAGTTTCTTATCTCTTTAAATCAGCATAAATGCACAGGTCTCATTCACACACAGCTTTCTGGCTATCCTTTTGCCACAGGTGCAGTTTCCAAATCTAGGTCACTCTCTCTGACCAGTTTCAAAAGTGGGTTGATTTCTCTTCTGCCCCTCTGCCTAGTCTTTCTCTGAGGAAACACACCTCTTTCATTCAACCCTCCTTGGTAAACTGAAAAACTCTCTAGGTGAAGGACTGACTTTTAGCCCTTCTCCTGGGAGTCTGACTACAAAACCAAATCAGTGTACCTGCTATTTATGCATTTTTTCCCTCAGGCCTCCAAGCCCTACTTCACACTAAAGGGTTGGGTTTCTCTCTGGAGTGACCATTCTGGTTGTGTAGCAACCAGATACCCAGGATAGCTACTCCCCTAGGGTCTGTCACAGGTGTTTTTGCCAGTTTCTTCCTTTACAGCATCAAATTGTGAGCATGCACCTTTATAATCATCTGGACATACAAGATGGCTTTTTTTACATAGTATGATCCTGCCATTTTTTTTATTATTATTTTATTTTTACAGCTTTGGCCAAAGAAAAAAAAATGATTCATTTTCTTCTAACCAAAAGCTAACAGAAGGGATGCAAACCCCACTTTGGGGGCCATAGCATTGCGAGGATGAGTGTTCTAGCACTTTGTTTCACTTTGAATCCTGAGCTAAATTCTTCTTCCTGCTTTTTGTAGTAGAAAGAAAGGACCCATTGGCACTAGTGAGAAGAAAGCTTCCCATATGCACAGGAAGTGCTGGAGAGAGCTCAGTTCTGATTGAGCCATCATGGATTTCAGAAGAAACTTTGTAGAATCAAAAATGTTTTTATGTTTGCTTCTTTCCAGAAATGGCTGTAATTAATCAGTGGACTCTTAAACTGAATATTACCAAAAAAAATGACCAAAAAAAAATCTGTCAGACCAATCAATTATTAATATTATTGATTTCATTTTTGGATATAGTCTTTAAGTATTGAAAGGATGCAAGGCAAAAGGTTATCTGTCTGGCTTCGAATCACTTTTCCTGAAACACAAGTCAACTTATCATGTCTAACTCTGAAAGAATCTGGAGTTTTCTTTTCTGAACTTTTCCTGTTTTCTTATTCCCAGAATAAGGAAGAAGTGATGGCTATAAGACTCCGAGAGGCAGACAGCATAGCAGCTGTAGCAGAACTCCAGCAGCATATTGCAGAACTAGAAATCCAGGTAAGAAATAATAAGAATAAGAATAATAGTAGTAGCAGTAGCAGCAGTAATAACAGCCACCTTTAAGAAACTGCTTCACGCTGAGCACACAGTGAGTAGGTCATAACAGTTCATTCCTAAAGTATTCATAGAACCGTACAAGTTGGAAATGAGTGTTTGAGGTTCATTTAGTCTCATCACTTGCTCAATGTAGGATGTAGTTAAAGTGTCCCTGAGAGGATGGTTGTCCATTCTTCCAGTACAGATGTAATGCCACCTATCCGTTAACTGTGCATGGGACACAGTGTTCTTCCTTCCTTGCGTGTGTGAGCTCTACTTTTGATGCTCATTATCAGGGTTTGCTGATTGTCATTCACGCTCAAACCAGGACTTGAATTCTGGCATTATAAAGTGTTCAAACACCAATAATTCAAAAGACTGTTAAAATACCCACATCACTCACACACACTTTTAAATATTGCACCATCTTTCACTTGTGTTGCATAGTTCAGGCTGAGAAGGGCACATCCCTGTTTGCAGGAGGACATGGACATTTAGGAGCAGAGAGAAGCGTAACAATGTGGATATGTATCTTGAGCTGCTGTGCATGTCAGTTTTCATTGCTAGGTTGCCCAGTTTAGATGGTGTGACAAACCTGGGGGGGGTCCTTGACAACAGCGCCTCCTTAGAGACTGATAGTGTTAAAAAGTGATCGGTTGTTGAAATGGAACCCTGGCTAGCCCAGGGGAGGGGCTGGTGGAGAGAGTGGAATAACGGTGATTGAAGTCCGGTTTAGAGTTTGGGGGATGTTTTAGGCTAGAGTTGAAGAGAGAGTTGGTGGAGAGACAGAGAGAGACAAGCGATGTGCTAGTTTATGAATCCTTAATTACAAATTACGTTTTGCCTTGACACTGTGTATAATAAAGATTTGTTTATATAGCTCTGTGAAAGCATCCTCAAGAGAGTGTCATTTCTCTGGACTGGACTATACACGCTACCATTATTATCATTAGTACCACATTCATTGAAGAGATAAATCACTACTTGTCCTTATATCTGAAAAGGGGCAGATTTAAGGAAGATAGTGAAGGGGGAATCCTGGACGGAGAAGCCAAGAGGGGACAAGAGAGAAGAGGGAGCTGCGTTCTCAGTGAAAAGAGAACTGAGGCAGACCTGGTTGTCATAGCCCTGGCTAAATCCAGAGATCTCCCCGGCTGTTCAGACCTGAGCATAAAGAGGTGTCGGGCTGGGCAGGCCTTGAGTAAGGCTGGGTGCCTTGCGTGTGACAGATGGTTACAAATATGACAGTGCATGCTAAAGAGGCTGGACTTATTAGCAAATGTCTGTCTTAAGTAAACATTGCTAAACAGTGTCTTAACACCATACTATATTTAGCAATTATATAACATTTACTTAAAACCACACACATGTTTTTTCTTTGAGAAGAAGTCACAGTGCTTTCCTTTTATGTCTACTTTTCTGTGAAGATTCTGAAATAAAAATCATGAAGTTCACTTCTGTCCTGCCATTTCCTGGATGTTACTAAGCAGAACAAATTTTGAAGCATGCTTCAAAATTTACAAGATTGAAGTAATCTTGAATTGTACTCATTTATCCAAACCTGCTCAGATAGTAGAGGAGGATTGATACATAGTTCATAATTCCGTATCTTAAGGCCAGTAAAGATTCAGTGGAATAATAGTTCATCAGATTCTTTTCCCCTGAAGTCAACTGTATTAATCTGAGAATCCATGAGTTCTACTACTGGGTCAGAATGGGGCTATGACAATTACCCTAAACCATTCAGCTTTCTGTGAAATGTCTGGGTGTAACTGTAAGACTCATTGCTATTAAACACGTAAAGTAGGCTTGGTTACTACACCCACATTACTACTGAAATGACTTTATTTGCAAGTCCCTAGATCAAATCACAGTTTTGGAACACCATCAGAGGAATCAACAGTGGTTTTTTTTTTTTCAAAAATAAGCAAAATAACTTGTGGCTTTTCATATCCATGACTTCTGTGGATTAATTGACATAGTCAATAGTCAGTTATTATAGACTGATACAGTCTACAGAAAGCTGCTTCTGTTCCTATCAAGCTTTCTTTTATAAGCTTTTAACCCACTTGAGAGAATGTGCACTCATATTATGATATCAGTCTAACTTTTTTGTTCATGCACACGTGTGTGTACGTGTATAAATAATATATAAAATTTTATAATTCTATATGTGTATGCAGGCGTGAAAAAATACCATTGCCTTGTAATGCTGGTTGACTGCCACCTGCTTGTTTTGTTAAAGTTAAATATATTAAAATAGGTTTTGGTTTGCATGAGAAATCTACCTAGCTGCTTTTTCTCAGTCCTTAATTAACTTTAGTGTGTGCTGCAGAAGAACTTGTCTAGTGTTCATTTCATTAACAAAATTATCTTTTCCAGGAATATATAGGTGGTCTGCCAACAGTAAACTATTCTGTTCCAAAAAAAAAAGTCTGTCTTTAAATCTCCCATCGGCTTTCTTTAATATCTGTAAGATTCTGTACAAACATATGTGTCCTGAAGTTCTAAAGAGAGAATTTCCATTTTTGCAATTACAGGAAACTTTTTTTTTAAATTATTCTTTAGCAATGTGATGTGTTTTCTGAAAGTTTAGAATGAATCATCCCGGTCACCAAAAGGCCACACAACCCCCACAGTTGCCCTGATGAATAAACCTAATTTAGTATTCAAATTGTTATTGCCATGTAGCACAAGGTTGTAAAAAAAAAACCTGGGCCTGAGGCTGGCTATTGCAATGTAGCTGTTCCAAAATGTGCCAGAAAATGCCACAACTTTACTGTTGAATTATCTGAAGGATAATTTTGGAGGATAAACATTAAAATAAGAGGTGACCAACATATATTCTTGGTTTTCACACACATTTGCATGGGAAGGTCAAAATTGCCCACCAGTATGGCACCATACTTTCATTTTAATGGTTTTAGTTGTTAGAATTCATTAGGAGATAGGTTTGTCCCTCCTGCCTCTTACTCTTTCTGCCAGATTCAGGAAAACAGGCATGCCTCAGTAAAAGGTATCAGGACTGGGAGAAAATGCATCGCATGGTACTGTGTTAGCTGGCTTGTTCTAATAAAGCAAATAGTAATCATAATAATCGAAAATTACAAGGCCTTGCCTGGAATGGAATGTGGGAACAGGGTTTTCCATTTCTTTGGTCAGCACGCCGGCCTCGGGCAGCCATAGCCTTTTCAGAATGTCAGGCCCTTTAGAGCTAAAGGCTGTTATTTTCTGTCTTCTCCATTGGCCTGTATTTTATATTCTGATTTTGTTTTTGATGTGAGGCTGCAAAGGACCCCTTTATATTCCCTTAGTGTGTTTATTGTTTGCACGGTACTGGTTGCTTGAATAATAAAGTGAAAAGTATTCCTCATCCCCACCCTCCATTTCCTCCTCATCTGGTTTCTCTTCCTCTCCCTCCCCCTCTCCTGGTCCCCACCCCGATCATTCTATTTTTTTTTTTTTCACCCAGTCCCTTCTTCAAAGGATGACATATTTTGAGGGATTTGGTAAGATTGGAGCTAGGAGTGCAAATATAAAGATACTTAATCCATGCCCTCCCATTCCTGCCTAGAATAGTGGACTTATAAGATACGTGGTCTTTCAGCTGGAGATGCCACTGAACTTGTATTCATGCCAAATATGTGCTCTACAATTCATTTTGACCCATCTTGTTTCTTGTTTGGGAATGGGAAAACGGAGAGGATGGAATAATTTGGTTGTGAGGGGAAAAATCTGCATGTGCTCAGAAGTACTCAAAACATGTCTGATTAAGAATTTTCCACACTTGATTCACTGACTGAAGCTGGCCATTTATTGCTGCACTTGCAGTGAATTAGTGTTCTTTTGCTGAAATTAAGGGACATTGTTCCTTTTTTGTTGTGTGCCTTCAAGTCATTTCTGACTTATGACAACCCTAAGGCAAACCTATCATGGAATTTTCTGGGGCTGAGAGTGTGTGATGCACCAAGGATCACCTAGTGGGTTTCCATGGCCAAGCGGGGAATTGAACCCTGGTCTTTAGGGTGCAGTCCAGTGACCACTAAACCATGCTGGCTCTCAATGTTGTTCCTTACTAACCTTTAAATAAAAGAACACTGTTCCATACCAAACTTTGAATTAGGGAACATTGTTCCTTACAAACCTTTAGCATCACTACTTATTCCTAAAAAAGGAGGACATTTGAAGGGTGAGAGAAGTGTACATATCGGTGGAGGTAGAAAAGAAGACATTTGTAGATCAGTGATAAAGCATCACTGGACGGCCCTCCGAAATTGACAGTTTTCGTGCGCATTGATCTCCCAGGTAACAATTATATTATTGCCTTTGTCATCCATCTAGAAAAAAAAATCCAGGATCAGGGAAGGCAATTTTAAAAGAGAAAAAAGAACACTCCTATAGGAGCCAGTAACAATGGCCATTTCCGCACTAGACTGTTAAAGTGCTATTATTCCACTTTCAACTTCCTATGGAATTCTGGGGTTTGCAATTTAGGGAGAGGTATTTAGAATTCTCAGCCAAGGAGCTCCTTTGGTGCCTCTCAAAACTGCAGACCCCAGGATCCCATAGGATGTAGCCGCAGCACATAAAGAAGAACCACAGTATTGTTACTGTGTAATATGAAAGGGCCTCAGATGGTTTTAAGTAGATGTGCAGCTTTTCACTAAATTCTGCTTCAAAACATCTTAAGACCTTGTTTGTTTTATGAACCTTTAGCATTTGGGTCCAGATGCTGACTTTTCCAGCTATTAGGTCTTCTGTGTAGGTAGTCAGACATGATTTCAGGAGCAGCTTAGATGAGCAGCACTGTTCAGAACTCTCACTGAAAGGGCCTCTTCCCTGAGGTACAGCTTAGTTTAGGTGTGTATCTCCTGCCACTAAGTGCTCTCAAGATTTAAAGCAAAGATCAGCAACTTTGACAGGGCTAGGTATCCACCTTGCCCCTGTCACCATTGAAGGTCACACATGCACATACTTTCTGTTGCTGAAATTTAGCAGTGCAGTGGCAACCGGAAGTGTGTTTTTCCCCTTTCATTGGCTGGAAATAAGTCTTTAAGCATAAAGAAAGCATGTAGGGAAAATCTTCTTTATGTTACACAAGAATTGCATTTCTTGGAAGTTTCCAGGAGTGTGTTTTTTCCTCTGATACAAGCTGTGTATTCCCCACCCCAAACTTGGGTGAGGTGAGTAAAGAATGCTACTAAAATCACCAGTGTTTGGAAGCTGCAAAAAAGGTGCAGGACCACATCTTGCCCACAGGCACATCATGTTGCCCATTCCTGTTTTAAGGGAACATTACTAAGTATTTCTGTTGTTTCCTTATACTGGAATTGAGCTCTGCTTAGTTCAGTTGTTGGAGTCTATGAGCAGTGTCATTGGTAGAAAATTCTACCTGATGAAATAATTCTGGAGTTCAGGCAACTTACTGTAGCGGAGTGTGGTCCATGTAGGAATTCCATATTTGCAGGGCATTATTAATTTACTTCACATTATCATTAGTATTTTTGAAAATGAAAATAATTCTACCCATTTTTGATTTATCTGTTTAGGTATGTTCATATATTATCCCCCAAAGAATATTGGTTACTGCATGGCAGTTCAGCCACATGGCTGTCTGTTTACATAGGGAAAACATGGGCTAGTCCTGTTGATTTAAAGTAGAGAGGGAAAGAATATTTGCAGTGTGGTCAAAAAACATATTTCTTGAGTATTGAGAAACCCTGATGATGAGAATCCCAGACAAGAATCTTCACAGAAGATGTTGGTGATAATCTCTGCAGAAAATGCATTCTTTGCAAAAATAACACATGGAATTTCTCCGTAGAATAAGTCTTCGACTATAGCATCTTCTGCACTGAAAATAATATTTCTGCACAGAAATACTTGCACTGAACTTTGCACAGAATTAGCTTTTCTTGATTTGGGGGGTACTGGGGAGGGGAGGGCAAACCAGACCACCATGTGGTCCTATTTTGGACAAGAAATTAACTGCCAATAGCTGCAGTTTTTGAAAACTTTTTCACAGTAGGAAGAAGAAAGCTGAAATTACTTGCTGTCTAAGAATGTACTTAATGAAAAATTATATCCTTAGTTTAAGGCCATCAGCCACATTTAGAGGGGCAGGTTTAGACTAAATCATGTTGACAGGTGTTTAGACATGTAAACAGTGAAATGACTGCTTGATGGCAAAGCAGTTTGGCTTCATGAGGTAATCACACCACTGAGATAAAATATAAACTGGTTCTCAAACATGACGTTAAATGTGTCCCATAAAGTAGCCATGGAAATCCTGAATCTAGTGTGCTGAAACAATATGAAACATAAAGTTAACAGTATTAGAGCTGAAGTGGTTGATCAATTTTTTTTTCCTTTTCTGAGCAGAAAGAAGAAGGGAAAATTCAGGGGCAGCTTAATAATTCTGACTCTACTCAGTATATTAGAGAACTGAAAGATCAGATAGTGGAACTTAATCATGAGGTAAGCAAAAACTTATTTTGATGAATATATCTTTCTTTCCAGTATCTTGATTTTTTTCTCTTATTCCGGGTAATCTCTTATTCCAGGAAAGGGCCTTTGTGTCAGCATATTTAATGTTGTCCATCTAATAATTTAATCATACTTTCTGACTAAGCATCCATGATCCTGGCAGTGCTCTGCAGTATGTGAGAGATCAGTTTTTGAGATCAGTAGAAAACTACACTAGATCATCTGACTCAACCACACGAACCTATATTTATTGTTAGCACAGAACTATTAGAGGTGCAGTTGGCCCTCAATTCTTTATCCATGGATTCAGCCAACCATGACTTGAAAATATTCCAAAAAATCCAAAATGCAAACTTTGATTTTGCCGTTTTATATGAAGGACATCTTACTTCACCATTGTACATAATGGGACTAGAGCATCCACAAATTTTGGTATCCAATGGAGGGGTTCCTGGAACCAAACCCTTGCAGATACCAAAGGCCCACTGTATAACAGTATCAATGAAAACATAGTAAGAGTTCACTTTCTAGGCATTTCATCTTTGGAAATGTTTGCTTCTGTGTTTTTATATATCTTCATACTTGATTTTTGTAGTTGATTAAATTTTGTTTTCATTAATTTAATTAGTTTAGTGTGACCCTTTTTTTTTAAATTAAAATTTAAGAAGTTATGAAGGATTTTTATAATAATGCTGAAGACCATACTTGCACTCTGTTCTTACGTGAAGACTAGCAAGAGATAAAAATAAAATACAGTTCAAAATACCAAGAAATATGAAATGATGGAATAAACAGTTCTTGTGCAGAGGTTATAATTATTTTAAAATGTAGCAATATATATTGTGGGTAGTTTTGCTCAGAACATGAAGAGAATAGAATGCATTTCTGTTGAAGCTGTACAGCTAGCTTTGTTGCTGATCTATTAAAAAAAAATACAAGAAACTAGTAAGGAGTCCAGGATATGTGGAACTTCTCTGTGGCCCTTTTCTTAAGATTAGAAAACTGGAGAATCTTTCTTTGCCTGTATCATCAGTACTGGCTGTAATCATTCCAGCACTTTAAACAATCACTAAACTCACTTGAGAGAAATCAATATCCAGCCGTCTTTCATTAAACATTTATGCTCTAGCCTAGTGATTGTGCACACAAGCAACTTACATGAATGTCTTGCATATCACTTGCTGGATTGCAAACTCTGGGCATAGAATGTAAATTCAGATCTGGATCTGAAAGGCGTTTGTATCAGTCTGACTTTGCAGTCTATCTGCTGTATGTTGCTCTGACCAGAATAGGTGTGGCAGTGTGCATCTGCCTGCCTATTGTTTTGCATCTGTTTGCAGGGAAATAGCCTACTTTACATAGCAAGGATCCTATAAGTGGCAAACTACTCGCATAATGGTTGGTTATGTGGTCTGAATATTGCTGTGCTCATAGAGTCAGTAGCATGTGTGGCAGTAGTGGGAGAAGGAGACAGCCAGCTCTGAGCCATCTATTCCTTGAATACTTGGCTTCAGACAGGAGGTCTTTCAAGCAGGGCATTCTAGGGGTGGTGGCTTAGACAATCACATCTGCCATGACTGGAGAAATTTGTCTCCCAAGACTACCCTGACACCAGACACTCAAAGAGTAAGCAGCTTGGAGCTGTCCACCTTCTTTTCCCATCACCACTGTCATTGGCCATTTTTCCTCCTTCCTCAGTGCTGCCACCACTCTTTTCATCAGCATGCCACTGTTCTTGCGACTGTTTTCATCAGCATAAGTATCTATCCAGCTATCTCTCTCTCTCTCTATATATATATATGAGAAGGAGTAGGATCTCAGCCTTTGTGATTAGAGCAGCCATTTGGGACCCGATGTCAGTTTGGGACTAAATAGAGAGCGCCTGAAAGTATGTGTAAGGATTCTAGCCTGCATGCTCATACTTCACCAAACCTTTTGTTTGTTTTTTCCAGGAGGCTTAAATAGCAAGCTCTAAAATAGAAGAGCAGTGTGTGAGGATAATAAGAATAGTGGTTGTCCTGGTGCTCTTAAGAATATTCCAAACAGGCTAGTTTCACATTATTTTTAATTAGAAATACTTAGTAGCCAGTACTACCCCAAGCATCTTTATGTAGAATTAAGTTCCACTGTTCAGCAGGACTCATTCAAGGACAGCATCATAAGATACAGCCTTAATTATGCAGCTTTTTGTTCCAATTAATGTTACTTTCAGTCTGGAAAACTAATAATAGGATGCTTAAATGAGGGATGGTATGTAAAATGTATGTTTGCAAAAAATTGTTCTCAGCTCTGTTCTTTATCTCCCTATTCCAGGCATCTATTTTATCCTCTTTCCTTCTGAAAGACTCTATAGAATGGAATGGGGACAGGGAAAGGATGGTCTGCGATGTGTGCACAACCCTTGGGCCTTTTTGGCACACATTTACAAAAATGACTTTGTGGTTTGGTACAAATTTGGAAGCAAAACTCTACACCACTGGTGGGGAGAATATGGCCTTTGTGGCCCTTGAAGTCCCTGTGACACTGTAGGTTTATTTCCAGTCTCTCAAGTTGACTCCCACCCTTGCAAGACTGGAAATTCCCCCAGCGTTTTACTGGAGTTCTTGCCAGCCTCCCAAAGCTGACTCCCACGCTTGGAAAGACTGGCAATCTCCCCAGCTCGATCAGGTATGCTGCCACCCCCCCCCCGAATTATGAATCAGTTGGACAGAACAGGAGGGACTCTGCCCAATCTCTAAGCGTAAGGATCTTCCACCTCCCCCGAGTGAGAGGTCCCATGTAGCGTGTGCCAAACCTGGCATGGAAATGGAGAGAAACGGAGGTTTACAGAAGTGTTTAATCAAGGCATGCAAATAAACAAAACCATATCACACTTGAGAGGCTGCCCCCTCCCAGGTACGCTTAGTTACAAGAAGTTACAAAAACAGATATAACAGCACAGATACATTCTTAAGATCAGCCAATTCCCAAAATAACAACATCCCTAACGCGACTAACTACTTATTTCTAGTTACTCACAATTAAGTTATAGGCTTAGATGGTCTAAAGGAGAAGGGGGGGGGGGTCCAGGAGACATGGCATGTCTGCCAGCTCAACTGGCCCAGCTCTCCTCTCTTTCTCTCTCTCTCTCTCTCTGGCCACATGGCCTCTCAGAAGTTTTATATTTTCCTCCTTGGAAGGATCTGGAAGCATCTCCAAGATGCCCACCTCTTTTCCTTTTGGTTGGTCAATTCTCATCTTGTGACCTGTGATGCTGACCCTTTCCTTTTGGTTGGTCAACTCTCACCCTGTGACTCTTGATGTAATCCCAACACCTCATTAACCCTTGGTTTACCTGAAGAGGGAAGTATCTCCCTTTGATAAGCCTAGATAATGGGAAGCCCCATTATCACAGTCCCCCCTCCCCAAAATTAAACTTTCTTGGCCAAAATGTGGCCCAAGCCACCACAAAAGTGTGGTGGTTTCATTTTCCTTCCCCCTCCTGTGCTACCCTCCAAATCAAGAAAAAACTAGTTTTTGGCTGTTGAAACCAGAAGTGACCTAATGCTCTCGGGGAAGGCTGTGTCCCACAAGTGTGGGAATTGCCCCCACCCTCTGCACTGTTGCCCGTCCCATGCATGCATTGTTGTCGGTGGAAAAAGGAACAAAATACTAAGATGCTAAGTACACTACAGTGGGCCCTCTTGTATGCAACCTCCAAATATGTGATTTTGAGCGACCACAGAGCCTCACATCCTATATATAAAATGGCAGTGACGTGAAATGGACACAATGAATCTGCATATGTGTCACCACCATTTAATAATATGGGATGCAGTCATTTGCATTTTTGGCAATTTGCAGGGTGTCCTGGAACTGAAGCCCTGAATATCTGGTGGGTTCACTGTATATTTTTATCAACATCATTAAATTTTCAGAAGCAGTATCATAGTATCATATTTACTAAAGCAAATTCTAGTTACATTTATTGCTCCTGTATATATGAATATAGTAATTAAGCAAAAATGGAGGAAGACTTTATTTCTTAATGAATGGGTGGCCTTTTGTTTATTAAACCCATTAATTTTTCCAATTTTTCTGTGGAAGTGCCTGTCTTGAGAGGCTTGCTTGGCTCCATCTCAGTTTAAACTTCCCCTTTCAAGCAAAGACCTTTTTTGGAAAGGCTCTTGTCCTGCTTGATGCAGAAGAGTTATTTTAAATGAGGATGCCTTGTTTATTATGCTTTTAACATTTTTGTACTTCTTTACCAGTAGCGCTATTTTTAATATGATAGTTTTATTCCTCTTAATAGTTTTTATACGGCAATTCTACGTTCTAAGCTGCTTTGGGTCTCACATTGGGAAAAGGGTGGGATATAAGTAACATAACATTTAAAAAAAATATATGGGCAGAGTGCTGTCTGTAAAAATAGTGTAAAAAATAGTTCCACAAGTGGTTGTACTCTCTCTGAGACATTGTGTAGCTCTGGTCCCAAGTGCAACCAGTCTTTCCACAGACACACACATAGTCATCTTTTGATTGATGTGTGGGCAGCCATTTGACCTTTGTGCATGGGTGAGCTCAAGACCTTGGCTCCCATTGCTCAGTTAGTCGCACATCTGTGGGGACCACTATTGTTACACTGGTATGTATGTATGTATGTATGTGTGTATGCACGTCGTACATTTGCTGTAACCCAATAAATAAACAACTTCTTTCAAGTTTGTTCTGGATCTTGGTAGAATGCAGTTAGCCACTAAAATATACCATGTGGTGTAAAGTCCTAAGTCTGTGGATCCAGAAAAATTCTTTTTTATCATCTAAAATGCTTGAATGAGAAGGCACTTCAATTCCAGACATGGATAAATCAGAGAGGCTATGAATCTCTCAACCTCAGAAGAGGACAAGGGCAAATCTCCTCTGAACAAACCTTCCCAAGAAAATCTTGTGATAGATTTACCTTAGGGTCACCGTAAGTCAGAAATGACTTGAAGGCAAACAACAACCATTTGTTTTATGTATTTTATTTTTCATTCAAAGGCCTACTCATTCCCTTTAGGCCATATTCCTTGAGCATGTGGCCCTCAAGCTGAAATGTGCCCAATACAGAAGCTGTTTGCCCTACTGTAGAATGCCAGAAATTTAGAAGCAACATATATTAGCTCCTATCATGTAAGTATATTATATTGGAATTTACCAAATTATTTTGGATTCTGAGAATTTCATCCCAGACCTCTGTAAAGAAGTATAAATGTCTGTTTTGTCTTCTGAAGCTGGGAAACTCAGGACCCAGGGAAGTAATTGAAACTGGATGGTTCAAGGTGGTTTTGAGCTCTGTGCTATGTTCCATCTCTCTCATGGTATCTGTTAGTTACTCCTGTAGAAATCCATCCAGACTTTTTTCAAAAGATCAGTTCTGTTAAAATTAGATCCACCAATTCCAAAAGGAATTAACTATCTGTATCATTCTTTACTTTTGGACAGGACTTCCTGCTTTCACCTCAATACTGAGTGTGACAAACGTAATGGAGGGGGGCATTTTGTCCCTATGTTTCATTACCTTTCAAGCCATCTATTAAATTAAAATTTATAACAGTTACAGAAGTGAAACAGTGAGAACAGCTGGTTAAAATCTGCTATTAAACATCTGTTAAAAAAATTGAGATGAATAAAATTATATTAATTTCACATTTCAAAGGTAGCAGAGTAGACACTGGTTGAAAGTCCATGGTCATGAAATAAATCACAAGCCTGGTCATGGTTAGATATTTACCATCCAGTGGTAAAGATACTAGAAGATTAAAGGCAACCTGGAAGAGATCTAGAAGGTCTGCTGACTCAGACATGGCTTTGATAAGGTTGCCCTTTTGCCTGTCTTTCCAGCTCTGACTTCAGAAGCTGCAAAACATTTTCAAGGCTGCAAGGGTGAGATTTCCTACATGGTATAGCACAGACTGGAGTGCCACCATGTGATGCTAGGGACTAAACTTGAAACACATTTTCTAAAAAGGTTGGCTGTTGATGAGCATCTGCTCTTTAGTTATTTGCAAAATTTGTCTTGACCATTATGTGCCATATGAAATCACACCCACAACTGCTTGAAATGTTTGTTGTTCCTGAGAAATTGCAAAAAAAAAAAAAAAGGCAATACAAAAAGAGCACCTGCTGTGTGTCCTTACTGTTTGACATAGCGTTTTGCTGTATTTGCTTTGCTGATGCTTTTGACCCTGGATAGAAAGATATACCTCTTCAGGAAAATACATTGGAATCATCAACAGTTCAGACTGGATCTTGAAGGGGTCAATTGAGTAAATATCTAGATGGTCTACCCAGTCCAGACTGTAGGAGCTTGTGACTATGGTAACATGTATTCTCTGGCTTGTATTCTTTCCCAGGCCATGAATGATTTATAATCCACCTTAGTGGCCTTAGTGTATGCCGCTCCCCCCCCCGTTCCTTTGTATGCTATATATTCCCAAGCATCTGTCTTGGCTTCCTGTTGGATGTTGCAAGGAACAAATGTGTTACGTAGATTACAGGAGTGGTACATAAGATTAGAATTGATAACCTGCCCACAGACTACACTAACAGACCGCAAAATATCTTGGGAGGCAGAAGCAAGGAATAGTGGTTTCCACATGTAGGGCTTCAGGAAAACTTTGGATTTGTCTATCTGTGAAAGTTCATGCTGTACATTTTATTGTGTGTAAGTGGTTCTTCATTATACAGATGCTGTCCCTTTTGACCTAGTGGCAGTTCTGTACAAGAAGGGTAAGCAGCTTTTTTATGCTGTAAACCCAGTGACTACCATATTTGTAAGGCTTTTTTTCCCTAGAAGGATAACAAAGCACGTTTTTCCTGTGTTGCAGGAGTAGACAAATACTACAGAACCAGGTTGTTCAGGTGCTCGTGGGCTATACTTTGTCTTTGAAAGTTTCTTTAATTAAAATACATGGAATTGTGTGTGTGCCTGTGCCTGTCTGATCTTAGAAGCAAAGAGGGTCAGCCGTGATTAGTACTTGGACAGGAGAATGCCAGTGAATACCAAGTGCTGTAGGCTGTATTTAAGAGGAAGGCAGCAGCAAAACCACCTTTGAGTATTATTTACAAACCCTATGAAATTTATGGGGTCACCATAAGTTAACAAGTGACTTGAAGGCACATACAGTGCACCCTCTTCTGGTGTGAACACAGCATGCATTAATGAGAGGCTGCAAGAAGCATTGCATCCCATTATAGTCCATTGACAACAATGAGACGTGACACTGTTTTTTGTTTTACACAGAGGTTCCTGGAATGGAACTCCCATATATATGGGGGACACATGATACACAGATGTGCCTTCAAGCCACCCATTGACCCCATGAATTTCATAGGGTTTTCTTGAGCAAGGAATACTCAGAGGTGGCTTTGCTACTTCCTTCCTCTGAAATATAGCTTAGAGCACCTGGTATTCGATGGTGAGTTGCCATTGAAGTCCTAACCAAGGCTGACCCTACTTAGCTTCCAAGAGCAGATGGGATCTGGTGCCTTCAGGGTATTTAGGCCTTCCTTTACAGAATTAGTTACATGTGTACATAATAGATTAAAATTATCTGAAATTGAATGAAATTAATTCTCATTAAATATTAATAAATTCATAAAAATTATCCCACTTGGTATTCACAAACAAATCTCCCAGTAATACTTGTTTAATCGTTATAAAAATTATATATAAATGTACCTTAAATGACATTGTCATATTATTGACTGTCCTCTTTACTATGATATATTTAAATCCTTTCCCCAGCAATATCATGTTTAATATAGCCTAATCTTCACAGTCTTATGTAAAACACAGTTTCTCATGGTCATCCCCAAAGGAACTTTTTAACATTTAATACTCCCTTATATCTTTCTTACTCTGTTCCCTGGAAGCTGCCAGAGAAGAGAAGATAGGAAGCTGGGAGAAAAAAGTGATCAGGTACAGGATCTGATTTTTTAAAGAGTGAGTGCTTCCTTAATTAAGCTATATGCAAATGGTATTCATTGGATATTTAGAATATACTTTGTTAAAGGCCCTACAGTAAATACTTGCAGAGATCATTCAGATGAAGACATTTTTAGAAAGGAACTGTGCTTCCTTTTTTCAGCATCAAAGATACATTCCTCTTATCTTTGGGCACCTTCTGCTATCATATATCTGATATAACCTCATGCAACCAGTAAGAGATTCTGGTATATATGCTATCTCCAGATCATTCTGCCATGGAACTAATGCAAGATGGGCTTATAATGGAGATTGACAAGAAGTGGAAATCAAATGCCTTGCTTTTAAACGATTCTACCCATAGAAATAAAATTGTAAACACTAAGTAATTGTACCCAGATAAATAATTCATGCAATATAGGCAAAGGGCTTCACTGGGATAATCCTAAACAGTAGGAATATGTGAGCATGGGTAAGCAAACTGCCCTTGGGACTTATAAGCACATTCTGTGAAGCCCCCCCTCCAAGCGACCAAACTTTCTCCAAATTTAAATTTTGGGATGATTTTCACCTAAAAGCCACCAAGCCCAACTTCAAATGTGGTAATTTGCTTCCCTGAACCCCCGAGTTCCCCGACTCCCCAAGAAACTTGGGCAGGGGGCGGGGAAGAAAAATGGCCAAAATGTCAGCTGGAAGTGATTATTTATAGCATAAACAAGAGGGAGCAATGGCCCTCACTGCCATCATCCCATAGTTGCCTATCTATCCTAGAGACATCTGATGTAGCAGTGGTGTCACACCTTATTGTCATATCACAAATATATCACTGTAATACACGCTATAATAGGAAGCCTCCAGAAAGTGCTGTTTGGATCTATGTAGAAACTGCTGTCCAGCATTGTCCACAAACTACTTTTTGTCAGGAACTGTAACTCTCAGGCTATTGATCAGGTCCATATAACAGAGCCCCACTTATTAACTCACTAATTGAGACAATTACGTTGGCTCCTGACTCAATTCTGGGTCCAATTAAGAGTGATAGTAGTGACTTTTAAAACTCTTAATGGTTTGGGACTAGTATAACCAAAGGATCTCTTACTGGCCTGCTTGATGAGATCTTTCTTGCAGACCCTTCTGTGTGTTCCATAATTTCAGAAGGACATTCCTAGATTCAAACCATTTAGGGCTTTATAGTTCAAAGCCTGAATTCTGAATTGTGCTCAGGAAGAAACTGAGAGCAGTACAGGTACTATGATTTTTCTGCTGACATGTGGCTTAGGTGAATGAATGAAGTCTGAACCAACTGAATAAATAAAGGTGAATGGATGAAGTCTGAACCAATTGAAGTTTCTAGGCACTCTTGTATAGTATCCCCATGTCAAAGTGTAGTCCAGTCTGAAGATAACCATGATATGCATAACTGGCCAGATGACCATGTTTCAAACAATCTTGCCCATAGTAATCATCTGAAACTCAAGAAACATACCCAAATTGTGCATCTGATACTTTAAGAGGAGTGCAGTCCCATCCAAATTGGGAGAACCACAATCTTCTACCATATTTCTCCTGAGTATCAATCATAGTTTTATTTCAGTTTCTTTGTGTCATGAAGTCCACTTGAACGTCACTGCCTTGCCTAACTTAAATGGCCAAGAGAAACAGAGATATAGTACATGTCAGCCTAACAGTGCTACAGCTCTCCAAGTTTCTTAGGTATCCTCCCTCGGTACTTCCACATAGATATTAACCTAGGCAAAATAAAACATTGTTACTATCACAATTTCCATGTTATTGAGCAGATGTTCATCAGTACCACCTTATGAGATCTTTTGGAGTAGTAAATAAGGACAAAGCCCAAATGACCCAGAAGGATATCATGGTTGATGGCATCAAAAGCCTATAATGGTTGTCTGTAATGGTTTTTCATAATCTGTGTGGATATTACAGCATTTGCCATATTCATCATTCTGTGTGCCCTTGGGCTCATCAGCTCACAGAACTTGCCAAGATTTCATGAGTCAAGGTTTTTCAATACACTGAAGTGCACTTGTTGTGATAATCTAAGATAAACATTTAAAAGCTTTGCCTGAGCTCAGAAGATTAAGATTAGATTTCCCTTTCTAAACAAATAAAAGTAATGCCCAGTTTACTTTGCTCAGAGAAAACTTGATTTACAAAAACTTTCAGTGCTGTAATGCAAATGAAGTATAGTAGAATATAAACCCCTTTCTACTGTTTGACACTGAAAGGAAGTATGGTAGCTCTCAGATTTAAAGTGAGCTTTTCAACTTGTGGTTAAAACTTACAGAGCAATATATCATGTGCTTTCCTTGTACGGTATCTTGCAGACACAGTAAGACAAGACCACCAGATTTGCCCTCCCACAACTCAGCAAGGTTATTGGGCAGCTAAAATTTGCTGGTTTTGCTAGTACAACTCAGATACTGAGCATCTATGCTGGTGGAGTCTGATTTGAATGGTTGTGGTCAGCCTGGGGAAACTGTGATGTGATAAGATAGCACTTGTGAGGTCATGTGGTTTGAAAACATCCAATCTAACACAGCAGGTTTGTGGACTTCTGTTTAAATAAGTATGGCTCCTCAGCTGTGTGTATGGCGTGGCTTGTATGTTTATGAGAACCAGTTCATGCTGGGTTCATGCTGGATAGCTTTAAAGTAGGGGAGTTAGCTGCATGTTATGTGATACGTTTGTCTCATCTCACATTTTACTTTCTGTTTGACATCCAGTGATGCAGGCTAGTATGAATGAAAAGTATAGTGTATCAGCAAAACATTATGAAGCTCTAGAAAATCATATTCATGAATTTAGAGTCCCAGCAACATTAAATAATCCATGCTCATTATCCTTGCTTCTTTCCCATTGAAGAAGATGTTCTTTGTCTAAGATACAAAGCACCACATACAAGCAGAGGACTATTTTCCCCATTGAGTGATGAGACAGAATGGCAGTAGTAAAAAAAATTTTCAAACAACATTTTCATAAAAAGAAGGGAAGTACAGCCAGCAAGTCACATGTAATCTGAATTTTGACCCTCAGTTGAAAAGACTTTGGGTGGAAAAACCTTGAATGGGTGCCTGCTATCATGATATTGTAATCTTTCTTTCTTTCTTTCTTTCTTTCTTTCTTTCTTTCTTTCTTTCTTTCTTTCTTTCTTGTTTTGCCTTTTTTGTATAGATCCATCTTCTTTGATGAATCTACTCAAGTAGATATTCTTTAACTAACTTCTTCCTCATTTAAAACCAGTATTTACAGCGGCTTCTCATACACATACATATACACATATAATACACATTTAAAGAGACAAATCAAATTTGCAATTTAACTGGCTTCTTCCAAATATAAACTGGAAGCCTGTTTTTCTGATTCCTTGCTATCATTTCAATCACACACTTTCTATTAAGATTTCAAAACGTTTGATTATATGGCAATAGTGCAGCTATCAAAAAGTCATGACCCTGCCTGATCAAGTTCTCGGTTTCCTGTTCTGACTTTCTGAAACCTTCTGGTGTCATTAGTTTTTATCTTTGTCAGGTTTGCAAGGCGGCAGCTTGGTCTTAACATCTTGTTTCCTTTTGTCTGTGTAGCTCTTGATAAGTGATAAAGCTGCCAGCCCCTCCTGCCCCCAGCCTGGCTTTTAGAAAAACCCTCCTAGAATGTAACTAATGTTGTTTAGATATTCAGAATTAAGGCATAAGTAGCTTCAGAACTTGTACTCCATGAATCTACATTCATGAAACATGGTAGCTCCCAAACCTAGGTCCTCAGATGTTGGACTACATACAGCTCCCAGAATTTATCAGCCAAGTTGGCTGGAACTTGTTGGAGACCCAAGTGTGGGAGCCGCTGCTATAGAGTCCGTAAGTTAGGAAGGATTGCTGTGACAAAGCTGTTCCGTAAGGTTTACATATGTTGAAACCTATTCCAAATAGTCAAACATGTTTAATATTTATGGACACAGATCCCACACTTTACTTGCAAGATATATGCAAATAGTTACTGGGTCCCATTTGTTTGGCATCTGTGTGCCATTCATACCTGACGTTGTATTCACACATCTTATAAATAATTTGCATTAGAAAACAGAGAAATCTCTGTAAATGTAAACCTGCCTACAGTCCATCTTCTTGTGACTTCAGAAGTGACTTTAGAAGTCTGTGTTTTCACCTTTCCTCTCTAGCTCTCCCCTTCTTCAGTCCTACTCCATGCAATTATACTTTGGGACAAAAAAAGGTTACACTCTTTACTCAAAGTCCTCTTAGCTCTCTCAGCATTGTTAGGATCATCACAAAACAGCCATACAGTGTTCCTTGAAGGAAGTAATAATGGAGCGCTTGGAAGTACCTGGTGTTTGATGCAGTAGAAACAACCTCTTTCTTGAGATTCTGCTCTCTGTACATCTGTGGGGATTTAGCATTTGAGAAGTTAATTTTCTTCAGCAACTTTATTAAACTGAAACAAAATTCTGACTGGACCACTGCTGTTTTTTTCAACTTACATTGTCGAACTTTTTCCAAAATAATTTCTTCTCCATAACATTAATTAGAACAAATACTTGCATGTTAATGTGCTGCCTTAGTTTGTATGGATTATTGAGGACTGTTTAAAAACTCTAAATGCCTTTTTTGCTGTTTTTCCTTTTGCTTATGCTTGGGGTGACAGTCCACAACAGGTAAGAGCAAGTTGTAAAAAAAACCTACACGCTGTGAATTTCACTCTTTTTCTAAAAGCATGACTGTGTTATAATTCAAAATACCCTATTTGCTGGCATATAAGACTCACTTTTTTCCCTGAAAATGCTGTTTGAAAATGAGGTGCGTCTTATATGCCAGTGCATCTTATACACCCACAAATAGTGTTTGCTGGCATGTAAATGGGGTGTGTCTTATATGCTGGTGCATCTTACACACCGGCAAATACGGTATGTAACACACAGCCAAGTAAATCATGAGTATATAAGCATGGATATATGTGGGTCCCTTCTTAATTCTACTGTTTTCAAAAGGTGATGAGACCAGTGATGGTGGAGACAACCATAAATTCGGCCAACTCTGTGAAAGCCATGGGAGGTGTTTGGGACTGTACGAAGTACCTTGCTCTGGCATCTGTCCTTTTGACACTAAATATTTAGTAGAGTCTATTACCTAAATAGATTGCCTTGGAAGGTTGTAGATTCTTCTTCTTTAAACAGAGGTTGGCTGGCTATCTTTCAGGACTGCTTTAGTTGTGTGCATGGCAGGGGATTGGAGTAAATGGTCCTTTCAGTTCTTCTAACTTTGTGATTCTGTGATTACAAGCTTAGCCTAACTATTTAGATGGGGGAGGAGGGATTCTGATTTACTCTAGTAATGTAATAAGAGATTCCTCCCACCTTCTGATCAGGTCACAGCACATAATTCTGTTCTCTCAAAAAAAAAAATAGCGTGACTTATTTCAGTTTTTTTCTTTGAAAAAGTGCCTTGTCCAATTGAAGCAAAAGCCTCAAATACTTTTTTTCCCCAGTGTCTTAGGACGTGGTTTTCCTGTTCTGTGAGGTGCTTAAACAACAGGAAAGAGTGTGCTGAAGTAGGACTGGAGCTTCGGGTAAAAGCCAGTGATTTCTGACAGCTCCCCATCCCTTCTTTTTGACCATGTGATAACGCTAGCAGTTGTACTGTGAGGATTAAAATCAATTTCATGGGTGCTTTTTTCTACTTGCAACTACCTAGAGAGTGACAGTTATCTTGCCTATCCCCATGTCAGACTGGAATGTTGTCCTTTTGTCTGTTTTGCCCTTATGGTTAACCTGAAGAACAGAGGGATCCTTGGCTCTCCAGAAGTTTGGCTTACAACTCCCATCAGCACTACTTGATACTGCCAGTGGTAGGGCATTAAAGGAGTTGCAAGCTAGAACATATTGAAGGGTTAGATGTTCCCCAATCCTGCTGAAGGGAGCATTTATTAATTATTTGAAAATGTATTGCCAGGGGAGCCTCTTCGTCATTTTACTAATTCATTCATTTGATTCCTATCCTGCTCTTTCCTTCATGAATAGAACAGAGCATCTTAATTCTCATTTAACACATGCTCTCCAGCCAGCTTAGTATCTGCGATGATTGGGCTGTATCACTACATCTTTCAGGCTGATTTCCAATCCTGAGAATAAGGAAGAAGTTGATAATTTTGCTATGTCCACCATCTTCAAAAGTGTACAGTCTCTTGAAGGCAGAGTAATGTATACAGATAAATTCTGTAACAAAGCACTTTTCAAAATTGTGGTCTGCAGTGCTGGTCTATGACCCACTGGCTGCTGGTCCACAGCGAGTTTTCAAGGGAAGGGAGCTGGTTTTTATTTAAAAAAAAGAAAGAAATTTCTTTGAGCAATTTTACAATTAATTAAGAAGTGTTACAAGTTTCAATAGCTATCTGGTGAGTTAAGAGTAGAGCAAAACATGAACTTATTTCAAGCATCATTTTCCAATTCAGGCTTACAGCTTAGAAAGAAATAAACACTTGTAGCTGATGGGCACAGATATGATGCTGGGTCCTGGCCCATTGTGGAGAAAAACCCTGTCAGTCTCCAACATGAGACAGCTTGCAGTGTATTGCAATAAGAAGCTAACTGCTACAGCTGGCTTTAGGAAGAATCTTGTTAAATAGAGGTGGGAACATTTTTTACTCCACTAATCAGCTTTAAATATTCCATAATATTCAGGTGGTGTGTGGGTTAGTTAGGGAAGTTAGGTTGTAGGTGTGCCGGTTATAAAACCTGAAAGAGTTCAAATTAAGCCCTTGGAACTGGTTTCCAGAATAGTTGGTTAATGCTTAAAGTGAGGAATGTCAAAATAGAAGACTCGTCGTAACTGTTTTTTAACATACTGTGGAATGTGAGCCAGGGGAAGGGATGCAACAGTTCTGCTTGTTCAGCTTTTCAGAAGGTTCCTGGTTTTGTCAGAAATAATTGTGAAGTATAGTACACTGCAAAGTATGCTACTTAAGAAAGATTCATAAAACTGAATGCATAGCTAAAAGGATGGCTTCACGATGGATGTTGAGAAATTCCATGCAAAAGAAAAGGCCATGATAATTTAGGTTATATAAGGTCTTAATGCAGCAGTAAGGAAAATGCAGCCTGGAAAAAAAAAAAATTCAGCCCCTAGGGCAGTGGTTCTCAACCTGTGGGTCCCCAGATGTTTTTGGACTTCAGCTCCCAGAAGCCCCAGCCACTATGGTCAATGCTCAGGGCTTCTGGGAGCTGAAGTCCACAAACATCTGGGGACCCACAGGTTGAGAACCACTGCCCTAGGGGCTCTAGGACCCCTTTTTTTTTAGAAAATCCCCCCCACCTCCACCCCCACCCCCCAGCTTGCAGAGAGCAGTTTTACCATAAATATGGGGCCTGGGCTATTTTAGACCCCAGGGAGCCCTGTTTTTGAACATGACCTGGAAATTGACTCCATGTAATTCCTTGTTGAAATAAAGGGCCAGAAACATAGTAAAATTGTCAACCAAATCCCCAGGGTGTGTGGGGGGGATTCAGGGACAAAAATGTATTTTGTTTTCAGAGAGTGGAAGCCAGAGGGTTGGAATCTCCTAGGTCCACTGAGGTGCCGGTGTAGCACCTAGTCCACAATGGTTGCTGACCCCTGTGTTCACTAAGCCATGTTCTCAGCAGCCCTTCAGTAAAATATTAACAATTTAACATGTTACTTTAGGCACTGTGCATGTGGGACTGATCATGTGACCTTTGACTTGGGGTCTAAGTGGCTTTTTCCACAATTTATGCATAAAAGAACAGTGCAAGAAAATTCTTCTAAGAGGCAAGCTAGCCACATGGTCTTTGAAATCTCTAGAATGCAGCTTTATATCTCTACCTCCAAGTATTTTGTATAGTGTCCTCTACCCTATCATGTAATAAATTTCCTTTTTCTATCTATTCACTAATCAACAGTTATATTGTAAGTTCTAAAACTAGTAAAACCTTTCATTCATCTTACACCTCTGAAAGGACTTGAGTTTTCATGTTTGTTCTGTCTGAGGAACATCAACAGAAAGTACTGCCCAGTTTGAAGTGAATGTTGTAATGTTTATATCCAATTAATTCTTGGGTTTAGAGGTGTTGTAAAAGATGCCCTTGAGTAATAAACAGTTTTTCTCTTGTAGAGCCCATGTTTCTAAACTCCACTGACTCTAGCCTTGCAACTTGAACAACACAGATCACGGATTTCCATATGTCACCCTCCTGTCATCCTCCAGTACTTTACAAGCAGTACTTGTGCTTTAAACAAATTTCCAATTGTTCAGATTTTTTGATGGTTCCTAGGGCATTCTGAAAGATCAGGTTGCAGTGCATTTTTAGTGAAGCAGTGTAATCTGAACCCTGCACCCAAAATTTTGATTACAGATGTCCGAAATACATCTGAAGTATTTTGTTCATAGTCCACTGTTACTCAAATGTGATCAAGGTTTATTTTGCTGCCTGTAGTAGTGTGCATCTGTTCCAGATTCCTCCCATTGAGATTTGTGGAGTGCCTGCTGTGTGCATTCACTCAGTCAGTGTTTGGTTGAATATGGAAGTATTCTAATTTCTAGAGTCTGATTCCTATACGTGTCTTGCTGCTTTTCATTTAACAGATCAGATGCCTAAAAGGCAAGAGAGCCTTTTCCAGCCCCCACACCTTTGACGGAATCCATATTGTCAACCACTTGATAAGAGATGACGAGTCATTGCATTCATCAGATGAAGACTTGGTATCAAACCACATTCAAGAGCCTGGGGTTCCTTTTCACTTGCACAAGAGGACTGGTCAAATGGACTTGAATCCAACTGAGGTAGACAGTAGTGACAATGATATTGAAGCTACCGAAGCATCAGACACAATCATGGAGGAGAAAAATTACCAAAAAAGATTAGAGTCTTATTCTACTACTGTGTGAATGCTGTGGATGATACTGGCCTTCATTCTCTAGTAGCTTATTCCATGGTCAAGTGAATTAGCATTCAGCTCGTGGACTCATGGTCTCTTGCATCTTATATGACTCATGATGTGTATGCATCTTACTTACTTGCCTCTGCATTTGCCAAATCTTTCTCCCAGCATCTTGTTGCCATAGAGTAGACTGGGAAGGGATTGGATGGATGACAACTTTAACAGTATTAATTACTATCCTGTATGCTTCTCATGCTAGAAAATCTGCACTCACAATTTCTTCCTACTCAAGAACTGTAATGCTGTTTGTAAACATGGGGGAACCTTACTTTTCAGAAGAAGTGTTCTTGTGCAATATTTTAATGCTCTGTGAATAAATGTGTCCTTTTTACATAAACAGTTTGTGATCAATATGGGAGTATGCAAGATGGGTATTATCAGATATAGCACATATCTGAGTATCTAGAGTGTCTTATTTTTAATTAAATTAACTTCTATTACTGGAGACCACCAAAGTTTCCAATCTAAAGCCTTTACTTGTGCTGTTTTATACAATAACTGTCACATTTGGTTCTAAAAAGTAAAAAAAAAATTTTTTGTCAACTTTTATGTGCATCTGCTTTTCATGTGTTGCTCATGAACCTGATCAAAGTATATTAACTACAGATAATGTCTATTTTGTATATATTTATATATCTCTGCCCCTGCATAAAAATGTATATTGATTTTTGTATGGGAAATATGAATGTAGCAATATGACTGGCCTTTGTATTTTAAAAGGAAAATGAAATTCCATGTAAGCAAGTGAACTTTGGAAATGTTTGTGAGGAAGATGACAGAACACTAATTCTCGGTTAAAGTTTTTTTGCTTACGGAATGACCCACAGGTTCATGTTCTACTGAAATGTGTTTCAAATGATACTATTGACTGATATTTTAACATTGTGTATATGTAACTGTATAATAAATATTTTTCATGATTTAACAAATGTTGAAACAGTTAAGTGTTTTGCTGTTATTTTGAGGAACAATTACTCATTACTATAACTTCTCTAAAAATTTCTATTGAGAAGTATTATAGAAATTTCAATAATAAAACGAGTAAAATATCTACTAAAGGTTATGTACTGAAATGCCACAATAATGCTATATGGGATGCTACCAGACTCCACTTTACTTTCCCCTCCCAGCTTTTCTACACATTTACATCATGAGACCCTGCTCTACACCTCTGTATTCAGCTATTGCTTTTCCCTCTTCTTTTGGTTGTCTTTGTACTCTGCTGTCGTGTAGTCTATCCCAGTTAGCAAGAGGGGGAGTAAATTCAGAGCAGCAAGGCAAATGAGGGGGAGCAGTTGAAAGAAATTACAAAAAGATTAAGGCAGAGGTGAGAGTTGTCTAGCCCTTTGGACGTGATTGGACTGTTAACTCCAAAGAGCCTAGCCAGCACAGGTGAAGGATGCTGGAATTTACAGTTCAGTAACATCTGTCAGGCTGCATGATTTCTACTCCAGTTTAAAGAGAAAACAAGAGATTAGGAAGACCATGGATGTAGGACAAATGAGTTACGTTATGGAAACATGAAGCAGAAAATACAAGGAAATCATCAGCTTTTGGTACAAAGTGAAAAGTCTTCATGGCTGAACTAAGAATTGCAACAGGACCATCAATGTTGAAAATAACAGAATGAAACAACACTTGAGGAGTGTCTCCAGAGAGCTAATTTTAAATACATTAATTTATTGGAAACCAGACTTGGCAAGAATCTCCACATAAGGAGGGAGGAAATAATAAAAGTTTTGAATTTGAAAAAACAAAACAAATAACATTATCAGTAATGGGGTCCCTGATGTTGAAGCAGGAGTTAGGAGCCACAGTCGTGACAAAACAATATGGCCCAAAATGGAAGGAAAAGTGGGAAAGGAAGAAAGGATGAATGAAGAAGGCTGTGAACATAGAATATAACTCTTTTCCCTAAGGGACTCCTGCAGAAATTGGGAAAGGTAAAGAGGAGGATGAACTAATGAAAGAATGAGAACACTGACCTCAATCCAATTGGTGGTTTACATAAGTATAGACTTACTCTTCGCTAGGTGATCCAATGGATCTACTCCAACTGTGCCTAACAATTGGATTTAGGCTCCTATAAATGCAAAAGAAAATGAAATGTACAAATAAAGGATGGGAGACACCTGGCTGGACAACAGTACATGTGAAAGGGATCTAGGAGTCTTAGTAGACCATAAGCTGAACGCGAGTCAGCAGTGTGATGGGGCAGCTAAGAAAGCCACTGCAATTCTTGGTTGCATCAATAAGAGTATGGTGTCTAGATCGAGGAAAGTAATAGTACCTCTCTATTCTGCTTTGGTCATCTGGAATACTGTGTCCAGTTGTTGGCACCTCATTTCAAGAAGGATATTGACAAACTGGAACTTGTCCAGAAGAGGGCAATCAAAATGGTGAAGGGTCTGGAAGCTATGCTCTATGAGGAGCATCTTAAGGATCTGGGAATGTTTAGTCTGCAGAAGGGACAGTTAAGAGGGGACATGATAGCCATGTTTAAATATTTGAAAGGATGTCATATTGGAGAGAGAATGAGCTTGTTTTCCACTGCTTCAGAGACTAGGACAAGGAGAAATGGATTCAAACTACAAGAAAAGAGATTCCACCTGAATCGCGGGAAGAACTTTCTGACAGAGCTGTTCAGCAGTGGAATATGCTGCCTCAGAATGTGGTGAAGTTTCCTTCTTTGAAGATTTTTAAACAGAGGCTGTATGGCCATTGTTGGGACTGCTTTGATGTGTGTTCCTGCATAGCAGGAGGTTGGACTGGATGGCCCCTGTGATGTCTTCCAACTCTAATATTGTATGATTGTATGATTCTGTGAACGATAAGACAACATGAATGGACTAAGCATAAATAAGCAGTAAATTTGTACCAATGGTTAACGATATAAAAGAAATAACAGATAAAGCCTCAGATTTAGTTCTAAGAAGATTATTAGAAACCATGAGTTTTGGTTGTTTAAAAACTTCATATGAATTTGGAAAGAATCCAAAAGGAGAAGCAAAAGAGAAAGTGAGACTGGAAGGAAATATCCTGAAGAACTCTAGAAAGAAAGGGAAGGAAATAAGGATAAAGGATCAAAAATGCTCTCCTTTTTTTAAAGATGTAATAAAGAAGAAACAACTAGAAGATATAACAATTGTGGATGTGGAATAAGGAAGGAAAAATTGATGGGGCAATTTCAAAATAAAAGAACCAGCTAAATACAAGAGAGAGAGCCCCATGGCACCAGTTTGGAGTAGGGGGCAAAATGTGCATCTGATAAGTAGTAGTTGAAGAAATGGAGGGCAAGAAAGGAGGCACACATACCAATGTCATATTTTTTGAGGGAATACTGTTTTCTGTGTTTGTAGACAAAAATTAATTTCTTCAACACAAAGACGTAAGTAAGTTACTACCAGCAACTTGTAAGGAAGTAAAGTAGTACTGGAAAACAGCAAGGATCTATGCCTCTTACAGTGGCTGATTAATGCATGGCAATATGTGTTTAATGGGAAAAATAACTGATCTCTCAAAATATGAATGATGCAGAGTCTTGGGCCACTTGATACCCATTTATTGCATATGTGAATGAGGACATAACAAGAGAACCTCCAACTCCTGCAAGGGGGAAAAAATCATTTATTTTTGTGTTATTTTTGGACACAGCAATTCTTTAATTTTTTTGTTTACTGTATATGCTCATGTATAAGTCTAGAAATTTTAGCCAAAGAAAACTCAACTCCCCCCACAAAAAACCGAGGATTGACTCATCCACAGGTCAGCGTTAAGTACTGTGCATTAATTCAAAAAAGGAGGCACACCCTTCTCTGAGTAGAGTGGTGAAAAGTGAGAGCTTAGACTTCTCTTGGGTGAACCTAAAAGAAACATCTATGCCCTCTACTCTTTCCACTGTGGCTCTGCTTCTGGCCTTTTTTGAATGCTTGGAAGGGAAAATGGCAGCTACAGCTTTTGGAGGGTTCTCCTCAAAAGAGCTCTGAGAAAGTAGAGGGGGGTCAGTGCTTCTTATAGGTTCTCTCAGGATGGAGTAATGGAGTAGGATTTAAAGTGAAAAAAATAGTTATTAAAAAAATCTTTCCCTTTTCTCTTATCAGTCCTAAACATTTACTAGGAGAAAATGGAATGAAAATGAACAAGGAATGTGGCAAATGATCACAATAATTTATGTTCAAAATGTTGTAAGAAGTAATGAGAACGCATTTAACTACTCAAGATGTGCTTCTAAATTGCAGCCAAACGTTGCACACTGACTTCAAAGTAAGCCTCACAGAATTCAGTGGAATATGTGTAAATATGCAGAAGATTGGAGTACATACCAATTAATCCTTTTGAACTGGTATCTTTTGATTGCTTCTGTTCAAATGGCCAAGGACCCTTGATTTACTGAACAAAGAAGCCCCGTCAGTTGAAAATTTACAGGGGAAGAAACAGGTTTGTTTGGAAGGCTTGTTCACATAAATAGATGGTCTCCAGGAAATTCTTAAACAGACTTTCAGAGCTGCCCAAACTTTCAGTTTTTGCTTGACTATTTTTATCAGCATACAGGAATCATTAAATTGCATTTCTCAGAAAGAGCAGCATATTACCAGGCTGTGAGGTGGATGTTGTACTATTCAAATATAAAATGCAGTTTGTCCAAAGGAGGGAAAAAAGGGGTTTTTTTAGTTCTATTTCTCACTTTCTTTGTAGATTGCATCTGCTTTACCTTCCCCAGTGGGAATCCAGATAGAAGCAGCTGACAACCACTGCACCTGGTGTTGGGCAGCTGAGGTTGTCTAGAAAGTATCTGCCTGCCTGTCGTTGGTAGCACCAGCTGCAGGTCTTTGCAAAAGCAAAGCTCTTCATTCGGTGGCATGAGAAATTCAGTTGGAAGATTAGCCATAAAACACACTGAACAGTGCAGTTTAATGATCTTGCAGTAACTGCCATGCTGTGCAGGTGCTAGTGAATGAGACTCCGTGGGTGATGAGCTGTCTGTTGAAATTTGTTTTCACTGTGTGAGGGTCAAATGATACATGATGCCTACCCACTTCTGTTTTAAGCTGTAATCTGGGCAAGGAGTTCCCACAGTAGGGTGATGCTCAGTTCTTTCCCCATAAGCCGTTTGCCTATCAAATCTTTGGTGGTGTTGAGAAAAAGGCCTATTTTTTCCCCTTACTGGACCAAAAAAGAAAAAAAACCAGCAAAGGGAGGTTTGGGTAAGAAAACAAATGTCTCAAAGAAAGTTATAGATTGTGCTTCAAAGAAAATTTTCTACCCAAAATGGTATTTTTTCATCAAAACAAACATTCCATTTGATCATTTATTTGACTAAGCAACATGTGTAGTTTGAAATGCAACTGTACAAGGGAAGAAGAAGAATTAGAATGACTGCATGAATAATTTAAGGACAAAACTGCACATTTTTTTTAAAAAAGCCAGAGAACAAGCACTGTACTTGTCAGCCCAGCATTCCTCACTATTAGCCATGCTGAGCAGTGCAGACAAGAGTAGTTGTTATATGCCACCAAGTTGACTTATAGCAACCACATGAATGTGAGACCTCAGAGAATCTTGGTCATCAAATGGCTGCTCATGTCTTGCAAACTCAGGGCTGTGGCTTCCTTGATTGAATCAATCCACCTGTGGTGTGCAGTCTCCCTCTTTTCCTAAGGCTTGACTGTTGTAGTTCAGTAGTCTCTGGACAGCCATGCGTTCTGCATCCCACTGTCATGAAATGAATCTAGAGGATGGAAGGCAGCATCTATGTTCAGCGGTGGAGAAGGACAAAGGTCTGGCATTGTGAGAAACAAATGATTCCACTAATGGTTCTACATATTTCAAAGGAAAGAGCCCCTTTTTCGGGAACTACAGAAGATACAAAAATTAATTAAGGCTGCAGCAATCAAATGCCACATATAAACCCACAGACACTATGAATGACATATTATTTAAATCACTATGCTTTTTGCCCCACCGTTGGCAGTGGCTTCTAGTGTCAAAATGATGGATGAATGACGCCGCACCTCTTGGAACAAAAGGAAAAATTTAACATAAGACAGCTGAAGCAATCTTTCTTAATTTCTTTATTCCTGGTAATGCCACAGGTATGAGCCCATGGCTGCTGGTGGATGAGTGAGTGAGAGTGTGTTGGGTACTTGTATGGTGACAGTTTCTTCCGTGATGCTTTTAAAGGTGTGTGTATATGTCTGTGTGTGTGTCGTCAAGTCACGTGTTGATTTATGGCAACCCCATGGATTTTATAGAGTTTTCTTAGGCAAGGAATACTCAGAAGTGGTTTTGCCAGTTCGTTCCTCTGAAATCTAGCCTATAGCATCTGGTGTTCATTGGTGATCTCCCATCCATGCACTAACCAGGGCTGACCCTATTTAGCTTCCAATATTAGATAGGATCTGGTGCCTATCATACTGTACTGGAAACCACTGAAAGGGAATGAGTATCTGAACACTCTGTAGATGTGTGCACATGTCTTCCAAGTTTCCTGTTGACTTATGGCAGTGGTTCTCAACCTGTGGGTCCCCAGATGTTTGTGGACTTCAGCTCCCAGAAGCCCTGAGCATTGACCATAGTGGCTGGGGCTTCTGGGAGCTGAAGTCCACAAACATCTGGGGACCCACAGGTTGAGAACCACTGACTTACGGCAACCCCATGGATTTCATAAGGTTTTCTTAGGCAAGAAACACACAAAAATGGTTCTTCTTTGTGGTCTCTCTGCCTCACGCAATGGGTTTGTATTTCCGAACCCCTTCTATCCCTCTTGGGCCCCCCAATGTTCCCCTTCCATCCTCTTATGTCTACTTTCCTATGGATTCAACATCTCTTTTTAAGCTTGTCTCCACTTGTGGATGCAAAGTCTCCCATTCCAAGAGTCACCAGGAGTGTCTTTTTTGTTTGTGGGAGGGTACATTGTGGAGAAGTGCCCTATTTGTAAGGCATTTACTGCCCAAATGTTGAAGAACTGGGTTTAACACCTCAAGATCTACTGTTGGGAGAAGTCCTTTCAGATTGCCAACTGAGCTGCCCAAGACAAATCTCTCTACTCAGCTTTGGTTTCTTGGCCTCAGAAGACCAAGCCAACATCAGTGTCAGTATTGGTGCCAATTTCTTCAGTTCCATTGGTATCAATGTGTTCTGCAATGCCTACTGTCCGCAGTCGATTGCACTTCCAGTAGTGGGAGATTCTTGTACTGATCATGGATCAGAGTTCAGTAAACATGTAAAACAAGCCAAAATATTCTCCTTGTTTTTAGTTATCTTTAGTATCTAATATTTTCTTTTTTATACTATTCCTTTTCTTTGTTTCCTTCTTTTGTATTGGTTGTTGAAATATGTGAGTTTTTCTCTTTGCATGTATTTTGAAAATTCTCAATAAATTTGAGGGACAGTAGTTTGGTGGGCTGGGGCATGCATGATGAAAAACTCACTGTAGGAGGGGACAGATGACCACTTGAAGAACCATAGTTACAGGTAAGCAACCTGTTCTTCTCCATTGTCCTGCTCTGAAATGTAGCCTACAGTAATATTGGTCAAAGTGGTGGTCCATGGATCACTGCTAGTTCCCAAGCCATTGGCTACCAGTCCCTGGCTAGTTTCCAGTAAAGAAAGAAACAACTGTAGCCAATAGGCACAAATATGTTTCTGGTCATTGGGGGTGGGGGCGGAAATACCAACATCAGATTGCTTGAGATGTACTGACCTACAACACTTGTTATCTCTTGGCAGTCGCCCAACAAGGCCTGACCCTGCTTACCTTCCAAGACCCTGATTACTTTCCAGAATCAGATGGAATTAGGTGCCTTCAGGGTTTTTAGGCCTACTTGTATACTAGCAGTACAATTTTTTAAAAAAACAACTCCACATACACATGTAAAGCTGCTCTTCCATGGTACTGTATTTCACTGTTTGCAGAATTTATTCCCCTATGTCTCCACAAAACTGTGGTGAACAGGAATGACCTCATCAGTGTTAAAAAGTGACTGCTACGTTCTTTGCTGTCTTGAGAGGCCAGAAGAAAGAGAGGAATATGGAACTCTTTTTCCATAGTCCAAGTGGGACTATGTACATTTGGTTTACTTCTTGGGACCCATTTTGGGAGAAGAGCTGAGGATAAATAATAAAATAAAATATTTATTCTTGCAATGTGGGGTCAGATTTGGAAGCATGGGCCATATGCAAAGCACTCCCTGCACAATAAGCTGGTAGAACTTGACTTTTCTGACCTTCCCATTTCATCCCTATGCCATATTATAAGACTACATATTAGATCAAGCCCTACCATTAGGCCAAGTGGAGAAGCACCTTGGGTAGCAAAAGCTGGAATAAAAGAGAAGTGATCTTACTGGCCACATCCCTCCAGGAGACAAAATTATGTACACTACACTGTCTGTCCTACACCCTCTCCATTGGCTTGCTGTCCACAGATCTGGTGCAAAACACCATCCTATCAGCAGTGCTGAAGTAAAATTCAACTGTTAGTTTTGTTCCTCTGGGAACAGAAGGTGGCATTTTGGTCTTTGCCTCAGGCAACACAAGGCTTTGGAGTTTTGAAACTAGCCTCCCCTAAATTCATAAGAGTTTTCCTTGCATCTGGAATGTGTGTGTGTGTGGGGGGGCAGTTCAAGAACATAAGTGAAAAATTTACTTAGGCTCATGCAACCAGTTTTGTGATTTCTGTCTTAGCCACAAATTTTGAAGTAGGAAGTATCGGCATATGTATGTGTGTGTGTTTGGCGGGGGAGAGAGAGAAAGAGAGAGAGAGATTCCAATAGGTGTAAATTATTGCATCTGCTACTGCTGCCTTCCAAGATCTTATAGTTCTATAAATAACATTACTGATACTCTTTTACTTTGACAGTTGAAAAAACCCTCTCCTCTTTATCTTGGATTTTGCTTATATAAAACTACAGAGTGTGTGTGTGTATGTGTGTGTGTGTGTAAGTTGTAATAGAAGGGCTTCTGCTGTGATCTAGTTCCAAATCACAGAAAGCAAAAAAGTTACTCAGTTCATGCAAAAGTTTACTTCTCTGCCTTGGAGTGATAAAATAAAACAGCATCTGGGCAAATAATGGTTATGAAACTTGTTAATCAAATGATCAGTTGAGCTATACCCTCCATCCTAGAAACTAGGAGACTTAAAAAACAAACAAACAAAAACCCCTCAGTAGCAGTAAGGCAACTCAGGCAGTGTTGAGCGAAGTGCTGAATATATATAAATCACCTTACACAAGTGAAATCTCTTTCCAGCACATTTTTGTTGCCTGCAAAACTGCAATAAAAATAAGTCATTTGTCAAGAAATAAGGTGGCTTACTATCAAACATTGACACATAATTCCTCTTTGCTTTATCTAGTTAATTTGTAGAGTCAAAGAAATACTGAGTTAGTGGAAATGTCAGAATGAGACATTTTGTCAACATCAGAAAGTGGCTTAACCTTGCAATCCTGTATCTAGTTACCTGGGTATAAGGCCTATAGAATTCAGTGGGGCTTACTTCTGCCTTAACAGCTATAGGATTGCACAGTAAATTACAGAAATGTCTCTTGTTAGGTTTAACATTTGTGTCCAGGTAAGTGCAACATGCTATTCAAGGAGTAAATTACTTTTAGCTATAGTAGCTAAATGAACCCTCCGTAAGTAGATGCAGTCTACTGATAAGTACCAAATATTAGGCAAACAGGAAGGATGACCTTCACATAATACAGTTTTTGTGAGCATCTCATCCTAAAAATAAACATCAGAATCCTATATCAGCTTTTACTTAACTTTATGTATACTTAGCTAATTAGCAGAAGTGCTAAGAACCCCGTTAGATGGACATCAGGTCACCAGCAAGAGTGCCCAATGAGCATCAGGACCAATGTACATCAGTGCACAAAGTGCATGGGTGCACAATGCACGCTGCTGTGTGATGCATATCAATACACAATGCACATTGGGCACTTTGCTTCCTTTGCTACCTAATAATGTCAGAGCAACCCTCTGCTGGATACAGATGTAACAAAACTGCCCAATTCTAATTCCTGTGTACACAAGTCCACTTACAGAAATGCAACTCTGGTGCAGGACTTGTGATGATGCAAGTCATTGTTTCTTAACTGTATTTAGATTATAATACCTAATGATAATGTTCTCTGAGTTTTGCTTCTTTAGAATATCTAGGTTATTTGTATTGCTTAGTTAAATGAATAATATTTTACATTTTACTAATAACTTTTACGAATTATCACTTAAATGAGGGTTGTGTAATATTGTATGACTAGAATAATTTTTTGTTCTAGATAATAAGAGTTTGCTAGTGATTTTATAAATATAATTAAGAAATATATATATATATGTGTGTGTGTGTGTAAAATAAGTTATGTAACTTACTTTATAATATTCTATAATGGTAGGTTTACTTTATTAGTTTTTTAGATATATGTCTTCATTTTAATAATACAATGTTAATATTACTAAACATAGTTACTAGTTTTAGTTCTTATTTCATTTGTTGTTGTTGCACTGAGTACTTCTATTGTTTAAGGCACAAACATTATGAGCAACAATAAATAATTTACATCTTTGGTATTGATTTTAAAAGAAACTTAAGTACAATTATTTAGTAGGAGCTATTTGCAGTAAGAGCCAGAACCAACTTTTAAATATTTGTTTGTTAGTTTAGTTGCAGTTTAATTATAGGTTGTTGTTGTATTAATTACTTTTTTGATTTGGTTGTATGTATGGTTTTATGTACGATTGTTTATGATACCGTATGGCATTGCTATTTGTTGATTTGTGTTCATGTTTTGGTTTAATGTTTAATAAAAATATATATATAAAAATAAAAAATAGAAAATGTTCTCTGAGTTGCTAATAAACAATGGAACATTAAAATACAATTATCACAGAATAAAAACAGAATACAAACTCCAGCAAAAATAAAAATAATAATAATCAGTGGCAGAGAACAGGGATGTGAAAGCACAAGGAAAAAAACAATCAGGGAAAAAAGAGATTGGTAGGCTTTTTAATCGAGACATTTTGAAGCCACTGAATTTTAAATTCTAATTTAAATGGCATAGAGTATATCAAATGTAATGATGAGGAACTATCTTCATCAGAGAAGTACAACTGTGTTCTCTATGGCTGATGAAATAGCTGATATATTTGAAAGCACCAGAGTAGAAGCTGTGGTTTGCCAGCAAGAGGGCACAGAGTCTTTGACTATTTTCCATACAGTATGAGTTCTAGGCACTTTATTCATTGCATCTATTAAACTGGACACAATTTTTACTCAGCTACCAAGCCCAAAGTCCTTCTTTTAGATCTACAACAAAACATAAGAATGTTTGCTGTTGCTGTAATTGTGAAGTCAGTCCCCCCGCAGCTCTCATTCTAGAATTCTTTGTATCTGCAAACACTCTTATTTCATAGCATTGTCATAATAAACCTAAGTGTCTGTTCTAGTTCTTAGAATTCTACATTGAGGTCTTGTTCTACAGTTTCAGTAACTTTAACTCTCATCACAGCCCTCATCACAAGGACTGGTCTGAAGTTTTTGGCCTGCTTGGCAAGATTCTCCTTTGATGCCATCATTTTATGGACTGAAAGGTTTGCAACCATGTTTTAAAATTTCTCTCTAAAGTGCTGTTCTTTTATGGTCTTAAATATATATCACATTAATTCATGGCCACCATTTCAGGGGAAGACAAAACTTAAGGACAGAAGTATATGGCCTGAACCGTCACTTGTGTGAGGCTCCTACAGATGCATCCAGGAGGTGACAAGCTTGTATTGGGCCAACTGCGTGATTTGACCCAATAATATGACACGGTCAAGGTCTAAATACCTAAAGCAGACCTTGTCTGACCTTGGAAGTTAAGCAGCATCAGCACTGGTTAGTACTTGAATGGGAGACTGCCAATGAATACCAGGTGCTGTAGGCTTTATTTTAGAGGAAGGAACCGGCAAAACCACCTCTGAGTATTCCTTGCCTAAGAAAACCCTATGAAATTCATGGGGATCACTGTAAGTCAACAGGTGACTTGAATGCACACACACAAACATGGCAAGGCCGGTGGCTACGAAGGCTGTATGTTGTTACTTTTCAGGTCTGACCTTCTGAGGGACATCTAGAAGGATGGGTAGGTATCAGGAATGTCTTGGAGAAACAGATGCCAGGTAATTTTGGAGTAGGCTTTATGGAGGTGCTATGCATAACTTTCCCCAATGCTTCCTGTATAATGAAAAGATTTGGGTGGGTAGGTGGGTGGAGGCATGAACTACAACTCCCAGAATCCCTCAGCCAGCATGGCCAATGACTAAAGGATTCTGGGATCTGTAGTCTCAAAAAGTACCTTTTCTGAGCTCTGTTTAGAAGATGTCAGCCTCTTGGCTGCTCCAGAGTTTTCTCTGCTGAGGTCTGATTTTTAGTCCCTTGCTTTGAACTGATGACTTTATTGCCGTCCAGTGGACATGACAAGAACTACACAGATATTTTGTTACCATTTCTATTATATCTATTTTTTGACTCTACAAACCACTATTATTGTTAAAAGCAAGCATGAGGATGAATCCTCCTACTTTATACACTTTCATCAGAAATGGCTTCCCCCCATTCCTCCTGATTCAAAAGAAATGTTTTTATTTTGCTTTATTTGTGTCTGGGTCATAATCCCAGCCCTTAGTAATATTTAGCTATGTAAGAACAAGAGAACAGACATGCGCTAGACCTGACCAAAAGTCTATCAAGTCCTGCATTCTGTTCCCACAGTAGCCAGCCAGATATCCTTCTGTTCATCTTCATCTTCATGTTCCCTTGTCTTTGGAGCAATCCATGAATGTTAACACACCGGTTGAAGACGGGCTTCCTTTTCTCTGTCTTAAATCTCCCATTGTTCAGTTTCAGTAGAGGATTCTCCAGCTTCTAAGAGGGAGAGGAAGAAAAACATCTTCCTGTCTATTTTCTCCACACTTTACATGACTTCATACATCTCAGAAAGGTCCATCTTTACTAACTTCTTTTCCCTGGCCTAAGCTATTTATTTATTTATTTATTTATTTACTTCTTGCCCTTTAAGATTGATCGAATAAAGCATCTTGGACAGTGTACAGAACCTTCAAATATGTATAATACAGAAGTTGCAACTTTTCCTCACTAAGGAATTGCCCTAGCACTTTGATAATTTATTTGGCAACTTTTTGCAGCTCTACAGGCATCTTTCGTCAGGTGCAGTGAGCCAAAAAGTACAGAATATAGCAGGATTCCTGAAGTAAACAAAGGAAGCTAGCTTATACCAGCTGAAACCACAAAGGTCCCATGCAGTCCAGTACAGAACTTGGAAAAGTTTTTTGGGGAGGGAACAGGAATTAGAACTCCAGAATCACTCAGCCAGCATGGACTCTGCTCAGGGATCTGTTGTTTCAGTCCAGTAACATCTGGAGGCCCATGTGCTCCCTGTCCCTTTCATATACAATATATACATTGTGTGTGCAATCCTTCAGGTTGCCTGTCAACTTATGGCAACCTCATGTATTTCGTAGGCTTTTCTTATGCAAGGAGTACTCAGAGGTGGTTTTGCCAGCTCCTTCCTCTAGACGCCTGCAGCACCTAGTATTTGTTAGCACCCTCTCAACCATGTACTAACCAGGGCAGGCCCTGCTTACTTCCAAGATTAGATGGGATCTGGTGCTTTAGAGTCATAGAGCTGGAAGAGACCACAAGGGCTGTTGGGTCCAACTTCACCATGTACTATATGATAAAAGTTGATGTGTATCTCTTATTAATAGCATAAATATTCCTCATCTCCTAATTTCCCTTGCCATAACTCTCAATAGGACACATTTAACAAGAAGGAAATTGATGGATCAGATAAGTGTCTGAATGTGATCCTCTTCGCCATTCTTCAGACAGGCAAGACTCCTGTAATGACGAATTGAAATTTAGCAGATTTTCCTTGTATGGGAACAAAGGCTAGGAAAAAGGCAAGTGAAGAATAAGGCTTCACCTATTGGCTTTCTGCCTACTGTAGAGAGGGACCACAGCACATCTGCAAAGCACTTGCTTTGCATATGGAAAGTCCTATGTTTGACACCTCCATTCGGAAGAAGGAGGACCATTACAGTAGACCAGGGCTGGGAGGCACACAGCCTTCCAGATGCTGTTGGACTGCATGGTGCAGCAGCCCTATCCAGGCGAGTCAACAATGAGGAGTGTTGGGAAGTACAGTCCAAGAACATCTGGAGGGGACACGTGAGTCACACTCTTGGATTACTCAGTTTGTCCTAAGTTGGGCTGGCCCTATGGTTAGGTAGAGTGAGGCAGCTGTTTTAAGCAGTGGATCAGCACTGTTGTGGAAAGGCAGCAAGTTTCTAGTTATTTTATCATCATTGTTGTATTTTTGCTGCCACAGAGAGGAGTTTGTGGGATTATTATTATTTTTAACCACAGTTGCCAAAATAATCTGCCTTGTGTCCTATGCCCTTTGATGTGGGATTGCAGGGGGTGGCAAGCCCCATTTCTTGTTCTGCCTCAAGCTGCAAAGCCTGGCCCTGCACAACGACCAAAGCCATGAGATTACTGGGCTACTGAGAATTTTCTGGCAATGGGAGCGCTGTGAGGAGGCCTCAGCTAATGACTTTCTGCCCCTCATCAAACCCCAACACCGGAGAGTCCCCCCCCAAGGAAAGCCCTGGGAAACCTCTCCTCTTTATTAGGCACCAGGTTAATTGCGGGGGGGCAGCAGGTTTGAAGTCTTTTTACCAGTGCTCCCCAGCTCATCTTGTGCCTATTGGAGGCAAACTAAATGAGGCTGCTAATGGGAGCGCGTGTGCGCTTTTCTCTTGAGCCCTGTGGTTTTGAGACTTCTAATTTTACAGACGGTGTGATTTCATGCATGGAGTTAACCAAAGCTCTGCTAAAACGGGGGTAGTCATAACGATACAGTCACTGAGATGCACCCCACACACGCACCCAGACGCACACACACTTATTCTCTTCGGTCTCCAGAGGCTTGCTGATTTTGGCTGGGCTGCAGAAACCGCAGGCACCTTTGGAGATTTAGCAAATTGCGCCCCCCTCTAAGCTCCGGAAAGGCGGGGGGGAGAGAGACCTGTAGGGGTTTTTTTTAGGCAGCGGTTTCCTTTTCTGCAAGGACTCTGGATTGCCACGACCCACCCCATCTCCGTTTCCCTCTGTTATTGTTGTGCAGCTTCAAGTCCTTTCTGAGTTATGGCGACCTTATCACAGAGTTTTCTGGGCAAGATTTATTCAGAGAGGATTTGCCTTTGCCTTCCTCTGAGGCTGAGAGAGGGTGATCTGCCCAGGGCCAGCCAGGAGGTTTCCAGGGCGAAGAGAAGGTTGGCACTCTGGTCAAACCAGTACAGTCTTGAGCTATTGTCCGCACCAGACTCTTACAGCGCTGATTCCATTTTCAACATCCTATGGAATCCTGGGGTTTGCAGTTTCGGGAGGGCGAAACTGCAAACCCCGGGATTCCATAGGACGTCGAAAGTGGAATCATAGCGCTGTAACAAGCTAGTGCGGAAATGGCCTGGGTCTGTATGGGATGAAAAAATTCCTTTCTCTGGATTTCCAGGCGATCTCCGGGCAAAGGCGCGCGGGGAAGGGAGGGGTCGGCCGAGCGAGCGAGCCAGCCGCCCACCTTTTTCCAAATTTAAGCCTTACCTAAGTCCCCGAGGGAAATGAGCAAGCCCGGGGAGCGGGGCGGGGGGAGCGGGGCGAGGTATTTTCAGCCGCGCCGCTGGGCGTGCTCATCCCCGCAAGAGTTTCCACAACAAGCTCTTAGCCGGCGGCCATGGGCACTCGCTCCCGGGCTGGCTCTGGGAGCCCGCCTCTGCAACAGACGGAGGGGGGAGGGGGCACGCGGGAAGAGGCGCCTCCCCTCTTTAACGCAGGACGGGGAACCTCCCCCTCCCCCTCCCCCTCCCCTCAAGCGAGGCCTGCGGTGGGCGGGGCCTGCGCGTTTCCCCTCCCCGCCGCACGCGCCGGTCCCGCCCGCTGTCTTTCCCAGAGCCGGGAAAATCTGCCTCCCTCTGAGGCGCCTTCTCAGAATCCCTCCGCCTGAGTGGGCGCTCCTTATTCTCTCTTTCTCACTTCGTAGGCCACTTCCACACTAGACTGCTATAGCGTTATTATTCCACTTTCAAGATCCTATGGAAACCTTGAGGCCCGTCCCTAAACTGCAAACCCCAGGATTCCATAGGATGTTGAAAGTGGAACAACAGCACTATAACAGTCTAGTGTGGAAATCTTTCCTTCCCTTCTTAGGTAACTTCCTTTCCCCACCCCCGGCCATTTCCTGCCCTTCACCCACCAAGACTTTGTGAAGGGATTCCAGAAACCTTCCCAGCAATCAATCAATCAATCAATCAATCAATATTTTTAAAAGCCTAAAGGCCTTCTCCAAGGTGTTGCTGCAGATGGAGTTTTTAACTGTGTGTGTGTGTGTTGTGCTTCTATTTTATCATGTCTTAGATGTTCTTTTTTTTTTTACTGATTATAAAGGAAAGAACAGAGCAAAAAAAACATCAGGTGATACACCTAACATTGGGGGGAAAAGGCATTTCAACAAAAACAAGCTTGAGATGTTATTTCTCTCCAATTCCACTACAATCATATACTTATTCAACATACTCTGGATCACACTGCTTATATACTTTCCTTACCTATATCTAGATCTCATTCTCATTATACTCATTATTATTGTAATAATTTCATTCTTAACTCTATACTTTTCAATTACATTTAATCTATTACTATTACTAAATATGATCTTACTGTCTTAGATGTCCTTTTAAAACCTCTTCTAGCTTGCGTTCAAGAAACAGGTCTATTCTAATTGTGTTCTAACTTTTGTACTGAGAGAGTTTCACTTGTGTTGTGTTGTAGGCCATTTTGGCCACCTTGGAATCCATGCTGGCAGAAAGGTGGAATATAAATTCAATAAATAGAATGAATCGCTATGCTGACAGAAGCTGCACTCTCAGCATGCCTGTCTGCCCTGTGGGGTAGGATCTCTTCAAGGCCAAAAGAGGCTTTCTTGTTTGAAAAATGCAGGCGTTTTTACTGTAAAATGTGGATTGAGATCCTTTTGTGGTGGTAAGAGTGGTAAGGGAGGCTATTACCTGTTAACCTTTTAATACCACTAGCTGAGCCCACCAAGATTCAAGGATTTTGATGCAGGGTGGGAACACTTTCAGTGTTGCGCTTTAAGGACATTTGTGCACTGTAGCCCCCTTCATCAGAGGAATGAAGTGCTGTCCAGAATATATTCATTCTCAGTCCCTCTCTCTCTCTCTCTCTCTCTCTGGCTGCCTCTCTCTCTCTCACACACACACACACACACACATACACACAGGGGAGGGATGGCAAGAGAGGGGAATTGCAGACAAGGGGGATCAGAGGACAATTAAATGAAGAAAGTGCAGGCAGTGATGTACTATGACTGCTGTGCAACATCAGGAAACAAAAAGGAGATGTGCTCCAAATGCTGATAGATGATCAACTGCTTATTCCTTTAAAAAGCCCAAGGTGTTTCAGTCTATATGAGAAAAGGCCGCCTTCAGGGGCTAAAAGCAGAACACAAATACAAATCTATTATGAATATTTAAAAAGACAGGACAACACTAAATGAACCATATCCTATAAAAGCATAAGATAACATTGTTTTGCAAGTCAAAATTCTACAGAAATAGATTGCATCAGATGTCTTTGCGACTGATTACTACACATATCATTGGTTCTTCCTTTTTAATGACTACCTGAAATATGTATAAATAACAAAAAAATTGTAGACTCTCTTCTTTTTATACTTAATAGTCCAACCTTTTACAGACTGTGTCTATAACTCATAAAGGCTGAAACACATTGGGCTTCTTAAAGGACTAAACAGTTGTCCAACTATTAACAAGTGCAGCTTGTCTCCTTTTTGTTTGCTGCTTTTCTATTTGCTGTTCGGTGCTCTCTCCGCTGCTGTCCAACATCTTCTCAGTGTAGTGTAAATATTTACATGTGGAGATACACTCCACCAGCCCCGTGCAGAATAACAACATTCCACAACACATGTCATGATCTGATGCTGTTGTATAATGCGCAATGCACAATGTGCAATCACAATACACAGTGAACCGTAGCACATAACATTGTTATATGTGCACCTTGACTTCCACTGCTGTCAGCAGAATATCTCTGTTGCACCATGCATGTGTAGGATGTGTATGTCATTAACAGGATGCCAGCCTATGATGCTGGCCATGTGTAAAGCCACTGTTGCTGATCCTGGCCCTAGGTGGCCCAGTTAAACCCTTAATCCTCATTTGAGCATCTGGAGATAGCCCAAAACACCTTGATGAACTCATTAGTCTTTTGCTCTCTAATTTATCTTTATAGCACCTTTGCCACTCTAAGGGTAGGGACAGTGTGTCCCAGGGCATTGAGAGGTTCTCCCACTGGCTGATGAATATTGCCATTTCTGATTATGTGATATATTCTTTTGCATACAACAGGGATGGGCAACTGTGCTTTTTGGCCCACACTTCTCATTAGCCTCAGATAGTAGACTCTACAATGCAGAATTATGAGGCCTTCAATCTAAAAACTTTTGGAGAGGCACAGCTGATTAGCTTTGACATAGAGCACGAGTGGGCAATGTGAAGGGCTGCGATAGCCATTCCTCTTGCTCCAGTGGGTTACAGTAGGCCACACGGGCCTCCATAGGCTGTGAGTATTTCTATCAGATCTCCCCCAGGAGGACACTTTTCCCATCTTGCCATTCAACAGCCAACAGAACAAGGCAGAGAAGTCACTCAGCCACAGTTTTCCTTAGATGTCTTGTACTTCTGTTGAAGCTATAGAAGATTAAATATAGAAGATGGAGTGAGCTTGTTTCCCGCTGCTCCAGAAACTAGGACACAAATCAGTGGGTTCAAATTACAAGAAAAGAGGTTCCACCTAAACATTAGGAAGGACTTTTTGATTGTGAGAGTTGTTTCACAGAATCACAGGGCTAAAAGGGGCCTTATGGACCATTGTGTCCAAAGTCATGAAGGATCTCCAGCTAAAGCATCTCCAGCAGGTAGGCGTGCAGCTTCTTTTTGAAAATGTACTGAGAGGAAGACCTCACTGAGAGGAAGACCTCTAGGCAATTGATTCCATTGCTGAACTGCTTATTAGTGTCAAGAAGTTCCTTCTAATGTTCAGTTAAAGTCTACTGTCCTGTAACTTCAAACCATTAGACCTGGTCCTACCCTCTAGGACAGCAGAAAACGGATCTGCCCCCTCCTCTTGTGACAGCTCTTGAGGCATTTAAAGAGTACAGTCTTGTCACCCTTCAGTCTTCTCTTCACCAAGCTGAACATGCTTGGCTCCTTCAACCTTTCCTCATATGTATTATTCTCCATACTTCTTATCATCTTTGTTGTCCTTCTCTGAACTTGCTCCAACTTGTTGATATCCTTCCTAAAATGGGGCATCCAGTACTGAATACAATATACGATTGTGGACGCTCCTTCTTTGGAGCTCTTTGAACAGAGGTTGGAAGGCCATCTCTTATGACAGAAGTGTTTTAGTGGTGGATTGCTGCACAGCAGGGGGTCAGACTAGAGGGTCCTTCTACCACTTCCAAGATTCTGTGAAATAACAGCATCACTCTTAACACAATTGGAAGAGATGTAATGGCCCTTCGAGTTCTGGGTTTCAGCTGAAAAATGGACAGTTTTTTCACATGGTCGGGGAGATAGTGAAGGGCAAGGGAATCTAGACTACCACATGTGGGAGCTAAAAAGCAACTAGAAAAAAATAAATAAATGAGGGGAGATGACTGGGCAGTTTTGGAAGGTGCAAAATAGAGTCCCAAAAGCTGCATGCAGTCGACAGGCTGTACTCTCCCCAACCTCTGGTGTAGAAGTTGGCCTGTTTGTCTCTGTACAGAATACTGAAGGAATGTGTGTGCTGCTGAGCAAAGGTGCTTTCTCTCACATTGTGAGAATGAACCCTAGGAGAAATGTGAAGGTGTAAGAAGATCCATGCTGGATCAGACAAGAGGCTTGTCCAGTCCATCTTTCTATTCATACAGTAGCCAACCAGTTGCTTGGCCAGCAGACAGGGCATGGGTAAAAAAGCATCCTTTTTGGTGCTTTTCAAGGCATGCCATCTTGGATAATGGACAGAGGCATAAGTAAGGTGGGGTAAGTAGGGCATGTGCCCCAAGTGCCAGTGCCGGGGGGGCGCAAAAAAGCTGTATCTGTGGGGTGGGGGTGGGGGTGGGGTTCAGAAGGTAGTGATGGAACTTCCATGCTTGCCCTAGGTGCTGTTTACACTAGATACAGCATTGATAATGGAGGGTGTGGAATTTTGCTACTAAGTGGCTGATAAAGGCTGAGGGGCGAGTGGGACCTTCCCAGTAAAGCTTGTGAAGGGGGAATGTAATTGTCCAGAACTGGCTGTCACTCACTGACAAGTTTGAATGGTTTAGAGGCTGAAGAGTTGTAAGGGACAAAAATCATTTTCTCATTTTGTGGAGTTATTGGAAGTGACAACTGCTCTCTTCTCAAGCATGGGAGCGTATCAGTGCATAGCCTCTGAATGAGACTGGTGTTGGTGTTACAGCTTTTCCTGTCTACATATCATACACTGAAGATGGAAACAAGGTGGAAATTTATGGGGGATTGAAGGCGGAGCTGTTAAGCATGCAAGAGACCAGTGACATGCCTGGCAGTGATGTCAGGGGGGGTGTCTAATCAGTGCCAGTGACACTGTGGCAAGCATCGCCTCCACTGGAAAATATCCATCACTGCTGGGCTTGCTGGGGACAGGAAAAACAGTTTGCAAGCAATTCTTCACTGTTTGGCTGCAGATAAGCAATGATGGTGTGTCTCTACCAACACTGTGTGGTTGATTACAGTGGAACAATGCAGTTGTCCACCTGTTCCGTGCTACATTGTGTGGCCTGGAAAGTGAATCCATCGTTATTGATCTGAGCTCTGGATTGTGGAGCTGTTGCAAGCAACAAATGGGTAAACTTGAAGATGGAGTGGGCAATTTTGGCAGGTCCAAAGAACAACTGTTGGGATCTTTCAACTTGCCTGCAGACGCCAATAGAAATGCCAAACAAAGGACGCAAAGCAAAATTGTTTCTGGTTTTGAGAATGTGTGTGCATGTGTGTGTGTGTTAAGTGAAACTGCCAGGTGAGAAGCCTTGTTGTTATTATGTGCCTCCAGATCATGGCAACCCTGTCACAGGATTCTCTTGGATTTATTTTTTGAAAGGAAACTTGCCATTGTCTTCCTTTTAAGGCCAAGAGTGTGACTTGCCCAAAGTCAGCCAATAGGTTTCTATGGCTGAATGGGGATCCAAACTCTGGACTCCCAGAGCCCTGGCCCCACATTCCAGTCACTACACCACACTGGCTATCATATGACAACTCTGAAATCTGTTTAAAAGGTGGATTGTAATTCCTAGAGACTTCCAGGAGAGACAATTTGCTGTTTTTCCCCTCCACCCTCCTCATCCTTCTTCTTTGGGAAGAGAAAGAGCCAGGTTAGGAAATCCAGAAGGGCTACACTTTGCCCTCCCCGGGCTTTGAAGCATATATTGGATGATGTCAAAATCAGTCTTCTCCAAGTTGCAGAACATTTTTTGGACTAGACACATGGAACTGTAGTGCATCCAAGAGGGCACCACATTCGGAGAGGCTGGTTTAAACAAATAAATAAAGAGGAAAGAGATGAAGAGCCAGCTTAGTATGGTGGTTTGAGTTTGAACCCTGGAGACCAGGGTTCAAAACCACTGGTCATCCATGGAAACCCACTGGGTGACCTGAGACAAGTCACACTGTCCGTCAGCCTAAAAGACAGCCAATGGCAAACTTCTCAATACATATTGCCAAGAAAACCCCAGGACAGTGTCACCATCAAGTGAAGTTGACTTGAAGACACAAGACAAGAGCAAAGGGATAGATGATGAAAGAAATCAGTGAAGATACATGCCAACTATTTCTCAATAATATTTGGTATAGATCTATGTTGTACGGTTGTGTAGGGGAAAATGAGACTGAAACTGTCAGGATCCAATCTTCATTTAGCAAAGTCACACAGAGAAGCGGTAGAAGTTTTATCTAATGACTTGTGGCTTCAGACTGGTACTTGGAATAAACACAGACGCAGGTAGCTTTGAATAAAAGACTAAATACTTTACTAATGACTCTTCATTTACATCTGTATTGAGAAAGCCTGCTACCTGTCTAATCTAGTGAATAGGAGATTCTTCAGTTTAACTCACCATCCTCCTTGATGGGACTCAAAGTCGGAGCATGCGAAGAGTTCAGGGAAAGCAGCCATTGAGAACAAAGAGAGGGAGAGATCAGAGAGAGAGGTCTTAACTTTTATAAGACCGATGACCCAAGCAACTGTCCTGGGTCACATGATCTGAGCACCAAAGGTATTTATAATCATGCAATAAAAGACAGAGAAAGGCAAATGGAGAAGATCTGGCATGCAACAGAAAGGGAGGCCCTATCTGGCTATTGCCCATCTGTTCTAACAACAAGATGGCGGGGGAGAGAGAATACTGAGATTTCCAACAGGTTGTAATATTTATTAGCACTGATTGGATCTGGAGACCTTTCTGTTGGCAGAAGCTGAAAGTGATGTGAGAATGGGACAGCAGAGCAAAGCTGGCAAGAGTTATTTTGGGTGGCCTTGATCCAATTGTTAATTCCAACTTGACTTGACAGATGGCATCAATGACAACTCGGTAAAGGAACACTTCTCTTGCACCATTGCTTTATTAGATGTACTCTAACCCAGGCTTACAATTGGACTGGAACAATGGTCATGCTGATTGGGGGCTTTTGGGAACTGTAGTCCAAACAAATAATTTTTCTATGCTGTAAGTGTGAAGAATGCAGAAATACTACCACTTCCTTTTTACCTTAAGCCTTGGATGACTTGAGACGCTCTGGAAAGAAGTTGACACAGGCATAAAAATGCAGTAAGGCCATGAGGGAGTGAATAAGAAAAAGGGGCAGCAGCTGAATTTTATTGTGTGGGGGCAGTTGAAAACAGAAAGAAAAAAGTTTTTTTAAAAAATGGCGGTGTTGCTGCAGCAGGAGCACCAGCAGCAGCTTTTTTAACGTCAGGAAGTGGATTTTGCGGTTTCAGGGGCTGAGCTCAGAAGGGGTGTTTAGAAAGCAAGAAAAAGTCCGGCTCAGAGACATCGATGCTTCAGAGACAAGAAGAGAAGGAGGCGGAAAGGGGTTGAACGCACATAAAGTCCCCCCCGACGGACAGGAAAATTAAAAAGTGGCCGTTTCCTTCCTTCCTTCCCCATGGTAAGCCAATAGTCTCTTCTTCCTTCGCTGCGTCTTGGGGCCTCTCTTTCTGTCTGCCTTCTTATGCTTTCAAACTCCAGAGAAAAGACAAACCAAAGAACAGCCAGAGTTTGGAAAGTCACTTTTTGGACTGCAAGTCTCAGAATCTGGATAGAGGGGTTCTGGGAGTTGTAGTACCAAAGGAGCCTTTCCCTAACTCTGGAAATGAAATCTTACAATCAGGTTTTCCTACGAAACCAGAGTTCCACGTCGTCCCCTGCCTCGGTTGTTCGCTCTCTCCTGGGCCTTCGGGAAGGTGGGAATGAACATGACTTCCAACCCCTCCCGTAAAAGATGGATGGAGACCGAGGGGTGTCTTGGTACCTTGCTTTCGGTGCCCTCGCTTCTCGCACCCAGGGTCCGGCTGTGGGGATCGTCTTGTGAGCCTTCCTCTCTGACTATGTGCTGAGCGCTTGACTGTCCCTGCTCCCTCCGCCTCCTAACCCCTTACTGGACAGTCACAGATTTGGGGATTAAGAGGTTGCCTTTGACCGTGGAAAGGGTTTCTTCCATGGAGCGTGGCCGTTTCCGCACTAGACTGTTATAGTGCTATTATTCCACCTTCAACATCTTGTGGAATCCTGGGGTTAGCAGGTTAGGGCGGGGTGAGGCCCCTCCCTAAACTGCAAACTCTAGGATTCCACAGGATGTTGAAAGTGGAATAATAGCGCTATAACAGTGAGGTGCGAAAACGGCCCAAGTTTCCATCCCAACACTTTTGGATTAAGAAACTGGGTTTCTTAAGAAACAGAGCGGTGGGGACAGAAAGAGGCGGAGTAGGTGCTTCCTCCCCGTTTTAATTGGCTTCTTTGTTTTTCGAAGTCTCTTTGCAAAACACACATGGTAAAGAAGAAGAAGTTACAGACGACATCACATTATTATTATTATTATTATTATTATTATTATTATTATTATTATTATTATTATTATTATTATTATTATTATTATTTCCCCTTTTTTCCAAGCGTGAGTCAGACGTATAAAAATAATAATAGTAATTTGACTCATGCTTGAGAAAAGGGGAAAGTCCCGAGCGTGAGAGTTTCTCCCGCTCTAGAGGAAAATAAATGTGGGGGGTTGATTTGCTCACACTGCTCTCGCAAGGGTCCAAATAAATAAAAAGGGCGGCCCCGGGCCCCAATTTCCAGCCTAATTTTTTTTTCTATACATCCCAGTAACGAGGGTGGCATGAGGACGCCACAGTCCTGCGCGGATCTCTTCCGAAGTCGCATCGGGTCCAACAGGAGTTACTCCCACGTCTCAGGGACTTCCCCTTAGAGGTGATGGATCACAGCTCCCATCATCCTCAGCAATGGGAGCTATAGTCCAGGGCGAAGGGTAACGGCTTGTCGGGGAAGCACGTTGTATTGATTTTCAGGCCGTGTGTGTATGTGCTTACGTTTAATAGTGAGAAAAGCAGATTGAAGAGCGAGAGAGGCCGCGATCTCCCTTGGTTTTTTTGGGGGGGGGTGGCTCCTTCTCTCCTTCTCTTTATACACAACAGAGATCGCACCAGCTGGACGGGAGAACCGTCTTCTCACAGGTCTCTAGATCCAGGATGTCTCTTATCTCAAAACTCCAGCTTTGGCCCTGAAAACTATGAGTGCGTGTGTGTTCGAGAGACAGAGCGCGAAAGAAACAGGACTAGAAGTGCGTTCCAGGACGTCAAAGGGTTAAACTGGGCACAAGGGGGGAACAGACTTTGTTCGACCAACGTGCCTTGTTTTGCTCAAAACCCAACCACAACTCTGTCTGTGTGTGTGTGTGTGTAAGCGTGTAATCTTTCCCTCCCCAGCTATTTTCCCACCCATGGGGAGGGGAGAGAAATGGAGAGGTTTCTCCCTGATCCGAAGTGAAAACGCTGGAGAGGGGACCACATGGGACTTAACAGCCTGGAGTACTAGCACGTAGTACCTGGATGTTAACCAGTGCGCACTGTTGGAAACTGAGGGAAGCTCCGCACACGTTCATCTTTATCTGCATAGGCTGGAGATGGGCAGGATGAGATCCCGAATGTATTATATTACTCGATGAAGGAACTGTTGGGGAGTTGCTCGGGCTTTCCATAAGTACAAGCTCCCCCAAAAAGAGTGCTGAGACCGGTGTATATCTGTGATCTCCGTTGCAGGGTTTTGTGTGGCTAGTGTGCAGACGTTACAGTGCACACCGGTGTTTTGGGGTGCCTATGAAGGTCAGTCTCCCAACTAGCTTTAGCGGGCCTTGTTTGTTTGTTTGTTTTAAAGGTACCTGAATGAACGCATCCGAAATAAATTGATCCAAAAGCCTTTAAATTAGTCTTCTGCCAATCGAGAACTGACTTAAAGAGAGACCCGAGGTTGCTCTTGAATTATCTCGTATCTCTCTTTTTCCGAGTCACCCCTCCAAATAGCAGTTGTTTGAATGTCTCGAACTCATAACATACACATTAGTTCGCCGCCGCAAGAAGCACGCTCAGTGGAACGTTCTCGCCCTCTCTTGTTCTCCTAAAATACACCCCTTTACAAAAGCAGACTCTTTACCCCCAACCACCCAAAAATCCATGAAGTGCAAAAACTGAGGCCTGCTCTGAAACCCACCGGAGAAAGGACCAAGAATGTATCCACACTGCACGGTTGTAGCCGTTTGATGCCTCGTTAACTGCCACGGCTCCATCCTATCACACCCTGGGATCTGTAGTTTGGCGAGTTATAATTGGTAGCTATTATTGGTAGTTGGTAGTTATAATTCTTTAGCACTCTTCTCCAAGTAGCATTGGAACTCGCTTGCAAAGAATACTAAATACCTGAAGAGACTACAAATCCCAGGATTTCTTAGAATGGAGCCATGGCAGTGGTATCAAACTGCTATAACTATGCCATGCGGATACACCCCAAGCCTCTTTGGCGCTTCGCTCGACTTCTGAAGATTTGCGTCCGGGTTTGCTGGCAAGGGAACTGTAGAACCCGAGACCTTGGGTGGTTTTCTCCCCCAGGAATCCGCAGAGGGGCGGGGGCGGCGTGCGGTTAAGTCAACCCATCGATCCAGGCGCGTCGGGACTTTTCCCTTGGAGTCCTCGCGTTCGCGTTGTTTCCGCCTCTCCCGCTCAAGGATGGCTGGAACAGCAGGTGGAAAGCGGCAGGTTTTCTCTCACCAAGGGCAGAGGCGGCGGGGAGGGCGCCCTGGCCACGGCGAAGGCGCAGGGAGAGCTCCTCCAGCCTCCGGGACTCGGCCGCCCTCGGTGCCGCCTCCCTTTGGAAACGGGAGAGGCTAAAACCCTTCGGAGGGAAAAAGTCCAAGGGGCGCGTTGGACACAGCGAGGGCGCATGCGGGGCGCAGGGGAGCGCGCAGGCTCTCTGGCTGGAATCCCATTGCTAAGTCCCCCTGAGAGTAGAGGCGATCCGTCAACAGGGTTTGCCGATTTGTTTACTCACCCTCCAGCCAGTGATTCAATGAGTCTACTCTAGCCGGGACTAACCAACAGTGTTTCAGGCCACTTCCGCACTACATTGTTATAGTGCCATTATGCCACTTTCAACACTCTGTGGAATTCTGGGATTTGTAGTTTCCTGAAGCCAAGGAGCTCTCTGGCTGAGAATTCTAAACGCCCCTCCTTAAACTGCAAACCCCACGATTCCATAGGATGTTGAAAGTGGAGTAAGAGCGCCCTAACAGTGTAGGGCAGAAATGGGCTCAGTCTTTGTATACCGGGAGAGACGGGAAGGCAGCTTCTGCTGTGCCTTTCAGTGTCCTCCAGGGGTGTGTCGACAAGGGGGAACAAAATGACGGTGTTTTCCCCACTAAATTAGAACTCTGCCCCCCCCCGCATGAGATTTCTGGCATTGCTCTAACTTAAAAATTCAGTCGAACCTTTAGAAATACAATTTAGGCTTCCAGAGAGAGGGGAGGAGGAGGGCATTTTGCCCTCCCTGCAGCTAGACCCTCTAGTAGTGTAACTGATGTCCCCTAGACACACACAGGCACGACTTTCTCCATGCAGCTGCATATTTTATTTGTTTAATAATTTATTTATAATTTATAATTTAATTTTTTTAAAAAAATGTTTAAAATCTCCCAGCTTTTAAAGCTCCCTTGCAATCAGGAATGAGAAAATATTTCGGACTTCATTTTTCAGAAAAGCTGAGCCAGCTGGCCAGTGGCGAGGGATTATGGAAGCTGGAGTCCAAACCGTTTTAGAAAGGCTAGATTTTCCCTATCACTGTGATCCAAGCTTCCCTAGGAGGCAGACCTAGGAAATCTGGGGCGTTCTGAGTGTTGCAGGTGTCTGACTGAGTTGTTGTGTGGGAACTGCCAGGCTACGAGTCTCATCAGCCCCATATGGTTTGGTTAATGGGCATAGATGATGGGTGTTGTAGTTAATCAACACTTAGAGGGTCCTAGGATTCCTAGTCCCACTTTGGAGTGGAATTGACCTGGGTGTTCTTAGATGCAGTACTCCTGGGAAAAGATGGGATGCTGCTGGAGAAAGCAGTGGACATGCAAGTTCAGGCAGGTATTTTGTCAGGACTCTATCTGATGGTCAGCAGTTTCTTTCGCACTGCACAGCTATAGCGCTACCATTCCAATTTAATTGCCGTAACAACATGAAGTCCTGGAAGCTGCAGTCCAAGAAGGAAGGGGTAGCGTTCTCATCGGAGAGCGCTGGTGGCCCACAAAACTACAAGCCCCAGAATCCCATGGGATGCAGCCAGCGGCAGTTAATCATAGAGCTATGACGGTGTGGTAGGAAAGAGACCTCAAAGGATCTACTTGCACACACAGTCTACCTGGGCAGCTCCCCTTCCTTTCCCTTAGCTACATGCGAATAATTTTCCAGACACACTGGCCTCAGAGACCGTGTGTGTGTGTGTGTGTGTGTGTAGGTACCTTCAAGTCACCTGTTGGCTTATGATGATCTCGTGAATTTTCATAGGATTTCTTAGGCAAGAAACACACAGAGGTGGCTATGACAGTTGTTATTGTATGCCTTCGAGTCATTTATGACTTATGGCGAGCCTATCAGGAGGTTTTCTTGGCAAAATTGTTCAGAGGAGGTTTGCCCTTGCCTTTCTTTGAGGCTGAGAGTGTGTGACATGCCCAGCGTCACCCAGTGGGTTTCCCTGGCAAAGTGGGAATTTGAACTCTGGTCTCCCCAGTCATAGTCCAATGCTCAATGCCAACGCTACTCTGACTCTCGGTTTTGCCAGTTCCTTCCTCTGAAATATATCCCAAAGCATCTGGTATTCATTGATGATCTCCCATCCAAGCACTAGTCAGGGCTGACCTTGCTTAACTTCCAAGATCAGAAGGGATCTGGTGCCTTTAGGGTATTTAGGCCATTATAGTTGGCGGTGTGTGCCTTCCAGTGGTTTCTAAGGCATTGGCGATCCTAAGGCGAATTTATCCAGGGCTTTCTGAGGCTGAGAGTGTGTGAGGCGCCCAGAGTCACCCAGTGGGTTTCCATGGCTGAGCAGGGAATCGACCCCTGGTTTTCGGGGTCGTAGTCCAATTTTCAAACCACTACACCACACCAGACCTACTGTAGGTAAAATCCCTCCTTCTCTTGTACGAGCTTCTCATAGACGCTGTGCATTTAAACTAGGAAAGGAAAGGAAGGTGAAAGCAAGCAAGCGAGTCGGCACCGTTTAGCCTGCTATTAACACCAGTAATCTGTCTCTTCGGTGCTGCTGTTTTTTCTCTGTTTTCCAGATTAACTCTTGTTGGTCTACCTAAGTTGTCCCCCAGCCCCGCCGACAAACGTTTCTGGAAAGTCGTAGGAAGGGCCCTTTCCTCACGTACTTTTTATCTCCTTCAGTGGGGCTAGAACGTGGTCCCTGGATTACATTTCCACATTTCAACAGTTCCAAATAAATGTTGTGTAACGTTTCAAAGAAGGAAAGAAATACGCCAAGCCAGCATCTATGTAGTTCCAGAACTCGGAAAAGCCACAGCTGGCTGGGGATGCTGGGAGCTGCAGTTCAAGAAAAACATGTCTTTTCCCTGCGCTCCGGTGTTTAGTGGCGGTGACTTCCGCAGGCCTGATTCCCAGGCAAAGCATCCTCAAGATGATAAGGCTCCTGAAGTCTGAAGATCCCTTTCAGAACAGAATCGAAATGCTGGGCTTTACAGCGGCTCCGCCCGGAAGAAGAGGCCCAGAAGGGAGAGGAAGACGTGCACGCTCAGGGTGAACGGCGATCTCCTCGACAGAAAACTTGCATCCATTTGCAAGCGCGGCCGATTGTCCCAAGCTACGAAGGGGAGGCGGGAAGGGTTTAGACTGTTTTTACGTTGGATCTTCAGGATAAAAGGCCAACCCGGGTAATTCCCCCCCCCCATCTCTTCGTTCCTAGCCGTGCAAGATGCGATTTTGCTGCGGCTGGGTGGGGGAAGAGACACCCTGGCCTACACAAGGAAAGAAAAACTGCCCAAATAGAATGCTAAAAGTGCCCATACTGAAGTCACTTCAACCTAATTAAGCTATTCCTTCTTAAGACTTCTTACGGTATTGACACACCTTCCGGTTAGATTACACATCTGTTCTTTATTTTCCTTTGAATGCCAGTTCCAGATCGGCTTGGTTTATAAACTAGTTGCTACGCATTCATTTATAGGCAAAACAGCGTGATTTCCTGCCCGCCCTCGAAAATCACCTTTTATCGCTTAACAAAAGACAGTGCGGAGTAATGGTTAGACTGTGACTTCAGACATGCAGGTTCGACTGCAGGCTGAGTCACGAAACTCATTGAGTGGCCTTGGATCTTGTCTCTCTCGGCCTGACCTGACTCCCAGGGTGGTTGTGAGGACAAAGGGGGGCGTATCCACACTGCACCATTAGAGCAGTTTGATCTCACTTCTGTTACCTTGGCTCCATCCTATGGAATTCTCGGATCTGGTTAGATACTTAGAATTCTTTACTGCCCTCCTCTGAACGATAGCATTGATAGAATCTTGGGATCCCAGGATCCTAGGACTCCATAGGGTAGAGCCAGGACGGTTAAAGTGCTATCAAAGCGCTATAACTGTGAAGTGTGGGTACAACCAGAGGGAGGAGGAAGCCTGCGCCTAAGCCTTGAACTTAGCAAGGGAAAACAGAAGTAGACGCGTGACGGATAAATAAATACGCACACGTTCAAGCGAGCAAGAGCTGTGAAACCCATTTGTAGCACACGACATTTTTCCTTCTGCGCCCTGGTTCTTCTCAGTTTCACAGCCACCTTCTCGGTAGCTGGTCAAATCCAAATTTCTGTCAGCGGCCTACTGAATTTCATTACCGAGGGGCAGTTTAAATTCAAAACTCAGCTGGGAGTTCCACGACAAAGCAAGAAACCCCTAAAGCGACTTGTGTTTGTGGCAACCTCGTCTCAAATTGATCCGAATTCGTCTCCTGCACAGACGTGTGCTGTCAAAAGGCAAGATTC